>CM055403.1:95505608-95533544 GCA_029228625.1 Pseudolycoriella hygida
GATAATAGATGCATTCCCCCCACTTCCACCTTGATCTACCCCATGTTACAATAAAATTGTTTGTAGTAAACGTATAGGACCTCTTGTACTTCGTACGGGTCCAATAATGATCATTTGAAGCTTTCAACTATATTTTTATTCATTTCGACTAGCAGTAGTGCATATTTAGTTTGTGTTGTGATTTCGTTCTGCAATTAAAGGGAGTTTCGTTTCCTTTGCCTTTGTGAAAATAAAAATTTTTTATTAATGCATCGTTCGTTCGAGGTACAAAGTATTAAAGTGGAAAAATGATTCAAGTCTCTTACATTCGACGGTTAAGATTGAGAAAGGTCTTCAACCGAGAATTTAATAGATGAATGAGGGGAAGTAACTTTTCCCGCGGTCTCCAGAAAATATATTACAGTTATTCCAAATTTAGATATTACCGAATTAATTTTGACGGTGATCACTTTATCATTTTTTATTTCTTTATATGATTGTTTAAGTCTTATTAATATCGTATCCACTAATAAAAGCTGATTCTAAACCCTTATTTTTTTTAAAAAGTAATTAAATTCTGTGACAGTTAAAGTTCGTTGATGAAAATAAAATTTTCCTTGCAGTTTGTTTTGAATGAAAAAAAAAATTACCCACAAGAAAAATTTTCCGACCGTCATATTAATTATGATAATTGTGAATTCTTTGTGGTCTTTAAAGTTCTCTGTGGGAATCCATTTGTTAATATTCGGTCGGAATGCAGTTTAATTTTACTCGTTAAGTTTTGTTCATGACGCAATATCTTCATCAATTTGAATTTCTTGCTGTTTTATTGGAATTTTTGTAAGCTTTTACTTTTCAGTAAAATGTTCTTGAAAATACTTTTTTTTCTGAAAATCTTATTTTTCCTGAAGAAAAATAACATTTTCGGAAAAAATAAAATTTTCAAGAAAAATGCAATGAAGAAACTTATAATTCGCTTATTCTACACATTCACACATTTTATCACCTTCAGCTGTTTTGTCATTGTCATAACAATAGCAAACATCTAAAAAAGAGAAAAATGAGCAAATTATAAATTTCTTCACTGTAACATTTTCAGGAAAAATAGCATTTTCAAGAAAAATAACATTTTCAAGAAAAATAATATTTTTAAGAAAAATAACATTTTCAAGAAAAACAACATTTTCAAGAAAAAAAAAAGGTTTTCAGAAAAAAAGCATATTCTACAATGATTGATAATAATTTTATTGTCTACTATTTTCTAGCTGACATGGAAAAAGAGTGACTATGACTGCTGTCATAGCCCTCGTTAAAAAACCATGAAAACGTTACAATATATAAATAACATTAATAACATTAACATAGAACAAAAGGAAAATTACAAAAAATTTACAAACAAGAAGTAAGAAAACATCAAAAATATTACGTCAAAATCAACATAACGAAAGTCACAAGAATAAATAATTTATGAATCTATGTCAAAGACATAGATCGTCAAAGAAAAACAAAAATGTCATAATGATATAATTGCCAAAATGGCGTCGACAAAAATATAAAAAAAGAAAAGAAAATTCGAAATTTCAAAGTAGCATCTGAGGCGTCGTCAAATACGTTGTCGTAACAATGTAGATGTCAAAAATATCAGCCATCATGTCATAAATAATTAAATTGCCAAAGTGACGTCGTCAAAAATTGAAAAAAAAAAAGAAAAGTCGAAATTAGAAAGTAGCATCTAAAGCGTAGCCGTCATCAAATACGTTGTCATGGAGACGATGTAGACGTCAAAAATTTCAGCAATCATGACAGTAACTTGAATTCGAAGACCCTCATCAACAAATGAGGGGGGTTGTAAATGAAATTAGCAATTCTATCATCTGAAAACTACTCAAATTTACAGATAACAGAGTTTTCTTGCTAAGGATAGACCTTTGCTTTCACATCTTCCGAAATGCCATTGTTCGCATTCATAACAGGATACAACTGTCAACACTGGTAATAAGTTTAATTATACACTTTGCTCTGTAATAAAAACAATAACCCCAATGGCACTGATTAGTCGGAAGCAGCACTGTAAAGTGTCTGGTTTAACTGCCGGAAGGTTACACTGAGTAGATTAACCACAATAGGGACCACATGCTTAACGTGTTTTCCGAATCACGCCTTCGATTGAAGGATTATTTCTTTTCCGATTTTGTCGCGCGCTAGTACACCTAAGAGCGCATCGAACCGATTCGAATAATTATTTTTTTGACGGTTACTCACACCATAAAGTAGCAGCTGGATAAGAACCTGCTTGTTTCGTACACAGTGCATAGAATATGGGTGACGTCATACTTCGTTGCGTACCAATCGCTGCGATATTGCCTATCCCAACTACCCATTTATGAAGCTTGGGTGAGCTTAGGAACGTTACTTTCATGATAAGCGTTGCAGAAAAATCCTATACAGAATTTGTCCACACCGGGTTCGAACCCGGGTATTCATGGTGGAAAGCCAGTACGTAACCACTGAGCTTCAGGCTTCATGGTCTTCGGTAGAGCCAGAAACGCGGTGATTGGTTTCACTCCCGTCAACGAACGAATATACACTCTACGGATAAGAGGAAAATTTTTCAAGTATACTCTTATTAACGTCTACGCTCCAACGGAGGAAAAAGATAATGAAGCGAAGGAGCTATTTTACGAGAAACTGGTGAAAGTGTATGATGGAGCACCGAATCGAGACATCAAAATCATACTTGGGGATTTGAATGCCAAGATAGGTCGCGAACTCTACTACCGTCCCACTATTGGTAAATATAGCCTCCACGAAAAGACACGCGAAAATGGAAGCGTCAAGGAACATGGTTGTCTGCAGTACCCATTTCGAACATAAAGACATCCACAAAGCGACATGGGTATCACATGATGGACGAACCAAAAACCAGATTGACCACGTGTTCATAGATGGGCGTCACTGTTCAAATGTTTTGGATGTCAAAAGTTGTAGGGGACCGAACATCGATTCAGATCACTACTTGGTAAAGGTAAATGTTAGGGCTCGAGTTTCGATTTCACACAATCGACAGACGGCATTGGAAAAGTGGAACGTCGAGAAACTGCAGGACGAAAATATTAAACGACAATATGTGGATAGTTTGGAGAAGAAAATTATTGACGGAATGGAAAGCGAACAACGAAACGTAGACGATGCATGGAATCAAATTAGACGAAACGGAGAGCAAGCCGCAGCAGAGACGATAGGAACGAGAACGGGAAAGAAAAGAAATGACTGGTTCGATGACGAATGCAGAAAAGCACTGGATGACAAAAATGCGGCTCGAGCGAGAAATCTAAATAGATGCACTCGAGCTGGCATGGCAGAGTACCGTTCGAAGAGAAATTTCGAGAAAAAACTATTCCGAAGAAAAAAGCGACAACATGACAAGGAAGTTTTAATCGAAATTGAAAGGTTTGGTAATCGAAAAGAGGCGCGAAATTTTTACCGGAAAGTAAACGAATCGAGGAAAGGTTACAGTCAACAACCTTTATTGTGCAAGGACAAGGATGGGTTGGTCTTAGCAGATGAGGAAAGGTGCATCAGACGATGGGCGGAGTACTTTAAGGAACTGCTGAACCCGAACAGACCACCGAACCGAAACGACACTAACAACAACTTACCATTTCAGACCGCGCAGCCATATATTGCAGAACCAACGCTACAGGAAGTGGAGCATGAAATTTTGAAGCTCAAAAATTTCAAAGCCCTAGGAACCGACAACATACCTGGAGAACTTTTCAAGCACGGTGGTAACGCATTATGTATGGAGATGCACGAGCTCATCAAGCGCATCTGGAATGTCGAGGAGTTGCCGGTAGAGTGGAAGACTAGCATCATCTGCCCTTTGTACAAGAAAGGCGACAAATTGGAGTTTGGCTACTATCGAGGAATTTCGCTTTTGAATAACGCCTACAAGATATTTGCGAATATTCTATACAAACGCCTTCTTCCATACATGGAATCTACTGTTGGTGAATATCAATGTGGTTTTCGTGTAGGTCGTTCAACAACGGACCAGCTGTTTAGCATTAGACAGATCTTGGAGAAGTGTAAGGAGTAATAATAATAATAATAATCTTGCCTTAACAACCCATGAAGGGTTAGGGGCTAGATCATTATTTACTAGCTTCGCTACTTTTTGTGGTTCTACTATTTGAGATCCTTTCATTACCGGAAAGTTTTTACTGTGCCAGTGGTAAGCTGTGCGACAAACCCAGTGCCATCCATGAGATGTACTAGGAACGAAACTAGTAGGAGTAGAATACCGGCACCTCCCAACAATGCCTTTCACCGGTAAGCCGTACGATGGCGCTACACTCAACTTCACATGACTTGCACCGATTCAATTAGCTTTGTTTTGTTTACAAATCTAACAATCGGAACGAATCTGTCTGCGGCTGAGTTTCGAACCAACGCACTGGCAAATCGATCTCATAGTAGCAAGCAGACGTGTTAACCACTACGCTATCGAGTTGCGTGTAAAGAGTACAACGTGGAAATACACCAATTGTTCGTAGACTTCAAGGCAGCATACGACAGTGTCAACAGGAGGAAGTTATGGAGAGTGGTGGAGGAATTAGGGGTTTCCAAAAAACTAATCTCGCTAACAAAGTTGACAATGGATGGAGCTAACAGCCGAGTAAGAATCCGAAGCAAATTGTCAGACGCTTTCGACATTGAGGAAGGACTACGTCAAGGTGATCCGCTCGCGACGCTGCTTTTTAATTTGACCGTTGAAGCAGCAGTGAGAACCATGGACATCGGCACCAGCAGCACTATTTTCACCAAATCCAGTCAATTGCTGGGCTTCGCTGATGACTTGGATATCTTGGGCCGAAATATGGAAGCTGTTAAGGAAAAGTTCACGGCTTTGGACAGAAAAGGTACCTACCTCGGGTTGAAGGTTATTGACACAAAGAACGAATACATGATTGTCTCCCCATCGAATCGACAACACGACAAAAGCGTAACAATTGACACACACACATTTAAGGTGGTAGACAAGTTCGTATATCTTGGATCTCAGCTTAATTCTGACATCGTAATCATGGACGAAATCAAAAGACGGATAACTCTTGGCAACCGGAGTTATTACAGCCTGATAAAAATTTTAAAGTCCAAATCAGTAAGCAGAAACTCTAAATGCGCACTGTACAAATCTGTGATAAGACCAATAGTTACGTATGGGTCGGAGTCGTAGTGCATGACTCAGAAAGACGAACAATCGCTGCTCACGTTCGAAAGAAAGGTACTGCGGACAATTTTCCGACCAGTATATGACGAAAGTATGAACAGCGCAGACGATTTAATCATGAGCTTATGCAGCTTTATGGAGAGCCGGACATAGTTAGAACAACAAAAATTAATAGACTACGATGGCTTGGTCATGTACAGCGTATGGACGACAATCGTATCCCGAAGAAACTTTTTATCACCAAACCGGAAAGCAAAAGAAGTGCAGGCAGACCAAAATCCAGATGGTGCGATGCAGCTTTTGCCAACCTGAGAACTGCGGGAGTAACCAGCTCGAAGACGTTAGCTGAGGATAGGTCCGGTTGGAGAAGCATGTTGGAGAAGGCCAAGACCCTTAATGGGTTGTAGGGCCGGTTAAGTAAGTAACCACTGAGCTAACCCGTTATCACACAAAAACCCTTTTTAAAAGGGAAACGTGACGTAAGTTCTCGTCCCTTCTTCCAAAACAACAGATATCAATTTGGGTGACGCTTACAGCTTTGGAATGCAAGAAATTCTTTTGAAATATTTTCGATAAAAAATGCCGGACGCACACAACGTAGTAACTTTTCTGCGCTTAAAGCTTTACTTATTTTATTATAATGAACAGAAAATTTTCTTTTAACTTATACAAACCTACTTGATACTTTCGTAAGCTACTATGATCCCTCCACTAGTGCATGAAAATACTGTATCTTGAATCCGAAGTAACCAGCCTTCAGAAAGTTAAAACAAGTTGAAGAGTGTTATTTCGGCCGGGAAGCCGGGTGTCAAAAAGTTATGTTAGTAAATGTTAGAGCCAACAAAACGCATTTTGCGAGCCTTTGCCATATCCGAGCCCCCTCTTACCACAAGAAACATTGTTTCATTTACGAATCTCGATTCTTACCAAAAGAAACACCACGTCAGTGATGAGCGTCGAAACAATAAATGTAACGTACTCGCGACTATTCTTAAGAGGCTCGCAAATGGCGTTTTGAGTCAATGCTAATGGAATTGTACCGATGATGATACATACCAATTAATGCTCCCCTAGCACATACTGTTTAGTAAACGCCGTAAACGCTTTTTTGCGACAGTGCAGGTGTGTAACATTTGTGGAAAGAGAGCCCCAAATTTGGAATGCAAATTTCGAGTGTTCCTTCAAAACCTAGGAAATAAGGTTAAAAGTGCAAGATATTTTTTATTTTCTTGTTTTCTACCAAAACTTGAATTCTTGATAAAAAGAATTCATTTAAAAACAACACAAATATCTTTTTACTCACGAAAAATGAAGTGAAAATTTCATTCTACTCCTGCGAAAACTGACATAACATCAAGAGAAACCGAATTTTGGTACTCCTTCTACTAAAGTTACCTCTGGGATACTTCACAAAGATCAATGACAAAATTCAAATTTACTCAAAAGTAAAACTTTTGGTCGTGAATGAAAGTAATTGACCTAAAACGTCGCACACCAATTAGTGCTGAAAATTGACAGCGATCACAGAATTGAAGCTTGCTTTTCATGTTTGTTAAAAAAGTCATCTTAGCTTCAATTCAAACGCCTTCTATCAAGAACACTAAGTTAAAACATGACTTGTGGAAAGCGATCAGCGATTACCCAAAGCTAACTAATGAGAAACTATTAGATTGAATAATTTTTCAGTTATCAGTGACTGAAGTGAACGAAATTCAAGCATTTAATTTTTGAAGCGAAATTATGAGAGAAATTTTATTTCTGAAACTAAATCTGAAAGAAATGTTAACTCCAGTTATGAGAATAAACAGACACAGGTATTTGTAAGTGGCAAAAAAAGCGCACGTAGTTTGTGAGAACGAAAATGCGTCAGCTTTGGTTACAAATGCATGTGTTAGTATGTAACCAACGGTTTGAAATTAGATCTGAATTCAAAATGTCCAAATGTCTCAATTAGTAGAGCAGCACCCCGGAAAGTTGAAGATTTTGGGTCCGGGTCCCAGTCGTGGAGTTAAAATTTTCTTTCAGATTTAGTTTCACAAATAACATTTCTCTCATAAATTCGCTTAAAGAATCTATTAGATGATAAAATTTCACTAATATCAGTTAATAACCTAATAAGGAAACAACACAGTACACATTCTTAAACTTTTCCAAAGACATATTACATGTGAAAATGTGTAAACGATTTAGTTGAGAATAGCTTAATTTTAGAACAAAATTCAACTTCAGGTCATTAGGTCGTATCAGGTCATTTCAGGTTATGACCTGAAAATTCAGGTCAGGTCAGGTCAAAGTCAATTTTACCATCAGGTCGACTTGACCTGACCTGTCGTAAGCCTTAACTACGACGAGATTAACGAATGCTTTACAACGCACCAATTTTTATCTTGACGCCAGGTATCGTTCTTGAGCTATGTTTGTTTAAATATAGATGTCAGCGGCAGCCTGGTGTCAAGTTGAAATTAAGTGCTTTGTAAAGCATACGCCGTTGCCGTCACGGCGATATGCTTCCATTTTTGACACCAAGCTGCCTTCTTTTTCATGATTCAAGGTCACATGTAGGGCAGTCTGGTGTCAAATTGAAAAGTATTGCGCCCTAAAGTACCGGCCACTAGATTCAAATTGACGATACATCATTTTTTGACACCAGCCTTCCCGGACATGGTAACTGGTGCATGACCTCTCCACTTACTATACTACATATTAAGTTTTTTTTTGAGCCGCCACCGCCGCCAAACCGAAGTGCGGCGGCTACTACTTCCATGGTCGAAAATGATCCCTTCAACTTACTCTACAACATTTCAAAATTTTTTTTTGAGTCCCCGCCCCGATACACTACATACCCAACCCAATAACTTTCCCTTTGACACCAAACTTCTATTTCGAACACCCAACCTTGTCTCATACAAAATGTGCTACCATGTAAACACATACATATGAGGTCGGTACCCCCCTTTTTTAAAATCTCATATGGCGTAACTTTGGCTTCTATGCAAATGCGCTTTTTTATTGGAAATGATCATGTTCTAATGCTCATATCTTTGGATTCACTGAACCGATTTTAATGAGTGAAAAGACACTTCGCCGTAGAATCCGGGAAAATATTTTCCGGGGGGTACAGGAACGGAAAAGTAAAACCGAAAAGTTTCTGATTAGACCCGTACGAAGAACGAAGTTTTTCGAAAAGGGGTCTTATCGAGGGGTGACGCACTTCCCAAAATTTTTTTGTTGTTTTTGCAAAATATCTGAACCAAACACATCACAAGTTAGACAAATAAGTTCAAAAAAAGGTTTGCACAAATTATAAAACATTTTGAGCAGCTTGAGATTAAATTCTATTTTTTTTTTTTTGGAATTATTTCTTTTAAAAGCATTGCTTTCGTTACTGTTTTAATTACATGGACGTCTTGAACATTACATCCAATCGAATTGACTAACCAAATTTTATTTATTAATCGATTAATAAAATATTGGGTATTCGTTTTCGGACTTTAGGTTATGATAGAACAATTTAAAAAATAATTTTGCCATAAGCAAGACAAAAAAATGCTACACGAACCCGTACGAATCCCGATACATTTTAACGAAAATCAAGATTATTTATTCATTCCGTGTAGCATTTTTTTGTTTTGATTATGGCAATAGTAATTTGGATGACAAGGGATGAAAGTAAGAAAATTCAAACCCGTGTGAAGTTTGCAGCCCGAACCGAAGGTGAGGTCGGCAATCACACGGTTTGAATTTTCTAACTTTTGTCCCGAGTTATCCATACTATTTTTTATCACAGAGACAGTGGAAGGTTTGTACTTTAGCCACGAAAAAACACTGATGCATTCTGAATATAGTATTTTTCACGAAAATGATTGGGGTTGAACGCACTAAAATGCAATAATTCCCATTTACGAACAACATCACTGAATAACACTGTTGTCACTTGGCAAGAACTTAAATTATTTGAATTCAGTCAACACAACACAACATTATTCCCATCATTGTTTCCATTATAATATAAAAAAAATATTTGCTTAATAGCCAATAAAATATATGATTCCGTCAATGAAAACACAGCAAACAATAACTTTACAAAATAACAACAAACTTACTTTGACGCCATATTTCATGGTTAACATTGATTCCCTTTACGACGTCGTGTTAAGTAAATCAGAAAAAATTTGTTAGGAAGTGATTATAAATGCTCTAATATTATTAAACCAGAAACAACCTCTGGTTAATATGCAGCGCTCAAAATCAAAACCACTTCTGTGATGGCAACCTTCTTTCTGTCAAGTGAACAAATTTTAGTAGTTCATTGACGCAAAGAGGGACGAAAGTTGTTCATTTGAAATATTTTCGTTCTCTTGGCTTCCTTCTTTTACTTTCGCCCCGTGGGATGCATTTTTCTACTTTCGTCCCTGATTTGAGGGGCGAAAGAACAAACTTTCGCTGCCTCTGTGATAAAAAATTATTTTTTAAATTGTTCTATCATAACCTAAAGTCCGAAAACGAATACCCAATATTTTATTAGTCGATTAATAAATAAAATTTGGGTAGTCAATTCGATTGGATGTAATGTTCAAGACGTCCATGTAATTAAAACAATAACGAAAGCAATGTTTTTGAAAGAAATAGTTCAAAAAAAAAAAAATAAAATTTAATCTCAAGGTGCTCAAAATGCTTTATAATTTGTGCAAACCTTTTTTTGAACTTATTTGTCTAACTTGTGATGTGTTTGGTTCAGATAGTTAATTTTTTTAAATTACGTCCTTATAGAGATGCATTTTATTACGCCGCTATAACCCAAGAAATCCTACAATAAATTGTGTCAAACGGCGAAGAAACAACAAGTAAACTTATAGAGATGCATTGCAATATTGAAAAACTAATTGTAAAACTATTGTAAAACAAATGAAAAAATCGAAAAACATGCAAAGAACAGTATCAGAATTTTTATTATTAAAGTTTAAAAATGAAGAAAAAATGCAATGTTCGAAGTTCTTTTAGGACTCTTAGAAGTTGAACGACCTTCAGAAATTACTGAAGATGACGCTAAAAGCTCTCTCGAAGTAAGGCCTAATAGACCTAGATTTCATGGACCAAAAAATTTGAGATTGAAACATTTTTCAGAAAGCTGCAGGAATTACTACTAATTGTATTTAATTTGGTCATTTCGTCTCATTTATTATTAGAATTAAAAGAGTATCCCTCAAGAAAATTCAGCATTGTTTACTTTATTTCCGACTACCTAAAAATTTACGTTTAGTTCGATTTAGTTGAAAATTTCGAGCTCAACTTTCAAAACAAAAAAAATTATTTACATTTATATTTCGTCCTTTGATAAAACAAATTCAAAAAATAAACCATTTTAAACTCATTATTTTTTTCTTATAAACAATGAACGCAGTCATTTATGACAACCGTCATGAACGCATCTATTCAACAAAACGACGAAATAAAAAAAAACGAATATATTCTTTGCAGCAGTTACTGTAACTTACGGAAATATACCGAGTTTCCTACGGTAACTAAAATTACAAAGTTGAATATCTCGAGAAATATTGAATATTATGCTGTGAGACTTCTAAGATTTATTGAATAAGTGGAGACGCAGCGTTCAAAACTGATTTGCCTTAAAAATTCAATTTAGAATTACAAATTGTAGCTTAGGAAAGTATGTACATTCCCTTTGAATTTTTCCAAGAAGTACGATGTTTACTTGTGGGCATTAAATTGTTACAGAGGATATTTTCGTGGTAAACAAGTTTCAAAGGCTGCGTCTCCACCTGCTCAATAAATGTTGAAAGTCTCACATCATAAGATGCAGTATTTTGCGAGATATTCAACTTTGCAACTTATGTTACAGCAGGAAAGTCGGGTAAGTTTCCGTAACTTTCCTATGCAGTTACGGTAACTGCCGTAAATGTTTTTCAAGGTAATGCGAGTAATGTTTCAACGTTTTGTTGAATGCATTTTGCCTTAATAATATTTTTTGTCGATTGCGTTCTTTACATCTATTGGATGAAATTAATCAGACTGTTTGAACGTGGACATAAATTATTTTATCTTCCTTGAGCCAGTAAGTCATATATTAAACCTCGTTATTCGCATCACAAAATAACATTTTACGAGTCGCACTAATACACGCAAATGTACATTATGTACATCCTGACCGATAAAATATTTACTGAGCAATAAAATATTTACTTTAGACAGGACAGTAAAATATTTACTTGGCTTATGTAAAGAGGGGGTTTCGTCATTTTGACGTTTGCTTTAGTTGAAATGTTTACATATCTTTCATTAAAAATTGATGCAATTTGCATCAAATTGAATGTCATTCCGTTCATTTAATTGAATATTTTTTTTTATAATAAACGAAAGTATTGTTCCACGTGTCTACAGGAAGTCATTATATAGTGCGTGGCTCTACGCAGAAATTGATAATAGTGACGTAGTGTAAACAAATACATTCAACTCTTTTGATTTTTTAGTAATCTAATTTGTGTATCTTGAATTATTTTTAATGACAAGAAAGCATAGGAACATAATTTATTTGGCTTTCCTCACCAACAAAAGTCAGTTTAAACATACTTTCGTAAGTTGTTGAAGTAAATAAAAACCGTTTTTCGCGAAAAAAAATCGTGATGCGAATCATTTATTTTTGATTTTGTAATTTAAAATGGTTGAAACTGATTTTAAATATAGTGCCCTGCTGTGATTGGTTGAGTTATTAAAAAAATTCTTCGTGAAAAATTTTCTGTTAATTTAATGCACTTACACATTTACGATTTATGAACGAATGCGTTACGCCAACATCATGTTGTGACTCGGTTCAATATATGACATACTGGCTCGAGGAAGATAAAGCAGGATATGTATAGGCGACAGAAAATTATAAATTTAATCTCGTTATATATTACACATACTCGTTAAAACTCGTACGTGTAATATATACTCAATTAACATATAACTTTCTGTCGCCTATCCTTAATCTACTATTATTTTCTTTTTTTTGAAATTTGTGTGTATACTGTTAGACACGTTTATAGGCAAATTTTTAAGAAATCAAGTCGAACCTAAATTGGTAAGTAGGTGCGAATGGAGTATTTGAAGAAAAACTTTTCTTAAATGAACGATTTTTTTTAATTCTAAAAATAAATGGAACGATGTGACCAATTTATGTACAATCGGCAGTAATTCCCGCATTCTCCAGGAAATGTGAGTTTTTTAATTTCTCTGAAATATATTTCTCTAAAACTTTACCATTTGTGGCAACTATGCAAGTGCCATAGTTCTAGAGAATTAAGTCGTGCTTTTGAATTCTAGAAGTTGATAAATCTCGGGATAACATCATTTCACCAAGAAAACATGAAACTGCTTTCTCTAAAATGCGCAACTTTGTCTTTGGTAACAACTTTCTGTGTGATTCTAGAGATTATAGTAACGTGTCTTTTTGGTGAGGTCGTTTTCCGTGTATTTGATCTCGATAGGCCCCGTAAAATAAAAATACAAATTCTTGCTTAAATGAAATGATGAAATATTTATCAGTCAAAATATTTTTAAACTTTACTAAAAATTTCCGAACGATAATTATTTTTCCTTATCGCTGTGAGAAAACTCTCGCTGTATTGCCCTTAAACCGGTGAGAAAATAAGATATTTTTGACGGGAAGAAAATAGCTGTTTTCACCCGCAAAGTGAGGAAGTTACTAGCTCCACATCCCCCGTTACACCGATTGTTGTTATGAAAACACACGCACTCGGTTAACAAATAACCTTTGATTTATGAAACATAACGAGAGCTCGCTTTAAATTTGAATTTTCATAATAATTCAATTAGGAAAATTTCAAATTTTCAAGAAAATTCAAATCTTCAAGGAAATTGAAATTGGAAGATGTGGCGTTTTTTCAGCTCTCAATTGGACATCCCATGATTCGACACCATTCGCCTCATAATATATTGATAGAAATGGGATATTTATTTTCGCCTCTCTAATTTATTCTTTTTAAGCAGCAAATTTAATGTTTTTATCAGCAAATTTATTCTTTTTTTTCTGCAATTTTATTCTATTTGTTCACAATATTATTTTTTCATCAGCAAATTTATTCATTTTTTATCAGCAAATTTATGTTTTTCCTGTCTTCAATTTTATTTCTTTAAATCAGCAATATTAAATGATTGTTTCAGCTATTTTTAACAGCAAATTTATTATTTTGGGATCAGCAAATTTATGGATTTTTGAGCAGCAAAATTAGTATTTCTCAGCAAATATTTAATATTTTCCAAATAGCAAATATTTTTTTTTAATTTAATTAGAAATCGCTTTCTCGGAATTGCTCAATAATTTATTTATTTCATACCAAATATTTCGGTCTACTATTCGAGACCATTATCAATGGTAAATCTGAAAACATTTAATACATGTTTCAATTACAAATATTCATCAAAACTTACATAGACTTATGCATTACCCTAAAAGTTACTATTAACATGAAACAATTATTATTTTTATGAATGAAGTTCTTATATGTCATGGCGGTAGTGATTTGATCTGTAATTTTTGTATACGTGTCAATGACTTAATTTGTGTAATTTTGATAATTAAAATTGATTTTATACCTTAATTGGTCTGTTAAAATATTTTAGAACTAATGTATGTTATTAAAATATCACGGTTTCATATCACAAATTCGTTTTACATCAACTTAGGATCAAATTCAAATAATTTATGTCTTACTCCATATGCTATAATCGACATATCACTTCACACTGATAACAACGTATCATGTGAATACTGTAGCAAGTTCCGTGTCATTTAAATGTTTTTTTAATTATGTTATTATATGTATTTGATAGGAACTTGCATTCTTGTTGTCTGTTGATACTATTTGGCGAAGTTTTTATAGCAATCATTTCCATTATATCCCTATTTTGTTTCTTAGGTTCTTTAAATAAAATTTCAACATTATCCCAGTTAATTTGATGCTCCGTTTCAATAATGTGTTCGCAAAGAGCACTATGTGCTTTATTTCTTACCCTACAATTATATTTGTGATTTTCTAGGCGCTTTTGAAGACGCTGAATCGTTTGGCCTATGTATACTTTACCACAAGAACATGTAATTTTGTATATCAAACCAGATTGTAGTAGTATTGGGGTTGTATCTTTAATTTTAGTGAACATCATTTGCTTCAACGTATTATCTACCTGTATATTATGATTATTATGCTGTTTAAACATAATTTTAATTTTTTCGAATAAACCATTGACATAGGGAATAGAAACATATTTAACATTTAACTCAGTTTTTTTGTCTTTTGGTTCATCAATGTTATCTATCACTTTTTTCATAACTTTTTCAACCAATTTAGGTGGGTAATTATTTTTTGATAATGTTTTTTTAAATAATTCACAATTTTCTTGGTGATATTCAGGTGATGCTAACTTAATACTACGTTCTGTCAAAATTGCTATTGTATTCTTTTTGTAACTAAATGGAAGATTAGAAAGGAAGTTTAGGTAGCGACCTGACCATGATTCTTTATGATACCAGTTAGTAGTAATACGCCCATTCTCGTCACGAATTAATAATGTATCTAAAAATGCCAATTGGTTTTCGTTTTCAATTTCCATCGTAAATTGTAGATGTTCGTTTATACTATTAAAGGTATTTTTTAGTTCATTCACTTTATCACGTGGACATGCTGTACAGCTATCATCAACACATCTGTAGTAGAACGAGAATGGGCGTATTACTACTAACTGGTATCATAAAGAATCATGGTCAGGTCGCTACCTAAACTTCCTTTCTAATCTTCCATTTAGTTACAAAAAGAATACAATAGCAATTTTGACAGAACGTAGTATTAAGTTAGCATCACCTGAATATCACCAAGAAAATTGTGAATTATTTAAAAAAACATTATCAAAAAATAATTACCCACCTAAATTGGTTGAAAAAGTTATGAAAAAAGTGATAGATAACATTGATGAACCAAAAGACAAAAAAACTGAGTTAAATGTTAAATATGTTTCTATTCCCTATGTCAATGGTTTATTCGAAAAAATTAAAATTATGTTTAAACAGCATAATAATCATAATATACAGGTAGATAATACGTTGAAGCAAATGATGTTCACTAAAATTAAAGATACAACCCCAATACTACTACAATCTGGTTTGATATACAAAATTACATGTTCTTGTGGTAAAGTATACATAGGCCAAACGATTCAGCGTCTTCAAAAGCGCCTAGAAAATCACAAATATAATTGTAGGGTAAGAAATAAAGCACATAGTGCTCTTTGCGAACACATTATTGAAACGGAGCATCAAATTAACTGGGATAATGTTGAAATTTTATTTAAAGAACCTAAGAAACAAAATAGGGATATAATGGAAATGATTGCTATAAAAACTTCGCCAAATAGTATCAACAAACAACAAGAATGCAAGTTCCTATCAAATACATATAATAACATAATTAAAAATACATTTAAATGACACGAAACTTGCTACAGTATTCACATGATACGTTGTTATCAGTGTGAAGTGATATGTCGATTATAGCATATGGAGTAAGACATAAATTATTTGAATTTGATCCTAAGTTGATGTAAAACGAATCTGTGATATAAAACCGTGATATTTTAATAACATACATTAGTTCTAAAATATTTTAACAGACCAATTAAGGTATAAAATCAATTTTAATTATCAAAATTACACAAATTAAGTCATTGACACGTATACAAAAATTACAGATCAAATCACTACCGCCATGACATATAAGAACTTCATTCATAAATAATAATTGTTTCATGTTAATAGTAACTTTTAGGGTAATGCATAAGTCTATGTAAGTTTTGATGAATATTTGTAATTGAAACATGTATTAAATGTTTTCAGATTTACCATTGATAATGGTCTCGAATAGTAGACCGAAATATTTGGTATGAAATAAATAAATTATTGAGCAATTCCGAGAAAGCGATTTCTAATTAAATTAAAAATTGATTCATGCTCAGACGTAAGTCAAAATACAATTAAATTTATTATATTCGAGCAAATATTTAATATTTTCCAGCTGCAAAACTAGGTAGCTAATAAAACTAGGGAATTTGCGCTTTAATGAAACGCCACAAAAGCCTAGGTGACTAGCAAATCTAGGGAGATTTTCCTTTTACAAAATGTCTCAAAAACTAGGTGACTAACGACTTAAAGGAACTTTTCATTTTATGAAACATCGCAAAACTAGGTGGTTACCAAAACTACGGAATTCGCGCTTTTTTTAAGGGTAGCCGTTCCTACTGCAGTACAAGTGGTAAATTACTTTTTTTATAAGTATTATTTGGGATTATTTTGGATTATTAGGGATTATTTGGGATTATTAGGGATTATTTGGGATATTTGGATTATTTGGGATTATTTTGGTATTATTTGGGATTATTTGAGATTATTTGGATTATTTGGATTATTCGGGATTATTTCAAATTTGTAGTAGGATCAGAATGTCAGCAAAGTCAGAAAAGTCAGCAACCTGTAAGAATTTGTGTCTTTTCATACGAAAGAAAATCTTATAAATAAAAATACATGAGTAACGATTTTAATATGTGTGGAGTGGAATGCGCTTTTGAATATCAATCGATAGTGCAGGTTCAGTACAAAAAAATCGCCGAATAATGTTGCTTGAAAAATTTCGATTCGATTTGTCGCAAACGAACGGGAGCAGTTCTTCGGCTATATCTCGGTCAGCAGTGGTCGGCAGGTGTCAAATGAAAGATGTCGATTCCATAAAGCCTAGATAGGTAGGTACGCCTAGCGTACAAAATCATTGAATCAAAGACTACGCAGTTTCAATCTCAGGATTCGTACTTTGCGAGACAAATTGGTTATTTTTAGAGCGTTTTTTGAAGTAAAACTTTTTGCGATTTTTTGGGATTATTTAGGATTATTTGGGTTTATTTGGGATTATAGGGATTATTTGGGATTATTTGGGATTATTGGAATTATTTGGGATTATTTTGGGATTATTATGAAGTAATTTCCCCCTGCCACAGTAGGAACACGCACGGGGGCCTCAGTTGGGCCCATTGTGCTAGCTTGTTTACACCATAATCGCTATTTAGAACCTGCTTGTACTAGCGATGTAGTTCAAGATATCGCTTGGTTGAAAATGTTTGATCAGGTCATACTTGATGGTGTAGCCGCCCAGGTACCTTCGTCTATTGGTGATGAAGCCGGACAGTAGCAGAGCCACGGCCGTGTCTGTGTGGAAATCACAAAGATCACAGCTTGGATCCGTTCTTTTCCCCATGGTAGCTAAGTGTTTGTTAAAGCCGTAATGTTCTGTTAGTACGCCCGTGAAGACTTTTAGCCAAGTGCGACTTACATTTAATAGGAATTTCGAATTTTTCTTGCTTATACTAATGCAGTTTTTCGCTTGGCGGCAGCTCGCTAAATTGTCCCAAATTTTTTAAATTCCATATCTCGTTTCCTGTAAATTACCTGTTTCTTTAATGAGCGCGGGACTCCCGTGAATGGCTCCGGACCGATAGGCTTATACCTGGCACACCTCCTGGCTAGTGCATCAGCTCTTTCGTTGCCTTCAATTCCGCTGTGTCCTGGAACCCATATAAGGTGCATAGAGTTCACCTGGGCTGCGTTATTCAGAGCTTCCCAGCATTCTCATGTAAGTGCAGAATCAATTTTGAATGAGGATAAAGCTGTAATTGCATCTTGACTATCACTACAAATAGTTAGGGTCTCGCCTGCAACGCTGTCCTCTTTTAAGAGCCGACAGCCTTCGATAATGGCTCTTACCTCTGCTAAGAGTATTGATGAAAATTCTCCGATAGAAATAGATACTTCCTCGCCTGAGTAAGCACAGTGCACACCCACCCCAGCTAAATTATTCAAAAGTGATCCGCCTGTGTAAGCTACCTTCCCAAGTGGTTGTAGATTGCCAGACAGCCAGTCCTCTTTCGGTGGTATGATCACATTGAACTTCCTGCCAAACATGTGCCTTGGTATTATCCTATCAGAAGGCATTGCTAGCATAGGAAATTCATTGATGCTTTTGAACCAAATTTTGGAATGGTTCCATTGGACAAAAAAAAATTCTCCAATTTTTTCACATTTTCTTCAATAATTCGGAAAATAAAAATACCCGTGTTTTTTGCTTTTTCCATTAGAGCAATAGTATTCACTCTAGATCACTTTATATATCACATGCAAATGACGATTTGTATGGATGGTGCGATCGGGTGCAATGATTTTTGTAACTTTGACCAGTGATAACTTTTAGAATTTTATTTTTTTCGAGAAAAGAAAAAATACGGGTCTTTTTATTTTTCGAGTTCTTCAAGGAAATCAAATAAAATATGTATGGTCAGCATTCCTAATTAGAGTCTGAGTGGTTCGCAATTCTGCGAAGTGACTTAATCGCTTCGGTTTTGGCAAAATGATGTAAAGGTGGGAGATATAGCATAGCTTCCATGGCGGCCGTTGGTGTAGATTTCCACGAGCCTGTAATTGCTATGCACGCCATTCTCTGGAACTTCTCGAGTTTCTTTATTATTTGTGGATTATCGCATTTGTGGTTCCAAAGAAAGCAAGCATATGTGAGCATTGGTCTAATGACAGTCCTGTAAATCCAGAATAGTACTTTTGGAGAGAGGCCCCATGATTTCCCATAGGCCTTCCTGCATTGCCACAGCGCTACTGTTGCCCTCTGCAGCCTTGCGCAGGGCCTATTTTATTGAATTAATTCACCCAATTCGTAAAAATTCACCAAATTCATTAAAATTCACCGAATTCGCAAAAATTCACCGAATTCATAAAAATTCACTAAAATTCATGGAAATTCGTAAAAATTCACCGAAATTCACCAAAATTCAATTTTTTTTTCTAACGAAATAATAGTTGCGAAATGAAATTTTATGTAAACCGACATGTTTTGAGCAATTTCTCGGTTATCAGAAGTCAAGTCATTTGAAAAACATTGAATTAATATCCAAACGAGTCGGAATATTTAATTATTATAGCTCGTTCAAAGCGTTATCTAAACAGTTTTCCGTCAATATCTCCACCAAACCGATGTGGAATTCGCTTAAATTTCATGGGTCCGAATCCATAATTTACTGCATTTTGGAAGTATGAAACACCAAGTGTTCGAAGCGTCTCTCAGATATTTGTGAATTGCAACCCAGATGAATGTAAGAGTCAAATAGAAAAGAAAGGCAGACACTTCCTAAAGAAAGTAAGTTATAGTTTTCGAGTAAAAATCATTGAAATAGTTCGAATTTCATGAAACCAAAACGATGATGTGAAGTCAGAGAATGAAATGACGTCATTTCATGATATTGGTGCAATATTTGAGATAAAAAACTGGTCGACCTAAAGTAATCATAAATGACAGTTTCTTCAACGTTCTTCCCGTCTAGTGACCGTCACCGTCAGATGAAACCACAGTTCCCGCCGCAATGAGCCTCATGATCCCACGGAATTTGATAGAATTCCACATCGATTTGCATGGTGAACCATTACCCAAAAGTGTTTACACATGGGATTTCTAGCCCCGTACGAAGTACGATGGGCTTGTGTCTTTACTGTGAGGTATGCAATTTTGAAGATCCACCTATAGTTTCTTGGGCAAAGTTGTTGCTTAGGTCTAGGATATTGCAGAAACGCAAGAAAATGGTCTATTCGTCCGTCATCACCATAACTCGAGTAAACCACATCCGATTTCGACAATTTTTTTCCTGAAAGATAAACAAAAAATAGGAGCTAAGCTCGAAGATGAGCAATTTTAGTCAAAAACTCTAGGAGATATGGCTAAAAACGTTAGACATAGGGCGGTGAAACTTGTTTGAGTTAATCTTCGTAACCATAGAACGGATGATAATGAATAAGGTACCAAGTGAAAGGTATTTATCATACCTTTCACGAAAAAAAAGATTTGAGACCCACTTGATCGGTAGTTAGGGCTCCGGCCATCGGTGAATGGGAGCGAGTACTTCAGCTCTGCCAACAGGCTATGGGCCCAGGCTGATCAATTTGTAGCGCTAGTTTGTTGTGGTTGATCTGTACAAATTATGATGACGGATTTAGCATGGACGTGGCGGTGATGCCAAACGACAGTCGTTGTTTTATACAAAACTTAAGTTTTTTGGTCAAGTCGGTGATTGGGGTGGGGGATAATGCTAATGAAAGGGGACCACCCCACAACTAAGAATCACTAGCTATTTGGCGGCGGTCACCTCCCTGAAGAGAGGGGGAGGTCAAAACTAGAAAATTGTTTTTTCCTTTTTTTACATTTTTTGTGAACTAGGAAGTGCTGGGAAGGACTGGATGAGTGGTTAAAAGGTGGTGGAAGAGTGACGGAAGAGCGAAGATATATTGGGCCCTTCAAAGAGCCCACCTTAAGGAAAGTAAGCGCTTTAAACAGCCCACGTTAAGCAAATTGAGCGCTTTAAGTAGTAATTTTATCGATAATGTAAGTAAGCATTCGCTAAGTGGACATCAATTTTGTGTACACTCACCCAGGATACGCCGCGTTGAAGCTGCCTACTTGTAACCCATTGCCCCTGAAAATGGCCTCTTCTTCGTACTGAGATGGGGACACCTTGACTTGTCAATACCGAAGTATTTGCCGACTCCAAACCCCTCTCAGTACCATTATATCAAAGCAACATAATTAGTTGGTTATTTGTCACAGATCTCTTCCAACTCTTCCTTCAATGCCCAGCATTTGTTTTCGTTGTCGCTCGTGACGACTTTTCCGCTACCATCGTAAAGTGAACCAGCCAACTTACAGAATTCAGTAAACGGAGGGTGATTCTTTGCTCTATAAGCTCGCAAAAACAAATATCTGCTAAGCTTGCCCGCTAGAAGATCGCTTTGGCGGTTATGCGTACCAACTACTTATTTAGCGTGACGCCTGTGTGCGCCTGTTTCGGGATCTTTGAAGTTAATTGAATGGCTAACTGTGAGATGTTGGAAGCCTTCGTCGGCCAGACAATTGTAAGCACGCCAGCTCGTCGAGCAAATGTCACATACCGATATCTATATTTCAATGATCCCATGCATAGTGCAGAGAGACGAAGTGTGGGTAATGTTAAGAGAAACTCGTTGTTTCGATTTAAGATCCACAAGTTGAATAAATTTATTCAATAAATTTACACGGTTTATATACAACGCGAACGGGAAATAAAACGGTATTGAAAATGTAAACAATAATATTTGATTTTGACATCATCCAAAATGAGTGCGTTCGGATTCTGATAAGTTCGAATGTGTGCGTCCAATGTCCTGTGATATGAAGCGCCACACTACTCCCCTTCCAGTATCTTTATCGTGAATACGTAAATGCTAAAAATGAAATAAAAGGAAGAAGAATTTTTATTTACGATGTGTACAAAAGATGTGCTTATTAAAATTAAAGGCCCAAATAAAATTATTTTTTATGTGAGGAGCGTTTTTCTTCTTCGGAATCGGATGAAGATGAGTCGGATAGCCTTGGTCCGTGGCGTACGTCCTAATCGTCTTCGTCGTTCCAGTCAAGATTATTGATAACTTGGACCACTTCTTCAGTTGGGAAAGCTCGTTTATTTTCAATAGGATGTTCGTTATAGTGTTTAATTGGTGTTGTACTTTCTACGGACGTTCGACGTCGTGTAGAAATTAATTCGGTGACTGATGGTGGTGTCACGAAGGCGCAAGGCTTGATGCACTTGGCTGAAGCCTTGCCAAATTGTTTGTGGTACCAGCAAATAGAAATTGGTGGTGTTTGTTTGCTGGATTCTTGGGTGCCGGGGACTGGTAAAATTTTTGCAGTTCGCTCATTGTTGACCGTAGTTCGCGGGGTTGTAGGCAGCGCTATCGGTCGGGTAGCATGGCTGATGGTTGGTGCATAGGGGCGTGAGCTTACCCGTGATGATGGTTCATTGCGATGTTGTTGTTTTTTTTGATGAATCTGTATACCTGCCACCATAGCTCGAGTTTCCAGCAGGGTGGTGTTTTGGTTAGCTAGATCACGACGAACGTGGTGTAACTCCCTTAATATCTCTTCCAGTCCAGATGGTGAGCTGCTAGTTTTTAGTATTTTGTATGCCATTTTTGGTCTTAGTGAGTTTTTGTGGTTGTAATGAGTTCAACTTATTAGAAGTTGAAGTCAGTTTACTTTGAGAATGATTGCATGTTGTGTAATGGGTTTATATAGTCGATTACATAAAGGGAAATTCCGTTACAAAAAGCGGTAGGTCATTACGAAAAATAATTTAGTACGATAGGGTTGTGTATTAGTTCAAGAAGCGTACTTTTTTCTTTGCGTTTACGTAATGAAGCGAATTAATTTTGTTTTCGTTGACCATGAACATTGGTTTGAGGCGGTCAACCGAAATTGGTTTATCTTTCCCTTTGACATTAACCGTAAAGTATTTTTCCTCCTTGGCAGTAACTTTGAAGGGTCCTTCGAAGCTTGCCTGTAAGGAAGATTTTACTCCGTCACGGCGTATGAAAACGTGGGTGCAGGATTTCATGTCTTTGTGAATAAAAACTGTCTGTTTGTTGTGAGAACTAGACGGTGTAGGTTTTAATTTATTCATTACGGTCTTAAGTTTTTCGACGAAGCTGCTAGGGTCAAACTTGATGCTAGGCTTCACTTCTTCGAAAAAATTGTATGGCAGACGTAGGCTTGTACCGTATACCAGTTGGGCAGGTGAAGTGTCCAAGTTTTCTGGAATGATTGAACGAAGTCCTAGCAGGATGATTGGCAATGTTTCAGCCCATCGAGGGTTCGCGTGAAACTTGATGGCTTTTTTGAGTGTGCGATGCCATCGTTCTATCATTCCGTTCGCTTGCGGGTGGTAAGGGGTTGTTCGGAGTTTATGAGTACCAAGGAGTTTGTTTAGTTCCTTAAAGAGTTGTGACTCAAACTGTGATCCTTGGTCTGTGGTAAGTTTCTGACATATTCCGAATCGTGAAATCCAGTTCAGAAAGAATGCTTTAGCAACTGTTTCTGCTTTCATGTCAGCGATTGGAATAGCCTCCGGCCACCGAGTGAAGCGGTCGATACATGTCAGACAGTACCTGTATCCTTCGGAAGGAGGAAGAGGCCCGACTAAGTCTATGTGCACATGTTCGAACCGTTCGTTGGGTGTTTGAATTGTTCCCAGTAAAGATTTGTTGTGTCTTTGAACATTGTTTCTTTGGCAAGGGATGCAACTTTTACAGAATATCTGCACATCTTTGTTGAGGGAAGGCCAAATAAAATTGTTTTTGACCAATTTTGTGGAAGCCTTTACGCCAGGATGTGCGAGGTTGTGTACTTGTTCGAAGATGAGTTTACGAAGAGGTTCTGGTACGAATGGGCGAGGAACTTGAGTGGAAACGTCACATGTTAACAAGACGTTATTGGAGTGTACTTTTAGTAGTTTTAGTCCACCTTCCAGTGCTTTAATTTTTTTGAGTTCCAAGTCCTCTTCTTCTAGCTGTGCTAATAGATTGTAGTCTATCGAACTAGATAGGGAGATTGTCGCAATGGTGTCGACACGTGACAAAGTGTCTGCGACAACATTGTCTTTTCCGGATATATGTTGAATATCCGTGGAAAATTGGCCTATGTAGTCTAAATGTCTGAGCTGCCGAGGAGTGGCTTTTTCGTTTTTTTGATCGAAGGCGAAAACGAGGGGCTTGTGGTCAGTATATATTGTGAATGTACGCGCTTCTAAACTGCTGCGAAAATACTTGATTGAAGCGTACATTGCAAGGAGTTCCCTATCGTAGGTTGAATATTTGCTCTCGGCCGTGCTCAGCCTTTTGGAGAAGAATGCGAGGGGGGCCCAACCTTCATCTGTTAGTTGATTGACGACACCTCCGATAGCTGTGTCGGAAGCGTCAACCATTAAGCAGAGTTTTGCATTTTCAGCTGGGTGCGCGAGCAGGGTTGCCTTAGCCACTTGCGCCTTGCAGTTTTCGAAGGCTTCGCTCGTCTGCGGAGTCCAATTGATTGGAGATTTGTCTTTTTTCTTGCTTCCTTTGGTGCAGTTTAGCAAAGGGATTTGCGTTTCAACTGCGTGAGGCATGAAACGTCGGTAGTAGTTTAGTATGCCTAAGAAACGCTTGAGTTGAGACACGTTTTCAGGCTTTTTGAAGTCTATTATTGCCTTAACTTTAGTGTCTAGGGGTAGAGTACCCTGTTTGTTGATGAGGTAGCCCAGGAACTTTACCTCGGCTTGCCCGAGCTGACATTTGTTAATGTTGATGACTATACCATAATCACTTAATCTTTGGAGTAGGGCCCGTAAGTGGTCTAAGTGTTCTTGTTTGTCTTTTGAAGCCACTAGAATATCGTCTAGGTAGGCGAAGCAAAAGTTGAGACCTTGAATCGCAGAGTTCAAAAAACGCAGGAAAGACTGTGCAGCGTTATACAAGCCGAAAGTCATCTGAGGGAATTCGAAGAGACCAAAAGGAGTGGTTATAGCTGTCTTTTGGACGTCTTCCTCTGCAACAGGAATTTGATTGTAGGCCCTAACCAGGTCGATTACACTGAAGATTTCTTTGTTGTTGAGGTAGTGGTTGAAATCTTGAATGTGGGAAATTGGGTATCGATCGGGAAGCGTACTAGCGTTTAGACGCCGGTAGTCACCGCATGGACGCCATCCGCCGGAAGGTTTCGGGGCGATATATAATGGCGATGCCCATGGGCTATCGGAAGGCCTGCAAATTCCTAGTTCTAACATTTGGTCAAACTCGGATTTGGCAATTTTTAGTTTTTCCGAGTTTAACCTTCTTGGCTTAGAAAAAATTGGTTGGCAATTCGTTATGATTCTGTGTTTAACATTGTGTTTTTTAGCGAATTTTTTAATAGCCGAGAGGTCTAGGACGTCTGGAAATTCTTGAATTAACTGGTGGTAGATGGATTGTTCCGCAAGTGTTGAAATCTGGTCGGGTTCGATTATCTGTTTGACTTTCGCGTTAAAGGAAATGTCAGTTACATTATCCCTTAGTTTGTTGTTTTTCACGTCAATCCAGAGGTCATGTTTTTTTAGTAAGTCGGATCCGATTATAGGAGTTTGCACGTCTGCAATTACGAATACCCATTGTATGGGCCGTCGTAACCCTATATTTAATGTGATTGGCTTACTTCCGAAGGTCCTGATTTGCGAGCCATTGGCCGCGAATAGTTTGAATGGACCTGGCATGTTGCCTTTTTCTCTGGAAGTGGGAGGGACGACGCTTATGTCGGCGCCTGTATCGATTAAGTAATCTCTCCCCGACGTTTTCTCTGTAACGAATATGCGACTAATAGTGGGTTTGTTGTTGCTGAAGCTGCACGGTGGGGTGCATTTTATTGCTTCTTTACCGAATTTGTTGTGGTAAAAACATTTGTCGCTATTGCTTACAGAAGACGCCTCTGTAGGCGTTGTTGAACGATTTCGTAATGCCCGTTTGTGTCTTTTATTAGACTCACGAAAGTTCCTTTTGAGAACTTCGATTTTGCCTTCCAGTGCACAAACGGTGTTAACCAGATCGTTGATTGGGTTCGTCGCAGCAGTTACCGCCTGGACTGCTGGAGGTTCTGTTATGTCCATCATTTTGTCAGCCATATTAGCAAGCTCTTCGAGTCCTGTGCTGCTAATCGACAGTACAGTTTGGACGTTTAGTGGAAGCCTCTGAAGCCATAGAGTCTGTAGGAGCTCATCACCGACTTTGCCACAAGATAGCTCTCGCATCTTGCGCAGTAAGTCTGATGGCTTCATGTCTCCTAGAGTCAAATCGTTCAGTAGGCTTTTGATTTTGCGATTATCAGTCTCAGCGTATTGAGTGATAAGTCGCTTCTTGATCGATTCGTACATGTTAATTGCAGGGGGGTTCAGTACTATATCACTGACTGATGACAAAATATCACTTTCCATTACTCCTATAATGGTGTTGAATTTTGTCAGATCAGCGGTGATATTAGATGTAGCGAATTGAGCCTCGAGCTGGCGAAACCAAAGCTGAGGGTTTTGCTTCCAGAACAGTGGAACCCTAACTTGGATTCGACTTACCGTTGCCCTAGACACGTCTTCATGAGGTGCATTAGGTGGAATGGGTTATCTGAAAGAGAAGCATGGAGTTCATTTGCATGATAGTTTGACGGTGTTTCGTTTGTGGTTATCATATCACTTGCGCTTGTTGCGGAAACTGAATGAGGATACAAATGAGAATAATGTTGCTATTGTTCTCTGTTGCCGTGGCAAGAAACAAAATCTGGTTAAGTTTTTAGTTAAAATTTAAACCTTTTGGTTTGTTTTTAATTTAAGCGAACTAGTTGTTCGTTTTTAAATTGAAAACTGCGACTTGAACTGTGTTCGTCACGTCGGGGTCACCAATTTGTGGGTAATGTTAAGAGAAACTCGTTGTTTCGATTTAAGATCCACAAGTTGAATAAATTTATTTAATAAACTTACACGGTTTATATACAACGCGAACGGGAAATAAAACGGTATTGAAAATGTAAACAATAATATTTGATTTTGACATCATCCAAAATGAGTGCGTTCGGATTCTGATAAGTTTGAATGTGTGCGTCCAATGTCCTGTGATATGAAGCGCTACAGAAGTCGTGCATACTCTTACGACGACGCAACGAACAAGGCTGTCACCTATCTAAATGAACTCATCAAATCAAAAGGATGAATAGTAAACGTACTCGCTTCGGCATAATGGTACTGATAGGGGTTTGGAGTCGGCAAATACTTCGATAGTGACAAGCCAAGGGGTCCCCATCTCAGTACGAAGAAGAGGCCATTTTCAGGGCCAATGGGTTACAAGTAAGCAGCCTCCACGGGGCTTATCCTACTTAAAGGGTGCAATTTGCTTAACGTAGGCTTTTTAAAGCGCCTACTTTGCTTAATGTGGGCTCCTTAAGGCCAGGTTATGCCCGTCTACATAGTCTAATAACTATTTGACGACGTATACGGGCATAACCTGACCTTAAGGCGCCTAATATATTTTCATGGCAATCTCCGCTCTTCCGTCACTCTTCCACAATCTTTTAACCACTCATCCAGCCCTTCGCAGCACTTACACAAAAAATGTAAAAAAACAAAAAACAAAATTTTTCGTTTTGACATCCCCCTCTCTTCAGGGACCGCCGCCGCCAAATAACTAGTGATTCTTAGTTGTGGAGTGGTCCCCTCTCATTGGCACTACCCCCCACTCCAATCACCGACTTGACCAGACAACTTAAATGGTCACACAAAATAAAAGCTTTTCAAAACAAAATCTAACGAAGGATACTGAAATTCACGGAAATTCACCGAAATTCGCGGAAATTCATAAAAATTCACAAAATTCACCGAATTCAACAAATTCGTAAAAATTCACGAAAAATTCAATTAAATAGGCCCTGGCCTTGCGTCAATGTTTTCAACCCGCACTTTAATGAAACGCCTTAAAAACCAGGTTCTGAAATTAATTTTGCAGATACGAAAAAATAATTTTGCTGATAGAAAAGTAAAAAATCTGCTGCTAAAAATAATTTGGCTGGTAAAAATTTGCTGATCTTAGCATCAAATTTTGCTGATTGATTCCAGAAAAATAATAAATTTGCTGCAACAGCACCATTAAAATACAAGGGTACAAGAATTTGTGACAGATTGTTACTTTTACAACCGAAACGTCATAACATTTGCTTGTTTTTGTTAAAAAATAAATTCATCAGTTTTGTTACGTAACA
>CM055403.1:95544493-95565983 GCA_029228625.1 Pseudolycoriella hygida
GGTGAAAAAATTTTCTTGTCTGAACGCGCTCTGAGAACTGAAATTTTGGAAGCTAATATTTTTGTTCTGTTTTATGGTCAGAGATATGTCCGTAATATTACGTAAAATTACTATTATTATTAGTATTAATATTATTGGTCATTTAAACATTTTTTACTTAACTTACGTAATGTTACTGGAAATATAAAAATTGTAAGCAATTTACTTTATTTTCAAACGATTTCGCTATAACTCAGGCATAATTTTTTTTCTTCTTTTGTTTTCTGATACGAACTGAAACTTCACAGATCATAGTAAACATGTCCATAATGATAATGAGTCTTAGATCTTCGCTGTAGCACTCCTTATTCAGATAGATAGAAGTGGAATGAAAAGTTTCTACTGTCAACTAGAGGTGAGACGGATATCCGAGATACCGAAACTTTCGACCGGACCGATAGTTTCGGTAGAGTTCCAACAAAAGTTTCTAGGAGGTATTGTTTGTATGTCCTACTTACGCCTTTCAAATAAAAATACCAGAAATATGAGTTTAGGTAGAGACCTGATTACGAACTCGAAAATTTCACTTCAATGAATTATCGTTTTTGAAGGGCGCCAGTCTCGATTTTTCACACATCGCTCACTTCTTCTGAACTGGAATAGTAGTAGAGTCTCTGTAAAATTTGATTAGCAATTGTAATTGTGTATGTATTTTATAGTTTTCAGAAATACCATTGAAAATGGTCCCAAACGCAGACCGAAATATTTGGTTAAATTAAATAAATGTTTTGAGCAACTCCGAAGACATATTTCTCAATATTTAAAATTATTTCTATGCTCAGACAAAGGTCAAATTACTTAATAAAATAAAGTCAGACAACATAATTACATCACTAATTTAATTTAATCTAATACAATTTTCTACCCTCGCCGCGTCTTAAAGAAGATAAAAATTAATTCTAATATTTTAATTCGTTCAAAAAATATTGAAATATTTTTTTATTGAGAATCAACAAAAATTCTGAGTTGAATTTTTTATTGTAATATTTTTATTTCAATTTCTCGCAACTTCCTCAGTTTGGTTGTAGCGTTTGTTAGGGTTGACCTCACGCGTATGAGACTGGGCTTTAATTGTTGCTGCGCGACACTACCGCTCTCACACGTATTAGAAAAACGTTGAATAGGAGAAACACTGAAATTTTGCTGTCATTGCAATTGCATAATTAAAACCAACTTCACTCTGTACACAAAAAAATAATTAAATAACATTCTGTGTTGACGGTTTTCAATGGCGTGAATTTATCAAATAATTTGGAAAAGTAACAATTTATTTTTAGTTGTAAATGATTCTTTTGTCAAATTGTTTGTTTTTTTATCAAGATGACATTCATGTGTTGCGTACCGGGATGCGGCGAAACTGGAAAGAGAATTTTTCATTCATTTCCGAAGAATGAAATTCAATGCAGAAAGTGGATTATTGCAACAAAGTGCTTTTATTTAAACAAGAAAACTGCGTGGAAAACACATCATAATGTCTGCCGCAAACACTTTCGGCAGACAGATTTCAGAAATTGGAATTTACTTAAAAAAAACGTTGTTCCCAGCCTCATGCTTCCACACATAATTAATATGGAGCATGACTATTGTGAAAGGAATTCTATGCATATGGCAGAGAAAGCACATTTAGACAATCCATCACCGAAAGCATATAGCAGCGGAAGCGTTGATTGTCGAGTTGAAAATTCTGCAGAAAATGGCAGTATGGAAATTGGCCAGAGCGAAGCAAAGAAGGTGATAAGCGGTGATATAAACGGAGAAACTATTATGGAAGATATGGAAATTGAGCGAAGCGAAGCGAATCAGATGATGAGCAGTGATATGAACGAAGAAAGTATTATGGAAGTTATGGAAATTGAACGAAACGAGGCAAACAAACTGATGAGCTGTTATATGAACGGAGAAAGTATTATGGAAGAAATGGAAATTGACCAAAGCGAAGGAGAGAAGGTGATGAGTAGTTATGCGAATGGAGAATGTTTGAATATGAAAAATGATGGAGTAGCTGTGGAACTAATGGCAAAGGAGAATGCCACTGACAACATCCTTCTTAATCAGAAACCAACAAAATCAGAAAATTTTAGTCGGAGACCCTACGATCCAAAAGCACGTAAGATGAGATATTTAATTAAAAGAAATAAAGCTCTGTCCAACAAGTTAAGAGAAATTACACAGCTAAAATCGAATAAAAAGTCGAAGGTGAAGAAGAATGTTGAAGGCATATTGAAAGTTTTGTCTGATACTGTGTCTCCAGAACAATACAACTTTTTCAAGTTACAAATTAGAAACGCTGGACGAAAAAAGAAAGGAAACAGGTTTTCTTTTGAGGAGAAGACGTTGGCACTAGCTATTTACAAGCCAAATCCCAAGCGTTATAGAAACTTATTAAAATTGGCGAATTTACCGTCGAGACGAACTTTAATCATTCATTCTGCAGTCATTCGGTTCCAAAAAGGTATAAATCCGAAAATAATGAATTTTATCAAGGAAACAGCATCGCAAATGGAAGAAATTGAAAAAATCTGTACCATTGGCTGGGTCGAAATGTCATTAACAGCACATCTCGACTGGGACCAAATTAAGGACTATATTGATGGGTTTGAAGAGTATGAAAACAGACGAACAGATAATTTTGCAACGCACGCATTGGTTTTTATGATTAGAGGCCTGAAAGCAGCATGGAAGCAACCAATTGCATATTTCCTTACTGCAAATATCGACTCCACCGAATTGGCTGAACTGATCAGACATGTTATTATAGCCGTGCAAAATACTGGTACGTAAGCCACGTTTGTTACCTGGTGGAAAAGGGTTATGGAAAATAGCTCTCGTTTTGACAAATTATGTGGTCCTAGGCATTGTTTCAAATATGTTTTTCGTTCTAAAAAACAAACTTCGAGCGAAAACCTTTAAGAGACTACATGCGTCATAGCTGCATAACGCAAAATGATACCAAGCACACAGATTACTCTCCTTTTATAGCAAAAATATGAGTACTTCCTAGAAGAGTCCCCCCTTTAAATTTGTGAAGGAAATATCAACAACAACGTTAACATTCTAGCGACTGTTTAGTTAAAAGAGAATAATATGTGTGCTCATTCTCTTGTCTCATCGCTCTAAAATGTTAAACACTTTCAAAAGAGCTCACTTTCTCATTTTTGTATTCATTTGAATAAATATTTTTATGTCTCCGATAGTCAAAATATTCATAATTAGCATGTTTCATCTAAAAAAAACGTTGCAAAAACGGCGCCAAAACGTTCTTTGTCATTCGAGGCACTTTTGAGTACATGTTGTAGGCTGACAACGGGTACCCAAAAGCTCCATTCTTTTTAATTTTGACAAAATATACTTTTTTAGGTTTAAGAGTGATTGGTTCAGTGTGTGATGCTGTCAACACAAATCTAGCTGCGGTGAATAAACTCATCCAACGTCGTAAAGAAAACACGAAAGGAACGCTACTGGAATACACAATAAACGATGCAAATATTATCCACATCTTCGATCCTCCCCACCTCATAAAGTCAGTGCGTAACAATTTGCTGATAAAAAACCTAAATCACTATGTTTCATTTAACGAAGCAAAATTTCGGTCTAATGGTACAATCGCGTGGAATGAGAAAAGTAAAGTGAAACGCATAGCGACTTGGACAAACCTGCTGGAATGTTTAATTTGATTCCAAAAGTAACTGAAGAGCACATCAATCCTGAACGTCGCAAAATGAAAGTCAAGCTTGCCACTCAGATATTCAGCGAAACTTTTGGACGGAACCTGTATTTGTGTTCAAAACGAAAACAATTCTCCAACAACAATACCATCGGAACCGCAGCGATTTTGCTGTTTTTAAATGAGGTTTTCGACAGTGTTAACGGTGATGGAGTTTCTGTTCCAAACAAAATGCAAGGATCTTTAACTACAGAATCGAAACATCAACAATTTTGGGATTATGCCATAAAAATGCTTGATACGATGGAGTTTACGGAGAACCTTAAAACGGGAAAATCGAACAAAAGTAATGTTTTTAAGCATTTTGTGTCAACTTTAAAAGGATTGCGGGAAATATGCCAGCGTCTATTCAAATTTGGATTTCAATCGGTTGGTCTACGTCGCTTGAACCAGGACGGATTAGAAAATCATTTTTCCATTATTCGTTCTTTGTGTGGTGCAAACACAAAGCCTACCGCACGTGACTTCAGAAATGCCTATTCCACGTCTATACTTATTAACATGCTAACCGACCACTCTTTGAATGCTAATTGTGAAGCTGACAACGATAAGTCGTTGTTACAAAATTTACAAAATCTAAGTATGCAGGAACAAAACATACAAAGTGTAGCCGACCACTATTCTAACGATAGTCATGAAAATAAGAGTACGTCATTGAAAAATCTGAGAATGTTAGACAACGGGTTGAATACTTTGGAAAACGAATTTCCTGACAACGAAGCAAAAAATTGTATCTCAGGAAATATTTGCAAAAAACTACTCGAAAAAATGAAGTGCACTTCTTGTGCCGAATCTGTAAAAATGAAAGGAAAAAAACTCCAACATGATGTAATGCGAAAGCAATCATCAGTTGATAAAATGGAATTGCCGACGGTCGATTTTATCGATTATTTCAAAGCTTTTATCTCGAATACAACGAGGAGACTACCGTTTCTTTGTGCTGAGAAAAACTTGTTGCGAAAGTTACTTGAAGGTACGATTTAAGTTTTTAAAATATGGCTTCCATACTTTTAGATACTGCGACTTGAAATAGCAATTTTGAAAGTGGGCGTCGAAATGATTATGCTTCACAAGAAGACAGTATATCATCTCGAGTATTTGCTCCAGATTCATAGCATCGTGTCGGTGGCGTTAGAGTGGTCGTTTTATAACTGGTTTTACTTTTTTCACTAGTGATAAAAAGTAACTTTTTATCACTCATTTGGGTGGCAAAATGGTTATTTTTGCAACTAGTTGCGAAATGGAGTTGTTTTTTTCACTAGATGTGAAGTTATCAAACGAGCGAAGCGAGTTGGATAACCACATCGTGTGACAAAAACAACCAATTTCGCAACGTGTTTCATACAAGACTTTATGCAACAACTTGTGAAACTTGAACTTTTGAATGAACTTTTTATTACCCAAAAGTAACTTTTTATTATCCAAATGAGTGATAAAAAGTTACTTTTTATCACTAGTGACAAAAAGTACCTTTTTGTCACCCATAAATAACTATTCCGTAATTTTCGTAGTTTGCTTCAGAAGTATGCAACGAAAGGGTGACATGTTAGGAAAATAAAACATAAGCTTCTTATTTTAAAATTATTTACTTTTTTAATATAGGACTGAAGATAGAATATAGTGACAAGCGATCAATCGGATGTGAGCTACACCGAGATAAATTTATCGATGAAATGAACGAAATGACAGTAACTGTTGTTATTACAAAATTTATCCAACAGGTCAATAATATTTTGGGCGGAAAAGTGACTTTGGCCACTAAATGCCCGATTAAAATAAAAGCTTTAGAATTCAGAAAAAGGAAAAAGCACATTGGAAAATTCGTTCCAAGCTTGATTCCACAAAAAATGTAATTTTACTTTTTAACTTTTTATGTAAATTATTTTCGAAAAATGAAAGCCGTATGTGGCAACAAAATATTTTTTCTTAGAAGAATGGATTCAGAAGTTTTAAGTTGTTTTTAGCATATTTTGGTGTAGCTTGTGCTAGTATGACCTGGAATTTGTAACTATGTAGTCTACAAAATATTTTTATGTTAATGAACATCGCTTTTAACTTTAGATGAAAAATATTAAATTTTCATAATTTATTATTGTTAAAAAACTTGTAATTTGTTGTATTTATCGTTGGAATGGAATAAATCATATTTACTGGACGAAAAGTGTAACTCCCGATTCAGAAGACGCATCCAAATATTCGTCAACCTTTCCACCCCCTACAAAAAAATGCGTCAACACTCTCCTATGTATGGTTCTGGAAGTTTTTCACAACAACAAACCAAGAAATTACGTACTAAATCTAGCGAGTTTACAAGTTTTTTCATACAAAAATTAGATGCAAAGATGCTTTCCCTACAGTAAAATTTAAAACTCACTCCGAAAGCGGGGCGAAAATATTATTTCACCTCTTTACTCTTGTTCACGCTTGGACCTTTCGAAAAGATTTTGCAGTGCAAAGGTTTTGTACAAATCAGACAAAACTAACATTATTTCAACTCTGTCGACAATAATAGGCGAATTACAAATTCAAATAACGTGCTCAATTTTACAATTTAATGCATCAACTTCATTGCAGTTGTTAGTTTCTCTAATACGTGAAGTGAGATATTGGTAGTTTACAAAAGTTAGAGCAGATCAGATATAGAAATCAAAAGCATGCAGTTTGACATTAACTTTCATACGCGTGCAATCGTCCAAGGAGTCTAAAATCGACCATAATTAGACCGAATCGAACGCTTTCTCGAAGTCTATGAAGCATATCGCGATGATGATTTTGTATTCGTTGCATTTTTCTATTAGACTTCTCATCACTTGCAAGTGGTCATTTGTGCTGAATCCGGAACGAAACCCTGCTTGTTCGATCGGCTGGTAGAAGTCTAGCTTCTTTGTGATCCGTTTCGTTATCACCTTCATAAACAGTTTGTAGAGGTGCAAGATCAAACTGATGGGCCTGTAGTTTTCCAGTTTCGTGATGTCTCCTTTCTTGTGCAGCAAAGTGATGACTGCGTTTTCCCATGATTCTGGTATTTTCTCTTGTTCGAGACACTTGTTGAACAGATCCGTTGTCATTTTGAGCAGTGTGGGTCCGCCTTCTGTGATTGCTTCGATCGGAATGTCGTCGTCACCTGGAGCTTTTCTGTTCTTCATTTCGTCTAACGAAGCCTGTACTTCGTTAATCGTTATGTCCGGCAAATCTTCGGAACCAACGTTCATTATCACCGGTCTCGCTTTTGCTCTTTCTGCCGGTAGTTTGGCTCGAACCGACGTAAAAAGGTCCTCATAGAACTCTCGCGTGATGTCCAATACCTTGTCCTGATCTGTTTGTATGACGCCCGCCTTATCGCGCAATTTAAAAATTTGTCTGTACCCGTTCGCCCGTTTCGCTCGTAATACTTTCATATTCCCATTTGCTTCGATAGCGTTCATGGCCAGTTTCACGTTGTATTGTCGCAGATCGTTTTTCATTTTCTTGTTGATGGCTTTCGTTTTGTCTCTGTATTCAACAGTGTCTCGCTTTCCACCTTTCACCAAATCCAGTCTTTCTGCTATTAGGTCTAGCGTTTCCTTGCTGAGCTTCGACTCTTTAGTGCATGTAGATCGGCATCTGGTTTCCAGGAAGCTTCTCACTGAGGTCACTATTCTTTCTGTCAGCTCATCAATCGTTGCAGTTTGTGAATTCGTTCCGTTCAGTTCGTTGTCCATAGCTTCCTTACATGCGTCGCTTTGTTCTTTCAGGCGTTCCATGTCTAAAACGACTTTTTTCTTGACCAACTTTTCTCTCTCTGTCCGTGTGTTCAAGACGACTTTGGCTCGCACCATTCGATGATCGCTGCCTGTTGTGAAACGGTTAAGCACAGTAACACCCTTGACAATCGATTTGCGGTTCGATATGATGTAATCGATCTCGTTCTTTGTTCTGCCGTCTGCACTGGCCCAAGTCCACTTCCTCTGAACCTTACCGGAGAAAAATGAGTTCATTGCGAAAATTCCTTGTTGTTGGAGAAAATTCAGCAAAGTATCTACTCGTTCGTTCCTCTGATCGTAACCAAACGTTCCAATCGAAGTTTCTGCAACGTCTTCTCTTTTTCCCAATTTGGCATTGAAATCGCCGACTAGCAACTGATATTGAGCTCTGTTTTCTTCAATCGCTTTGGAGACATCTTCATAGAAGCTTTCAATTTCTTCGTCGTCGTGATCCGTCGTCGGTGCGTACGCTTGGATGACTTTCCAACTGTACATCGCATTTATCTTCAGCCGCACATAAATGACTCTGTCGGAGATGCTGTTGATTTGGATTATACGGTTCGACCAGCGTTTGCTGATGAGCAGTCCTACACCATGCATCGCTGTTTGGCTATCGCTTCCACGGTAGTACAAAGTGCTTCCTGATTTCAACTTCAAGCATTCTTCACCACGTCGCCTGACTTCGCTGAATCCGACAATGTCCCATTTGATCTTTTCCAGTGCCGACTCCAATTCGAGAAGTTTTTCGTTCGATGATAGCGTTCGAGTGTTATACGTGGCAATGTATAGTCCGGTGTGACAACCTATTGTAACCCAGGGATTCTTAGCACCCTCTGCTCGTTGTCTGGTCTGACCGTTGTCGGAGTCAGGGATCAACGAGCGGCTGGGAACTGAGGGCCGATTTTTCCTGGTTGTGCTCTTCATCTTCGGGGGGGTTTTAGCCGTTAAAACACCACGCTGGCCGGTGCGGGTTGGTGAGTGATGGTAGTCCTGCTGACTCGGACTGCCGTTGTCCCTTGCTGTTGAGATCATCCGCCACCATGCTGAGGTACTATCCCATCTTGATAGCGCCTAACTGCCTTCGGCCCTCGCTCTACGTGACGTTGAGGTACTACCCGAAGACAGCCCCCCTCATCCTTCTGCTAAGTGACTCACACTAATACACCAGGGTTGGTTACCTGATCGTTCATGTGGGTTGCTCACTATGACAGGTGTCACCACGGGTAGGATAGGATGTAGGAGTAGGTGGATAGAGGCTAAGGTACATAAGGAGTACTATATTACGCATACCACACCATTTGACACCCGTTCCTCGATTCATCGGTCCATAAACATAAAAATTAAACTATTTAATTAGAACGTTTCCCGACTTTATTGTCATCATCTACAAATTTGCAAAAATTACCTAAAATTAGACAAAAACTTTATAACTTAAAAAACACAATAACAATAAACAAAACCTGAAATTAATTTTTAAATCTACTTACAATTTACGATTTATCATTTGAGAACACTTCGTTATCAAAACAAGAATTAAACAAAAAAACACATCGAACTAATTGTAAAATGTAGAAACCTCCAACTTTGGCTAATCGAATGCTACTCTAAATGGATGGAATAGAAAATCAAGTTCCGATCAAACTAAAATGAACTGAGCTGATATTGTCCGTATCTCTCCGGAAGTTCATCGTATTCCTCGTCATAATGTGTAAAGCTTCCAGAACTTTTCTCTCTGTAAAATTGTGTTCAATTGCTAAAACCGAAACGTATCGGAACGTGCCCTGCTTCATAGTAATGCTGCACAACTGCTGTGGAACCTTTATGAAAGCATTGTCTTTACTAAACTTTCTGATGTCATCACCATGCTGTCCACCTCTGATCTTGACTTTGTGTCCCGTGTTCCCAACATAGGACAAATCACATAATGAGCCGAAACTATCACTGAAGCGTGGAATATTGTATGCCACATCGTACAGATCTTCTTTTAATGTTTTTTGTTTCAGGCCATTTTTGTTTTCACTGATCATGACATTTTTACGCGAAAACACAATTTTGACCCGGCCGATAAATATCACTGATCACTGTTATATTTAATTTATTATTAAAGGATATTTCACTTCAAGCGACATTTAACACAAATTTTTCTTCATATTATTTAACTGAAACAAAAAAGGACATCGCCACAACAAGTGAGTTCGAATTTCGAGCTGTCAAAAAGGTAAACAAAGTTTTGGTGCGACGATTGTCTGTAGTATGGCCAACAAATTGTTATTCCTATGATCCAGCATTGAAAACGAAAAAAACATATTTTCTTTCTGGGTCCAGACTAGTTGCACATTTCATAACGGTATAATGTCTTAGAATTTTGCGCTATAATATTGAATAATTTATCTCATTGAGAAGTTAGATTACATTACGTTGTTACGTTATGTTAAAATAAATAAGAAAAACAAAAGTAATTCAAACTGCACAAATAACATTTAATTAATTTATTTACTGTAAACACAAATTCCTCGCAAAATTCAATATAAAATTAGAAAACAAAAATATCACATCGTCGCACCAAATTTACTTTTTTTGTTTACTTCTTTGACAGCACCATATTCTTTCGAATCTTCGAAATTCGACGTAAAAATGTCAGAGGAGTGTGATATTTTTTTGAAGGGAATGAGCCGACGCTTATAAGGTGAAACCACCTGTTTCCTATTACATTCTTCTACAACTACAACCGAAAGTCTTAACCTCAACAAAAAGATAAATTTATTTCGATTAGGCCAAATTCAATAAAACAAAATGTTAAAAAGATGTCAGCGATCCCAGGATTGAAGTAAAGTCATTATTTTTTTCAACCAAAACAATATCTGCCGCTACAACGGCGTTCGGATTATTTGATCATTTTCCTAAACAAACACTTCTTTGTAATCAGTCCGATTGGAAAAATAATAACTTTACGGTAATCCTAGCATAATTTATTACGTATTTCGGCCTTTTTGTTTCACTCAAACAAGAAAATCTACATAACGGACAATCCACGGAATAGAACATAACCTCAAAAAATGATTTTGTAAATTTTTCGTTAACACTTTTCGTCGACTTAAAAGTGAAATTGTGTCGATTTATAGTTCGTTTGTTCCAATTTTATTATTAGAAGTGACAATCGATAGATGACGGCTGCTGATGTCAATTCAACATCTTTTGCAGGTTCATTCGCAAAAACAACTTCACGAAAAAAAAATATATGAAAAAATACACAAAAAAAGTGACAGAAACCAAAAATGCTGGTTCAATGTTGTTGGGAGAATTTTTCATGCGTCATTTTGTCATCTCTTGATTGTATTCCATGAGAATGGCACGATCTTTTTTTTAAATAAATGTAAACACAACACCATTTCATCCATCGTAAATTAGCACAACTTCACGTTTAAGTTGACGAAAAGTCTGAATGAAAAAATTACAAGAAAGTTGTTAAGCTGAGGTAATGGTTTCTTCGTGAAATCAAACTTTCTTACAGGGGTTCGGTAGTAACAATGAATTTTCAGATGGGAAGGTAAAAAAATAACTCACATTGGATACTGTGAAAATTATTCATTACATGAGGGACCAATTTTGTGAACTCGGGAACTTACGAATGTGTTCTGAAGCAACTCGCTTTGGAAACTGTTTTTTGACTCGCGTAGTCGGCTCGGATATACAAACTCTATCCTCGTCAAAAACAGTTTCCAAAGCTTGTTGCTTCAGAACACATTCGAAAGTTCCGCTCATATCAGAAAATTGATCCCTCATGTAATGAATTATTTTCACAGCATCGAATGTAATCTACTATTTTGGTGTTTTTTAGGTCAAACAATATTTTGTGTGAGGTTAAGGAATCGATTTAAAAAAAATTTTTTTTTCGGACATGCCTAATGGATATGCACTAGTAGTAGTGTATTCCTTATTGAAGTTAATTTTGTCCAAATGTGATAAAAAATAAGGAGTAATTAGTGTTCGTCAAGTAATTAATTAATTAATTTATTATTAAAGCCATGTCCCGGACGAAGCCCGGGTAACAATGCTAGTTCTAACAAAATTTTATTGAACACTAGCACTGATACGCGACCTTCGACCGGGCGTATTGGTACCCGGAGGAATTGTTCAAAAATCGCATAAATTTTCTTAAGTTTTTATGCATTTGCTGGGGATTTGTTAATAATTGCAAAGAAAATGATTCGCACTCAGTTTGTTGTCTGTTTGTTAATTCCCGATCCCTGGAGGCCCTTTCTTGCAATTTGATGCAAATTTCATTCGTTACGTTCGCCGATGGCCTAGAATCTTTTTACAGCTTACTTAAGGCTCTAAATGAGTCATTATTATACTAAAAAAGCACTCCAGTAGCTCAACCACTTAACTGATCTTTACAAACTTTTTTCCCCTGTTTCGTGAGATCAACCTCTTTCAGTTTAGTCAGCAGCATTTACCAGTACTTACCAATGCAGCAGTGCTTAAACAAAGAAGTTCAGTCAACCATGAAGAAAAATTCACTTCCATCGGCTTTTCAAGGTGGCGTATCTGATTTTTTTGCAAACTTTTACAGAAACAATGTCTTACAACTCAAAGCCGTATCTGTTACATGTTTCAAAGTATAATCCATTTTCCAGATACGCCTGTTTGTCACGAAAACAACAATAGTAACAGCGTCTTTTTGAGTTCTTTAACGAGTTTCTTACATCAAAGTCTCTAAAGGTGTAGGTGTGTCAAGCAGGATTTTGTGTACACGCAGACGCACGGAAAGTTTATTTACTTTAAGTAGGACTACCTTGCTGATCTGTGAATGGTCGACATGCAAATGATTGTAGGGTGGTAGCTTAAATTATTTCATTTATTTATTTTATTTATTTATTTATTTAGGGTTAATATACAGATTTCTCCAATAACATATTAACTCAAAATTACTCAAATAAATTGCTCATCTCTGCTGTACAATAAAAGCAGAGTAAAGGGAAAACTAAAACAAAAAAATAAAAATAAAAAAAAATATAATACAAAAGAGAAAGAAAAAAAAAAATATTCAAATCAATATTCAAAATATTCAAATCAAATTTCACTAATAAGAAAAGAAAAACAAAAGTTTGATCAAAGAAGGTAGACAATTTGATTAAGAAGATAGAATTGAGGAGAGAGGTTTATCATAGATCAAAACGAAGTACCGCTTCACCAAATTAGCAAGAGAAAGCTGTGTCTGCGCGATGTCGAACTTGAAACAAAAGTAATAAAAGATCAAACGCTAAAGGGTTAAAAACCAGACATCAATATATTAAAAACTCCGATGATCCAGGCACAATGGGAAAAGCTGATATAATATTCTTATACACGCCAATAGAAATGTCACTTCGTACAGCAATGCCCTTAAAAGTATGGTCATGGTTTCTAGGGAGCCTGACAGATGGCGCTTTGAACAGAATGTTCGTATGAGGTGTCCTATGTATAAATTGATTCATGTTTCGGATAGAGTATCCATAGGACGCAAAACTTACCTTACTGGAGAGTTCAGATCGAATATGTCCATTTACAATTTTGAAAAGGTACAGTTCATCTGTTATGAGCCTTCTACTTGCTAGCGTTCTCATGTTCAAAGCAATCAGCCTTTGTTCATATGATACTTTCTTATACCTAATTCTAAAATAAAGCATTCTGGTGTACTTGCGTTGAATTCGTTCCAATTTGGAAGTGTACACTTTATAGAAGGGGTTCCATATAACTGACCCATATTCCATCACTGAACGGATCAGAGAGTTATATAAGAATGCAAATGATTTTTCATTTTTGAAGCGTGCGCAAGCCCTGAAGACGAAACCTAGCAACCTACTACATTTCCTAAAAATATAGTTAATGTGCACGTCAAAACAAAGTTTGCTATCAAAGAAAATTCCCAAATCCTTGACCTCATTCACTCTCTGCAGGATGTGGTCATTAACCCTGTAATCAAACCTGATGACGTCATTTTTGCGCGTAAAAGTGATGATGGAACATTTCTGCACGTTTAAGTCCAGGTCATTTTCTTCTGACCACATAGCAAGCTTACTCAAGTCAGATTGCAGTGAATAACAATCTTGTGCCGATCGTATCTGCCTAAATATCTTGAAATCATCAGCATATCCTAAATTCTTAGACCACAACGAATCAGGCAGATCATTCACATAAATGATAAATAGAAGCGGACCTAGTAGAGACCCTTGCGGTACCCCAGAGCATGGCATGAAAATTTCCGATGTGCTTCCTCCGAATCGGACACATTGCTTCCTATTTCTCAGGTAGGATTCGAACCATCTCAGAATATTTCCACATATCTCGAACGACGCCAGCTTCCCGAGGAGAATGTCGATGTTGACTCTGTCAAACGCCTTAGCAAAATCTGTGTAAATTGAATCAACTTGAATGTTGTTGTCTAATGATTCTGACAAATAATCCACATACTCCATCAAGTTACTCATCGTACTTCTTCCTTTCACAAAGCCATGCTGGCTGTCATTCAGGTACGGGGAGATATGTTCATAGACAACTGAATGTACTAGACGCTCGAATATTTTACTGAATCCATTCAGAATGGAAATGGGTCTGTAATTCGAGATATCTGACTTATTCCCTGACTTAAATACTGGTGTAATATTAGCGTATTTGAATTCTTGTGGAAAAATTCCTGCAGCAAGCGACAAATTAAAGATCACAGAGAGCGGCTGCGCCAAGTGTTCAGAGCATTTTTTAATAAAGATATTCGGAATATCATCCGCACCCGCACCCTTGTTCGTATCTAAGTTATGAAGACATTGAAGGACTTGTTCCTCAGTGAAGGAGATCATTTCGGTGGATGAAAAACGCCTTGGAGAAGTTTGTTTTCTAGGCCTCTTTAGTTATTTACAAAGTATCAAACTATAACAAAACCCCTAAGCTTTAGCCAGTATTAAAGTATTTAGGTTATTAGATCTCGTGCATTTTTCATAAACATTCACGGAAAAAAATAAACGAACAATCATTTGTTGCGAATAAATAAATATTCGTAACATATAAAAAAAATACTGGCGACAAATATTAATACAATAAAGTAACAAATAATTTTGTCATGTACGCGCTCGATACGTTGAGTTTGCTTAGTCGTTTTTGGTTTCGAAAGTTTGTCATTTCTGATGCACTTTGCATTACCTGTCCGGGAAAGTGTACTTTTCAAGACACTGTCCGGGAATATACGCATTAAAGCGAAATTCCTTAACATAAAAAATTCGATTGGCACAACCGAAATTCGACCCACCGACCTCCTCGTTCATACATTTAGGCCACATAAACGTTAACAGTATGCTATGCATGGATGCATGTGTGTATTCATAAAGTCACCAATTTCACCATTATAAATGAAAGAAATGTTTTCATTCAATTGAAAAAAAATTATATTGGCGTTTTTTTTCGTTTAATCAACAAACTTGTAACGCAATGTAAACTTAGGAACCTCATAGAAAATACACCATTTGAACGTATTCAGTAGGAACAGTAATTTAATTAAATGTTGGTGAGCGGCTATTAAAATATTATCATTATTCTAAACGATGTCCTTCAGACAAATAATTCAAATTGATCTCTAAATTCATTGGTTTTTACATCTTACAAAGTAAAAATAATAAAAAAAAAATCTAGGAATTATATTGTGATATTGCGCATCATTCAAAAAAAAAAAAGTCTCAATGAAGAAACGAACCACCAGCCTCCCGCGCTCAAATCGTCGACGCTACCACCGAGCTAACCGGACATACGTTTCTACACATAAATTATGTTATATTACTTACACATTATTTTCATAGAAATCGCACAGAAGTATGGTTACAATTATTCACCACAAACGTGCATGCATTAAGTCGCCATAGAAAGAAATTTTTTTGGATGTTTGAACATTTTGAACATTTTTATTTATATTTTCAACAATTTGTTGAAGTGTTTCAACGATCGATCGCTACTATGACAAAACTATATGTTGTGTCGTTTGGAAAATAGTCGTTTGCCTCGTACGAATGCATTGGCTCGCAAGCTCGCCATGCAACTTTTCGTACTCGGCAAACGACTATTTTCCAAACGAGACAACAAATAACTATATTTGTCCCGAATAATAACTTATTTGCCACAAATAAGTTCTGTAATTTGTTTGTGCTGAGTAAATAATTCATTTGTTCTAAATAATTAGATACATTATTAAGGACAAATAATTTTGAAATTATTTATCAGAAAAAATTAAATTATTTGCGATAAATAAGTATTACTTCCTACAAATATTTTTGAAATTCATTGCACCTAAAAACTCAAACAACTAATAACACACGGAAAAGTACAACTCAACAACAATTTATTAATTCATCATGAACGAAAAAAAGGTGTCCCTACATGAAAAGTTCAGTGGATGGTGAATTCATTGATGAAATGAATTAACACGTATTATAAATCTCAAAAAGCGGTCAACAACGCGGTCGTACGTTGAACTGAAAGCACCATATGCAAGCACATTTGTCATTTATGTTCGGACACATTTAGAGAATGAATTTCCATATAAAAAAGAGTTCATCGGCGTTCCTTCTCTTCTAATTCAATGCATTGAATTGATGAATTAATAAATTGTTGTTCTAATTCAATGATCCAATTACTAATTATAAAATTCAAAAGTTTGTCTGTCTGTTTGTAAATTGTCGGTCACAAATTTCCAGCGTGAACCAACATACGTCCGACCTGCTTGAAGAGTTCCGAGGAACTGAAGCAAAGAGTCGTTTTGCATTGCCTTATATGATTCAAAAAAAGGCAATGCAAAAGATTCCCATGTGAACCAACATACGTCCGACATGCTTGACGAGTCCAAAGGGACTGAATTAAAATGCGGCTTTGCATTGCCTTTTATAGCAAAAAAACCATTATGCTACCTAGATTTCAATTTAAATTTTTTCTTGATGTAATTGAAAATTTTTTTTTTGTTTTTTTGGACAGTTGGTTTCTTCGGGAAAGTTGTTGATATTGATGAGTAGAATCTTTATGAATCCTAAGAAAATGGCTGCCACCTGTCAAAGTAACGCCATCTTGGATTTTTTTCTTTTAAAAGTATCTGGAAAGGTATGAGAGCCAGAACATTGGTTTCTTCGGCAAAGTCTTAGAGTTCTATTAGTAAAAGTCATCAGTATTGGTGAAAATGTCGGCCAGTTGGACATTGGGTCAATTTTTATGCTATTAAAAATATCTTGAAATGTATGGGTGGTAGACCATAGGTTTCTTTTGCAAAGTCTCAGAGTTTTGTGAGTAGAAGTCAACACTATTGGTGAAAATGCTGGGCAGCTCGGGGGAAGAAGCAGTAAGGGTGTATGGGGAAATGGTAGTATGGGGAAAACAGTAATGAGGAGAAAATGGTAGTACGAGAGAAACGGTTGTACGGGAAACAGTAGTACGGTGGAAATGATTTTACGGGGAAAACGGCAGTGCGGGGGAAACGGTTGTGCGAGGAAAACGGTAGCGCGAGGGAAACGGTTGTGCGGGGAAATAGTAGCACGGTGATAACGTTTGTGCGGGGAAATGGTAGTACGGGGGAAATGTTAGTACGGGGAAATGGTAGAACGGTGAAATGGTAGTACGGGGAAAACAGTAGTGAGAAGGAAATTGTAGGACGAGAGAAACGGTTGTGCGGGGAAATAGTAGCTTGATGATAACGTTTGTACGGGGAAACGGTAGTACGGAGAAAATTGCAGTACGGGGAAAAGTGTTGTATGGTGGAAACGGTAGTAAGGGTGAAACGGTAGCACGGGGAAACGGTAGTACAGACGTAATGATAGTATACAGCAAACGGTAGTTCGGCAAAACGGTTTTGCGGGAAAATGGTAGTACGGTGGAAAACCAGATTTGCGTAAGCTTATGGTAACTAATAAAATACTACTAAATCCATTTCTTATTCATCTAAATATTATTATATATTATAGTATATTATATATTATATTATATTATATATTATATTATATATTATATATTATTATTCATCTAAACATTGCACACCCTTGCATACATTTTAGTATTAATGTCGCAAATCTCCGACCTAGCGGACAAGAATGCTTAATGTCTGCGTAGCCCCTAGGGGCGGGGGTATTTACTAGTCTTATTTAAATCGGGGTTCGTAGTTTTTGACGATCGATCGTGTAAAGTTCGGGTCGGTGTAAATATTTCTTATCATTCCGTTTTGGATTTCGAAAAAAAATGTAAATGGAAAATAGATTTCGAAAATATTTGTGGCAAATAATTCAATTATTTCTGAGAAATGAATTTTGATGTTATTTATGACATTATTTATTTGTAACATATAAGTACTTATCACAAATAAATATAAAAAATCATTCGTACCAAATAAGTTATTTATTCGGAATGAAAAAATAAATAGTTGTGCCAAATTAAATGCCTTTTATTTCTTTTATTTGGCCCAAAGCATGTTTTTTCCTGTGTTCAGTTCATTAAATGAGTCAAAATTTAGTAATTGCTATCAATAAAAAAAGCGCAGCGATAGCGTAGGGCTTCGAAAATAGTTAGCGGTACGCTATCGTTATCGCAATGGCGAATTTTACACAATTTCGGAAGTCTTCCTCAAGACCATCGATTTCTCTTCATTTTAATTAGGTTCAAGGACAGAACTTAGCATAAAGTCGGTGAAAATAACTTTATCGGCACACCTGCACACTCTGTGAAAAAACAAATCCAGCAATTTTCCCCAATGTAAAAAACGTTCACTCAATCGTGTTAATGAATTTTCGTTAAAAATAGCATACGCCTTTTTATTTATTTGTTTTTATTCTAAATCAAAATAAATAAACGTTCAATTATTCCAATCTCACAGTTACAAAAAGCAATCTGTTCCAATAACTCTTTCTCGACTTCTTCCAAACACTTTGGGGTGTGTGTGATTTTATTCTTTTGAAATCTAATCGAAAAATGAAATTTTATGAAGAAAATCCAAATGAATCGAAGAAGTAAGGGGAAATACAACCCTTTTTCAATTGTTAATATTTGTGGTTTAAAAACAAATGTTTTGGTTATTAAGAATAATAGATTTGAATGGGTTGGGCAGTGCACACAACGAATGGGTCTTTGTTTTATTCAAATTGGTTTTTATTCAGATTTTTATGCAAATCACTCCAAATTATTAACACTTCCGTAATTTTGAATTAAAAATTCTGTTTATTATTTTGTAGATTCATATGAACTTTAATTGGTCATGTGGTTAATTTACTTTCATTTTATAAATTTCAGAGCCCTCGTGGAATGCAACCGTGTTGCAGTCCGCCAATTATACCAATGGCTTCAAAAAGTCCAAGTATGGAAAGCGCAAAAAACATCTGCTTGTTAACTGAGTCGAAACAGCAACGATCTGGTTGTCCGTTAAAATTTTCAATAGCAAAAATAATGGAACCAGATGAACGAACTGAAAGAAACAAAAGTCCTATCGATGATGACAATAGTTCATCTGATGTTGATGTCAGCACAACGACCTATGATTCAGCTTTCAAAAAATATATTCCGACTGCTAACACAGTTCATCAATTCGTCAACAGTAGACATCATGAATTAATAAATCAATATCCACTGTTGTATTATCCTGGTCAATTAATGTGCGCAGCTGCCCAATACGCTGCTCTTACGCAACATCCAAGTGCCGCAAGCCTATTAAACTCAACAAATACCGCCAATTCACTACATTTAACCAATGTTAATTCTATTAATCATTTACAAAACCAGTCGATTCGTCGTTCAATATCCACAACGGAGAAAACGCAACTCCAATCTTCGATAAAATCGGTTACAATCTCGCCGAAAATTTCAGTGCTGACATCCCCAACCGCAAGAGACTCAACTGCGCCCACAAAGCAAAAAACCTTTGCATGTCAAGAATGTGGTAAGAATTAAATGCCAATATGATAAAAGCGATTGCTCCGATTGATTGATTGATCTGAATTGCCATGAGTGATTTTATGATTTAAAAAAATATTTCGATGTCGATCGACATCGAAAATGATGTGTTAAGGTACAACATTAACAACAGTATCACAACAGTATCACAACAATTACACAACCCTATCAAAACACATCACTTATACAACAATAATGCATCATTTTCACATCTTTTATGACATTTTATTATCATTTTGAAATGTTCATTTTGTAACGGTGTCGTCTGTTCGTTGGACAAAGTTTTAATATTATTTACATGAAGCGAAGCCGAAAATTTGGGCATTTTTTTTTATTGCGCCCCTTTGCTTGTAAAGTTGTATGTGCACCTGTTTTGGACGATACTGCCTAAAATGAATTTCGCAAGTTGTAGACCGGCGATAAGAAGGTTTACTAGCCAAATTCTTTTTTGTTAATCTTTAAAATTGTATGTGTTTAAATGGTACAGAAGACGAAAAGAAAATACCCTATTTTTTGTAAATTCGTCAAAAAATGTTTAGGTGCTCAGCGTACATAATATAACTATGTAAAAAACTGTTGGTTAAAGTAGTTCAGAAATATAGTGTATGTCTTTTTTACTGGGAGTTGCGGGAAGCGTGCGCTTTTTTGACATATTTTCAAATGGTAACATTCACACAACGAGCAGAAATTCTGAAGAAAAATTCGTAATTTGTAATCAAAAGCTCTTACTTGGAAAATTTTACAATGATCCTGAACAATAGTAAGATGTTCGAAAAGTGTCAACATTCAGTAAGTTAGTCTCAATTAATTATCATTGCGAAAATAATTCACGTACAACCGTTTTTCCCGTGCTACATCTTTCTTCGTACTACCATTTCCCCGTACTACTATTTCCTCGTACTACCATTTCCCCCGTACTACCATTTCCCCGTACAAACGTTTTCCCCGTGCTACCTTGTCTGTCTGTTTGTCTGTTTGTCTGTCTGTCTGTTTGTCTGTCTGTCTGTTTGTCTGTCTGTTTGTCGGTCACAAATTTTCAGCGTGAACCAACATAGGTTCGACCTGCTTGAAGAGTTCCGATGAACTGAAGCAAAAAGTCGTTTTGCATTGCCTTTTATAAGCCGAAAGCCAAAGAAAAGGCAATGCAATAGTAGATTCTTTTGCATTGCCTTATATGATTCAAAAAAAGGCAATGCAAAAGAAGATTCGCATGTGAATCTATCTACGTCCGACCTGCTTGAAGAATTCCGAGAAACTGAAGCAAAAAGTCGTTTTGCATTGCCTTTTATAAGCCGAAAGCCAAAGAAAAGGCAATGCAATAGTAGATTCTTTTGCATTGCTTTATATGATTCAAAAAAAGGCAATGTAAAAGAAGATTCGCATGTGAATCTATCTACGTCCGACCTGCTTGAAGAGTTCCGAGGAACTAAAGCAAAAAGAATCCCATAATAAGAACAGTATCGCCATCTGCACCTAGCATCGTTTTGCAACGACGCTTAGCGCTGAACATCACCAACCGGCGATACTTTCAAGCGAATTAAAAAGTGGTATTTATACATTTGAAACTGCGTACTTTCTGTGAAGTATAAAATTTATACAACGAAAAATGATTAGTAATTTTGTATGAGAGATTTGTTCAAGTAATTTCAGGGAGAATATTTATGTTATGTGTGTGTGTGTACAAATGTGAAAAGCAATAAACGAAAAAACTATTTTATGCACGTGGCTTCATTCACTAATATTCTCAATGTATTTACGTTTGTTTATTAAGTGGCGTATTCAAATATTTTTTTTTATTTGTATGAAATGAAATCATGTGGCGTATTCAAATATTTTCTTTGTAAGGAATTATTTGTATGGAACGAAATGATGCATTGATTTTCTTTATACATTTTTTTGTTTGGTGAAAATGTCGGGCAGTTGGACATTGGGCCAATTTTTATGTTTTTAAAAATATCTTGGAATGTATGGGAGTTGGGCGATAGGTTTCTTTGGCAAAGTCTTAGAGTTTAGTGAGTAGAAGTCACCAGCATTGGTGAAAATG
>CM055403.1:95566483-95591409 GCA_029228625.1 Pseudolycoriella hygida
GGAAGTGGAATACGGGGGAAGTGGAATACGGGGGTAGTGGAATACGGGGGAAGTGGAATACGGGGGAAGTGGAATACGGGGGAAGTGGAATACGGGGGAAGTGGAATACGGGGGAGATGAAATACGGGGGAAGTGGAGTAATTTTGCGGCAAAGAAAGTATTTTGATTTATAGTACCTTTCTCGCCCACTTCGATTTTAGTATTATTAGCGGTAATATCAACGAAGTGATATAATGACAAGAAACATTACGCATCATTATTTAAAACGAGAAAAAATATGCTTTGGCTCACAGAATAGACAACACGCGAAAATGATAAAGCCTGCGTAGCCCCTAGGGGCGGGGGTATTTACTAGTATATATATATTTTCCAAGAAATTACTCCAACAAATTTCTCGAAAATGAAAAATTTATACTTCGATAAAAGTTCTCATTTCTAAATTTGCAAAAATGTGACATAAATGTTATACTTCACGGAATCTACCCAGTTGCAAATGTAAAATACCTCTGTTCAACTTACATGAAAGTTTCGCCGGTTGGTGATGTCCAGCACTACCGCATCGTAGAAAGATGATGCTAAGTGAGGATGGCGATATTGTTCTTATGGGAAATTGCTCCCATAATAAGAACAAACTATTTTTGAAGGGACTGCTTCATTGCGGTCCCGGTATTTTAACAAAAGGAACGTCTTTCGTTCCCTGCCTCTATTTTTCCCTTGTTGATTTCTCTTCCCATTCGAAGTTAGGCTTGCCTTTGCTTTTTTGGGTTATAAAAGGCAATGCAAAACAGTACATTAATTTAGTTCTTCGGAACTCTTCAAGCAGGTCGGACGTATGTAGGTTCACATTGGAATCTACTTTTGCATTGCCTTTTTTTGGCTTATAAAAGGCAATGCAAAGCGACACTTTGCTTTAGTTCTTTGGAACTCTTCAAGCAGGTCGGACGTATGTAGGTTCACGCTAGAGATAAGCGGGTCGCCCGAAACTATGAAAAACCCGACCCGAACCCGTCCCGAGTTCACGGGTTTCGGATTTCGAAAATTTTAATCGGGTAGGGTTTGGGTCAGGTCGGGCTCGGGTCGAGTCGGGTTTTCATATCATTTTTCTCGGGTCCCTGATGTAAAAATATCTAATAAACACGTCTCAAACCACTCTAGACTTTCAGTTAGTACTAGATTGAGAATACTCATTTCATTGTTTATGATGATTTATGAATAATCAGAATAGTCTAGAAGTTAGTCGGGCTTAGTATGCCTAGCTGCATTTGTATCCAAGTCAATGTTGATACAGCCAAATTAATTTTAGTAGAGCAATCCGGTTGTTTGTTTCTATGTGTGAGATATGCGCAGACTGATTGCTCATCTTTTGTCGAAGTGTTTGTTCGATGAGCTACAAAGTACTTTATATAGGAATCAATTGATAATGAGTGAAAACGAGAAGAAAAATGATGAATTTTCTGGCGATTTTCAAGCTAATTGTCAATTGTAACTTACAATTAATTTCCCCTTATAGGGAAACTCAAAGCTAAGGTTTTGTCTCACAGCTTTACAGCAATGACATTTCGAGCTAACTGAAATAGGATTTTTTCCCGATGTTTCTAAAGATGATTACCTAATTCCGACATTCATCTCACATTAATTTAATCGGGTCGGGCTCAGTCCGAGTCTTGTATCGATACAGTTCGGTTTTCGGGTTTCGAAAAATTTAATCGAGTCGGGAGCGGTCCTGTTCGGGTTTCGAAACAGTTGGAGTAACGGGCTTCGGGTTTCGAAAAAAAAAATTCGGGTTTGGGTTCGGTCCGGGTCGGATTTTGAAAAAAGTTCGACCCGCTCATCTCAGTTCACGCTGGAAATTTGTGATCGACAATTTACAGACAAAGAGACAAACTTTTGACGCTTTTGACTTTTGTAATTAGTAATTTTAACATTCTTGTTTTTTTTTTCATTCTTGCTAGGTGTAAGTTAAAATTAATGAATAAACTTATATATCGTAGCGAAATTAAAATATGACTTTTTCACTTCCAAACTAAATTTTCGGCTCAGAGTATGTTGAGAATAATGGAAGAATTTAAGTTAAAAGCGAACAACTGCAATTATTTGATGTAAATAAAAGGAAACCAACAGGTGCAAGGCAGGCCTTACTGAATTATTACTAGAGAATCAATTATTTATCGGTCATTTTCATCTATACAATGACTTAGTGAATTATTTTCGCAATATTAACTAATTGAGACTAACTTACTGAATGTTGACACTTTTCGAACACCTTACTATTGTTCAGGATCATTGCAAAATTTTCCAAGTAAGAGCTTTTGATCACAAATTACGAATTTTTCTTCAGAATTTCTGCTCAATGTGTGAAAACATGTGAAACTACCGCAACTACCTGCTCTAACCAACGGCTTTGTACATATGAATGCGTTTCGCCGCCGGGCACCTTTTGGAGATTGAAATGAAACAACTTGTTGTTGTTGATCCACAAATGAGAGTGGTTTTATTACATATAAATCGCTTGCTTAAATACTAAACATAACAATGATGCGTAGCGTTACACGGTACAAAACAGTTTACAATTTCAGATACGATTGAAATATAAAAATTATTTTCTATTGAATTATTCTAGGAACTGAACAGATTGTTCAGTCGATCCGAGAGGCGGACGGTGGCCGAACAGAATGTTCAGCCGGAACTTAGCGGCGGAAGGCCGTTGTTAATTATGCATGCCAGAACCTAAAACATATGAAAGGACCAGTACCTATCAGAATAGATGCTGCAAAAAGAGTTGATGTTACGAAAAGACTGGAACGTATTGGAACGTATTTAAGTAAATATTGCGTTCACATTAGGCTGCATTGGAAATTGCCCATAGGGCAATATTGAAAAACCCGTCCGAAGAAAAGGCGTAAAAAAAATTATCCGAACGCACAAAATTGACCTCCGAAGAAATGTTCTCAATTTTGTCTACAACATAGCAAAAAACCATTTTTTGGACTAGGATCGACCTTAGTACTGACCTTGGGCCGTAAGTAGAGGCCCCGGACACATACTTCCATGGACAAAAATGTTTCCCTCAATTTGCTCTGCAACATAGCAAAAAACATTTTTTTTGGTTAGGGCCGACCTTAGGACCGACATGAGCCCTAAGCACAGGCAAAAGTTCTTTCGTAAATTGTCGGCCGTGCCGAGATCTTTCAAACAAAAAAAAGTTTTTGAAAATGAGAAAAGAGTTACTCGAGTTATGTACAAAAAACACGTAGGGCCCTAACAAAGACTCGTTTGTACTGCCCTAGCTAAGTCCAAAGACTCAAATCGAAAAGTTGTTCTTCCATAAATTGTCAGTCATGCCCAGATCTTTCAAACAAAAAAATTTGTTTGAAAATCGGAAAAGATTTACTCGAGTTATGTACAAAAGAGCAAAAACCACTTAAACTGCCCTAGCTCGGCGGCACGTGGGCCGACAGTGCCCAGCTTCAATCCCATAAAAGATTTCTCGCTTACTTTTCAGGGAAGAAACAGTTTTTGAAAATCGGTTGAATTTTTCTCGAGTTATCGTGTTGACAGACGGACGGACGGACATTTCTTTTATTGATGATTCGTCATCTAAGGACCATGATCGATGCTCCCCTCCTACTCCCGGTTCGAAATTCGACTGGTTACAAACGTCGTGGTAAACGCATAAGACCCCTTTTCGTAGAACTTCGTTCTTCGTACGGGTCTAAAAAGACGGGTATTTTGTTTTGTTTTCTGTACCATTAAAACACATATCTACCCAAGCCAATTTTTAACATTTTCAAAAAAAATTGAAATAACTATCATATCGTGGCATAAGATGTTCAGTGTTTCAATCGCTCCTTATCCCTTGGTTAATGTTTTTGTAAAAAAATGAGGCTTTCGACGGTTCTATTTGGACTAGCCCACGTTTTTTGTATTCAAATGTTGTGACTATTTTATTCTGTGATAGATAGAATAAAGATTGAAGCAATGTTTAGGTTCGCTAACGATTTATCATATCTACGCGTTTCCTAGTGTTGTGCTAAATGATGTGTTAAGGTAGAACACTAACGACAGTATCACAACAATAACACAAACCTATCAGAACACATCACTTCTACAACACTAACACATCATTTTCACATCTTTGACGACATTTTATTATCATTTTGAAATTTTCATTTTGTAACGGTGTCGAACACTCGACGATATAGTTATTTGGATTACAAGGGATGAAAGTATGAAAATTCAATCCTGTGCGAGAATTGCTGCCCGCGACAAAACCAACAACTTTGCCTTTGACACCGATCTTCTATCTCTTATTGTTTTCAAAATATTTGAATTTTTCCCAAATAAATTGCCTAAATCGATCCACCCTAACATTAGCGGCCATCTTTTCGGCGCCACAGCCACTTGTGGGCCTTGGCCTGCTTGAGAATTTCGATCAGACGCTGCCTGTAGTGCGCCGCGTATTGCCAGTTTCTTATTCCGAGCGTGCGAAGATCTTGTTCGACGCCATCAATAAATCGAAGTTTTGGGCGACCAACTCCTCTTCGCCATTCTGAATCGTTACGGAATAATTTTAAAATCACGTTTCAATTCAAAGTTATATCGCCGTCGCCACCTCTCCCCCTCGCGCATCGCTCCAAATATGGTGCGGAGTGCCTTGCGCTCAAACGTTAGGAGCAACTGTTCATCACTTTTTTTCATCGCCCAAGATTCGCTTCCGTAGATCAATAAAGGACGGATAAGTGTTTTGTAAATATGGCACTTCGTTTTCTTCGATATTAACTTCGAGCGTAGATGTTTAATTAGACCAGCAATAGCAACTGCTTGCCGCCATGATACGTCTGTGAATTTCAGGTGTGTTGTCACAATCTGACCGTATCATTTTTCAATATTGCCCTTCTCCGCAAATTCAATACAATTTAATGTGGACGTAATTTCATACGGTTTGAAAGAGTTAAGGCAATATTTACGGTCGGCTTTTTTCGTAACATCTCTGTTTGCCACATCTATTCTGATACGTACGGTCCCTTGCATATGTTTAAGAGACGCATCACTTAAAATTTTTAATCGATGAATTATAGCTACTAATACTACAAAAGTACATAACTTTTAAAGAGCGATCGAGTCAAAATTGATACAACCCAAAATTTAAATTATAAAAGAGGTATAAGAGGAATCAACAAATCTGTTTTGGTTTTGTCAACTTTATTGAGCGTATGTTTGAAAAATAAGATAGAAGCCATTAGAACTAATGTTGGCCCGTACTCGACTGTTCACAGTAGACATTAGTGTCCGCACAACCGTTTCTCGAATCTTATCAGCAGCATTATTTCATCTCCTACGGAAATGCTGAATGTTCAGAGCTGTCGCTTTTGTTTTCTTTAGCTCCCGTTTGATTATAGCCCAATATTTTTCGATTGGCCGATATTCTGGGCAGTTTTGTGGGTGGGCCTCCTTCGGTACAATATTTATGTTATGTGTACGGTAACATGCCTCTTGCCCTGGAAGTTGTTGGAAGCTTGATTTAACATAAGTCTCATCATCAATTACCAAACAACTGTCATACCAAACAACTGTCAATGATCATAGAGCTTTCGCGATCGTTTTTTGACGACTTTTTTTACGATTTTCGGATCAGTTCCGTGAGTTCGAACACCTGAACTTGGAACGAGGTATATCTGTTTTTACGTGTACGTACACACCCTCACTTTTTTTTTTTGTCAATATCCCTTGTAACAATTTTGGTTCGATCGCTCTTTACATCTTTTCTACTTCACCTTTACATCACTTATACAACAGTAATACATCATTTTCACATCCCTTACGACATATAAACAAAAAAAAAAACTAAGTCGGTTCAAATCGTGGGGTGTATAAACGAGAACCTGGTTTTTGGTTTATTGGTTTTTAGGTTTTATAATTTTTTTTATTTAAATTTTTTTTTTTTTTTATTTGTTTTCTTTGTTTTAATTTTTTGCTTTTTTTAGAGTTTCTGGTTTTTTTTTTATTTTCTTTTATGTCGAACCCGGTTTTTCTGTTAACTGCCACTCAGTGGAAATAAGAATAAATCGGGGGATCGGTTTTATTTTCACTCAGCGGGCGAAATCAATTTTTATACTAAAACGATCACAACACATAGAAACTTTTGAAAATGAGGATAGAGGCTTTAAAAATTAAATTAAAAAGACACTTAAATTAACTGTGATAAATGTGATGTTTTAAGTTAGACCTTAGTTAAAGTGTAAATATTTTGTTCAAATCCCTGTTGTTTACTTGAATTGTCGATTTATTTATTTATTCTTTATATTTCCTGAATTAGTTTTTATTCCAAATGTAATTTAAAAGAAAACACCGTATATACTCCACCACAACTCTTGTTAAAAGGACGCTGAGATTTTATTTATTTCATAAAATTAATTTTTTCACTTTCAGGTAAAGTTTTCAATGCTCATTACAATTTGACTCGTCATATGCCAGTCCACACAGGTGAGTGCTTAATCGTATTTTCGATCGTTTTCGATCACCTAAACGAACCCATTATCCTAAGACTTAAAAGACAGAAATCTACATTGTGGAAGTGACAGCCAGCTGTACCTATATTTTCATAATTTGTATTATCCGCTACATACACTAGAGATCTAAAGATTCTTTGTGAATAAAAAAAAAAAAAATAATGAAAAGATTGAATCGTTTCTCAAATCTCAAAATTTTTCGGAATCAAAACCTTCACCTCCAGGAAAAATCTTTGACCCAAAAAATTATGTTTTTGGTAAATGGTAACAAAAAAAATTAAATTTAAATAATGCGCAAAATCGTTAAAGTTGCAGACGGCCGCCATTTTCATATGCTAAGTTTTGACGAATTTCAATAACCTGTTATCGTCCACAAGAAAAATGAATCTATGTTTTATTCGACACTTTCTTTAGTAATAGTTGGGTAGCATAAAAACTAATTTGTCTTGGAGTGTCAACGTGTCAAAATTGCCGAGTATGAGCTTTCTAAAAATGTAGGTTTATTTCGGAGCTCTGAACTCAACATAGCTTTGGCTGGAAAAATCATGTACATAGTTTAAATGACGTAGAAGTTAATGGAGAATCCAGAAAAAAAAGTTCTGACGCGGTATTTAAGTAAAAGGTGAACTAAGGTGATCCCAAAAATTAAGTTGTCGAAAAGTCTGGGGTAAGGAGCTAAAACGACTCCAAATGAGTCTCTGATATCTAGTCTCCAAGGACCCGATGAGATTGGAAGCCATTGAGGGGTTTGCAAGAGCAAAATATATATAAAAAAAACAGATGAATTTTGAAGAGCCATTCTAAGGCAAAATTGTCCTAATCCTCTCAAAATAGTCCAGAGAAAACGTTTTTTGATTTGCTTGGTGCCTCCATTCTGGATTCTCCATGAAATTCTAAGTCATTTGAGCTATGTACATGATTTTTCCAGTTAAAAGCTATATCGAGTTCAGAGCTCCGAAATGAACCTATATTTTTAGAAAGCTCATACTCGGCAACTTTGACACGTTGACACTACAGACAAATAGCTTTTATCTCCTTCTTCTTTCTTAGCCCATGTATATCCACTGCTGGACGTAGTTCCCCCCTAGCTGCTTCGTACGATTCCTGCCCTTCGGTCTCATTGTTCGTGGTCTCCATGACATTATATTCTTGGTCCATCGTTCATCAGTCGTTCTTGCAATATGTCAGCTTTGCTATTCGCTCCATGACTTCCACGACTTTTGTTTGTTGTCGGATCCAATGATTTGACTTTTTGTCTCTGAGCGATATTCCGAGCATACTTTTTTCCATGACTCTTTGAGTGACTCTCAGTTTATTTTTCGATGCTTTTGTTAACGTGAGAGTTTCAGCTCCATGCGTCAGTACAGGAAGAACACATGAATCGAATACTTTACGTTTGAGGCTGTTGTTCATTTTGCTTTTAAAAATCAAATTTAGCTTTCCAAACGCTGCCCATACGAGATCAATTCTTCGTCTGATTTCAGCAGTTTGATTGTCCAAACCCAATTTCAGTTTTTGACAATTTCATCTTGAGTCCAATTTTGCTAGACTCTTCATTCAACTGTTGTAACATCACTTGGGCCTGGTCCAGATCCGTCGCAATCAAAGCATCAGCGAAACGAAGGTGACTCAAGTGCTTTCCATTCACGATAATTCCTATCTTGCTCCAATCCAACTTCTTGAAAACAATTTCAAGAGATGTTGTGAATAGCTTTGGCGAGACGGTGCCACCCTGTCGTACGCCTCTACCGATTTTGAACTTTTCCGTTTTCTCATGCAGGTAGCATATTTGTACACATATCGGTTTGCATTGGAGTATCTCGAGTCCACTCTGCATTCATCCAAGGAAGCCAATATTGACCAAGTTTCAATCGAATCAAACGCTTTCTCGAAATCTATGAAAATCAGCACAATACCAATATTGTACTCGTTACACTTCTCGATTAACGTTTGTATCACTTGCAAATGGTCGTTGGTACTGTAACTGGATCTGAATCCAGTTTGTTCGACGGGTTGGTAGAAGTCCAATTTGTTCGTGATTCTTTTCGCGCTGATTTTCATATACAGTTTGTAGAGCGTTGCTAAAAGACTAATGGGACGGTAGTTTTCCAGCTTCGTTATATCACTAGGATGGTTACTTTTCGTGGCGAGTATTCCGGAATAGCTTAAATATTGCACACAAAATATTGTTTCAATGCAAAATCATATTATATATTTTTTTAATTTTTTTTCGGGTGATATGTAAGAGGGCGAAAAATCGGAAAAGTGAATTTTCCGACGTTTTGGGGGGTTTCCCTATTCTATAAAATACACGTTTGGCCCCAGGCTCTTAGAAGCATTTTTATATTGTAGCCTAATTCTCCATCTTTCCGATTTTCGCACTCTTACATATCACCCGAAAAAATTTAAAAAAATATATTCGATGATTTTGCATTTGTGAGATCCCTTTGAGTTCAATAAAAACACCAGAGTGTTGTTGCTGATTTAACGCTTTATTAGGAACTAAACTAACATAGCATGATTTGCTTTTATAACAAGTTTCACTATATTCAAGTAGACATCAACAAAATATTCATGTCATAAACATTTCCTCAGTAAATGTTTATGACTTCGCTTGCAGAAATGATATAATACAATAGTTGTTTATCGGTGTCATCTTTTATGCAATTGACCGGGATATGTTACCACAAACCCACAATTTCACTCACTGATTGTTTGACTTCTTCAACCGTTATATCGGGTAGCTCTTGTGACCCCACGTTCATTATCGCTGGCTTGTCGCGGTGGAATTGGGATTTGGTCTGATCGACATGTATAAATCTTCATAAAACTCTTTTGCGATATTCAATATCGCATTTCCGGTTTTATCACGTAATTTGAAGATTTCCTTTTTCGTATTTGCCAGCTTTGATCTTAAGACTTTCATGTTACAGTTTGCTTCGATCGTGCTTTGTGCCAGCTGAACATTGTATTTTCTCAGGTCTGATCTGGTCGGCTTGTTGATGGTTTTTGTTAGCTCTCGATATTTCATGGAATCTCGTTTTCCGTCCTTTATCAGCTCCACTCAGCTCGATATCAGATCCAATGTTTCTTTGCTGAATTTTGGCTCGTCCCAGCGCAATGATTTGCAATTGGGTTCCACGAAACCCATTATAGATTCAACAACTCTGTGTGTCGCTGGGACTGACTACGTCACCCAAATCCGTATCCATTTGTGTTGGAAATTCTTTACTCAGTTCCCTGAGTCGCTGTTCGTCAATCGATTTACTTTTGTTGACCAGCTTCGATTTTTGGAATTTCGGATTTAACTTGATCTTCGTACGTACCATTCGATGATCGCTTCCCGTTGTGAATCTATTTATGACCGTGACATTCTTAACGGTTGATTTGCGACTGGTGATGATGTAGTCGATTTCATTTTTCGTTACACCGCACCGTCTGCACTGGCCCAAGTTCATTTCCGATGAGTCTTTCTGTTGAAAAACGAATTCATTACGACCGTGTTGATGCAGGAAATTCAACAATGTGTCACCACGTTCATTACTTTGGTCGTAGCTGAACGTTCCTACGGAAACTTCCGGTTCTTCTTCCCGTTTCCCCAGCTTCGCAGTGAAATCTAATACCAGGTATTGATATTGCGATCAATTTTCTTCCATGGCTGTTGTAATGTCTTCCACTTCTTCGTCGTCATGAGTCATGATGTGGGTGCATAAGGTGCAAAAGCTTGAATCACCTTTACACTGTACATACTGTTGATTTTGAGACATACATATATCACTCTGTAACATATACTTTTTGTGTGTAATGCGATTTGTCCAGCGTTTGTGAATGAAAAATCCGACGCCGTGTATCAATGCCTGACTGTCACTTGCTCTGTAGAAGAATGTATGACCTGACCGCAATTTTAGACATTCTTCTCCCTGTTTTCTTACTTCACTCACTCCGACGACGTCCCACTTGATTTTCTCCAATTCTATTTCCATTTCTACCATTTTTCCATTTGACGACAAAGTTCTGATATTGTATGTGGCAATTTCCAATTAAGTACCTTCTGTAACCCGGGTATTCTTAGCACCCTCTGCAATCCGCTTCTGGCGTTTAAGTAGTTCTTCGTTTAAGTAGGATTCAAGTAATTGACAGTAGTTAGCTGGGAGAAATCTGCTCAGCTTGTAAATGAGTCATTCATGCCACACTTTGTCGAAAGCTTGTGAAACATCAAGGAAAGCCCCTTCGCAGTATCTAAATCTATAACATAACTGCTTTTTTTTAACTCCACGGCTGTAACTTTACTTTTAACTGAAACGTGGAAATTTTACTTTAATTTTCGATCACATAGACAAGTAACAGAAGGTTACAGGTTGAGAATTTTTATTTTTGAATTATTTTGTCATTGTAATGACGCTCAGATTGAACTCAACTAGAACAGTTGTGTTCTTCAACATATTAGAAGCATCAACATTTCGGCATCCAGTGCCAATCATCAGTCAAGTGATGCACCTTGATATGCTGAAATGGGGTGAAGTACCGACTATTTGATGTTCCATATAAACAATCTACGGCGGAACTAGGACAAGTGAATTATTCTGAGAATGAATATATAACTACATCTAACGTCAAAACTCCAAAGTTAATCCTAACTCAAGCACTGAGACGCTTACTGTGTCATAGCCGATTAGTTGCGGAACCACCAAATTGTTATGAGGAATAGCACGTTTTTTTTTACTGAACAATTTTGCTGAAGACAAAAAATTTCTATCTCAAACTCCGGAAGAGTTCTGCAATTTTGACCAGAACGCTGCATTTTTCAGAAAGTTCGACTTCAACATTCACTAACTTCTGAAATGTAACTGATAGAAAAAAAAAGTTTCTTCAGCAAATTTGTTCCTCATTGCATGCTGTACAACTTTGCTGAAAACAAAAAATGTCTATGTCAAATTCCTGAGCAGTTACATAATTAATACCGCCACTATTACCGTTTATCACACTCGCCGTCGCGACGGTACCTAAATTCAGTCCTATGAGGTCAAATTTCACGTATTGCGTACCTACTAGTGGTTTGCTGCGAAAAGCTGCTAATTAAGGAGATTTGCAGCAAATCCATTTTAATTTACACTGATAGCCAAAGCGTTTTAAGGGCAATTAGTGCGTACAAAATCTATTCCTCACTTATCCAAGAATGCAGGGAAAATGTCGCTAAACTACCAACAAACGACAAAGTAACCGTATGTTGGGTAACTGAGCATAGCAACATCCAGGGAAATGAAATGGCGGATGAACTTGCTAAGGCAGTAACTAGTAGTACGATCATCGGTCCCCAACCTTGCCTCTCTGTTACACAATTCTTCCTAAAAAGACACGTATCTAAATGGAAAATGTCATCACATTGGAAGCAAATCCAACATGCCATTCTCTCAAAGAAATGGATAACTACCAGTCAAAAGAATACCAACTACTTCCCCTAACTTAGCAGAAGAAATATCAAGCGAATTACGTCTGTTCTTACGGCCATTGCGCATTAACCAATCATTTGCAGTTGCGCTAGTAGTGACGCTAATGATTAGTAGCGCTCATGCAACCCTGACCACGACGTTTGTAGCCACCCAATTTCGACCCGGTAGTAGGGAGCAGCTTCGATCATGGTCCTTAGATGACGAATCAACAATAAAAAAATTTCCGTGCGTCCGTTACCGCGATAACTTGAGTAAAACTCAACCGATTTTCAAAATTTTTTTTCCCTGAAAGGTAATTGAAAAATCTTCAATGTTATTGAATCTGGGTACTGTCGGCCAGGACTCTTAAACTGAATCTCTACTAGGGCCCAACGTGTTTTTTCTACATAAATCAGGTGAATCTTATCCGATTTTTTAAAAACTTTTTTTTTTTAAGAAATTTTGGTCGATGATTAAGGGCATTAGGCGCGGTGGCGTGAAAGAGGGATGTAGTAGTATTTTAGATAAAGACGGCGAGTTAATTACAGATAGGGGTGAAGTCTTGAAGACTTGGCGGCATTACTTTAAGGATTTATTTACATCTGTCAATCAGGTAGAAGAAAATGGGAGGGAGGCAGGTCCTAGCGCGGAGGTGGAGGAGGAAATTACACTGGATGAGGTGTCCCGAAAGGTCGGCAGATTAAGGGAAGGAAAATCCGCAGGGGTGGATGAAATTAGGACGGAATTTATTAAGTATAGCGGATCAGGTGGGATCCAATGGCGTTGTAGGATTTTCAATTTGGCCATGAGGTCTTCAACAGTACCTGCTGACTGGAGCTTCGGTGTTATTGCTCCAATTTATAAGAAGGGCAACCGTAAGGTTTGCAGTAACTACAGGGGGATATCGCTCTTGAGCGTGGTAATTAAGGTGTACACGGGTGTACTTGTTGACCGGGTTAGGAACATAGTGGAAGGAGTACTGGATGAGATTCAGGGTGGTTTCAGGCCTCTGAGGGGATGTCAGGATCAGATTTTCTGCCTCAGGCAGACTATCGAAAAGCTTTATGAAAAGAACAGGCAGAAGCTATTCGGGATTCTTAGCGAGTACGGTATCAATGGGGGTTTACTGCGTGCCATTAAGAGTATTTACTCAGAAAGCAGGGCCGCGGTGAGAATAGATGGCGAAATTAGCGAGTCTTTCGAGGTTAAAGAGGGCGTTCTTCAGGGTTGTTGTCTTTCCCCGCTTCTGTTCATAATTTTCATGGACAAAATCATCAAGCAGGCAAACTTGCAGGGAAATGTCGAGGTGGGTGAGGTAATAATGAAAATCCTGGCCTACGCGGATGACTTGATTCTGTTGGCAGATAGTACCACGGAGTTGCAGGGTGGGATTGCCTGCCTAAATGCTGCATGTGAGGAGTATGGGATGAAGGTAAGTGTAGGGAAAACTAAGGTTATGCATGTCGGCAAAGCTCGGAAGGAGATAGCTTGCAATTTAAATGGGGAGGAGCTGGAGCAGGTTTCTGAATTCAAGTACTTAGGAACCATTTTTTCAGGGGATGGCAAGTTAGTTAGGGAATTTGAGGAAAGGAGGAAAATGGGGAACGCGGTGGCCAGTCAGTTGAGGTCGCACGTGTTCAACAAAATTAAGTAGGGAATTAAGTAGCAAAACAAAGTTAGCTATTCACAGGTCAATATTCCGGCCGGCGATTCTGTATGGTAGTGAGAGTTGGGTTGACTGCGGATATCTCGTGCATGGCCTGGAGGTTTCTGATATGAGGGTTCTTAGGAATATAGCGAAGGTTAATAGGAGGGAGCAGTGGGATCATCATATAAGGAACGACGGCATTAGGGAAAATTTAGGGATTTCGTCAGTGGAAGAGGCGGCAAGGGTCAGTCGTCTGCGCTGGTTCGGGCACGTTCAAAGGAGGGGTAATAACAGGCTACCGAAAAGGATCTTGGATGCACAAGTCCCGGGTGTTAGGCCAAATCAGATTTAGAAGTTAGGGGACTTTCTCTGGGCGAACAAACCATCTCCTTGGTGGGCGATAGGAGGGCATGGAGGACGATAGTTCACCAATCTGGGGTTGCGGCAGAAAGACCTCACACCGGAAGGTACTAACGGTCTATAAAGTTTGATGATGATGATGATGATTTTTTTTCCTGAAAGATGATCAGAAAATTGATTGCAAGAATGAATTTGGGCAAAATAGGTAGAAAACTTTAGAAGTTATGGTCGAAAAAGTGGTAAAAAACGTGGTTTTTTGAAGGTTGGTGGAACTTTTTCACTTATATCTTAAATTAGAACGAAAATCACTCTTGAAGATATTAGAAAATCACGAAAATTAAATTAGTCAAAATCTGTTGAGTGGTTTGGGCTGTAGAGCCCTCAGTGTGGGCCAACTCACGCTACGCGATCCTTCACAATATTTAGTGGTTTTTTGTGAATATTTCTTTAATGAAGAGGTTTTTTGTGCAGTTCTGCAGAGAAAAAAGAGGTGAACTTTTTTGTTCATGGAAGTATGTATCAAAGGCCTAAGTGGTCTAGGTCGGTTCTAAGATCGGGCCTTGTGGAGTTTTTTTTTTCAAATTTTTTCTATTTTTTTTTAATTTCGGAATTTTTAATGATTGGAGATGTTTTTTGCGCTTTTCTTCGGACGGGTTCTTCAATATTGCCCTTTAGGCAATTTCTAATCCAATTTGATGTCATACACTTGAGAGTTAAGGCGACGTTTACTTAGATACGTTCGAATCTTTTTGCAACATCTATTCTGATGCGTACGAGTCCCCTGCATATATGTTTTAGTAAAAAAATTGGTGTGTTTTTAGGAGTAGTTCAAACTGATTTTTTAGTGTGAGTGAGACAACTTTTCATCTTCGAAACTCTACTTAAAACCAACCAAATGCAATAGAGAGTGGCTTGCTATGCTAGTTTCAGTACTAAAACATAGCTGGCGCGATGTGTCGGCGGCTATCGAAATGGCATTCTCCATATCATTTCGCTCAAAAATTTACAAAATTATATTTTTTGTATAATAAAACGCACAACTAGTAAAGTGTTGATATGTTTATAAATAATACCCACTTAAAGACGTTACTTAAAACAACTATCGGTGAGCGCAGTATTTTATATTCGGTTAAAAGTCAAGAAAATAGTGTTCGCTTACAAAAATGCGACTTTAAAAAGTGATCCAAACGTGAAAATTAGTGCTTAAATTTAACTTGAAACCATTGTTTATAGTAAGATATCCCGATTAGAGGGCAAATTACATAGTTGGAACGAGTTTTTCTTCTAAAATTTGTTTACATCATATCACATAACCAGGGTTGTATTAGCGGCGCTAATAGCGAAGCTAAAATCTAATATCCTCCGCTAATAGCGACTAGCGTTTCGCTAAAACCAGAATTAGCGAAACCAAATTTCGCTATTCGCTAATCGCTAAAATGTTATAAATTATCACAATCACAAACTTGTGAGACAATTGTTAAAAGAATCTTCTGAAATTTTTCTGTGGCCAGTTAGATGACCCGCACAGTAAAAAAATTATTTTTTCATCAATTTGAGGCCTGTTTCGACTCCACGCTACACAAAGTAACCCGAGACAATCGGAGTTTCATTTTTCCTGAAAGTCCCATTTATTACATATGCTATATGAGATATTTGGTTAGGAATAACAGTTTTGGCCACCGTTTTCAGTATGATAGTTTTTGCCTACGGAAGAGTTGACCGATTTTACCACCAAATTTGCAATTCTTAACTAAATATGAATAGCTAAATGCAAAAAGGGGTCATCTCCTATAGAGAATTATAAGTGAAATGAAGCTCACAATTTTTATACATATATTAATTTTTTGTCGTTCTTTCCTTAAAATATTATGTGTTATTGTAATTTTTAAGAAAAGGTTGAGGTATGATTAATACCACACCTAGAAATTGCGAGTTTCATTTTACTTATAATTCGCTATTGAAGATGACCACTTTTTGCATTCAACTATTCATCTCTCAGGTAGGGTCTCGTTTGAAAACGTATAATTGTCAGAAAATAATAAATTTTCAAGTTCAGTTGAGGTTTGCTATGTATATGAGGAAGTTTTCCTTTCCCGTTGATTGAGAAAAGTGAAAAGTCGCTCCTTGCAGCAAACCTTAACCAAGGAAGTCTTTGCATATTCTGGTACCAGTATAGGTATACTAAGTACCCATATTCTTGGTTCCACAGTTGGCTGTTGCTGCAAGTGACGAAATTCGCTCAAAAAAATCTACTAAAATGGCCTATAGCTCCAGATAGGCTCCGAAGCAAAAAATCTTTACAATACTGAGAACCATAATCGTGCTGAATTTATGAGTTATAGCAGAAAAACCATTTTTCACACCCTCTGACGTGCTACTACTCCGCGGCCTCCCACCTTGGAACGAAGTGCAATTTCGAAAACTGAGAAAAAGTTTTTCTCTTCATGGTTCAAGGAGTCAAATGGGCCATAAGTCTCTTTAAACTAAGACGCCTAGTCCCAAAATTTACGACTTCGGTCGAAGTTTTCGGAAAATCACTCTAAAATTAGTTACAATTAGCGAACATTAGCGTCCGCTAATAGCGACCGCTATTAGCGCGCTAATTTTTTTATTATTAGCGATTAGCGTTTGTTTCGCTAATATTTTTTCCAATTAGCGTTAGCGTTAGCTCCGCTAAAAAAATTGGTTAGCGAATACAACCCTGCACATAACCTCCATTCATCAACGTATTTTTGCTGTTTTCATCAAGTTTATAAATGATGCTCATATTGACAACAATTTTAAAGCCCGCGTTGATAATACCTTCAACATATAAATGTAGGCAATCATCGTAATTCTGTGATATTATATTTCAAAACATGCTTTTTCCGAAAAAATATTCAAAATCGTATGAGAATTTGCCATTCAATAGCCGCCAACATAGAGCGCCACACTGAAATGACGGGAAAAGATGAAACAATGTCCTCTATACTTTTTATTTCATTAAAATGTACCGTTACTCCTGTTGCCTCCGGTGCCTCCACCCGCTCAGGATTCTGCGCCTTAGATGACACAATGGTGATTTCCGGATTTTGAAGTAGATGAATTTTTCGTCCTAATTTTTACGTCTCTGGATTTAGTGTTTCCGGATTGTGAAATATCACCGGTGATCTTCAATTAGGTGGAAAATAATTGAGCCTCTTATCTTAATTTATGCCTTTCACCCTAAGGAAATAATGAATGAATTTCCTTCATCAAATTTTAATAGGCAGTTCAACCGGCTTTGCATGTTCTTATACTTAAATTTGTTACTTTTCGCGGAACACAGCAAATGAAATTAATTTACTCAAAACATTTGTTAGTCACCTTTTCTGTTATCTTTGTAAAATTAATTATCAATATTGTCGAATCAAAATAAATAAACGTGAAATGGTCACGTAAATAATACTGAACCTTGTACTTTGTACTCACTCAATATTTCCAATTTTTTTCATAGAATCGACGAAATAGATATTTTCTATCCAAATATTTTCGACATCAAAACAGTTTTTCAGTTTTGTTTCGGACGAATCTTTATGGAAAAATTTGGTGTTTTTCACGTGGTAGACGACTTATGACGGTCCTACTATTACTTGCGTGAGATATTGCTTCAAGCCCCATAGCAACGTCACCTTATTAGTCTTATAGCGATTTTTCTTTCGGTTCTCTTTTATTTTCACAAATCTCCATCAGTTTGTTGACCGTACGAAGTAATAAAGTCCTATACGTTTACTACAATAATACAGTGTGACATGGAGTAGATCGTGGCGGGATTTGGTGTGATACATTCATTTATTATCTACAGAAGAAGAATCAACAAAACAATTGACCGTCCGACCGTCAGTACATGCATCCCATGATTCAAGTTCAAAGTTGAGCAATTGGTAAAAAGTGGATTTTAGCGCTTTATCTGTGGAAATGTGAAGTAACCATGGAATTCGAAATTGAATTTTAGCGCTGTGAAATTATGAAGTAAAACGTAATTCTACATTGGATTTTTGCGATTTAATTATGTAAGTATAAAGTATTGGTATTCACCTTTCACCCGGCATACTAACACATCAATCCTCTGTGACATGCGAGAAACCTTAACTCATCAACGTACTATAAAATTACTTAGTAAGAATGCATTTGTGAATTAAGCGATGCAATGTTAAAAATAAGTGAAATTAATTGTAAACATAAGCAAGGACCCATACGCATCAGAATAGATGTGGTAAACAGAATAGATGCGGCAAACAGAATAGATGAATAGATGAAAAATAGTTGAAAACGTATCTAAATAAAAATGGGCAAGCAATTCAATCGTTTATGTTCTTTGTGAGCTATAAGAATTTAAAATAAATTATCCAAGGTAATGTCAAAGGCCCTACCGAAGTACGTCTTGTGACATTTGAGACAATTGATTTTTTTGCCCGAAATGTTCTCCTATGCAGCATATCACAAATAGAACCACGGTAGTTTCTCGAAAAAACCCCGAATCTACTTTCTCTAAAATGTAATTCTCACAACCTGTTTGAAGTAGTCAACAAATTTAGTTCTATTGTGAATTGTTCATACGTAATTAGTGAATGTTGACTTTTTCGTTGACTACTTTTCAGCGTACACATTGAAGTGGTCAACATTGAAGTGGTCAACATTTTTAAGTCAATAAAAAATTTGTTTTTCTTTGTTGACTTTTCTTGTTGGTTTTTTTCGTTGGCTACTTCAGCCTATAGGGTGAAGTAGTCAACATTTCTTATAGTCAACAAAAAAAATTTTTTTTTGTTAACTTTTTTTGTTGACTACTTCAGCATACAAGCGGAAGTAGTCAACAAAAAAGGCAACATCATACGAAATTAGTGATTGTTGACTATCGCTGTTGACTTCTTCAACCTATAGACTGAAGCAGTCAATATTTTATAGTCCACAAAAAATAATAATTTTCTTGTTGACTACTTCAGCCTATGGACTGAAGTATTCAATATTTGATAGTCAACAGGTTGGTTCAGTAAAAAATAGAAACATTTATTTTTAAAAATTTGAACCAAATTTTGCTGGTAAAATATAGGTGGCGACACTGGCTTGATCTATGACGCTGAATTTGTCATTTTTAGACCCGTACGAAGAACGTAGTGCAGTCGAATTTCGACGTTAGGTAGCTGAAAAGAACAAGAATGCAAATTCTCATCAGAATCGAGTTACTGACCGAGAAAATAATCTTTGTGAATAATTTTATCAAAAGAAACAGATTATGGTCATATTATGGACATATTTTAGTCATGATCTGTTTCCATTCCATTTTCTAGCTCCCTAAGACAGTATATACGTTTGTTTGATTGCACTTACGCAAAGGACAAATTGATGACATATTTTTTAGTTCAAAAATAAAACGAAATGAACATTTTGAAATTTATATTAAAATCGAATTCTTAGTACTGTAAATGTTTTTTACCTAGAAACTTATCCTTATACTTAGTCTTATCCTAGTAAACTTAACAAATTTTGATATCAGATCCTAAAAAGACAAGTAGAGGACATTTTTTTCCATGCTTTGTATTTATTTTTAAGGCAATGAAAAGAGTAGCATTACAGTATTTGTACTACGGAAGTGTCGGTATGAATATACAGAATTTTAGTTGAGGACAAATTGAAGACATTTTTTCTGCATCATCATTTTGCGAAAAAACAGTGTCTTCTTAGTTTTCGCCTTGGATAGGTTTTGCGTTTATAGCACACTATGTAGAACGTTTTTTTTTTTCTTGAAAGAACGCAAAGGACAAATTAAGGGCATAATATTAGCCAGGTAAAAAAATTTTTCGATGACCATAACTACATAAATGTAACGCCACCCCCTCGAAAAATTATGTTTAAATTATGTCACTTTTCCGACCATATCTCCGGAACCACTTGACAGATTTTGCTCATCTTTGAACTTGAATCATGAGACAAAGGTCATCGGTGCAACCGTTTAGAAAAAAATATCGGGACGGACATTTTGCTGATTCGTCATCTCAAGACGATATAAAATGGATCCTCCTCACTTCCGCCTCGATCTACCACATGTTACAATAAATTGTTTTGTAGTAAACGCATAGGACCTTTGTAATTCGTACGGGTCCAATAACTGGAAAGGTTAGAAATAATAATACAATTATATAAAGTATGAATGATAAAATTCCTACATTTAACGTTTTAATTTTTTAAGCATCCGCTAAGTATGGACTTACCCGGGGTACGCCACGGGGAAGCTGCTTACGTGTACACCTTTGTCCCTAAAAAGGGTCGTTTACCATATTGAGTGGGGATCCCTCGGTTCGTCGCTCATGAAGTATGTTAGTGGTTAATTTTGAATATAAAAATGGACTTTCTGAGTCTCTATTGCACGAAGTATTAACTTTCACAATACGAAGCAATAACACAAGTGGCGAGCGAACGTACAATATTGCTATGCTTACTTCAATAAATGCTGCAAAAAGAAGAAGCAAACAAATGTGGAGTTGTTGACAAGGGCTGTCCTCAAGGGGGAGTCTTATCGCCAATCCTATGGGACATGGTCATAGATAGTCTCCAGAGAAAACTGAATCAAGCAGGCTTCAATACGGAAGGTTTTGCCGACGATATTGTCATTCTGCTTATTGGAAAGTTTGAAGACACCCTATGCTCACTAATGAACTCTGCCTTAACAATAGTTGAGAAATGGTGTAAAGAAAATGGTCTCAGTTAATCTTCAAAAAACAAAATTAGTGCTTTTCACCAATAAAAGGATAAGGCAAAACCTCAAATTGCCTAAACTAAATGGCACCAAGCTAACCCTGTCAAACCAGGTTAAATTCTTAGGAGTCATCCTAGATAAAAAGTTAAACTGGAAACAGCATATTCAAGAACGGATCAAAAAAGCTACTGAAATCTACTGGCGATGCAGAGTAGCCTTTGGAAAAACATGGGGCCTCAGACCCAAAGTGGTACATTGGCTCTATACCGCTATCATCAGACCCATTCTATTCTAGTCATGTTTGGTAACCAAAAGATGAAAACAAAAAAAAAAATCAAAAAAGACATAGAACATGTCCAAAGAATGATTTTACTAGGAATCACAGGAGTGATGAAATCGTTGGTTTCATGACAAAGTGACGCAACCGCAAAAAAGCGAATATATTTTGTTTCAGTTGTGTCTCTTTGTCATGAGACCGACGAAATGTACCCCAACAAAAGCCTTAGAAGTGCTAATGAATGCTCTTCTGGTAGACCTTTTCGGGGAACAAGAAGCGAAGACCACTGCTATAAGACTAAAAAATATTAACTGTTGGACAAAGACAAACTCCACTATAGGACATTCGACTATTTTAGAGAGGCATAAAGAATCTCTTACAGAACTTTTGATGCATTCTGATAAATGCCTCAATACTTCTTCAATAAGAACTTTCATATTGCAATTCCGGATAGAGAATTCTGGAACACAGCTCAACCATTCCCACTGAACTACCTAAACGTTTTTATTGATGGGTCTAAGACGGAAAGGGGGACCGGCATAGGTATATTCTCCACGGAACCCTTAATTAAAATAACCAACTCTCTACACAAATACATTACTATCACACAAGCTGAAACGTCCGCTATAAACAGTACATGCGATATCTTAACCTCGATATGTATAAGAAATAAGAACATTAATATATAGTCTGATAGCCAAGCCTCACTCAAAGCTCTGAAAAGACATTGTTGTACGTGAAAACTCACAGTAGAATGTATAAAAGCATTAAATATTCTATCTAGCACAAATAAAGTAAACCTCATCTGGGTCCCAAGACATAGCCATATTGAAGGCAATGAAAAAGCCGACATTTTAGCACGCCAGGGCAGTGAAAAACCTTTTCTAGGTCCATCATCTACTTTTGGTCTCACATACTCAATCCAATGTGAAATAATCAGAAAGTTCTACGAAGCCCAACACAGAAACCGGTGGATTAATCTTCCGACATGTAAGCACAGTAAAACCATAATCGATGGCCCAAACAAAAACTACACAAAGCTCCTACTTAACAAATTCAGAAAGGACCTCAGATTAATAATAGGCTCAATCACGGGACACTGTACCCTTAACAAACACCTAAAAAATATTGGACTGACCGAATCTGCAATGTGCAGGAGATGCCGAGAGGAAGAGGAAACGCCAATTCATCTTCTAACTACTTGTTCAGCCCTAACCTATAGTAGATCGAGGACTCTAGGAAATAGACAGCTCATGGACCATGAACACGGACAGATAGCACTGGATAGCCTCCTCAAATGATTTAAGGAAGCTCATGAATTAAACTCAACAATTTTGTAGATTGGACACAAAAGAAGCCCACCTATGAGGCTTAATTGTAAATCTATTATAATCAAAGTATCAAAGAAATCACGGAACTAACTAACTAACACACCATAACAAGCCATTTGTTTGCGAATTTTGTGGCAAAGTATTTCATCAAAAACGAAATGATAAAAATCACAAGCTAACTCACAGCGGTGACAAGGCATATAAATGTAACATATGTACCTAATAAAGCGTTCCATCAAGTGTATGTACTGTACAATCTCAATTTTCACTTATTTACTCACAATGATAAAAAGCCATTCACGTGTCGTATTTGTGCGACAGGACTTTGCCGAAATTTCGATTTGAAGAAGCACATGACAAAGTTGCATCATGATATTGGTCGTAGTGGTGCAAATACTCATAATGGTAATAATCATCATCAACAGAATCCTTCAAATCACTTATCAACAAGTACGTCTTCTTCAGCAAACTTAATGGCGACAACGACTGCATGGCATGCAACAGCTACTTTACATCAAAGTAGCCTCAGTATCGGATCTGAATATACCAGTCTTTTATGATAAGCACATCCGGACAGAGAATGGATACTCATTCAATAGGTGTTTTGATGGACAATATACACATACAATGGGAAATATCTGCTTATTGTGTGAAATGATGGATGTTAATTATTTATGTGGTTTAAATTCATCGTTGGGAGTTGTAATGTGAGAAAGTAATTGAAACTGAAGTGTATGTTGATGAATGGTGTGGGTAAATATTTACGGTTATCATGTCTTGCGAAGTGTTGCGAAGTTAGTTTTATTTATTCAAAGAAAGGCTGCTCACTATCGAAGATTTAAGGGTTAAAAAATGAAATGTTTTGTTTTGTTTCTTTGCCGTGTAAACGTAAATCCCAACAAAAACCTCTTAAAAGGTAAAGTGTGACGCAGTCCCTAATGTCCACTTCCAAAATTAATGATATCAGTGGAGGTGACGCTTACGCTGAAAATACGCAAGAAATGACGATGCAAAAAAAAACTTTTTGAAAAATTCAAATGTTTGAAATTACGTCACAAATGCCAGAGCCATCAAAGTAATAATTTTTCCACACTTTCAGTTTTCACATGCAAAATTCATGGGTACATTTCAGAAGATTTTGAAAAATTAATTTTGACCTCAGTAAAAAAGTTATCCTCAATAGTCAGGCATCAATAAGGTCAAATTTTTGCTATGTAAAAACTGAAAGCACAGAAAAATTATTTCGTCGTTGGCTCTGGCATTTGTGACTCCATTTCAAACATTTAAATTTGTCAAAAAGTTTTTTTTGCATCGTCATTTCTTGCGTATTTTCAGCGTAAGCGTCACCTCCACTGATATAATTAATTTTGGAAGTGGACATTAGGGACTGCGTCACACTTTACCTTTTAAGAGGTTTTTGTTGGGATATCAGTAGTTTTGGAAGTTTTTTGTTTTGTTTTGGTTTCTTCACAATTTCATTTGAACACCACCGATTTTGACCAACTTCTGCACCTCGGCGACCCCACTTTCTATTCATCAAAATGATGCGCAAGTTAATATAAATTGATTTCGACGAAAAAAAAATTTTGCCGAAAACTTTCGCATCGATTTTCACCAATTTCCGCGCGTCGCCGACCCCACTTTCTATTCATCAAAATGACGCCGAAGTCAATATCTATCGATTCCGACGAAAAAAAATTCTTGGCGAAAACTTTTGCCTCGATTTTGACCAACTTTCGCGCCTCGGCGACCCCACTTTCTATTCATCAAAATGACGCCGAAGTCAATATCTATCGATTCCGACGAAAAAAAATTTTTGGCGAAAACTTTCGCCTCAATTTTGGCCAACTTCCGCGCCTCGGCGACCCCACTTTCTATTCATCAAAATAATGCCCAAATCATCTATCGAACTTTCCCGAAGGAACCATCTCTCTAGCTACTCTAATTCAGAAGATAGCAAAAATTCCAAGATGGCGTCACTTTGACAGTTGGCAGCCATTTTCTTAGGATCTCAAAAAAATTCTCCTCACCAATTTCTATAACTTTCCCGAAGAAACCAACTGTCTAGCTATTCTAATTCAGAAGATAGCAAAAAATTCAAGATGGCGTCACTTTGACAGCTGGAAGCCATTTTCCTAGGATCCCAAAAAAATTCTCCTGATGAATCTCTATAACTTTCAAGAAGAAACCATCTCTCTAGGTAGTGTCATTTCGGAGCTAAAATTCGAAAACCGAAAAAGCATAAACGAAAATCCAAGATGGCGCCGTAATGACAGCTGGCAGCCATTTTCTTATGATCCCAAAAAATTCTCCTGATGAAACTCTATAACTTTCTAGAAGAAACCATCTCTCTAGATAGTGTCATTCCGGAGCTAAAATTCGAAAACTGAAAAAGCGTAAACGAAAATCCGAGATGGCGCCGCTACCAAAAAATTCTCCTGACCACACTCTATAACTTTCCCAAAGAAGCCAACTCTTTAGCTATTGTCACTCCGGAGCTAAAATTCGAAAACTCCGAGCATTACCTAAAAAACCCTCAAAATTGACCACTTTTTCCCATGCCACGGCTTTTCCAGAATTTTCATGGAAAAGCGGCATATGAAATTTTTCATTTGGGGCCGAGACTGACGTTCCCTGAAAATTTCAGGAAGATCGGCTGT
>CM055403.1:95591429-95613898 GCA_029228625.1 Pseudolycoriella hygida
ATAGAAACCGACAGATCAGAGAAAAAGTTTCCATAATGATGAGAACAATAGAAAAATTGATTCCCCATACAAAAATGTCATTTGCAAACCTCGATATCTCAGCCAATTTTCGACCGATTTTGATGAGTGTGGGCTCGTTGGAAAGCTGCTGCGACGTAGTTTTTTTTTTAAATAATTTGGAGGTGGAGGGGGGCGAGGGGAAAAAACTCAAAACTTCGCCTATACATTGTGTCTTGTCCCAAAGGTTTTTGTATGGAGGTTTTTGGGTTTGTGGACGTTTTTTTTGGGGTGTGGGGTCTGCGTCACGCCCTCCGCTACCGCTGCGGGCATGATGGTAAATGGTAAACCAAAAAATCAAATGATCATTTAAATTGAATTTAGGATCAAAGTATACAATACACTCACGCAAAAGCGAAAACCGACACATTTTTGTTTTTTGTGGTTTACTGACTTTATTGATTTCTCCATATAAAAATACATGCAAAAATTCACAAATTCAAGTAAACACAAAACCAAAAATGTGTCGGTTTTCACTTTTCCGTGAGTGTACAATGATTTAAAAAAATGAAGTAAAACTATTGGAAAAAACATAACTAAAAACCCGTACGTATCAGAATAGATGTGGCAAAGAGACTCGAAGGTAACGTAGCTAAATATACAAATAAGCAAACAATCCAACGTTTTCTGTTCTTCAACTTCGCCTTTGGAGCCAACTTTCGAACTCTCACAGTTCTGGAAATTCGGGTCATCCTGTCCAATTATAAAGGTGGCCATATACCAAGGTTGGGCCATATCTCCCCAAAATCCTGAAACACGTGTTCGCTTAAATTTAATCCTCTACAACTTTGCCTTTGACAGTAAATCTCCATATTGCAGTTGAGCAAATATAGCCGAAAAACCATCTGCTTTTGTATATTGACGGCTGCCACTGAAAATGCACAAAATGAATGTCGGTCGCATTTCGAGCACTTAAAGTCGAATTCACTCAATTTCGTCCATTCCATTGGTTCCAGTGCCCAGGCAACTGACCAGTTTTACACAAAAAAAAATGTACACAGTTTTGTGAGATCAAATGCTTTCATTAAACACCAAAATGAACAATTTCCGTGTTATACTTGCTGAGATTATTTGCAAAAAAGTTTCAGCGACCCCCTCATGTTTAGATACACCCGAACAAAGATATGAATTTCCTCGAAAATGGGTCTATTGCGTTTGCCACGACTTTTGTAACTATTTTTTTTGAGAGGTGGAGTAGATGGATGGGGGAGAATCGATCATGGCCAAGGATCTAAAACTGAGTCTCTAATAGGGCCCAACGTGTTGATTCTACATAAATCAGGTAAATGTTATCAGATTTTCAAAATCTTTTTTTCCTGAAAGACACTTGAAAAATTGATTACTGGATTGAATTTGGACAAATTCGTCAAGAACTTTCGAAGTTAGTGTCGAAAAAATGGTCAAAAATGTAGTTTTTTGAAGGTCAATGAAACTTTTTGCCTTTAATCTCTGCGCAATTTAGTGTTACATCCCCAAAGATAAGCGACTAAGATGCTCTATCGAGTAAGAACTAAGTTATTTGAAAGAATCTTGTGATGCTCTTTCTGAATTTTACCTGAACAAATGTTTCGAGCCATTGGACACTAGGACAGAATGTTAAACTTGAAAAATTTCGAAATGAAATATTTCGTTTAAATTTAGTGCGTACACTTTAGGCTAACTTACCCCCTGTACTCTTTTGCACTGTTTTTTAGTCCTCCCCTACCCTCTAGGTGAGTACTTCCTACTTGAATGACCTATACCAGTCTACGTTAAACATGTTTATAAATATAAATATAAATGAATTGATTTTCACACCAGTTTTCATCAGACGAAATTCGTGAAGTGTCTCATTTTATCGCTCTATCGTCATTGACGATAGAGCGATAAAGTGAGACGCTTCACTCCATTTCGCCTTCTTTTCTTTAATGCGAGTTTTAAAATCACGGAAAAATAAAAATATCGACTCCTTCACAATTCAATTCTTAGAAAAAATGATGCAGTCGTTTTTTTTCTTGATATTAGTTTTCTCTAAAAATAAATCTAATTTTACTTCAAACGTATTTCTGCTTCTATCATTCCAAAGTCTGTTTGTTTTTGAATATTTTTATTCTCTGATTTTCAAAGGATTTTCTTTAATTTTCGAGGACTTTCTCTGTTTTTTAGAGAATTTTCTCTGTCTTTCTCTGATTTTTGAGATTTTTTTTTATTTTCAAGGATTTTCTAGTTTTTAAGGAATTCCAAATGATTTTCTAAGGATTTTTTTTTCAACTAACAAGGAATGAAAAGATATTATGAAAATATCCACCCTCGATAACATTCATTCGCACTCATCTTATTATGCACTACCTGTTTAGTAGAAGAATAGTAACTATTATTTTACTAATTAATTAACTAAACTTGCATCAGAATATTTATTTAATTTTGAAAATCGGGTTTAGCTCAATTTATCTTAATTTTTATTGCCAAACAAATTTCGACATCAAATTGATGTCATCATCAGTGGCTGAAATTACAAATTTTAAATATTGATGAAAAACACACTCTCAATCTACATGCAACACGTGTCTAACCTTCATTGTTTACATATAATCAAACTGTTCAATGATCAGTGTCGTCTTATTATATCTAATGCTGTAAATAAATTAAATTTACTATTAAACACTAGCAACAAAACTAACGGAAATCTCAGTTTCTTACTAGAAAACATTAGAAGTCACAATTAACCAGGAACAATTTAAAAGACTGATAAATAAATAAATCGGACAGTAACTAAATTAACACGGAAAGGAACTAAAATTGTTTATATGACTTATGGTAAAGTTATTCATTAACGCAATTATGTAGGACCATACAAATGTAAATTGCAATATCACATATCAATGACTAGAACCAATGAAGCGGGTTTTATTTCAAATAATGTTGTTATAGGTCGTTGATAACATTATTGAGTCAGTCTGTTTGTTGAGGCAATTGGAAGTCTTTTTAACGGCGATCATTTCCAAGATGTCTCTCTTCTTTTGTTGATTCTCTCGGTAAAGAATTTTAACATCATCCCATAATGGTGTATGATTCTGAGTAATAGCATGATCACATAATGCCGAGTGATTCACGTTCTTTATCATGACATTATATTTATGCTGGAAACTGCGGGAAAATTACCGAATTATATTTTTTTCAACATTTTTATTTTTCTCTTATTCAAATACAATGGATGTGTCCTCATCTTCAAGAATTTGTTCCTTTTGGAAGCTCTCAAATTCCAGCATAACGATATTGCCACCGTCGGCAGTCTTGACACCCGATCTCTTGTAAGTATGGGACTCACGTTGTACCTTCATAGGCAGCTTAATTACGATCAAGGCTTCCGGTAATGAACGGGACGTCAGTCCACATTCAATTAAGCGTGACTTGAAAGAGTGGATTTTAGGATGATCCATCGTCCAACGATGTTCTCCTACAGGGTTGAGTTTAGATCGAAACAGTTCTTCAGGCGAATAAATGGCAGATGGCCAAATGTACGTTATATTTAACGTTATGTTGTCTTCCAACAAGCAAAAGTTCACTTTGCGGGAACCAGATATTGCCGCAACCGCAACACAAACGATTTCACACTTTCTCGTGTGGTCGACGTACACCCAGGTTACGTAAGGTGCATTTCTGAACACAATATTGGTGTCGGACTCTGGCCGCTCTGGTCGTATTTTTTTTTTTTTTGTGTAGGAGACACTACAGAAGTAGGTCCTATAGGTCCTAATCCAGGAATGGAAGGAGAATTATTCTCACGGTCACTGGTAACTTTTGCTGGAAAGAAAAATTTCATTACTTTTCATTTATAAAGGAAGTCATTAAAATTACCATATCCTCCCATTTTGGCCTTCGTCTTACGAAAATGCGTGTAAAAAACTCGATTGGTAAACTGTGCAAATATGGGATGTCTTTGTTGAATTTGCGTAGGCGTATCAGAGTCTGCAATTTCACCATTTTCAAATAATTCTTCAAGAGCCAATTGCTCCGGCCCAGGTGGTGACTCTTTCCATTGGCGCGACATTTTTGACAACAGAATATTTTAATGAAATGAATACAAGATAAGAAAAAGCAGTACCTGATCAACTATAACGGAATTTTTTTTTAACGAAAGTGTGTTGTACAAACGGAACACAGTCACCTTACTTACCGAAAAAATTTTAACCCTGTCTGAGCCAGAATTTCACCAACATAATTTGGAATTGTTACGTTTGACTTTAGCAAGCAACCTTTACCCTAACGGTTTGGTTAATAGCCTGATACAAACGGCACAAGCAAAATTTAACAGTAGCACGATAAAAGTAAATCAAACAGATAAACTTCCAATAGTTGCTGTACCGTACGTAAAAGGACTGTTTGAAAAGTTGAAAGCTGTCTGTAAAGTACACTAAAGGATCCTACACCTAAGTTACAACAATCGTATGTAGTTTACTACATTACTTGTTCTTGTGGATACAAATACGTGGGGCAGACTTTACAGCTATTAAAAGATAGAATTTACCAGCATAAATATAATGTCATGATAAAGAACGTGAATCACTCGGCATTATGTGATCATGCTATTACTCAGAATCATACACCATTATGGGATGATGTTAAAATTCTTTACCGAGAGAATCAACAAAAGAAGAGAGACATCTTGGAAATGATCGCCGTTAAAAAGACTTCCAATTGCCTCAACAAACAGACTGACTCAATAATGTTATCAACGACCTATAACAACATTATTTGAAATAAAACCCGCTTCACTGGTTCTAGTCATTGATATGTGATATTGCAATTTACATTTGTATGGTCCTACATAATTGCGTTAATGAATAACTTTACCATAAGTCATATAAACAATTTTAGTTCCTTTCCGTGTTAATTTAGTTACTGTCCGATTTATTTATTTATCAGTCTTTTAAATTGTTCCTGGTTAATTGTGACTTCTAATGTTTTCTAGTAAGAAACTGAGATTTCCGTTAGTTTTGTTGCTAGTGTTTAATAGTAAATTTAATTTATTTACAGCATTAGATATAATAGGACGACACTGATCATTGAACAGTTTGATTATATGTAAACAATGAAGGTTAGACACGTGTTGCATGTAGATTGAGTGTGTTTTTCATCAATATTTAAAATTTGTAATTTCAGCCACTGATGATGACATCAATTTGATGTCGAAATTTATTTGGCAATAAAAATTAAGATAAATTGAGCTAAGCCCGATTTTCAAAATTAATTATTGAAATACAGCTCACTCAAAAACATCAGAATATTTATGAACTTTTTCGAATTTTGAAAGAATGTTGATTCCACACGTTTCACAAAGGTAACACGTATGGTATCTATTCAGAGTTAATACTTATACGCGCACCCGTTAAAGTGAAACAACCGGATAAATAGTAGATTACAAGTCAGGTCATGTAAACAGCCGGTAACATAAGGGCGCAGTTTGCAAAATCGACCCGAAGGCGAGATTGTGTAATCGTCCTTGTGTTACAAGCTGTTTACATGACCTCACTTGTACTATGCTTTAACGTAGTAGCACTCGGTCGTTGAAACAAACAATTAAACATTAAACATTTTGAAATAAAAAAAAACTCTTGAAATACAGCGTACACTATTTGAGTTCTTAAAGTAGGCTAAATATCGAATGAACTATCGTAGAACAATGTTCTGCGTTCATTGTGTTATTTCATTTGTCGATGTGATCATAACGCAAGGCATGAACGGTGTATATAGATATTTATTTTGAAGTGGGTTTAATTTATTAATTCAATTTTCTTTCCCATTTTGAGGAGAGAAAGTACTCATTTTCTCAGTACAGTTGTGAAAATAACTATCAAGTAATGCCAGTATTTATATATTTACATATTCAAATTTATTTTTATTATTATTATTTTTCCAACCCGTTTGTATATGAATGATTGTCCTAATAAAGCCTATTTTTATTATTATATTATGATATATTACTATATTAATATTAAAATGAGTACTTTATCTCCTCAAAATGGGGGAGAAAATTGATTATTTCAAAGAGAACAAGTTAAATGACCAATGCGGGAGTGAAACACTTTACACAAATTTTACTCTTGTTAAGGAATAATCTGTTTCCTTCCCTAGTTATGCGCTATTGTACATTGTAAATGTACTATTGTGTACTTGTTTTGGACGATTGATTTTAGTGCCTAAAAACAATCGTCCAAAACAGGTGGACATGTATACAACTTTACATGCAAAGGAGCGAAATCCAGAAAAACTTCAAACCCGTCAAATTCGTCACTTTTTTGTAAAAAATATTATGCGTTTTATTGGCTTTGTTTGCATGTGATGATAAGCCAATAACTTATTTTATAAATACTTTAATTAAAAATTGTTTTTGACATAATTTCAAATAAATAAAGTGCTTTTTTCAAGACTCAGGAGTAGTACCTTGGTAGTACATTACTGTCTCGCTGGGACATTTCTTGTTGAGGCGTGTGGGAAGGTTTTAATTCGCGCAAAAGGCGAGGATTACATTCCACACGTCGAAACAAGAAATCTTCTAGCGAGACAGTAGTGTGTTTTGTTGTCTTGCGGCGCAATTCTTTAAGATTACTAAATAGAAAAGATTTTACGTCCGAGATTATTCTTACACAAAAACAATTATCGTATTCCTTTCAACATTTAACCGCACAGTCAAATTTAATTGTGGTTAAACGTATTCTAGCCACTATGCCAGGTTAGTTAATTTAACCAGAGATTAAATTTAACAGTGCCGTTAAACGTTGAAAGGAAAGAGCCAATATTTTCAAGGCGAGCTTGAACCATATTCAATTAAAAGGCCCTTGCGTAGAGGTTCAATGGTCAAAATGTGAGATAATTCTCGATTTGGTACAATTGCACCCATAGAATACAAATTTTCTACGGCTGCTATACCATCTGTGGAGTAGAGTCTACTTCTCGTATCAACTTTAAGGCCATTGACAATTCTTCCATAATGCTTTCAAATTGTTAAACAAAACTGAAGAGAACAGAAATGTTGCTGATTTAGTCAGTACACATTGTCTTAAGACCATGTGTATACCAACAAATTAAGATTTAGCAGATTTGTCCGAAATAAAAATAACCAAAACATATTCTCAATTTTTTCATTTCCAAATTGTTGAGCTATACCAAGCATCTGATCATTCGATTTGGATGATACATGTTTAACAATTTGGAAGAATTATGGAAGAACTGTTAATGGCTTTTTGAATGCTCATATAATCAACCAGTATCAACATTTGGTAAAATCGATGGGCGGGCCCGATAAAATTTTATTTTAGGTGTCGATATGGTTATTAGGTTAGACAACTCGATAGCGCAGTGCTTAACACGTCTGTTTGCTACTACGAGATTAAGTTGCCAGTGCGTTGGTTCGAAACTCAGCCGCAGACAGATTTGTACCGATTGTTAGATTTGTAAACAAAACAAAACTGATTGAATCGTTCAAGTCAAGTGAAGTTGAGTGTTGTGCCATCGTACGGCTTACCGGAAAAGGCTTTGTTGGGAGAACCGGTATTCTACTCCTACTAGTTTCGCTCCTAGTTACATCTCATAGATGGCACTGGGTTTGTCGCACAGCTTACCACTGGCACAGTAAAAACTTTCCGGTAATGAAAGGATGTCAAAAAGTAGAACCAAAAACAGCGAAACTAGTAAATAATGATCTAGCCTCTAACCCTTCATGGGTTGTAACGCAGATTATTATTATTATTATTATGGTTATTAGGTGGCGCTTACATCAAGTTTAGTGTGGGAGCCGTTTAAAATTATGAATTAGTGGCTTTACTATATGACAAAAATGCATAATTGGGGGTAGCACTACCACACTACCACACCCACATCTCCCTTGACTCCTTTTGCACCAAACCCCTAAAGTAACGCAATGACATCCTAATTAGAAGTGATATAAGTTCGCCGTGTATCATAGTAACATAAGTGGCTACTTTGGAAATTTGTTGCTTAATTTTTTAGTATAATAAATAGTTTCATAAATTTATCTAAGAGTTATAAGCGAAAAAATGATCATTTCTAATATCATAATAGGAGCTCGACCATTTGTTTGCAAAATTTGTGGCAAAGGATTTCGTCAAGCGTCAACTCTATGTCGTCACAAGATAATTCATACGCCCGACAAACCCCACAAATGTATTACTTGTGGTAAGGCATTTAATAGATCGTCAACACTTAACACACACACACGAATTCATGCCGGTTACAAGCCATTTGTTTGCGAATTTTGTGGTAAAGGATTTCATCAAAAAGGAAATTATAAAAATCACAAACTAACTCATAGCGGTGACAAGGCGTATAAATGTAACATCTGCAACAAAGCATTTCATCAGGTGTATAATTTAACATTGTAAGCTCTTTATTAAGATGTCACACAATTTTGTACATTGTTTTGCTTTATTTTATTTTTTTTTATTGCAATTACATAGCCATATGGGAACTCATAGCGATAAGAAACCATTTACGTGTAAAATATGTGCCAAGGTAAAATAATATTGTTACCTGGTAAAGTAAACTCAGAATCATTAATCTAGAAACAATTTTAAAGGGATTTTGCCGAAACTTTGATTTAAAAAAACACATGCGAAAACTTCATGAAACTGGTGGTCGAACTGCACGCTTTCAAGGTCAATCCAGTCATGTTTCGTCCAATACAACAATATCGAGCAACGCTCTTTCGACAACGACAACAACAGCTTGGCAAACAGCTTCAATGTCCAGTCTTCATCAAAGTACTTTAAACACAATACGAACGGAATATGCATCTCCATTTCTTTTGTCGAACACCGTACAACGGATGGACACACCATTCATAGCTAAAGTATTTTGACACTCATATTATTCGGAGACAATGCATAGTTCAAAGTACATGTCGTAAGATGTTGGTATTTGTTTAAATATAAATTATTTATAGAAATGATCAGTCATTTCGGATTTGTTATTGGAAATTACACGATTTTAGAATGCGAAAAGAAAACTATCATTTAAAATTAACATTTGCGACAATCCCATCTAACGGGCCAGTCCACAAAGAACGTAAATGTCTCGACACATATTTGCACAATAAGTAAATATGTGAAACTGCAAGAACAAAAAAGCGGGTGCTCGATTACAAACGTGAGAAATTAAGATTTTCCTGAGTTTTATATAAGTTTTGTCTCGCAAACGGATAAAACAATTTCTTTCCGACTGCACCAAAAGAATGTAAACTCCAATAAGTATATAAATAAAAAATCTAATTAAGGTAATGCTTACTAACCCTTTTTGTCGATACGTACGTTATGGTAAGCCCTTTATTAATATTTTAATTGTTTTATTATGTGCAATTTTTGACGAGCCGTATCTCTGAAATAAATATTTTATTGTAATTCGAAGAAATCTTTCTTTTTTTTCATCCTGGCAAATATTAAGGAAACTGCGGGGGAAGCCCTTCAATTACGAAATTCAGCGGAATGTAGTTCATGTAGAATTTTCGATTAAGTTTCAATAGATTGCTAACAAAAAGAAATAATCATAAACAAAAACAATTTTTTTATAAATGGTCATATGTTCGCCCAAGCTCGAGTTGAAGAAATATGAAAAAGAAAAAAATGATACACTTGAATACGCAAACCAAATGTCGAAATTTATTCTGTTTATTTCTTCAAAACCAAATGCATATTCATTCTTGTGTATTAACAAAATAAATTAAAGTAGCAAAAATATTTTGCAATCATGTGAACGATAACGCTGTGCAGTGAAATAACGTGTTTCAAAAAGCCGCCATCCAACAACCATAAAACAGCCGTCGTCGCCGACTGATTTAGAAAGCAGTCGTCGACTGTTTCTGAAAACAGTCTTCTCGAAGGGTCGTCAAGTTAAAATTGACTTTCTATTAAAAACAACACAATTCGAAACGTGTCAGCCGGACATTTCGTAGGTTTGAATTTGTTTTTAGCGAGTTGCCTCCTCAAACTTATGTTTGTAGAAGAAAATCATTAAATGCCGTGTATATTAAAACAGTCGTTCCATTGACGATCACCGCGGTAACGACTGTTTTCATTATCTCATGAGTTAACAATTTTCTTCTGCAGATTTTAGTTTTATGGGACAACTCGATAAATCAAGTGCTAATCTAAATATGTATGCAGCTGAGACGCACAAATTTTTGTCAATTACAGTAGAAACTCAATTTTAAGTTGAAGACTCTTCAGGAGGCTGCTTTCAATAACAGTCGATCGACTGTTTTGTGGTGGTTCGATGACGGTTTTCAAAAACATGTAGTTTCACTGAAAACTATTTAAATTCACACATTAATGTTATCGCAACGTATTATGGTCAATTCAATTAATTTGTTTTAATTCACAAGAATGAGAAAAAATATGGATTTAATTAAACATTCGGAAAAAAACCGATTGAAGTCTGACATTTGATCTGCGTTCACATCTTTTTTCTTCTTTTCGATCCTAGCTCTACTTCGAACTTAGGGAAACTTATGACCATTGATAAGTAAAATGATGGGTTTTAGTTTCCGTTTAGTGACTCGTTTATGCTAAAATACATACATTCCACTAAATTATTTAACTAAGGGCACTCTCCCGCAGCTGATGTGATCATATAAAAACTTCCGTTTTTGCAACACATGACACTATCATTTAACTTTGTGATGACATTGCCATTTTATTTTCATGTCAATCTAGAATCTGTATTTCATAGCTTTGATTGCGAAAATGGTAGTTTTTGTTTGCTAAAGGCAGTATAAATAAACAGTCGCTGGAAATCAAGTTCTAGGTAAGTTAAGCGTCAGATACAACGCATAAAAAACCTAGCGACGTTATCAGATGAGAGACTTTCATATATTTTCTCTCACAAATCCTCGTCGCTAGGCTTTTTATGCGTTGTACGGCACATGTCTGCCGTGCTACAACCTGACCCAGACTCATATCGATTGGAAAGAACTAACGGAGTAGTTATATTAGCGTGCGATGCGAATAGATCGTGCAAGGTTTGTTTGAAAGCTCAACTTAACAAAATTTTTACCATCTTTAAGAGCGTCTGATTTGTTGTGATAGGAATTTTTGTGATATTATCAAAATTTCATGATATCATGAAAGTAACTTATCGATCGATAAATATTTTATGATGTCACATTTTATGAAATAAAAAATTATCGATAAGTTTTTTTGATAAAAATTCATGACTTTTCATGCATTTGGGGACATTTTGCGACAAACAATCGTGTTTGTGACATCATAAAAATCATGTCCGCAGTTCCAATGCCCAAAAAATTCCACAAACCCAAAAAAAAGATATCGAGGTTTCAAGATGACATTTTTCCATACATAGTTCATTATATTATTGTTATCATTATTATATATATAAACGTTTTTTCTGATCTGTCGGTTTCTACTTTTTTCTTTCTTTCCCGTTTTCACGGGAAAATTTTAAAAAATTCAGAGAATTTGTTTTTCAGTAAAACCAATTATTAAATTCGACACTTTTCAAATTTCCACGGATTAAAGGCCGCAAAAAAAGTCGTAAATTTTGAGTGCTTTGAGGTTATGCTAGAGGTTTTCGAATTTTAGCTCTGTAGTTGCATTACCTGAAGAGTTGGTTTCTTCCAGAAAGTTATAGAGTTTGATGAGAAGAATTTTTCGGGGACTGAGGAAAATGTCTGCCAGCTGTCATCATGTTTTTTGGGTTTTCGAATTTTAGCTGCCGTTGCCGGCAGCGCAGAAAAATTGTTACATTGGGAGGCTCCGGCATTTGTGACGCATTTTTTTAATCAAAAGGGAAAATATTTCAAAAGAATTTTTTGCATTCCGAAGCTGCAAGCGTCACCCAAATTGATATCAGTTGTTTTGGAAGAAGAGACGCGGACCTGCGTCACGTTTACCTTTTAGAAAGTGTTTTTGTTGTGATATCAGTAGTTTTGGAAGAAAAGAAGAAACAAACAAACGGCGAAAAAAATATCCTTTGACACGAAACATCTATCTCCAACAAAAAAAAATTTGTAAAAAAATTTAATTTTTCCCCTAAGTCCGTCCCATACCACCGTCGGCCATTTTGTTGGTCACCCTGACACACTACACACCCAATCCAACAACTTTTCCTTTACTCCAAACATCTATCTCCAACCCAAAAAAAAATTTTATTTTCCCCCTAAGTTCGTCCCATTCCACCGTCGGCCATTTTGTTGGTCACCCTGACACACTGCACACCCAACCCAACAACTTTTCCTTTGACACCAAACATCTATCTACATACTAACACAGTCCAAAAATTTTGCTCATATTTGACCCATACTTTGAATACAATCACACACACATAGAAAACAACATATATGGGCTTTATATGGCGCCTTCTAAGAGCCCTGGCGCCCAAACGAGGCCGGCACCCCCCATCCTTTTTTAAAATATCATATGACGTAGAATGTCCGACCGAAGGTCCCTGCAAAATTTCAAGAAAAGTAATCTAGCCGTTTTCGAGTACGAGCCAAAAAAGTCGGTTTTCATACAAATGGTTCTGAAACTAACTTACTAACTAACTTACTAACCCACTAACTAACGTAGGATGTTTCCATTAACTTTGACTTCTATCAAATAGCATATTTGGAAAATGAAAATGACGATTTTCTAAAGGTCATATCTGTAGGGCGTAATACAGCTCGCCGCAGACGTGAAGGTGAGGGGCAAAGCCACCAACATAAAACCTTATTTTTAGCATCCAAGTCAATGTTATAAACGATCGGCTTTGACCTTAAACATAATAAACATTAAAGAATGATTTTATTGTATTATATTAAGCGAAAAAAAAGACTGCTCACATTGGCGCAGCCAGTAAAAAAACGATCTTTTCAACAACATTACAATAAATAAAAGTCATCTATTCTATTTTTCCCTAATGTTGCCAGGATGCATGCCGAATTGCCTCTCTGAATTGCGACCGAAATCCTCTGTAATAAGAAATCTTTCGAGCGTGAATGAAGAATGATAAGTTATATTGATCAATAATTTGGATGCGAGCCTTACCTACAGGTCGTCAGGATTTGAGTTCGTCCGGATTTTGGTCGTCCGTATAAATGTGAGTCAACAAACCTAGGAAGATTTCCTTTGCTGTGAAGACAGCATGCAAATTATAACTAAATTATTATCATTGTGCTAATGCTGAATTTCATAGAAGTTTCATTTCGTAACGATTTTGCTTCATCTTGCGTCGCGTGTTAGATCGAGTTCTAGTGAATAAATAAGAGTATCGAGATTTGGGCAGCTGTACACAATGCGTAGAGCGACGACGGCTACTGTGGCAAAACCCGGGATTGGCATGCTCGATGCGGAAAATCACATATTTTACGTTTAAATGACATTTCATGTTAGGTTGGTTTTTTGTACAATTCGTCAAAAAAAAAATTTGGAGTGTAATCTCTTTTAAATTTATCAGCCAAAAGAACTAGAGTGAGATATTTAAGCAAAAACGTTGATAAGATTAGTTTCATTCACTTATGAAAGAACCGTAATCGTAGTCTGATACCCCAATCTAATTAAACGATGTGCTAAAAAGACATTCAACAATTGATAGACTTGCGTAAGGTTTCAAAAATTGAACGAATCGACTTTATAATTTCTCAGTAATAAATTCTCAAAGTATCTGTTTGGAACAACATAGTAGCAATAAGCTCCTAATTTTTCGAGATAATGAAATTATTCAGTGCTACTGTGAATTTTAGCCATGTTAAAAATCAATTCATTGCAGTTATTTGCGGTAAAACTTATTGGTGTGGATAATAAATTTATGTAAATTCATTTGGAGTTTTATTACAGCTAATATGTGTGCCATTTCTTATGGCAATTTAATTGGTTGGATGTCACCTTCCCTTCTCACATTATTATCAGCAGATACTCCAATAACCACTGGGCCAATAACAACACAGCAGGCATCATGGCTGGGTTCAATAACCTATCTTGGTGGATTTTTCGGAACTTTTGTTTTTTTGGTCGTTATTAAGCTTTTGGGAAGAAAAGCTGCATTTTGCGTTTTGGCAATTCCGTACTTTGTAACAATTGCAAATGTTGCAAAAATCAATTGCTGAATTCATATTTTGTTAAAGATATTCTGGTTGACCGTTGTTCTTGCTGATAGACTTGAATATTTGTACGCGGCTAGAATATTGGCTGGAACATCTGTCGGCGGAACAAGCATTGCTATTCCATTATTTGTTTCAGAAATAGCTGACGATACGTAGGTATATATTTAGGTTACACAAAAATGAGATCAAACATTGAAATTTTGTTAGAAAAATCGAAGGTTGAGATGGTGTTGCTAGTCACTAGGGAATACAAACCGGTTACAAATTGAGCAATTTCGATTAAGGTGTCTTCAAGTTTAAAAGCCGATCAAGCACTGTCCTTGCAATTTCCTGATTTTCATTTACTCGTGTTTTCTAAGGCATCATAAGAGAAACCATTTCCCTAAAAACAAATAGGTGATAATTAGCTATCAAGCGAAACTAGTGAATAATGATCTAGCTTCTAACCCTTCATGGGTTGTAAGGCAGATTATTATTATTGGACCCGTACGAAGTACGAAGGTCCTAAAAGTTTACTACAAACAATTTTATTGTAACATGGGGTAGACCGAGGTGGGAGGGGGGGATGCATCTATTATCGTTTAGAGATGACGAATCAGCAATAAAAAAAATGTTCGTCTGTCTGACCGTCTCCACTTTTTTTCCAAACGGCTCAACCGATCAGCCTAAACTGAACCTAAACCCTGAAAGGTACATGCCTACCATGATTCAAGTTCGACGATGGGCAAAACCGATCAAGTGGTTCCGGAGATATGGTCGAGGAAGTGACCAAAAACATGGTTTTTCGAGGGTCGATGAAACTTTTTTGCAAATATCTCATTAAGTATAGCACGGAAATTCCTCATTTTGGTAATTTACTTTTAAACAAATTAAAATTAATTTATTCGATCTGCAGAACACGGCACAATTATCGAAGATTGCTACGAAGGGGAAATGAGTTGAAACATTATCCGTTTAAATTGTACCAATTTATTTTATTAGCGAGTTTTGACCTAGTCTTGAAGATGAGAACTTAGTTCTCGAAACCGGTCGCTAATAAAATAAATTGGTACAATTTAAACGGATAATGTTTCAACTCATTTCCCCTTCGTAGTAATCTCATTTTGGTGTCACACAAAACTGGAAAATTTTGTTGTGGGAATAGGGTTAGGGGTGTGGGCACTGGGACCAATGGAATGGACGAAATTGAGATTCTTGGCCAATGGCCATATACGAAAACAGTTTTTCGTCTATATTTCCTTAACTATGCAATATGGAGATTTAATTTTAAAGGCGAAGTTGTAGAGAATTAAATTTAAGTGTACACGTGTTTCAGGGTTTTGAGGAAGTATGGCCCAATTTTGGTATATGGCCACTTCCATAATTGGGCAGGATGACCCAGCTCTCCAGAACTATGAGAGTTAGAAAGTTGGTTCCAAAGGCAAAATTGTAGTGAATTAAATTTAAGCGAACACGTGTTTCAGGCTTTTGGGGAAATATGGCCTAATCGTGTTATACGGCTACTTCCATAATTGGGTAGTATGACCCAAATCTCCAGAACTATGAGAGTTAGAAAGTTAGTTAAAAAAGGCGAAGTTGTAGGGAATTAAATTTAAGCGAAAAAGTGTTTCAGAGTTTTGGGGAAATATTGCACAATCCTGGTATATGGGCACTTCCATAATTGGGCAGGATGACCGGAATCTCCAGAACTATGAGTGTTAGAAAGTTGATTCCAAAGGCAAAGTTGTAGAGAATAAAATTTTAGAGAACACGTGTTTCAGAGTTTTAGGGAAAAATGACTTAGTCCTTAGATATAAGCTTTTCTAGATTTGAATGGTCTGAGACGTACTTCGGTAGGGCCTTTGACTTAACCTTGCGTAATTTCTATGGATCTTTGAAATTCTTGCAGTTATAAAAGAACAGAAAACGTTTGATTGTTTACTTATTTGTATATTTAGATACATTCGAGTCTCTTTACCACATCTATTCTGTTTGCCACATCTATTCTGATACGTACGGGTCTTTGGTTATGTTTGAAAAATTGACGTTGCGTTGTTACTTATAATCAATCGATCTGACGCTTGATCAAGAATTTATTCCGCGTCCATAATAAATCAATCCAAACCAAACATTAAAACCATGGAGGAGGTTCAGTTGGGTCCAAACAATTTTTGTTGGGTGCAGCTCATCCCCCAAGCAATTGTTTGTTCGGTGCAGTAGCACATCAACTGTTTCGTGTGGGCGTGACCCCACCTAAGCATGCTGCCTACACCACAGCGTTGTTCATGATGGTCGTTGATCATATCCGTGAAAATCGCAACAATATCCGACTAAAAAGACTAATATGTGATCATTTCCCCGTTATTACACCGGCAATTATGAATCTGATCTAGTAACGTTTATGCACCAAAACCTCAAATTACTTTCTTTAAAATAAAATTCTCACCAACTTTGCCCTTGGATGCAACATTCTAACTGCCATAGTTCTAGACATGAGTCATCCCTACCAACGCTTATGCAAACTATGTTTTCTTCTCGGTATCCAAGTCAAAATTTCCCGGTATCCAAAAGAGTGAAAGTGACTTCCCGCTACATACATTTCCCGGATTTTGTGAGATCAAATGCTTTCATTTGACACCAAAATGAACAACTTCCGTGCTATACTTGCTGAGATATTTGCGAAAAAGTTTCACCGACCCTCGCAAAGCCATGTTTTTGGTCAGTTTTTCGACCATATCTCGGAACTACTTGACCGACTTTGCTCATCTTTGAACTTGAACCATGGGATATATGTACCTTTCAGAGAAAAAAAGTTTAGGGTGATCGGTACAGCCGTATAGAAAAACGATGGAACGGACAGACATTTTTTCGCTGATTCTTTATATCTTTTTTAACTTTTTTTTCTAGACGATATTAAATGCATCCCCCTCACTCCCACCTCGATCTACATTAACATGTCCTGTTATGTAAATGTATAGGACGTTTGTACCTCGTACGGGTTTGATCAATCATTACATTTATTCATCGATGTATCGATGCGAATTGGCGACAAACACTCCAAACATAAATCTTTACTTGTTTAATGCTTGGCAACATTTAACACAATGTGACTCGTTTCAACCTCCCCTGAACATTTGGGCCTACAAAGCCGTAGATTCCACGTAGCAGCGGTTGTGAACCAGGGAATGAGGGAGATAAACCCATTGTTTGAGTGCTCGCTCGAAGTCAAACAAACTTGTGTTGAACAAACTTTATTTCTACAAAAAATTTTACTTTTGACGACAGCTGAAGTGTAGAATTTGTTTCTCGCTGCTTCCAGCATCTTTTCTCATACAAAAGGTGCTACCATACACATTACACAGACAAACACATACATTAGTGCCCTGGCGTCCAAACGAGGATGGTACCCCTCTTTTTTAGAATCTCATAGAATGCGCACCCGAAAGTCCCTGCAAAATTTCAAGAAAGCCGTTTTTCATACAATATGAACTAACTAACGTAGGATGTTTTCATTAACTTTGGCTTCTATGAAAATGCACTTTTTGTATTGAAAATGATCATTTTCTTAAGGTCATATCTCCGGATCCACCGAACCGACTTCAATGAGTGAAAAGACACTTCGCCTTAGAACCTTCCATAGAATCCAGCAAAATACTTTCCGGGGGGCACGTCGCAACGGAGGGAAGTCAAAACCTAGCTGTATACATGGTTCCGCAGTCTACGAAAAAAAATTTTCTTAATTTTTGTTCGTATGTGGACTTGCTACCGCGCGTCAATGATAGAATGTAACAATAATCAAGGTAGTAAGCAAGAAATATCTTATATTATCACCCACTATCACCACATACTTATTTAGCTATATTTTTATTATGTATTATCTGTACTCCCTTGCATTTATGTCCTTGGCTATCACTTCATGTTTGTCGTATTCCGGGACATCATCGCGTATATAACCATCCGATAGGGAGCCTGCACCAGCGTGTGGTTAATGTGATCCAATCAATGGAACCTCATACGAGGAGTAATATCCCATTATGGTATGTTCATACTTCCATTGCATGTCTTTGATGCCGTTGCCGACGTGCCAGTACCACGCAAACAATAACAGCATTTGGTCAACAAAATTTCATATGAATTATGTGTTCATTTCAGAGATTAATTTCTTTCACAACCATTCGGAACTATCCTACGAGACATATTTGGGCGTTATACCCGCAAAACTACGAAAAACACTCGAGATATAATTGAAAACATTCGAAAATTATGAAGACAGCCGTCCGTCCATTTTTTCTACCTGCCTACTACCCGAATAAGATAAATCTTTAAAATTTTGTCCGTCCGTCCGCCTGTAAATACGGTAACTCGAGTAAAACTTGACAGATTTTTCAATTTTTTCCCTGAAATGTAATCGAAAAACTGACTACGAAATTTAATTTGGGCAATATCAGTAAGAAACTTTCGAAGTTACCGTTAAAAGTATGCAAGGGACCCGTACGTATCAGAATAGATGTGGCAAACAGAGTTGATGTTACGAAAAGACTCGAACGTGTGTGAGTAATTATGGCCTTTACTTTTAAGTGTATGAAAATACGTCTACATTACATTGTATTGGAAATTGCCAATGAGGCAATATTGCAAAACCCGTCCGAAGCAACTATGTACCTTTCTGAAAGCACAAAATAGACAAATAATTTTCTCTACAACATAGCAAAAAACCATTTTTTGGGCTAGGGCCGATCTCAGTACTGACCTAAGACCTCGGACAAATACTTCCATATACAAAAATATTTCTCTCAATTTTCTCTACATCATAGCTAAAAACCAATTTTTTGCTTAAATCCGACCTTAGAACCGACTTACTTCAATGCAGTCTCAGAGAAGTGAAAACCGACAAGTTTCTGATTTATCATTGCAAATTTACCATACAAATCAGAAACTTGTCGGTTTTCACTTTTCCGTCATTGTATTCCATGAAAAATATTTATCTCAATTTTCTCTACAACATAGTAAAAAAATTTTTTATGTATTGCCGAATTTAGGCCATAAGGAAATGCCTCGGACACACACTTCCATAGACAAAAATGTTTCAAAAATTTTTTTGGTTAGAGTCGAACTTAGCACCGTCATGAGGCCCACTTGAGCCCTAAGCACAGGCACCCATCCGAAATTTGTTTTTGAATATAATTCGGTATTCGGTTTCCTCGCAAATAGAAAAAGAATCAACCAAATCGGTTAGGATTTAGGGACCGTTTATAAATAAATACGTAACGCTAAAATCGACATTTAACCCTTTCCCCTGGAACGTAAGCGAAACGCAAGGCCAATAGCCTGTTGGTTGTATACGTCACATAAGTTTCAATTTGGCACCAGGCTGCTGCTGTTGTCTTAACTCGAGGACGCAGCCTAGTGCCGAGTTGAAACTTATATGACGTATAGACATAACTAATATGTATTTTTTGGTGAAGACAGATGCTTAGCACCAGGCTGCCTTCTATATTCTCAGGTAAGGGACCAAAGTACGCAGCCAGGTGTTAAATTATAAACTTATACAACGTAATGTACTCGCTACTTCATGAATTTTGGCATTTTCAAATTTTCGGCACCTAGTGTCCTGGCTGAAAGTGCAGACCTATCTTATAACGAGGAGTTTGTTGAAAAACCTAAGCAATCTTAAAAAAGAAGCTCAACCAATGACTTTATTTAGCTTTCAAGACACTTTTTTGAAATTACCAATTTTTTTTAACAAAAGTTTGCTGGAAAAACATCGTTTTTATCAGGCCTCCTCTTAACATATGTTAGGGTTTTTTATACCGTCGATTCGGACGCCTTTTTCAATATTGCTCTTCCGGAAACTAATGCAATTTAATTTAGTCGCAACTTCATATGCTTAAGAGTTAAGGCAACATGTTTTATTTTAAGCTAAATGACGATCTCGGTTTTTTGGTTAAATATTATGAATAAACATATGAACACCAATGGCATCAACTGCATCCACCTATGCATTGAATAAGATTTTATTTCAGTATTCGAGGTATGTTAGGTTCAATGTTGATGGTCTTCGCATGTTTTGGAGTTATGCTAACATACGTGACTGGTGCTTATATGACTTACACAACATCTTCGTACGTGATGATGGTATTTCCCGTAGCACTGTTCGTATCATTTGTATTCCTTCCAGGTGAGCCAAAATTGGCATCTAAAAATACTCAACTCAATTTTCGAATTTTGTTTACTAGACACACCTATGTCTCTCATTTCGCGAAATAAGATTGAAGATGCGGAAAAGTCGCTGAGATTTTACAAAAATTGTGCGAATACCTCTTCTGACGAAAGATTTGAAGCTGAGAAAACGAAACTTCATTCGTTGGTTAAAGCTAATCAGGAAAAAGGCGAAAAACTAAGTCTCAGCGATTTTGGTAAGTTTGACCAATTTCGATAGTCAATTATCTAAGAATTCAAGCTTAAGTAGACCGATGTTTCTTAACTATGTGACGACGTGCAAAAAACTGCGAAGTCGGCACTATTCCGGATAACTAATGATGGCTTTTCTGAATTTCTACTTATGTTGACCAAATCTTTTTAACGCGTTCCTGAACCTTGTTCAAGACATATGCATCAGAATAGATGTGGCAAAGAGAACAGATGTTACAAAAATATTCGAACTGAATCTAAATGAATTTTGCCTTATGAAATTACGACGACATTAAATTGTATTGGACGGCAGTAACGACAACATCAAAAAACCCGTCCGAACCAACTGTAGAAAAAATTTGCGAAAAAAAATTTTAAAGAACAAAAATATTTTTGGGGTAGGCCAACTTTAGAACCGACCCAGAGCCCTGAAAATAAGCGTCGCACCTACTTTCTTGGGCAAAAAGTTTTTTATCTACAACAATGCTCATAAGACCTCATCATTAGAGGAAAATTCATGAAAAAGCAAAAACCTCCCACTACCGTGTAGTGTCGCGTTGCGTGATTTGGGTCTTCATTAAGGAGCCTCCAGTCTGAATCACTCAACAGCTTTCACTATTTTTTTTCTTTTTTGTGATTTCTGGAAGTAATTCAAAACCTTGAAGAGCGATTTCCGTGCTTATTTCGCAGAAAGTCACCAACTTTTAAAAAACCACGTTTTTGACCACTTTTTCAACCCTTAGTTCGACAGTTTTTGAGCGATTGTACCCAAATTCAATCCTGTAATCATTTTTTCAAATATCATTCAAGAAAAAAAAATAATATGCAAATCTAATAACATTTACCCGATTTAGGTAGAAAAAACACGCTTGGCCCTTGTGGAGACCAAGTTTTAGGGCCCTGGCTGAGTCCAAAGGCTCAAAATCAACAAATTTTCTTCCACAAATTTTCAAGCATTCCTAGACCTTTCGAACAAAAGCAAATGATGAAAATCGGAAAGGATTTACTTGAGTTATATACGAAAGCCAAAAAAACACTTAAACGGCCCTAGCTCAGCGGCGCACAGTGGAAAAAACGGTTATCTTCATCCTCATAAACCTAGAACTTTTGAAACATTCTTGACATAATTTCTGAATTTTCGCTGTGTGCGTCTATTTCGCTTACCACGACGTTTGTAATCAGTCGATTTGAGGAGGGGGAGTAGGGGGAGCATCGATTATGGTTCTCTGTTCTCAGACGTCAAACCTGCACACAAAATTTTGCCCGCCGCGGCGCTGGTCCCACAGTGCCCAGATTTTTCGATTTACTTTCAGGAAAAAAATTTTTGAAAATAGTTTGACTAGAGTAGTCGTGTTGGGCGGGCAAAATTTTTTGTGCAGGTTTGACGTCTGAGAACAGAGAACCTTAATCGATGCTCCCCCTACTCCCCCTCCTCAAATCGACTGATTACAAACGTCATGATAAACGAAATAGACGCCTTTTCGAAGAACTTCTTTCTTCGTATGGGTCCAAAAGCGCGGAATCGACACAATTGACGGTGATTTGGCATGGTTTCTCTGAATTTATGTTTGTTCATTAAAGTTTTTGAACTTCATAACATAATTTTTAATTTTCATGAATCAATCAATCAGCTGTTGTTTGCATTATTTTCCTCTTGTCCTTTTTTCCGAAAAACAACGAATTATCACAAAAAATTACGTGAATTTAACGGTTTTCATAACGGAATCACAAAGAGGTTTATGGTCTAAATTAAAAAATTTTGGTTGACATAAATAAAAATGCAAAGAAAGCATCACTAATCACCCAGCTAGTCAATCGAACAGTTTTTAGGTTGACAAAAACTGGATCACATCATCTGATCATGCTTTACTTTCCGGTTTGGTTTTTGGGACTTACTTTACTACTTCACTACTACAGCCACATATGGGCC
>CM055403.1:95619884-95630907 GCA_029228625.1 Pseudolycoriella hygida
AAAGACTTTCCTTTTATTTCTGAACGGCTCTCATCCTTAGTTGTGAGAATTAAGGAGAGCACGAATACATGAATACAAAAATTCTGAGGTCATTTGAATAAAATTCATTATTCATTCATTATTTGTGTGACTAGAATTTTAAAGTTAGTGACGTCAATGAAGTACCATTCGATAGATGATACCCGTCAGTGCCTAACTTTATTGAAAGACGAGCTTAAGATTGTGGCATCTATCACAGCACTATCAAAAGCATGCAAGTAGATATGAGGTAGTTGAGTCCGTAAGATTTATTTCTTCAAAAATTATGGTTGGGAAGTTTCTCAATTTGTAGATCCATGTCGATCGACAAATTGAGAAACTTCCCAACCACATTTTTTGTCACGATCAAGGAAACGACCAAGAAAGCTTTTTGGCTATCAATAATTTTTCAAAAATGTCTCAACTGAAGTAGAACTGAAGTGAATTGATGTTTTTCAGGCTGTGAATTTAACCCTTTCCGCTTCATCAAGTGGGTGGGGGACATCATACTTACAAATTTATCCAAGAATCACAAGTTTTCAAATTAAGAAACTTATATTCGTCGAGCAAATTGTAAGTATAATTAAGGAGGGATAAAAATGAGCGTCTAAGAACGTGAACGTCTATGAAATTTTCGAACTTGAGGGGTTGTAGAGCGCGAGGAAGGTTTCTCATCACCAACAGAAATACCTCAAACTGAAAGGTAATTTAATGGTCTATAAAGTTTGACGAAGATAAGATAAAATAAGAAAAGACAAGAAAGCTTAGAAATTTTCGTTCCCTTTACTGCACCACACTTTGTTAACCCACTTAAAAAACTTCGTACATGTCAGTACGTTCATACTGATAGATGCTTCGTTGCTCGCTCAAGTATACGTGCAATCGAGTGACTTTTCAATATGATTTTTTCGTATTTAAGAACGTTTGAATCATAAACAAGTTTCTAAAATATTTTCGTCGGCTTTACGCATATTTTTTTTAATATTAGAGGCCTAAAATACTGCCCGTCTGAAGTCCGCCCGGCGGGCACGATTGGGCTGTAATAAAAATTAAACGGGCCTCGAGAGGGCGTGGAATTCATTTCCAAATTCGACCGAGCTCGAGCACTGATTGTAAAAAATGCAAAATAGCATCATATTTAGTTTTATAAACTTTTTTTGCTGAGCTTTGGACTCCAATTTTTGATAACTACCAGACATGGATAGCCTATGTAGAAATCCGATGAGACATGGGCGGACTTTAGGTTTTAATATCGAATCGGGCACCGGCAAGCAAGAAGTGATGACCGCATCTGGCTAGTTTGTATATTCAAAATTATTTTTGAAAAAGTTACAGAAATTAATTTTTTGGCCGGATTTCATCGATTTTTTGACCAATTCCATTTTTTCTTGTATGGTGAATGAGTAGATAACTTTCATTCTCTGAGCAAATAATTCTGATCAGACTATTTACCATTTTCCTTTAAAAAAAAAAAATTCACGAATTTCATGAAATTTGACGAATTTCATGAAATTTGACGAATTTCACGAAATTTCACGAAAAATAGGCCCTGCATCTAACTGATGCCTGGATTCCATAACTTTAGTAGCGTAGCTAACAAATTCAACTAAATTTGTTGCTGTAGATCTGCGCCTCATAAAGCCATGTTGCGACTTTGAAATTATTCGATTGAACTTCGTGGATGGCTTCGTGACGATGACTTCAAATAGTTTCCCTATTGTTGGTAAAATAGCTACACCTCTTATTTTCGACATTACTTCTGGAACCACTTTTAAAAATTGGAGTTATATAAGACGTTTTCCATCTTGTCGGAAACTTTCCGGTTCAGAGAGATGAGTTAAAAATGCGAAGTGGCGGAGATTTCATCTGGACCTCCACCCTTGCTATTGTCTATACTACTCAGATTTTTAGTTTTAGTTTTTCGTCTGGGTTTGTTTCATTTTTAAATCGCTTGTGAGCTTTGCTATTTTTTAGATTACGCAAACGCTGTACCAGGGTGGATCATTAATAACCATTTTCTTTTTGAGCGGAATAAATTTCTCTAATCCGTCTAACAAAGTGTCGTAAAACACGTTGACTATGTCATCAACGTCAGAAATGTTTGACAACAGTTGATTCCAGTCAATAGAATGTAAATGGGTATTTAGCCCCGTATAGTCGCCTTCTTTGAAGTTAAGTTCACTTTGAGGTTCCTCACTTCCAATATTTTCAATGATGATGATGATGAATTGCATTTTATTGTCTTCTATCTTCTAGATGACATGGAAAAAGAGTGTCTATGACTGCTTTCATAGACCTCGTTAAAAAACCATCAAAACATTACAAATCAAAAAATTAAGCGTATTCTGTACAAATGTCCAAATCAAAAAGTAAAAAACGTCAAAAAGCGACATAGATAAGAAAAAATCAAATTCAATAAACAATAAACAACAAATAGTTAAGATCGAGTAAATCTAAGTCAAAAATCTAAAGAAAAAAAATCCGTCAAAAGTGAAAAAGCAAATTCAACTATCGTATCGTATCGTCAAAAATGTAGATATATCGTATCAAATAAATCAGTCGTCATAGAATACGTCGTCATGTTATCATCGAAGTGGAGCCAGAATGTAGTAACGGCCAGCCAATTACAGAAACTCCGGCGAAAAGTAAACTGTCTAATCAGAAAATGAATTTAATTTTTTGGAAAACATCAGATAAATGAAAAAGGTTAATCACCGGGTAAGTGCTTTCGGTTTTAAATGATATTTGTGAAAAGAAAGCACCAAAACAAACACATCATCCAACAAGGCCGAAGGTACCGAACACCGAGTTATCAAGCTTGTGGACTTCTCTTCTGAATTCACGTGACGGAAGGGTTGGATCGATGTGGTTGGCAGCAATATTGAATAGTCGACATGCGAAGTTTAGTGGTGAGAATTGTGAATACTCGTGGACACTACCAGTGATTTATTCAGCGAAGATCTACGTAGAATTCGCGTGCCATCGTTCAATATGAGTTTATCACGGATAAACTGACAGTTTAGTTTCCCTGTGAGAACATCATGAATGAAAAATATCGCTGCATCGGTCCGACGTCTCAAAAGTGAAACGAGCTTAAGTTCTTCACATCTATCAGCATATGGACGAATACGATATGGATTAGCGTCGCCTTCGACTCGACGATCACGGTTTGCATATAAAACGAACTGTCTTTGGACACTTTCTATGGATTGGATGTGGACCGAGTGGTGTGGTGACCAAATTGTACTGGCAAATTCTAGATGCGAACGGATATGGCTGAATATAGCATCTTGGCTGTAACGACGTTAAACCTAGCGTAGCATTGGCGTTTCACAAACGAAAGCGTTGACATGGCTTTTTTGACTGCCAATTCAAGGTGTCCATTGAAAGTATAGTCGTCGTCATACGTTACACCGATGTCTTTCGTACAGTTAACACTTTCAATCACATCGCAATTTATATGATAATTCGGCAGGACTGGAGGACGTTTTCGGTGGATGGTGATAACTTTACATTTGTTGACATTGAGCTCAAGATCGTTGTCGGAGCACCATTTTATAAAACTGTTTATGGCTTTTTGCATTGAGTGAGTATCGTCGATCGTTGATATGCTGTTATGAACTATTTTCTTGTCGTCAGCAAAGTTGATGTCTCTAGTAGGACCAGGTGAACAATCCGAATCATCAAAAAAGATGACGAACAATAGAGATGCCAGAACAGATCTTTGACCAATCCCAGAGGGTACGTTGATCAAATCGGATTTACAAGAATTTATCTTCACCTTTTGTTTTCTGCCTGACAGGAAGGAGTAGAATCACAGAAGAATCGAATTGCATAGCTGGTATTTGACGATTGACATCTTCTTCACTAATCGGACTGAACGAATAACGTCGAATGCTTTGTGTATGTCAGCAAGGAGGATGTCGGTTTGTTTGTTCTTGTCAAAGGATTCGTGAACCAATGTCGATAGCTTCATCAGGTTAGATTCAACTCTTCGACCTGGGAAGAATCCATGCTGAGTCGGTGAGGAGCGAGGCATACACCACGGTAATTAGTGACATCGTTCTTTTTGCCTGACTTAAATACTGGAGTTAAGTGACCCATTTTCCAGCGATCAGGGTAGTGACATTCCATTAATGAACTCGAGTAAATCATCGCTAGTGGATGGGACAATTCATCTGCACATTCACGGAGGAACAGGGGAGCCATATTATCAGGGCTATTACCTTTGCTTAAATCCATACTCAAAAGGATTTTCTTCACGATATCGTGGGTGATCGTGATGTTTGTGAACCCAATATCGTCTCTACTGTTAATGAACGAGATCAGTTCAACCATCTCTCTGTCATCATTGGGGTATCGCTTGTATACGGAAGCAAAATATTTGGCGAACAAATTTTATTTTTCAGTGTCATTCGTTGCAAGTTGCAACTTCATCACCAAGTGACATCTTACCAGGTGGGCCACTTTTCTTGTATTTTGAATTGATGTAGTTCCAGAACTTCTTTGGCTGCTTCTTATAGGTAGATGCGAGATCACGCAGGAAGGTGCTTTCAACAAAGTCTGCTGAAATATTTATTTCGATAGGATAGTGATACAAATCGATTCGGCTCAAAGGAACATCAGATTTAATGACTTTGACGTTATTTGGATTGCTGTAAAACACGAGGTCTAGGATTTTTCCGTAATGGTTGTGGACGCTGTTTACTTGGTGAAGATTACCACTCATCATTAGATAGATGATGTTGGCCTTCGTTTCTTCACCAACATCACATTGCTTTCGAGTGAATCGTCTTGACCACTGATCAAGTCATCAATGCTGTTAGTGTGGTCATTGAAACTATCAGGAATCCAATCAACAAGGGTTAGATTGAAATCTCCTAAAATGCACATTTCATCATTAACATCCAGATCTATAAATTTAATTTATATATATATCAAGATTACAATAATTATAGATAAAAAATTTTGCTCAAACCCTTTGATGGTGGAATAGTTCCCAAAATTGATGCTGCATTACCTTTTTGAACAGCGATGCTAATACGTTGCAGAAGATACATTGTCGAACGTTTTTCACCTGTTTTTTCGGCCATTTTAGTATCAATTTTTTCAGCAAGTCCAATCCTAATTTGCCTGTTATTCCGGAAGTTTCAGCAGCGACCGGAATGAAAACGAACTGGTGTGATAATTCGTTGTAATGGTTAATTTTTCTTTTTTCTGCTTCGTTTGCAACATATACAACATGTCTTGACGATGAATGAATATATGATCGGGCGAAAGTGTCTCTGCATGTAAAATCCCATAGCAATGACTTTCCTCTTGCCCAGGGTATGAGAGTCATTCCGTCGGGTTTCTTACCGTCAGGCCTAGAACATCCCGGTGGTTCTAGAGTTGCAGGAATTTCGGCTGATTGCAATGCACGTTTGAGTATGTTATTTACAGCCGCATGTCGTGAATTTGTACCTTTTGCTTTCGAACATGATAAGCCATGGTATGCATATTGACTAACTTTTTCTCCACAAATGCAAGTGTGAGGCTGAGCTATTGACAGCCCGAGTCGTAATGACAATGAAATCCGAAATTCGTCGTTGGATAAATGCGTAACAAGCTGTGGTGAAGGAAGAGCATGAAGCCATGCACCTGACTCTTTTATGGCATTAGCCATAAATCTTGCTTTGTCGTGTTCAGTATCCATTGATCCGGCTAACGAATTGATTTTGATATTTAGTTCGAGTGATTCCCATACTTGTTGAATATTTCGACATTCCTCTGCAGGCAGCTCGCCGAACTGATGACACCAAATTTCTTCTGCTTCTAACATAGCTGGATCAAACTGTCGGTATGGTTCGGATAACAGCTTGTCCAACATATCAGAAACATCATAAATTGAAGACAAAAAGCAAGGCAAAGCAATTTCAGTGGCGTGTCGTATTCCAATTCCTCCATGTTTAATTGGTAATGAGGATTCAGACCATGCACGAGGTGTCAGCTGTACATTCAAAATTGTTTCTAATGATTCTTTTAGCACATCGTCGTAATCTTCCAGGCCTGCCCGATTTCGCCACATCGGATTTCCACGAAGGAAAAAAATTAAGCGTGGAGTCGTAATTGAAACTTTCAGTAAGAAAAATGCACTGTGGGTGCTTATGTATTTCAATTTTTCTGTGAAACGTTTCAAGTCCTGGATTTTTCGGTCCAAACATACGGTAGCGGCTTGCTCGGTAAGTGGACTCCCGAGCAGAAATGCATTTGAAATCTCCATCTCTTGTATGTCTGGGCAGATACTTCGGAATTTATGAATAATCTGGATTTTTTGAGCAATTGTGTGGCTGCCCAAGACTGACATTTCACACTTTCGATAATTCAGCTCCAGGCCGATTTCTTTAGATTTTGTGATTATTAATTGCAGGGCTTTCAAAACATCTTCAGGTACACCAGCAATTGTCCCATCATCCAAATACCACAAATTTAAATCTAAGTTCAGTGTTTTCAATGATGAAATTACTCGTTGTAAAGTTAAGCAAAACAATGCAGGCCCGAATGGATCACCTTGCTGGACACCTAGTTGAGACATTTGACGGTTGCCTATAACACTGTTCGACAAATTTGAAGAGTTCTGGGATGTTACTCTTGACTTCATTTAACAATGCATCTCTTCCGATCTGATTGAAAGCATTCTTTATATCAATTTTCAAAAAGATATGAATAGATTTATGTTTGGAATTGAAAAAGATTTCAATTTCAATTTCAATTTATTTGTAATGCGTGAACAAGAAGGAAACAAAACCTTATATTAATGCTCACATAGACTGTACATAATGATTATAACTAAAGCTATCACACAACACTTTAAGAGATCAAGCATTGTTTAGTAATCAAAAACGGCTAGCTGGACTAAATTCAACAGAGGAACGTATTTAAGGGACGACAACAGTTGGGCTACAAATCTTACTTACAAACTACCACTAAATTTCAACAAAACGAAAGTATAAAAAATGAAGTCAAAACCGAAATTCCGATCACATGTCAGGCAGATACTCGATATAAGTATATGACCACGAATCCACATTACTAAATATGATCACGACTAGCTTTAACAAACGCGGGAGTAGAGACAAGGTTCCTTATGTGCCTAGGAATCGAGTTATAGTCAGAAACAGACCTTACAAAGAAGGAGCGATTATACTGGACAGACGAATGCTTCGGAAGAGTGAAAACATCACTACGCGATGAAGTACCCCGACTTAATCTGCTGCAGAGATACGCTGGAGGTCTACGATTAGCCATACAATGAACGAGAGTACAACGGCGATGCTTAAGATAGGTCATCAATGGGCAGCCCAGAATTCTATCAATATACTCACGGGCACTATCATATCGTTTTAACCTGAAAGCAAGCCGAACACATGCGGAAAAGGCTCGTTCCAGTAATTTGACGTCAGCTGCGCACAGATTGGTGGAATACACGCAATCGCCATAGGTAAAGGCCGGCATGATAAGCGATTTAATCAGCAAAAGTCGCGTTTTGAGCGGAAATATGCCGCTATTAGGCCAGAGACTCCGGAGCCTCGCGAACACTTTAGCGCATATTCCACGAACCTGGTTTTTGAATGAAAGCTTCCTGTCCATCAGAACACCTAGGTTCAGTACTACCTCAGAGTAGGGTATGTAAACATTATTCAGCAGAACATTCGGCAGCCATTCACACCCTGGCCTAAGCTCATCTGATTCTGAGAATATAATAGCTTGCGACTTCTTGGCATTTAGTGACAGAAAGTTTTCACGGGCCCAACAACTAATCTCATAAAGATCCTGGTTTACCCTAAACACTGCTTCATTCAGCTTATTCCTTTCAAAGGACAAAAATAGCTGAACATCATCCGCAAACATATGGTGGCGGACAGATTTCAAGCATTTAGGAAGGTCATTTATATACATAGAGAAAAGGAGGGGGCCAAGCACAGACCCTTGAGGTATACCAGCGCAATTAGCTAACGGCTCTGAGAAATAGTCACCAATGGATACACATTGGTACCGATCCGAAAGATATGAGCGAATCAATTCAACCGCTGAAGTTGAAAAACCATATTTATGGGACAACTTCATCAAAAGCCTCAGATGGTTAAGCGAGTCAAATGCCTTACTAAAGTCAAGTAATACCATGATCGTGAGATACTTCTTATCCAGAGATTTCCTAATCTCATCCGAAACACACAACAACGCGGTACCAGTGCTATGCCTCGCCCTAAACCCTGACTGATACTCATCAATCATTTTATTCCTGTTCACATAAGCAACAATCTGCTCCTTGGCAAGAATCTCAAAAACCTTCGAGAGGCTAGGGAGGATACAAATCGGTCGGAAATTTTCCACACCACGAAGTCTAGTCTTTTTATGAACTGGTATCACCTTTGAAAATTTCCAGACCCGCGGAGTAACCGAGGTAGTCAGAATATAATTAATTATATGGGTAAGAGGCGGGAGTGCAAACGGCAATATCATCCTCACAAAAGTTAGGGGAATGTTATCCAGACCTAAGGACTTCGATTTAACTGAGTTGACCGCATTCACAATATCAAGGCTAGTAACATTCGAAAAAGAGAAACACGATGCGGCACTAGGCTCCAAATTCCTAACAATAACAGTAGGAGAGCTATCACTGCACTCCTTGGTCTCAGTAATATGTTTGTTGAACTCATCGGCAGTAAACTCTGGCTTGATGTTTGAGGACGAAACGGCCCCGATACCACGAAGATTACGCCATAATGTCTTAGAGCCAAGACCAACATGGAGCTTAGGCTTGAGATAGTCGTGTTTGGCCTTTTTGATTAGGTTCGTGACCACATTACGAAGACGATTATAGTGGGCCCGAGCTATACGACCAAGCCTAAGTTCACGCTTTGCAATATCCCTTTCAATCATAGCTCTGCGAATAGCATCCGTAAACCATGGCTCAGACGATGAAAGTGAGTCCTTAGCCACAAAAGCCTTTAACGGCGCGTGTATTTCGAGTAGAGCGGCAACTTTATCATTGAAAACATCAATCATATTATCAACATTCGACGCGTAAAAAATGTCATTCCACCCGATCGAGGCAGCATCAGCATTCAAAGCATTCATATCTATTCTTGTGAAATTTCTAACAAGTTGTGGTGCCTTAAACAAGGATCGCTTATTGCAACTGTATGAGCCGAAGATCAGGTCATGTTTGGACAGCCCATGAGAAATTTGGTTGAAGAACAAGATCTTTTCAGGCCTATTCGTAAGACAAAGGTCGATTAAGGAAGGCTTCTTACCAACCTCAAAGTGCGTAGCGATGCTGCCGATTGATCTCAGACCGAACCTATCGACTACATCTGCGAACTCACATCTAGTGCAAGTACCACCGGCGCAATAGGAGCATCTACCTTCGATAACTCCTAGAAAATTTTCATTAAAGTCACCTAAAAGCAAAAGGTCTTCGTACTGCACTGCCAATTCGAGTAGAACGTCTTCAACCACATCAAGTTCCTCGACTTTGTAGTAGGCACCCAGCAAGATTTTCGAGTCAGGAAAAATGATTTCAATGAAAAGGAACTCCGAGGAGATACTATCCGAAATCTTAACAATCTTGTAGCTAAGGCCTTCACGTAAATATACAATAACACCACCACTCCTCTTGGCACGGCGATCGTTTCTGACCAAGTCGAACCCAGGTAGACTAACGGACTTATCGGAATGGTAGCTCTTCAGCCAAGTTTCGGATGCGACGATCACATCGAGGTTAGTCCCCTCAAAGTAGGAACGGAATTCATCAATCTTTGGAGGAATACTGCCAGCATTCACATGACAATAATGTAGGCGATCATTTGCAACTCTTAACGTAGTCTTAAGCATTATATTAGGTATACATACCGGGCTACTGTGAACTGAATTTCGGTTAGCAACTGCTTCAAAGGCATCAAAAACAACAGGCGGGAAGTAAGCAAGATATGTAATGCCCTCAGAGAAGGTCCCTAATTTTAAACCTAAGCCGTTTGATACAAATTCACCTTTAATAGTAGTAGAAATACGAAAACCGAATAGATTGGAAAACATTCGAAAAAACTTGTAAACTAAAAAATACACGAAAAATAAACAAAAATATATCACCAAAAAGCGTCAATTCTCCTTCTCTGCACCAAACGATAAGTTTGTAGCCTCATGTATGCAATATTAATTTGGTTGGCGATTGGACATTTTCAAACGCTTCGCCTCTACACTTGTATTGCTGAGGGAGGCCGTAGAAAGAGCAAGGCGCTCGGTTTCACGACGATTGGGTAGACCTTTGGATGATTGCATTATCACGCCATGTGCTGGACCCCTTTCCATTCCTTGTACCTTACACAAACCTTCCCTGGTTGGAGATCTATCATCAGGGGACGACAAAATACGTTGGATATCACCAATGTTATACATACAAATCTGTTTGTCTTGATCATTACGTTGGACGTAAACCAGTCCATTATGTGTGAAGAATTTAGCAATCCGTTTATTCTTTTTCGCTTCAGAAGCCAGATTAAAAATTGCACGATTTGTACTAGTAAGACTTTCGTTAATAAAAATTCTAGAACTTGTCTGGTAACCGATGTCCTTAAGATTAAGGTCTTTCTTCTTGAAGTAGCATGACAATAATTCACGTTTCGACCAATCATCAGCAACTCTAACAAGGATAGGCACTGAACGCGTAGACGATGTACTTGACTTCTTCACTGACAGCCTATACGCTTGAATAATGTCGTTTCGAGTCAGTTTACAATTAAGAGCAGAGCAGATGTCGCCAATTATCCCAAAAGGATTGTCATCGGTACAAACAGGAACACCAGAAATAATGAGATCTTTTCCAATTGAAAGTCGCTCGAGTTTATCCAGACGGCTTTCATGAGATACACGCAACTCCTCAATTTCATTCATCACTTGGGTAGAGGCACTTTCGCACTTACTATTAGTTGATTCAACAACATCAGTAAGTCGCTTATCGATATCA
>CM055403.1:95631407-95663120 GCA_029228625.1 Pseudolycoriella hygida
GTCATCTTAACTGACTTTTGGACGATTTTCAGTTTTCACCCTTTCTCGACCCATAACTCCCTTATTTCAGAACAATATCTAACCCCGGAACATGTTTTCTCCACGTTTTGCACCATCCCCAACAACATATCAAAAAGTATTTTTTTTTTTTTGCTTCGCCAGTGTAAACGCAATTAAACGAAAAAATAACGGGATCGTGACAGACAGACTTATAGACACATAGATAGACGCATAAATAGATAGACACATAGACAGATAAACAGGCAGACATTAGACGTTTATAATTAGTAATTTTTAAAATTTGGTTTTTTAAAGGTCGGTTAAATTCTTTTCGCTTATATCTAGGTGAAATAGGCGCGAAATATGCTTTCTGAGATTTTCAATAAAATATTTAGACTTTAGGAAACTAACCGCAAAAGTCCGGCATTTGTGATGCATTTTTTTAAACAAAAGTGAAAATATTTCAAAAGAATTTTGTGCGTTCCGAAGCTGCAAGCGTGACCCAAATTGATATCAGTTGTTTTGGAAGAAGGGACGAGGACTTGCGTCACGTTTCCCTTTTAAAAAGGGTTTTTGTTGTGATATTACCTTCGTCTATGTTGAGTAAGTTTTCGTGTCTATGTTTTCCAAGAAAAGAGTCAGTTTCAGATACTACCTAAAAATGGCGAAAACTTTGAAAACACAGAATCGACTGATTACTGAGAGATCTACTGTGATCAATAAAAGACAAACAACTTGACCTGCATAAATAAGGCATCTACATGATACAGTGCGATTGTTGCGAGCGTCAATATTATGGAATGTCGATCAGGAAAATATTTATACGCTTCAGTGAACATATAAACTCAGCAAACAACACACAAGCAACACATATTCAGCACAAACCTCAAAATAAACATTAACTCTGGAAGGTTGAATATTACGAGGCGAAACACATCCAAAAACACAGACTTCGTGTCTTACTCAATATAGACGAAGGTAATATCAAATCACCTTTACTGAAACTTTTTGCACTTGTAAGGAAAACAGATGAGAGAGTAATGGATTTTGTCATGTACGCGCTCGATACGTTGAGTTTGCTTAGTCGTTTTTGGTTTCGAAAGTTTGTCATTTCTGATGCACTTTGCAGTACCTGTCCGGGAAAGTGTACTTTGCAAGACACTGTCCGGGAATATACGCATTAAAGCGAAATTCCTTAACATAAAAAATTCGATTGGCACAACCGAAATTCGACCCACCGACCTCCTCGTTCATACATTTAGGCCACATAAACGTTAACAGTATGCTATGTGTATTCATAAAGTCACCAATTTCACCATTATAAATGAAAGAAATGTTTTCATTCAATTGAAAAAAAATTATATTGGCGTTTTTTTTCGTTTAATCAACAAACTTGTAACGCAATGTAAACTTAGGAACCTCATAGAAAATACACCATTTGAACGTATTCAGTAGGAACAGTAATTTAATTAAATGTTGGTGAGCGGCTATTAAAATATTATCATTATTCTAAACGATGTCCTTTAGACAAATAATTCAAATTGATCTTTAAATTCATTGGTTTTTACATCTTACAAAGTAAAAATAATAAAAAAAAAATTCTAGGAATTATATATAGGAATTATAATGCGTATCATTCAAAAAAAAAAGTCTCAATGAAGAAACGAACCACCAGCCTCCCGCGCTCAAGTCGTCGACCGAGCTAACCGGACATACGTTTCTACACAAAAATTATGTTATATTACTTACACATTATTTTCATAGAAATCGCACAGCAGTATGGTTACAATTATTCACCTCAAACGTGCATATGTACGTGTGATGCATGAAGTCGCCATAGAAAGAAATTTTTTTGGATGTTTGAACATTTTGAACATTTTTATTTATATTTTCAACAATTTGTTGAAGTGTTTCAACGATCGATCGCTACTATGACAAAACTATATGTTGTGTCGTTTGGAAAATAGTCGTTTGCCTCGTACGAATGCATTGGCTCGCAAGCTCGCCATGCAACTTTTCGTACTCGGCAAACGACTATTTTCCAAACGAGACAACAAATAACTATAACTGACGACTCGCCAAATTCGAGTGTGAGCGAAATTTTCTACGACTGCCAATAAAAAATATAAAAATAATAAAAAAGAGGGGAAATATTTCGCACACAATTTCAAAAATTTAGATGTTTCGATTAATTTTTGTGTATGAGAACGAACTACATGCACAATAATAATTTTTTTTATCTTTTTTATGTGACCAATTTATCTTATCTTATCAGGCGCATGAACGATAAGATAAGGAATGCAAAAACATTTCTATGGAATTAGTCGATAAATACCTTGATAATGTTTGCGTAGCTAACGAAACCGGTCGGCAAAAAATAAATTTATAAAGTGCAATTTCAAACTTAAAGAGTTTTATTGATTCACCCCAAACAGAATTCGATAAAATTGCACGGTGTTCCGCGCCCCAGTATATTTTCGTTTCTTTAAAACAAATAAAAAAACGTAGATATGCGGAAATGCAAGGAGTCATTTCTATATTTTTATATTCAAAATAAGATCGACTTACGCTCAAAATAGATGAATTGGCACTCTTGAATAATATCAGACTCGTAGGAGAGGTGAAATATTTAGCCTCAACCCAAAAGAAAAAGATTTATAAAATGTCCGATCCTTTCGAGTTGCCTGATAATAAGTTTGTGAAGTCAGAACAAACAAGCAAATCGATGGAAAAATGTCAACAGGTCGTAAGCCATTTACCGTTAAATTTCTCATTGTCACTTCTTTTGTTTTACCATTATACTATTATAACAGAAAGCTATCAAACTTATATTGGATACCAGAAGAGCTATCGATGAAATAATTAACGTTGTTCAGGAAAGCGGCCTGTTCGCGGAAACGATTCAATTTCCTAATACAGTTCAAAGCATCCAACAAAACCGTTGCCGTTTCTTTCGATTGTACATCTTTCCAGAATGTATGGGCCACATAAACCGTACTCACGTCTCAATTTTTCCACCGCCGAAAAATGATTTGGTGTTTCCTGAAGTGCCGTTATAAAATGGGGGTCGATAACACCGAATATTATTTTATATATATAAATCAAATGTCCTCAATATGACCTTTATGTCCGACTTGACTGAAAAATGTTGAGTTTTGTGGTTTGTCTAACCCTGCATCAAATCTACGGTTACATGTCCTTTGTATGATATGCTCTTTGCATACCAGTTTTAGTCTTGTTCGTACCATTACACAATAAACATTGTTTGTTTGCATTTCTATTACAACAAGGTCCATAGCTGAGTCCCACTTATTTTTACAAAAAATGTGTCCTAGCTGGGCAGCCGATATATAACAGGACGAAAACTGTGAAGACGAAGTTTTTTTTCGAAAAACTAATGATACCAAAGAAGTGTCCTCAATTTGTCCTTTTTCAATAACAATTCAGTATATTCGTAGTGACACTATGGCACACCAAAACAATATAAATCCTTTGACATCATATTTTCGATATTATGGGATTGTCTTTTTTATTGATAAGAAATAGTTACATATTGGTAGAAAATATTTGTTGAATTTAGCGCGTCATATTTTGTCGCAAAAAGTTCATCTAATTCATTTATTTATTCATTTTCTTAGAGCGCGTTCGAAAACTAAAATTCTCAGTGAAACCTGAGCAAAATTGAATATTAGAGGAGTTTCTAACATAAACCGTTCACTAACTAAGATGTTTCACTGGGTTTCCTTGAATACAAATATTTGACAATATTTCAAAATTTATACCATCAAATTGACTTTCATGCTTTAAAAATTAATTTATTATCTTCAATAATCGTACCTCGCACTCCTAGCCACTATGCTGACAATTTTAATTCAATTGACGAACTATGTTTACTAACGATGACAGCAACAAACATTCTTCATGACATTTCTCACATTCTTCACGACCGATTTTGGCCATGAACAATCTATTCTTACAATCAATTCTTACGAAAATCTTTGAGAATTGCATTTTTCAAATTTTCGTAATTTTTCGATCGTAACCTTTAAGAATTCGTAAAGTTACGAATGATGATGTACTATGTACTGGCATTTTGTTTGATTCAAGTCCGTCTAGTCGAAAATTAATTATTTATTGTTTATTTTCTCATTCACAAAAAAATCAAAAAAATTCGTATGAGCAGGTTGGCCATATACTTTGATGACATAACCAACTTCAAGTGAATTTATTTTCTCACCTCATTCAGGGGTGCGAAAATATTTTCGCACCTCCAAATGAGGGTTAGGCCCGCTCTATGGACTATAGATACGACCCGGGGCACTCAACCTATTTTCACCAAAATGTTTCGGTTAGTTTCCCGAAATTTAGATCCTATTTAAAGCCTCGAAAAGCATATTCCGTGCCATTTTCGCAAAGATATACTAGGAAAAATTTTACCGACCCCTAAAAAATCACAATTTTGACCACTAATTGAAATTTCTGGGACTCCCCTGTCAGAAAAATCCTGTTTTTCACCGTTTTACACCAAAATCCATTAGTTCCATGCAAATTCAAATAAAAAATAGTTTTGAAACATTTGCACATAGCACCACTGACGCGGCTTCAGGCTGAGAATATCTGCTTGCAAGATGATCATTGTCCGACTCTCACGAAAGGCAAAACGCCTAGATAGACCTAAAAAACTTTCTACTGAAAAGATTAAATCAAACTTGTCCTAACAAGACTCTTCATTATACCTAAGATATGACCAACTTAATGAAATCTTGCATTTTCATCCATATTCGTGATTTTTTGCACATTTCGTCGATGAGCCACCCCTAAATCACCTCGGATTCAGTTGTGTTAATAAATACTTTTCTTTAGGGATACAATTGGGGTAATATTTCGCCAGGTGCCCGAAACTTTTAAACACTTTAATTTTCCCACATAATTTTGGACAACCCTATTGTGCAGCCATTAAAAAAACTATCTTTTCGAAAAATAAATTACAATAAATAAATTTCAACTACTCTGTAATATGAAATCTTTCGAGCGTGATTCCCCAGAAGTTTTGTTTAGTTTTTTTTTAATTTTTCATGAATTTTTTTTTTTAAATTATTTTACGATTATTTTTAATCTTTTTATAAATTTTAAATGTTTTGTGGGGGCTTGGAAGGGTTTTTTCTACCGTAGCTTCGGACGGGTTTTTCAATATCCCGCCAATTTCCAGTGCAATTTGATTTGGACGTAGCTTCATACACTTAAGAGCTAAGGCGATATTTGTTTAGATGCATATGTTTTATTTTAAGCGACGATCTCAGCCTTGAAATACAAATTTTTTGGTTAAATATTATGAATCAACATATGAACACCAATGGCATCCACCTATGCATTGAATAAGATTTTATTTCAGTATTCGAGGTATGTTAGGTTCAATGTTGATGGTCTTCGCATGTTTTGGAGTAATGCTAGCATATGTGACTGGTGCTTATATGACTTACACAACATCTTCGTACGTGATGATGGTATTTCCAGTAGCATTGTTCGTATCATTTATATTCCTTCCAGGTGAGCCAAAATTGGCATCTAAAAATACTCACCTCAATTTTCGAATTTTGTTTACTAGACACACCTATGTCTCTCATTTCGCGAAATAAGATTGAAGATGCGGAAAAGTCGTTGAGATTTTACAAAAATTGTGCGGGAACTTCTTCTAACGAAAGATTTGAAGCTGAGAAAACGAAACTTCATTCGTTGGTTAAAGCTAATCAGGAAAAAGGCGAAAAACTAACTCTCGGCGATTTTGGTAAGTTTGATCAATTTCTATCATCATTTTCTACTTAATTTCGTCCACCCACTGTAAAATTCTAACAGAGAAAAATCCGTGTGATAATACGAATTTTATGATATAAAGCATAACCAAAGACCCGTACGTATCAGAATAGATGTGACAAACAGAATAGATGTGGCAAAGTGACTCGAACCTACCTAAATATACAAATAAGCAAACAATCAAACGTTTTCTGTTCTTTTATAACTGCAAGAATTTCAAAGATCCATAGAAATTACGCAAGGTTAAGTCAAAGGCCCTACCGAAGTACGTCTCAGACCATTCAAATCTAGAAAAGCTTATATCTAAGGACTAAGTCATTTTTCCCTAAAACTCTGAAACACGTGTTCTCTAAAATTTTATTCTCTACAACTTTGCCTTTGGAATCAACTTTCTAACACTCATAGTTCTGGAGATTCCGGTCATCCTGCCCAATTATGGAAGTGGCCATATACCAGGATTGGGCCATATTTCCCCATAACCTTGAAACACGTTTTCGCTTAAATTAATTTCTCTACAACTTTGCCTTTGGAACCAACTTTCTAATTCTCATAGTTCTGTAGATTCGGGTCATCCCGCCCACTTATAAAAGTGGCCATATACCAGAATTGGGTCATATTTCCCCAAAACCCTGAAACACGTTTTCGCTTGAATTTAATTCTCTACGACTTCGCCTTTGGAACCAACTTTCAAACTCTCATTGTTTTGGAGATTCGGGTCATCCTGCCCAATTATGAAAGTGGCCATATACCAGGATTGGGCCATATTTCCCCAATGCCCTAAAACCCGTGTTCGCTTAAATTTAATTCTCTACAACTTCGCTTTAGGGATTGGGTAGTTAGATAGGGTAGCGCTTGATTGCATATGAGCGGAGTGTGGTAGTCCGGGTCATATGCCAGGCGTGCAACTGTCTAACTATCAAGTGCTCTTTTTACGTCCACGTCGTAGTCCCCGGGACCTCAATTCTCTTCGGAGTTTTGTGCTAAACTTAAGAGTGCTACCTGACGACTTGCCTACGGGTTGTCGGGGAAACGGATCAGTGGGTTGAGCGAAGTGTTAACGCCTCTTCCTCGTAAAAAAATCACAGTTCAAGAAACTCTACAAGAGCCTCGGATAAACGGACGGATTCAACAACGACGACCACGGAAACGAAACAAGGATAACGATTTAATCTTGGCGACATGGAATCTTAGAAGCCTTTTTATTAGAGGAGCAATTCAAAGTACGCTAGCAGATCTCAAACAGTACAAAATACAGATTGCAGCAGTACAAGAAACCAGGTGGTTAGACAGAGGTATACACACCATGCGAACCCACAGCTTCTACTTCAGCGGAAACGCGAAGAACTAACACGAATTTGGAACTGGGTTCATTGTTGACAAATCGATCGATCACGTGATTATAGGTTTTGTACCAATAAACAAGTATATGTGTACACTACGACTGAAGACGCTGCTCAACGTACACGCACCAACGGAAACGAAAGAGGACGCAACCAAAGACGAGTTCTATGCCGAGATAGAACGGATCCTCAATCAAATGCCATCAACTGACGTAAAAATACTTCTCGGCGATTTTAATGCACAGATTGGCAAGGAAAACTGCTTCAGAAGTGTAGCAGGCATTCATAGCCTCCACGACCTGAGCAACGACAATGGGTGCAGAGTGGGTACCTTTGCAATGTCGAACGGTTTGGTGATCAAGAGCACACAGTTTGAGAGAAAGGACATCCATAAGGTAACCTGGACCTCTAACGACGGACGAACCCGAACCCAAATAGACCACGTGCTCATCGACGGAAAATTCAGCTCAAACATCATTGACGTAAGAAGCTATAGAAGAACCCTACATGAATCTGACCACGCGCTGGTGAAGATTAGGATGAGAGCGAGGTGGCCCAGGAGAAATGTAGGAGACAAGAACGTGCGGCCCAAGTTTAATGTCGGAAAGCTGAAGAATGATGAAACGGCGACCAAGTATCGAAGGAAGATCGAAAGTCTCATTGAGCAACATACTGACTATGACCTGAGCTCAAGCGAGATGGTAAGACAGAATAACGTAATCATCAAGCAAGCGGCGAATGAGGTTCTCGGGAGAATGACGCGGAACCGAAGCAACCACTGGTTTGATGATGAATGCCAACGAGCTGTGGAGGAAAGGAAGGTAGAGCGCCTTAAAGGGAACACGCGTAGTAAGGTGGCAGCTTACAAGCGTAAGAGTATCCAGGTATACAGACTACTGAGAAGGAAAAATCGAGAGCACCTAAATCAGGAAATCATTAACCTGGAAGCGAACAACAGAAATGGTAACGTAAGAGACTTCTATAAGATGACAAAGCAACAGCGCAAACAATTTCAACCAAGATCCATCAAGATAAATGACGAACATGGCCAATTACTGAGTGATACGAAAGAGATAGCAAACAGATGGGGAGAGTACTTTCATGAACTGCTGAACAAACCGACAACACAACGACCACAGCGTACTTTTCAGAACGCTGAGCCGATGATCGAAACACCGTCTTATGAAGAAGTTACAGAAGCCATCCACAAACTCAAGCCGAATAAGTCCCCGGGAGACGACAACATACCAGCTGATCTGATTAAAGCGGCAGGACCAGACCTATGGCACCGACTGCACCAAATAATTGACAGAGTATGGGATGAAGAGAGAATACCGCAGGACTGGCAGATGGGGCTGATGATACCGATTTTTAAAAAAGGTGCAAGAGTGGAGTGTAAAAACTATCGAGGTATATGTTTGCTCAACGTAGCGTACAAAGTACTGGCGGAGATACTTTATAACCGCTTGGAGATCTATGCTGAAGAAATCACTGGAGACTACGAGTGCGGATTCAGGAGAGGCAGATCGACGACCGACCAGATTTTTACAATTCGGCAGATAATGGAGAAAGCATGGGAGTACAACGTGACCATACACCAGCTATTCTTAGACTTCAAACAAGCATATGACTCGATTGATAGACCAGCGTTTTTCGGTATTATGGAGGAGTTTGGAATACCGAAGAAGCTAATAAACCTGACGAAAGCAACCTTGACCAATACCAAATGTAAAGTGCTGATTCTAAACGTCCAATCTGACCCATTCGACATAAACACCGGACTACGTCAAGGAGATAAGCTATCGACAATCCTTTTCAATCTAGCGTTGGAGAAGGTCATCAGAGCTATGACAGTGAACTGGAACGGGACGATATTTACGTCTTCAAAACAAGTTGCTGCGTTCGCCGACGATGCCGATTTGATGGGATGAGGGACGATCGCGATCAAGGAAATGTTTGTCGAAATGGACAGGGAAGCAGAGACGATTGGACTGGTAATCAGTGAGGATAAGACGAAAATCTTACGCTAAACCGAAAACAAGGATTGCGTATTGGACAAAACATCACAATTGACGATTACAACTTTGAAGTTGTCCAGTCATTCAAATACCTCGGCTCAATCATAAACACTGACAACGACGTAGACGAAGAGATCAAGACGAGACTGATGCAGGGGAATAGATGGTTCTACCCACTGAAACATCTGTTTAGAAACTCTCTGGTCAGTCGAAACACGATACTTCGCCTATACAAGACACTGATCCGACCCATCGTAATGTACGGCTGTGAAACATGGTCTTTGACACTCAAACAAGAATCGCTACTTAACTGCTTCGAGAGGAGAGTGCTAAGATCAATATGTGGACCACTATACGAACAAGGACGATGGAGGATAAGAACAAACAGAGAGCTGACAGACATCTACGGGGACGAAACACTAGTCGGAGCTATTAAATCTGCCAGACTGCGATGGGCAGGTCATGTAGCGAGAATGGACGAGGATCGAATGCCAAAGAAAGTAATGGATCGAAACTTCGACAACGACAGAAGGAGAGGAAGACCCCGGAAGAGATGGCTAGATGGTGTTGAAGAAGACGCGCGAAAGTTGGACGTTGCGCAGTGGAGAAGTCTGGCCCAGGATCGCTCCAGATGGAGAAACGTTGTAGAGTCAGCCAAAACCCGCTTGGGTTAGAAAGGCTGATAAGTAAGTAAGTAACAACTTCGCATTTGAAACCAACTTTCTAACTCTCATAGTTCTGGAGATTCTGATCATCCTGCCAAATTATGGAATTGGCCATATACCAGAATTGGACCATATTTCCCCAAAACCGTGAAACACATGTTCGCTTAAATGTAATTCTCTACAACTTTGCCTTTGACAGTAAATCTCCATATTGCATAGTTAAGGAAGTACAGACGAAAAACTGTATTCGTATATGGCCAAGAATCTCAATTTCGTCCATTCCATTGGTTCCAGTGCCCAGGCGTCTGACCCGATTCCCACAAACATTTTTTCCCAGTTTTGTGACGTCAAATGCTCTTATTTGACACCAAAATGAGAAATTTCCGTGCTTTACTGCTGAGATATTTGCAAAAAAGCTTCACCGAAAAACCATGTTTTTGGTCACTTCTTCGACCATATCTCCGGAACCACTTGATCGATTTTGCTCATCTTCGAACTTGAATCATGGGAGGCATCATCAGCCGTTTGGGAAAAAAGTGAAGACGGACAGAGGGACAGACGGACAGACGGATTTTTTTTATTGCTGATTCTTCATCTCTAGACGATAATAGATGCATCCTCCCCCTCCCACCTCGATCTACCCCATGTTACGATAAAATTGTTTGTAGTAAACGTATAGGACCTTTGTACTTCATACGGGTCCAACAACTGGCAGTGAGCCTCGTCGCGACGAACTGATTATGATTTGATTGGTTTTTATGTCTTATTATGTGCTCAGTTTGAAAAGAAGTTAATGGAACGGTTAATCAGGAAAGAATTTCGTCTGTCTGGCTTACTTTTTGGGACCCGTTTATTTAATCCCGGGTGATTACAGAAAATTTCAAGGAATTAGTATCGTTCAAATCTTTTAGATTTTGATAAAATTACTGCGAATTTTCACAATTCGCGGTGATTATCTAAGAATTCAAGCTTAAGTAGACCAATGTTTCTGAACTATGTGACGACGTACAAGAAACTGCGAAATCGGCACTATTCCGGATAATTAATGATGGCTTCTCTGAATTTCTACTTATGTCGACCAAATCTTTTTAACGCGGTCAGGACATATGCATCAGAATAGATGTGGCAAAGAGAACAGATGTTACAAAAAGATTCGAACTAAATCTAAATAAATTTTGCCTTATGAAATTACGACGACATGAAATTGTATTGCAAGTTGGCGAAGAAAAACATTAAAAAGCCCGTCCGCAGCATCTGTCAAAATGTTCGAAAAAAAATTTTCAAAAAAAGTTTCATAAAAATGTTTTTGGGGTAGGCCAACCTTAGAACCGACCCAGAGCCCTGAACAAGGCCTCGTAAGCATACTTTCATGGACAAAAAATTTGGCTCTTTTTTCTCGACAACGATGCACATAAGACCTCATCATTAGTGTCGAGTAGCGTGATTTGGATTTACACTAAGGACCCGAATCACTCAACCAATTTTCACTATGTTTTTTCGTGATTTCTAGAAGTTCATATCCTTTCGTGACTTCTGGAAGTACATATCTTCCATTCAAAACCTCGGAGAGCGATTTTCGTGCTTATTTCGCAAAGACATAAGTCAGAAAGTTTGACCAACCTTCAAAAAACTACGCTTTTGACCAATTTCGACCAATTTTGACCAACTTCGACAATTTTCTTCGAAAAATTTTCAGGCATTTCCAAATCTTTCGAACAAAAAAAGTTAAATCAGAAAACTCGGGTTATATACAAATGACAAAAAAATTAAACGGCCCTAGCTCGGCGGCCCTTGGCCCGACAATGCCCAGATTTAATTCCATTAAAGATTTTTCGATTAACTTTCATGAAAATTTTTTTTTTGAAAATCTGTCAAGTTTTTCTATGGTTATCGTGTTGACGGACGGATAAATTTTTTTTGCAGACCTAGCATCTGAGGACCATAATCGACGCTCTCCCCATCTCCCACTCCTAAAATCGACTGGTTAAAAACGTCGTGGTAAACGAAATAGACGCCTTTTCCAAGAACTTCGTTCTTTGCGAAACTGACATGATGATTATGCATGGTTTCTCGGACTTTATGCTTATCGATTAAAGTTTTTGAGCTTCATAACATAGTTTTAAATTTTCATGAAGTTATTTGCATTATTTTCCTCTTGACCTTATTTCGGAAAAACCATGTATAATCACAGGAAATTACGCGAATTTTACGGTTTTGCTAATGTAAACACGAAGCAAGAGGTTTATGGTCTAAATTAAAAAGTTTTGGTTGACATAAGTAAAATGCATAGAAAGAATCATTAGTCACCGAGCTTGTTACCTAGTTACCTGGATTCTACGGAAAATTCTAAGGCGAAATGTCTTTTCACTCATTAAAATCGGTCCAGTGGATCCGGAGATATGACCTTTAGAAAATCATCATTTTCCACACAAAATGTGCACTTTCATAGAAACCAAAGTTAATGGAAACATCCTACGTTAGTTAGTTACTTAGTTAGTTAGTTAGTTCCAGAGCCATTTGTATGAAAACCCACTTTTTTGGAGTTTTCTCGAAAACGGCTCGATATCTTTTCTTGAAAATTTGCAGGGACCTCCGGCTGGGCATTCTACGCCATATGAGATTTAAAAAAGGGGGGGGGGTACCGGCCTCGTTTGGGCGCCAGGGCTCTTAGAAGGCGCCATATAAAGCCCATATGTATGTGTTTGTGTGTGTGTGTGTACGGAAGCATATTTTGTATAAGACATGGTTGGGTGTTCGAGATACAGGTTTGGTGTCAAAGGGAAAGATGTTGGATTGGGTATGTAGTGTATAGGGGTGACCGCCAAAATGGCGGAAAATGGGCCGGGGGCTCAAAAAAAAAAACTTTTGATATGTTGTAGAGGAAGTTGAGGTGATTATTTTCGCCCATGGAAGTAGTAGCCGCCGAGGCTCGGTTTGGCGGCGGCGGCGGCTCAAAAAAAACTTTTGAAATGTTGTAGAGGAAGTTGAGGGAATCATTTTCGCCCGTGGAAGTATTAGCCGCCGCGCTTCGGTTTGGCGGCGAAGGCGGGTCAAAAAAAAACTTTTGATATTTTGTGTAGGAAGTCGAGGGATAAATTCGCCCATGGAAGTAGTAGCCGAAACTTCCAAAAGTACTGATATCACAACAAAAACCCTTTTAAAAGGGCAATGTGACGCAAGTCCTTCTTCCTCCTTCCAAAACAACTGATATCAATTTGGGGTGACGCTTAAAGCTTTGAAACGCAAAAATTCTTTTGGAATGTTTTCATTTTTGATTAAAAAAATGCGTCACAAATGCCGGACCCACCAATGTAATAACTTTTCTACGCTTTCAGCTGTCATACGCAAAAATTTGATTTCCTGTTCAAAAATACGCCATACATAATGACAAATTTTTGCGTTGTGAAAGCTGAAAGAACAGAAAAACTATAACATTGGGGGGTCCGGCATTTGTGACGCATTTTTTTAATCAAAAATGAAAACATTCCAAAAGAATTTTTGCGTTTCAAAGCTTTAAGCGTCACCCCAAATTGATATCAGTTGTTTTGGAAGGAGGAAGAAGGACTTGCGTCACATTTCCCTTTTAAAAGGGTTTTTGTTGTGATTTTTATTTTCCATACAAAGTTGAATCACTCTAGTGTACATATATGAAGCAGGTGCACCAATGCAAAGCTAGGCGAAGCAAGGTGCACAGAGGTGAAGCAAAGTTTACCGAGGTGACGGAAGGTGCAGTGAGGTAAAGCTAGGTTCACAGAGATGAGGCTAAGTTCGTGGATGTAGGAAGCAAGGTGCACCGAAATGAAGCTAGGGATGGTGTAGAGTGGAATGAGATGCACCGAGCATCTGGTTAACATTATAGATTGTTCAGATTGAGTCCAGGTTTTTGTGAAAATCTTTTATACTTTTTTGAAACGCAAACTGCAGCGAGAATAACTTTCTTAACATAAATACATTAATTTAATTTTAACCAGTCACCTCAGAAGCGCGAATCGGATTCATAAGAGGATTATGTGTTGTCCTTCTGAGTATATTCAGTGGATCTCCGGTACTTTTAAATTATGCATCAATTGTGTTCAGAGACTCAGGATCCACCTTAGACCCAGCTCTATCTGCAATCATCATGATCATTATCCAGTTCATAGCAACGGCAACATCCTCTTCGTTGGTTGATAAAGTCGGCAGAAGAATTTTGTATATACTGTCTTCTGGTGGAACTGCGATTGGAATGGCCGCTATGGGAACATACGTGTATTTATCATTTAGAGGTACAGATTTAACTGGATATCATTGGGTTCCAGTCACTAGTCTATCATTTGCTGTATTATCTTGTAACATTGGAATAATTCCTTTGGTGTTTGTTGTTTTATTAGAAGTGTTGCCGGTCAAGGTATTTCTAAATATAATTTCAAATATTTAGTTGCGGTTAACTTCTTTATTACAGATTCGCGCTGTAGCTGCGACATTGTGCATGTCTTTGATCAGTCTATTCATGTTTTTAATGGTCAAATTTTATCCAATTGTCGCTGAAGCAGTAAATATGCATTCATGCATGTGGTTCTTTGGGTTAATAAGCTTCATCGGTGTATTTTTTGCTGTTTTTCTTCTCGAGGAAACTAAAGGGAAAAATATTAATGTATAAGGTACACTTGAAGTCAGTAGTACTTAAGAATTTAGAGTGATAACAATTTTATTGTCTAACTTTTTTCTAGCGTTAAAAACCATGAAAACGTTTTAAAAACATTTCCATAGAACAAAATAATTAAAAGAAATATATAAATAGGTAAATAACAAAAAACAAGAATAAGTAAGTAAATGACTAATTATAAAATTGAAAAGTTTGTTTATCTGTAATTTGTCTGTCACAAATTTCCAGCGTGAACAGCGTACGTCCTGCCTGCTTGAAGAGTTCTGAGGAACTAAAGTAATATTCCGTTTTGCATTGCCTTTTATAACACAAAAAACCAATGCAAACCTAGATTCGTAAGGGAAGAGAAAACCAAAAGAGAAACCTAAAGGTAGAGAACAAAAAGCGCTTCATTTTGTCAAATACGTCCGAACTGCTTGAAGAGTTTGCATTGCCTTTTACAAGCCAAAAAAAGGCAACGCAAACGTAGATTCTAATGGGAACCTACGTACGTCCGACCTGCTTGAAGAATTCCGAGGAATTAAATAACGTGCTGTTTTTCATTGCCTTTTATAACCCAAAACTACGAATGGGAAGAGAAATCCACAAGGGAAACTTAGAGACAGAGAACGAAAGACGTTCCTTTTGTTAAGTACTGGGACCGCAATTAAGCAGTCCCCTCAAAAATAGTCTGTTCTTATTATGAGAGCAACTTCTCATAAGAAAAATATCGTCATACGCACTGAGCACCACCTTTTAGCGATACTTTCGTGGTGGACATCACCAACAGGGGTTACTTTCATGTAAATTGAACAGAGGTATTTATACATTAGCTGACCCTCAGATTTCGTGAAGTATAACATTTTTGTAAATTTTTTATATCAGAAATTTTTTCGAATAATTTCAAGGACATATATATTGTTACGGATGCATGCATGTGTGTGTATAAACGTGAAATGGAAGAAACGAAATAGTTAATTGGATCAAAAGGGATGAAAATTAAAAATTTCAACCGTGTGCGAAGTTTGCAGTCCGCGCCGAAGGCCAGGGCGGCAATCGCACAGGTTGATTTTTTTACTTCATCCCGTTTTATTTTATTTAAAAAAACTTGACTCTGTGACAAATAGCTTTCATTGAAAGCAACAAATTTAAATTTTCCTACTTCCACCATGAAACTGCAATTATGTAAACAAACCGAATTTAATTTTTAGAAAGTAATCAATAGCTGAAAATAAGTGCAATTTAATTTTTTTCAACCAAAAAAGCAGATTTCAATAATTTTGAAACACGTTTTCATTCAAAGAAAAAAAGATTTTGAAAAAACAGTTACGAGTTGTTGCAATCATATTGCATTCGATTTGAAAATTCAACTTACAGTCAAATCTGATCTTAAATGAGACCTATGGGGTTTCTAACGTAGTCATAGTCTCATTACCTCAACTCAAATTCAACATTTGTGGCTATTATCGCCCTCTTGACAGAAATAACACTAATGACTTTCTGCAATTTATTAGCACTTTAGACAGTGTCCTTTCAACTGAGCACGAAATGCTTCTTTTAGGGGATATGAATGTGAACTTGCTATTAAAAGACACCGAAGTCAATCGTTATCTTAGCTCTGTCAATTCAAATGGTTTCAATGTATTGAAAGTTCATCCATCCTACGCAACAAGAATTACTCAAACAACAAAATCAATATTAGACCATGTACTTTCTAATAAATGCAATATTGATTATTTTATCAAAACGATTGAGCCATATCTTAGTGATCATAAGGGATAAATTGTCGGTCTCAGTCTACGACTACCAAAATTGAAACGGTTTCACTATAAAAATATCATAAATCATGATGATCTGTCAATTGAGTTAAATGCATTTGATTTTTCATCAATTAAGAACTTCACAGAGTTCTCGTCAAAAATTCAAGACATTACTAACAAATACAGAACATCAAAGAAATTTATTAAGAAGAAAACATCTTACCCCTATATTGACAACGAAGTTCTGCCAGCAATCACCGCTCGCAATAAAGCCTTTCGTTTAGTCAAGCGGAATCCATACAACTATGACCTTCACCTGAAGTTACTTTATTGTAGTAAGACCATCTCTTATATCATACGGCAAAAAAAGAAAATATTATACAGAGCAATTCTCAGATACTAGTAACCCTAAACAGTTCTGGCAAATGATTAAGAAGGTACTCACAAATAAATCTCCTGACCCCTCACAGTGCCCTCGGATATATGTGAATAACGTAGCAATTCAGGATCCACCTACAGTTGCTAATGAATTTAATAGTTTTCTTGTTAATGTTGGATGTTCTAATCAAAATCGCCCGACTAAGAAAAGAAGGAAATTGCCTGTTCTTACACATGCGCTATTTTAAAAATGCACATTCTTTCATTTCAAACATTAAGCATGTTTGATGAAATTCACATACAAAACGTGTTCTGTAAACAATGAAACTGGCTATTCTGTAAAAAGTGCAGTTTTTAATTATCGCATGTGTAATATTTTAAAAAACTTTAAATTTTCCTCAATAGCTTATCTGACCGTTTCGTCACATATCGACAACTTGCCATCGAACACTACCGCGGGATATGATGACATTAGTGTAAGATTCCTTAAACGCTACAAACATCTCTTGACAAATTGTATCACCTCTCTAATTAACAAATGTATTTCGACGTGTCACTTTTATGAAGTGCTTAAGCTTGCTAAAGTTGTTACCGTTTTAAAGGAGGTGACACAATGGACATGAATGACTATAGACCTATTTCCGTACTCTCTTCACTTTCGAAGTTATTAGAAAGAATTTTATATGAGCAATTGTATGATGAATTAGACTCAATGCGCTTTTTCGACATGAAACAATTTGGATTTCTTAAGAAATCAAACACTCTAGCAAGTTGTTTGGATCTCTGTGATAACCTGAGGAATGATCTCGATCGTAATCTGACTGTTGGCTGCTACTTATCGATTTTAGAAAAGCTTTCGATTGTGTTGACCACCAAATATTACTAGAAAAATGGCAGAGCTTAGGAATGAATGGCTCAGCACTTGACCTACTAAGAAGCTATTTGAGTAACCGCAAGCAATTTGTTAGTATTGACAGTATACGTAGTTCATTATTAGATGTTGTCAATGGCGTTCCCCAAGGTTCAACATTGTCCGCCTTACTGTTTGTCATATTCCTATACGATTTATTCGAAAAAGGTTTTAAAGGTGAATTATACCTTTACGCTGACGATACTGCGTTTCTATACTCAAAACAATCATTGAGTGAATTACAGACAAGAATGCAGAGCGATTTGAACCTTCTTAGTAAATGGTCTTCAGAGAATTTGTTGTTCGTGAACGATGTGAAATCCAATTATATGATCTTCAAATGGAATTCTTCCCTTAGCTTCGAGTTGACTTTTAACGGTGTAACACTTAAACGTGTTTGCATGGTGAAATATCTAGGATTAATTTTAAATGATCATTTCACATGGGACGACCATATTCGCAAAATTATAAAGAAAATCTCGCCTGTAATAGGCGTTCTCAAGCGCATCCGATGGTTCGTGCCTATCTCAGTCATTTTCAATATTTACTTTTCATATATATACATTCGCATTTAACTTATTTAAATCCGATTTGGAACTGCGCTCCTCAATACTTATTAGTCGAATTACTTTTACTGCAAAAAAAGGCTTTCCGCAACATTTATGACCTGAAATTTGGAGACTCAGTGAGACAGTATTTTAATGATTCGATTTTGCCAATTAATTACTTCCGCATGTACCAAACAGCAGTGTTAGTCTTTTCAATGAAGAATGGTCTGGTGTAACACTATATTCCAACAGTGATTAATTCTAATATTCACAGTCACAATACCAGGGGGAGTAGTCTTCTTCACACCACCTTTTCGCGCTCCCATTTTGGGCAGCTTGCGATATCTAATCGTGGTTTTCAGCTCTTTAATAGGCTACCGTTGGTCATTCTAAATATCAAAAGTATGGCAACTTTCAAAATACGTCTTAAAGAATATCTTATATCTCTTTTTCGATCGAAAAATGAATATCATGTCTCACGGTAAAGCGGCAATATCAGGCGTAATCGTTTTTTTTTCTCATTTGTTGAATGGTCAAGCTGTTCAAAAGGGAAAAATTTAGTCCGATTCTTTTTCTTTTCTTGATTTTTTGTTTATTTTTCACTTATTGGAAAACAGACAGAATATGACAGGGAGGAGGACGGGGGTCAAAAAAGTCGGAAAAAATCAGATGTCATTTATGGACAGCCCCATGGCAGAACGCAAATTACTTTCGGTTCTTGTTAGAGGGGCGAAAGTACTTTCGGATCCCATTCAACTGAGAGCTGAAATATTTTATTTTCGCATCCCATAGGTATATGGAGTAATGAAAAAACTATTTCACACACATTCATTCATGTTCGCGTAGTAAGAGGTGTAAACATACACGCATTTTGTGGCGTGTTCCATTAAAAATTTTATGTGATGTTGAAAAAGGGTATGCGCATGCAAATGCTTTTATTTGTATAAAACGAAATGATGTGCCGTCTTGGTTTTTTTTGTAAATTTTTTTGTTTGATGTTAGATCTTCGGTTTCTTCGCGGGTGATGTTTTTTTAACAAAGTCTAAGAGATTTTGCCTTCGTGAGACATATTTTTTACACCTTCTGAGTAGCCTCATTTCTTATTATATTATGTTTGTTGAGAACTTTTTTTTTCTTTCATATGCCTTTATTTCCAATAATTCTAAACAAATGGATTTAATTTTATTTTATTGTTTACTGCGCACATGCCAGTAAATAGTAGAAAAGAAGTCTTCTTCTTCGAGGCTATGAATTGATTGTCTGAATGTATTAAGACTTACGCATGATAGGAGATGGTTTGACGTTTGCTCTGCTTGTCTACATAATCCGCACATTGGTGACTCCGATTCGTGCCAAGTGTTTGAAAAGTAGATCGTACCCAGTTAGTTTTCTAAAATTGGCTACATAAGTTTTGCGATTTACGGATCGAATAGATGACGGATTTAAGTTTTGCCATGATAGAACAATGACTTCAGTCAAGGAGACATTTTTATGAGACATTTTTATGGATCGATTGTACTTCCATGGGCGAAAATGATCCCCTTAACTGTCTCTACAAAATATCAAAAGTTTTTTTTTGAGCTGCCGCCGCCGCCGCCGAACCGAAGCGCGGCGGCTACTACTTCCATTGGCGAAAATGATCCTCTCAACTTCCTCTACAACATATCAAAAGTTTTTTTTTGAGCCGCCGCCGCCGAACCGAAGCGCGGCGGCTACTACTTCCATGGGCGAAAATGATTTCCTCAACTGCCTGTACAACATATCAAGTTTTTTTTGAGCCGTCGCTGCCGCCGAACCGAAGCGCGGCGGCTACTACTTCCATGGCGGAAATCATTCCCTTAACTTTCTCTACAACCCAACAACTTTCCTTTTTGACACCAAACCTCTATCTCGAACACACAACCATTGCCTCATACAAAATGTGCTATCATACAAACTATACACACAAACACATAATACATAAGGGCTTTATATGGCGCCTTCTAAGAACCCTGGCGCCCAAACGAGACCGGTACCCCCTCTCATTTAACCACCCAAAGGTCCCTGCAAAATTTCAAGAAAAGTTATCGAGCCGTTTTCGAGCACGAGCCAAAAATGTCGGTTTTCATACAAATGGCTCTGGAACTAACTAACTAACTAACCCACTAACTAACTAACTAACGTAGGATGTTTCCATTAACTTTGGCTTCTGTGAAGTAGCATATTTTTAGTATGGAAAAAGATGATAATAAATATTGAATTAAAAAAAAAAAAGACGATATTCTAAAGGTCATATCTTCAGATCCACTGAACCGATTTGAATGAGTGAAATGTCGATTTCAATCAAAATTTTACGTAGAATCCGATGAACTAGGTCTCGAGGGGGTACGACGCAAGGAAAAAAAGTCAAAACAGCTGTAGAAATCTACGAAAAAAAGTTCGTATGGGGACTTGCGTCACGGGCGAATCGTTACCGCGCGCCCATGATAGTATTATAGATAAGAACGATGGTGGTGGATGTTTAATATCAGTGAGTAAAAGGTTGTCTTGTCGTCTAGGCGTTTAAAGGACTCGGAATTAGACACCGATGTGTGGCTCGTGGTTGATCATTTAAATGAATTTTTTTTAATGTCAAATATATTAAGCTTGAAAGCAAGTTTGATAAGTACAAGTCGAACTTCGATGAATTGATATGTGTTTATGACAGCCGACCCTAGCGATAATTTTATATTGTCTGGTGATTACAATATGGGTTATAATGTGTCGTGGTCATTTGACGCAGTTAATGGAGTTCATGTAGCATCTGATGTTACGGGAAGCATAGCCAATGAGTTGCTTGATACGCTTGAATTGTGCAAGCAAGCAATTTAAGCAATTTAACACTGTTCGCAATGTGAATGTCAGAACGCTGGATCTTGTGATTTCTAATTTGGACTATAAGTGCGTTCACGTTTTAAAAGCGAATGAATTACTGGTTCCGGAAGACCGCCATCATCCTGCTAATACAATTTCTGCCAATTTATTTCCCTTGAAATTTTTGGTAGAAAAGCGACAGCCGAAGACCAATTTCTTCAAAGTCTTAACGTAAGTAATGCAATTGGTAAGTTCTTTGATATTCTGGAAACGTTTATTGCTACGATTCCTAAGACTATATTGACTTCAAGAGACTATCCTGTATGCTATTCGTATGAACTTATTTCGATGATTAGGGAAAAGTTCAACGTTAAACGTAAAGCAAAGCAGGCTGCGAGTAAAGTAGAGAGAGAGGTACTTGAAGGTAAATTTTCCCGGATGCGTAAGGAAGTTAAAGTTAAAATCAAAGAATGTTTCAATGATTACGTAAATGACTGTTAAGAAAAATTGAAGTCGAACACAAAGTGCTTTTTCACATTTACAAAGTCACTTTTAAAAGGTAAAGTGTGACGCAGTCTCTAATGTCTACTTCCAAAATTAATGATATCAGTGGAGGTGACGCTTGCGCTGAAAATACGCATACATTTCCTTGACGACAACGTTACCCTGTGTTCAAAAAATCGCGTCACAAATGCCAGACCCACCAGCGTAATAATTTTTCAACACTTTCAGTTTTCACACGCAAAAATTTAAAACTCAAAACAATCTTCGCAAAAAGACACGAATGTTAAATTTTTGCAGCGTAAAAACTGAAAGTACAGAAAAATTACAGAAGTACAGAAGAATTATAAAGCTGCTTCGAAAGCTGAAGTTGTATAAAATTTAATTTAAGAGAACCCGTGTTTCAGGGTTTCGGGGAAATATGGCCCAATGCTGGGATATGGCAACTTCTAGAATTGGGCAGGATGACCTATTTCTCTAGAACCATGAGAGTTAGAAAGTTGGTTCCAAAGGTGACGTTGTACAGAATCAAGTTTTAGACAAAATATTTAGGGTACTGCTTAAATGTCAAGTTAAAAATACTTATTTGTCAAGTTAAAAAAGAAAATATTTTTTTGTCAAGTTACGACATTTTTACTACGCCCCGACAGAACATTATGTACAAGGAAAATATGTTTTGGTATACTCTTTAAAGGGTGTCAAACGGTGTGTTATGCGCAATATAGTATTCCTATATGTACCTTAGCCTCTGTCCACCTACTCCTACATCCCATCCTACCCGTGGTGACACCTGTTATAGTGAGCAACCCACATGAACGATCAGGTAACCAACCCTGGTGTATTAGTGTGGGTCATTTAGCAGAAGGATGAGGGGGGCTGACAAATCGATTGTCAAGGATGTGACTGTGCTTAACCGTTTCACAACGGAGTGAATTCACAAACTGCAACGATTGATGAGCTTACAGATAGAATAGTAACTCCAGTGAGAAGCTTCCTGGAAACCAGATGCCGAACTACACTCACTAAAGAGTCGAAACTCAGCAAGGAAACGCTAGACCTGATAGCGTACAGACTAGACTTGGTGAAAGGTGGTAAGCGAGACACTGTGGAATACAGAAATCTTACGAAAGACATCAACAAGAAAATGAAAACTGATCTGCGACAACACAACGTGAAACTGGCCATGAACGCGATCAAAGCAAATGGAAAAATGAAAGTCCTCCGAGCGAAACGAGCAAAATTTTTAAATTGAGAGATGAGGCGGGAGTAATACAAACAGATCAGAACAAGGTACTGGACATCGCGCGAGAGTTCTATGAGAACCTTTTTACGTCGGTTCGAGCCAAACCACCTGCAGAAGCAACGCAAACGAGACCGGTGATAATGAACGTTGGTTCTGAAGATTTGCCGGATATAACGATGGATGAAGTACAGGTTTCGTTAGACGAAATGAAGAACGGGAAAGCTCCAGCTGACGACGACATTCCGATCGAAGGAATCAAAGAAGGCGGACTTGCACTGCTTGAAATGATAACTGATCTGTTCAACAAGTGTCTCGAACAAGAGAAAATACCAAAATCATGGGAAAATACAGTCATCACTTTGCTACGCAAGAAAGGAGACATCACGAAACTGGAAAATTACAGGCCCATCAGTTTGATCTCGCATCTCTACAAACTGTTTATGAAAGTGACAAATAAACGGATGACAAAGAAGCTAGACTTCTATCAGCCGATCGAACAAGCAGGGTTTCGTTCCGGATGATAAAATATATCTACGAGGACGCAACGTCATGCGTCAAACTGCATAAAATCACCGATAAATTTCGAATTGGAAGAGGAGTCCGTCAAGGAGATACCATTTCACCAAAATTGTTCACGTCAGCTCTGGAAACGGTCTTCAAAAAGCTTTATTGAAACGAATTGGGAATCAACATAAATGGGAAGTTTCTGAACAACCTTCGATTCGCCGACGACATTGCCCTGACATCAACGACTCTGGAACAGATTGAAGCGATGCTCACAGAGATCGGAAATCAAAATCAAATCTTTTTTTCATACAATCACAATCGAAACGATTCACTACGGGCGTCATATAAGAGGTTGGCTGTTTTACGTGTATTTTCCTGTGTCCTTGCGGCTTGTCATCGGTTGTAGGGCGGATTTTTGGATGTCCCAGTTTGCAGCTTGCCACAATCAATTGAAGTTTGGCTGAATTGTTGGTGGATTTCGTAATATTTTTGAAAAATTCGGTGTTGGAATTATTGAAAACATTGTGCTGTCAGTTGATCTACTAATAGTTGTGACACAAACCGTTGGATTGGTATGACACGAAGTTAGTTATTACAAACAGGGTTGTTCAACATCGAAAAATATCAGGCGCACAATTTAAATATTTCGAATATATACTTGTTACGGGTTACGGTTAGCTGATCAGTTGGGATAGTAATCCATTACATCTGGTGGAGAATTTTTTTGTTTAAGGCATTTTTTCTTTTTTTATCTAAACAAGAAAAATGAAAAAGCCACTGAGAGCGGATATGGAGCCAGAGAGCGATGAAAAACTTTTCATATGCCCCGTCTGTGAAAGGGGTTTCAAAAAAATGGGTGATCTAAAACAACATTGGACGAAAAAACATAAAGTCGAAGAAATAAACGACATCATCGCTAGCGTGACAGACCAATCAAATAAAGAATCAATGATTGACGACAACAATCACCCAGACTCACCCCCATGGAACAAGTTTCAAATAATAAGCGACTCCGACACGGGGATATCGTATAATCAATTTGACGCCATCGAAAAGGACAAAACGGGAGGCTGTCTATTCGCGTCTGTATTGGAGTTTTTGAGAATCCGGAAAGATATTTTCCCGACTCCACCAAAAGACGTTTCCGATTTGAGGACAATGGCCGTGAACCACATTTTGAAACGGGACACAGATGGTCATCAATCAAATTTTGAACGATTTCAGTTTAATCTGATCGAAAATTTACGCAATGAGATTCCAAGTTTCTCACTTCAAGACACAACCTTAGAAAACCTGAAGAGCGATTACTACGAATATATGTCCACTCCACACAAATATGGAACGATGACTGAGTTATGTGCGATGGCGGAAATCTTCAATTTTGGTTTTTGGGTCATCAGGCAAAACGACCAGTCCAGCTACAGCTGTTATGATTATGGGTCGGTTAACGTAATGTTACGGAACAAACCTCTGGAAGCGATACACCTCCTGTTCACTGGAAATGTTGATGAAGGACATTTTAGATTATTACTACCAAAAGATAAATCGCACCATACTGTTGAACCAGGAAGATACATGCTACTTGACTCATACACATCGTCAAAACTCACGTCGATAGCACCATTGAATTTTACCGCATTGAACAACGACGAAGTAAACGATGAAACAAACATTAACGACGAAGGTGGTGCACTGGGTTCCGATTCATCATTTGAAGATTTCGTGATTGTGCTTGCCCGATGTAGATCGAATATAAGAGTATTGAAGAGAGTACCAAGGGGTGCCAGAATCTTAGCATCGAACAGACTCGCCCAATGCTTAGAGGAGTGCTTGGCAAGCCCAGACCTAACAACAAATTGGAAGAATTTACTCACATTTGCTTACTCTTCGCTACAAGTGCCAGAGAGAGTAAACAACGTATCGTTAGCGACTTTGGTGAAGAGAAACTTAACAAATCCAACGCTAAAATTCACAAAACCAATGAAGAAAAAACCATCAATTTCCTTGACCAAGCGAGTAGAATGCAAAGTTGCAGAAGGGAACATCAAAGGCGCAGTTAAAATTTTGTCATCGACGGACACTTTGGCACCACAGAATGAAACGACATTGTCACAACTCAAAGCGAAGCACCCCCACCATCGAGAGAAATGGCCCACCCGATAAAACCAACGAACCGCTGGTAGTGACCGAAAGAGAAACTTTTCTAGCGATAAAAAGTTTCCCCAACGGCTCTGGCTCAGGCATTGACGGAATATTGCCTCAACACTTGAAAGATCTCACCTTACCTTCGACTGGTGAATCTGGTATCAGATTGTTGAAAGCGATTACAGCATTTTCAAATTTTATGTTATCCGGAAAGGTCCAATCGGAATTCATCAAAATCATGTATGGAGCCTCGCTATGCGCTTTGAATAAACAAGATGGTGGTGTACGTCCAATAGCAGTTGGCAACACATTTCGGAGATTAACATCCAAGCTGGCATGCGCATCAGTGAGACCGGATATGGCCACAAAATTTGCTCCTAGACAGGTCGGTTTTGGCATAAAAGGTGGATGCGAAGCAGCAGCACACGCAACTAGAACCTTTATTAAGAAAAATGCGAATAAAAAAGTTGCTATCGTCAAAGTTGATTTCCGCAACGCATTCAACGAGGTGGACCGTGATATCTTCCTGACGGAAATGAAGTTGAACTGTCCGACTATTTATCCATACCTATGGCAGTGCTATTCGGCACCATCGCTGTTATTCTACGGTGATTATATCATATGGTCACAAAATGGGGCACAACAGGGTGATCCATGCGGTCCACTTGTCTTCAGCTCTGCAATTCAGTTCGTGATCGACGCATTGATTTCAGAGTTTGTCATATTCTACCTAGATGATGGAACGATTGGTGGTGATTACGATAGCGTGTATAGAGATTTCGCCACAATTAAAGACAAATGTGCCAGCATCGGTTTACAAATCAACCCATCTAAATGCGAGTTGTTTTTTTGTTCAGAGGTGGACCAAGACGTAGTAAGACGGTTTGATCAAATTTCACCCGGCATATGCGTCGTCAACGAATTTACCCTTCTTGGAACGTCCATCACCGACAACTCATTCAACAAAGTTTTCAACAAAAAACTAAACGAGTTGAAGTTGCTTTTCGAACGGCTTCGGTAACTAGACAATTCCCACCTGGCATTCTACATTTTGAAGAATTGTTTCGCAATACCGAAATTGGTCTTTCTATTGCGAACAACGCCAACATGGAACCACATGGACATAATCGATCAAATAGACGATGAAATAAAGGTGACATTAGAAACATTAACAAATTCGACATTGGATGGCGACACTTGGACTTTGGCTTCTCTTCCAATCAGAGCTGGAGGCACAGGAATCCGTAAAGTTCGGGATACTGCATTGCCTGCATTTCTATCTTCCATCAACGCAACTTTTCCGTTGGTCAGTACCATGTTAAATATTCCAACGCTGAACATCGAAGAAGTCGCGTACTACGAAGATAGTCTTAACGCATGGAGTGACACCCAACCGGACGGAAGAATTCCTGAGAAACCGAAAATTCAGAAGCAGTGGGACTCGATCGTGATTGACCGGTTGACGCACAGTTTACGATTTGAAGCAGATAGAGACAGATCACGAATTTTAGCAATCCGACGGCCAGAGTCCAGTGCCTGGCTCCACGCACTCCCTTCGAAATCAATTGGCACCTTGCTGGATAACAATGCATTCAGAATAATAATAAGCCTCCGTCTAGGACTGGATATATGCTCGCCACACGTTTGCAGATGTGGATGTCAGGTTGGCAAGAAAGGCCACCATGGCCTGAAATGCAAGAAAAGTGCCGGACGACATGCACGTCATGCCGAATTAAATTGCATCATAAAGCGAGCGTTGGCATCGGCAGAAGTACCATCAAAATTGGAGCCCCCAGGGCTGTTTAGGGAGGATGGAAAACGGGTCGATGGAATGACATTAATCCCCTGGTCGAAAGGTTCCACTCTCATATGGGATGCGGCATGCACCGATACTTTTGCACCCAGCAACATCAGATTCAGTTCAGTTGAAGCGGGAAAGGCAGCTGAAGAGAAAGCCAAAAGAAAAGTAAGAAAGTATTCGTCTTTAATCAATCAAAATTACTACTTCGTGCTGTTCGCCGTTGAAACGATGGGTTCATGGTGCGATGAGGCGATCAATTTTTTCAGCGAATTAAGCAAAATGATTTCTTTGAAAACACACGAACCAGATCGTTCCTAATGCAACGGCTGAGTATGGCCGTCCAACGTGGAAACGCGGCTTCAGTCATGGGAACATTCAAAGACAACGAGAAGATGGAGGAAATATTTTATCTTTTATAATTTTATCTTTTGTAATTTTCCCAAAACCCTGAAACACGTGCTCACTTAAATTTAATTCTCTACAATTTTTCCTTTGGAACCAACTTTCTAACTCTCATAGTTCTAGATATAATGGGTCATCCTGCCCAATTCTGGAAGTGGCCATATACCAGGATTGGGCCATATTTCCCCAAAACCCTGAAACACGTGTTCGCTTAAATTTAATTCTCTATAACTTCGCCTTTGGAACCAACTTTCTAACTCTCATAGTTCTGGAGATCTGGGTCATCCTGCCCAATTATGGAAGTGGCCATATACCAGGATTGGACCATATTTGCCCAAAACCCTGAGACACGTGTTCGCTAAAATTTGATTCTCTACAACTTTGTCTTTGAAAGTAAATCTCTGTATTGCGTATTTACGCAAATACTGAAAAAAAAACTATCTCTTATCCTAGAAATTTATTTTCGCCCATTCCATGGCTCCCAGTGCCCAGACCCCTGACCCGATTCCAACAAAAAAAAATTCCCCAGTTTTTTGGTATCATTTGTTACCAAATTGAGCAATTTCCGTGCTTTACTTGCTGAGATATTTGCGAAAAAGTTTCACCGACCCTCGAAAAACCATGTTTTTGGTCACTTCTTCGACCATATCTCCGGAACCACTTTATAATAGATAATATATAATATATAATATAATATATAATATATATAATATATATATATATATATATATATATATATAATATATATAATATATATATATATAATAATAGATGCATCCCCCCACTCCCACCTCGATCTACCCAATGTTACAATAAAATTGTTTGTAGTAAACGTATAGGACCTCTTGTACTTCGTACGGGTCCAAAAATTTAAATTTGTTTTTATCAACAACTCATTTTTAGCATTCACAAAATTTGTTCTTACCAAACGGTATACAAATTACAAAAAACATTGTAAATTATTACCAAACGGTATTACCAGTGATTCTAATCAGTGAAGATTGAAGATCTACGTAGAATTCGCGTGCCAACGTTCAATATGAGTTTATCACGGATAAACTGACAGTTTAGTTTCCCTGTGAGAACATCATGAATGAAAAATATCGCTGCATCGGTCCGACGTCTCAAAAGTAAAACGAGCTGAAGTTCTTCACATCTTTCAGCATATAGACGAATACGATATGGATTAGACGATCGCGGTTCGCATATACAAGGAACTGTCTTTGGACAATTTCTATGGATTGGATGTGAACCGAGTGGTGTGGTGACCAAATCGTACTGGCAAATTCTAGATGCGAACGGACTATGGCTGAATATAGCATCTTGGCTGTACCGACGTTGAACCTAGCGTAGCATTGGCGTTTCACAAACGAAAGCATTGCCATGGCTTTCTTGACTGCCAATTCAAGGTGTCTGTTGAAAGTATAGTCGTCGTCATACGTTACACCGATGTTTTTCGCACAGTTAACACGTTCAATCACATCGCCATTTATATGATAGTTCGCCAGGACTGGAGAACGTTTTCGGTGGATGGTGATAACTTTACATTTAGTGACATTGGGCTCAAGATCGTTGTCGGAGCACCATTTTATAAAGCTGTTTATGGCTTTTTGCATTGAGTGAGTATCGTCGATCGTTGATATGCTGTTATGAACTATTTTTTTGTCGTCAGCAAAGTTGATGTCTCTGGTAGGACCAGGTGAACACTCCGAATCATCAAAAAAGATAACGAACAATAGAGCTGCCAGATCAGATCCTTGACCAATCCCAGAGAGTACGTCGATCGCATCGGATTTACAAGAATTTATCTTTACCTTTTGTTTTCTGACTGACAGGAATGAACAGAACCACAGAAGAATCGAATTGCATAGCTGGTATTTGACGATTGACATCTTCTTCACTAATCGAACTGAACGAATAACGTCGAATGCTTTGTGTATGTCAGCAAGGAAGATATCGGTTTGTTTGTTGTTGTCAAAGGATTCGTGAACCAATATCGATAGCTCCATCAGGTTAGATTCAACTCTTCGACCTGGGAAGAATCCATGCTGAGTCGGTGTTGAATGCGGGAAAACGTTATACTTTAAATGTTCCACAATCACAATCTCAAACACTTTGGCACAGTTAGTAGCGAGGCATACACCACGGTAATTAGTGACATCACTCTTCTTACCTGACTTAAATACTGGAGTTAAGTGACCCATTTTCCAGCGATCAGGGTAGTGACATTCCATTAATGACTTCGAGTAAATCACCACTAGTGGATGGGAAAATTCTAAGGCTCGAAGTCAGGTCAGGTCAACCTGACCTGACCTGAAAGTACCTGAACCTGATTACGACCTGAACCTGATTTTCTAGATTTTAACCTGACCTGAAATTGACCTGAAACCTGAAATCCAAAATACCTGATTAAACCTGAATGACCTGAAATCCAAAATTGAAAAATGTAGTCGGATGTTTTTTGCATTCGGGCTGTGTTTTCCGCGTTATTTTTGCACTAGAAGAATAAACCAACATAATTTATATTTGAAGGAGAACAATAAGTTCATTTACATCTTTTTACTCTTTTTCGCTTTAGCACTAAAATATTGTATTGACATATGAGCGGAAGCCTCGATGTTCCTCTCATAATATGTCAATAAATTAATATTATTTGAGTTTGTAGGTATCAAAAGTTGGTTTATTCCAACTGTCAAAATGACGTTTAAAACGTCAAATCTTGAAGTCAACGAGCAGTTAGGGAAATGGTGCAAAATGTTTACGTCGCTTATGTTAATATATTTGATCAAAAAATTATCTCCGACGAATGAAATTCTAGTTATTTGACGTTTAAAATGTTATTTTGACAGTTGGAATACACCGACTCTTCATCCCAACACACTCATTTGAGGTTTATTCATTAATCATTTCGATTCATGATTGATTATAAACAAAAAGTAGTCTGATGTGTTCCATATTACTTCACGTCGTAGCTCATCGACAGAAACAGCCTTATTTCATTAGACAAAAGAAATACGGTTAAACAGGCCCGGATTCAGGCGCGCCGACTTCCATGGTTAGCCGGGCAGATGCCCCCGACGAAAAAATCCGTGAGGGGCGGTGCCCCCTACGAGAATTATGCCAAATAGTTAAATTCTCCAGAAATCACGGGGTTATAACATTGGAAACTTTCGCCTACGGCGGATTACACTTAAAGTCAATCCTGGTTGCCCCTAACGAGATTTTTGCTTTCGATTTGTTTGCCCCCTACGAGTCAAATGAGAGTCGGCGTCCCTGCCCGGATTGGTCTTTTGATTTTTGTGTCCCTCTCGAAGTTGAGATCGAGATACGTATTTCACTTGTATCTCAAAAAAAAGGTAATCCCATTCTACGTTTAATATTTATGAAAATCGGGTTCGACCTGTTTTAGTTTCGGTTAACCTAAACCTGATTTTGACCGTAACTTAATGATCGCATTTTAGGTCCTGCGTTCAATTGAACCTGAAGCGAACCTGAAATATGATTTTCTTTCAGGTTCTGGTGAGGTCAGGTTCAGGTTGGTCTGAATATTTTCATACGAATTGTCAGGTCAACATGAACCTGATCTGACCTAAGCCCGAAATAAAATCAAATTTCAAGTTTCATGGCTAGATCAGCTTTAATGTATATCAGGCATATCAGGTTAAGGTGAGGTCGAACCTAACCTGTTCCGAGCACGCCGTGAGTGACGAATCAAAAATAGAACAAATATAATTCATTTACTAAACTTTCGCCTGTCTCAAGAGAAAGCATTCAACATCTCGTCTGAAGTCTTTCCATCAAACAGGGCGTCGAAATTAATGTTTTCAAGTTCTTCACGGATTAAGCCGTATGGAGCTTTCTTGAAGCAATAGAGCTGCTCAGTGGATGGTGAGGCAGAATAAACAGCCGGTTCATATTCGATCAAACATTGAGTTTGCACGTGCGCAACGTCCTGTGATGAACCTGGGATCAGTGGAAGATCAGCTGGACTGACAAGGAACAGCTCAGGCATGTTGGTGTAGACGAGGTCGAGAACATTTCGCGATGAATTCTGTAAGTCGGACATTTGAAATAGACCGTAGCTCAGAAGAGTTGAAGTCATTTCTCCCGCAATGTTAGCCTGAATCGATGTAGAGTCTCCAATCAGCGGCAAAAAATCAAATCCATCTTCGTTGGCGTGCCATTTAACTGAAGACATGTTAAAATCACCGATGGCAAGAAAGATGTC
>CM055403.1:95683444-95694460 GCA_029228625.1 Pseudolycoriella hygida
TCATCCTGCAAGACTGAACTCCAGACATAAACTTTCTTCAGCCACCTGTTCTTACAACAGTCATATAAGTCCTTATTTATAGCCTGGGGGATTACAATTCTTATCGCAGAAATACAAAGACGGAAAAAAAGAAAGCTGAACTAAACATCTCTTTTTGACACTTCTATTCCTACAAATCGCAAGGCAATCGCAAAGTTATAAATATCGCCTTACTTTTGGTGCCGTCGCTCTACGCCCATTTATGCTATTCACTCCACACTGTGATATCTATCCAGATCCATCAATTTATCCCTGTGACACCGAAAACTTCCAATAAAATGAACAAACAATCAACCAATGTCCATTGCTGGAATGGTCGTTCGTTCTGGGGGAATTTAGAAAACAATAATAAATTGTAATTTACGATTTTTTGGGCAGTTTCAAAACATTTTGTATCGACAAACCTTCGGAATTAAAACTAGTGATGGAAAAAAATATCGAGAAATTTCGTGAATTTAGTTAGATGTCATGTGAGATGTTAGATGTTATAGTTAGACTATAGTTAGATGTTAGATAGTTAGATGTCTGGTTAGATGTCATATAAACCGATTTCTGAAAAGCCTTTGATAGAGTCAAGCATTCGATTCTTTTGCACAAGTTGAACCAAATAGGTGTTCATTCGAACTTGCTAGCATGGATTGCATCTTATCTGAATGGACGTTCACAATTCGTCAAACTAGGGAATTGCTCCTCTCGAACGTTTAACGTGACCTCTGGCGTTCCTCAGGGTAGCCATCTCGGCACTCTCTTGTTCATATTATTCATGGACGACCCCACTAAAATCTTCTCTACGTCAGTTTACCTAATGTATGCTGACGACTTGAAAATTTTCATGAGAATTAAAAGTGTTCTTGACGCAAGTGCTCTTCAAAGTGACTTGAACAGGTTTCTACAATAGTGCAAAGTCAACCAACTTTATTTGAGCGTTGATAAGTGTAAGGTAATCTCCTTCACTCAAAGGAGATCCTATATCGATGATGTTACGTTGACTAGTGTTCAGGTAATCAAAGATTTGGAAGTCCTCTTGGACCAAAAATTGAACTTGTAAGGAATTTAAAAATATTAAAACTTTAAAAAGTATATACTTTTTCTATGTCCGTTCTTACTTAGAATGTGTTTCAGTTGTTTGGCATCCTTATCAAGACACATTTGTTGACAGGATTGAATCAATTCTGAAAATTTTTTTGATGTGTGCACAGAAGCGGACGGTGAAGCAGGATGAAAACCACAAGCTTCCGCCATATATTGAGAGATGCGAATCGCACTCTTTGTATTCGATCTGATGGATGGAACCATCGACGCACCTAAAATCAAAAGCAAGGTCATTCGAAAATCCAGACCCGCTTGTGTTGATGATTTTCTCGAAGTGGACAAACACAGGTCTAAATATGGTCTTTATGAGCCTATCAATAACATGTGCATGGCATTTAATCGCTGTTGGGATATTATAAATGCGCACAATAAATATTCGAAAGTACCTAAAAGAAATCGGAATTACCAAAAACTATTTACACTTTACCGAAACTTTAATCTGCATTTTACCTTAAACAAATTCAATTTATACCTTTATACCTTTATACCTACTTTGTAACCTTCAGGATTTAATGTGATTTTTTCTGCGGTGGTCTACGACTTTCCGGAGCTGTTTCCACCTCGGTAAAAAGCTTGAAGACATACATACACAAATTTCGTTCTAGTTCCAGAGACTAGAAAATATTAACCGATGCAAAATATTAGCTGGTGCATTTTTGAATTGAGTGGACGAGCATATAAAAGGTTGATGCGCAGTTTTCGCCTTATAAGCGGAAAAGCATTCAAAGATCAAGCTTTCGCCTAGTCATTTACTTCAGTGCAGTCCGTAAAGGAAGTTGGCACTATTAGAATAGTATCGGCGAATTATTTCCTCGATCTGTTGACAAACGCATATTTGAAAATATTCAATCATTAAACAGAAATATTTCTGTGCCTATCTATCAAAACAATGTGTTGAGAGTATCAAGACGTCTTATGGAGTTGATTGAGACGGAATTGGTTGAATAATGTTAAATTGATATTAAAATCGTAACTCATGTGTTTTTATTTATAAACAGGTTGCTGACTTTTCACAAATAATCCCAAATAATCCCCAATAATCCCTAACAATCACAAATAATCCTTAGAAAAAAAAAGTAATTTACCCCTCGCAAAATTACCACAATATGCAACATCGCACATGATCGCACCCATCTTATGGTGGCAAACGATTTCATACAACGCACTCATTTTCAAATCTTGGAAACAAATTTGTGTCAAAGATTTACGTAGCAATAGCAAATTTTTCGCAAATCAAATCTCAAAAATTCAACTCGCAAATTTCGCTATTTTGTGAAGATTTTCGTAGACTTCTCAGCAAATTCCCAATTTAGCCACCGAAAATAGTCGATATTTGCACTGAAACAGCATCAACTTAATCCGTAACCGGCGCGATTCTTTTCATGCCAATGTACATTTTTGTACGTCTAGTCTGATATCATTTATACGCAAGTTTTTCAACAAGTCTGAAGTGACTACAAGCAACTTCCGTCTTTAACCTATTGAGATTTGCAACAATATGATTAAAAATCCATATAGTCGAAAAGATCTAGCATATCAAAATCGATGCCCCCGCAAATTTGTCACAAATTTGAAACAAGTTTTGCGTTTAGAAGTCAATTCGTGAAGAGTTCAGGTGATTAAAATAAAAATGGTTCCAGATATCGAAGCGAGGTGGCTTATTCGATTCCTTGGTCCTATAAAACTTAGGGTTTTATTTGAATGTAATTTATTTATTCATTTATTGGGCCAATTAACAGAATTTTTCAATTCCAAAATTAGCACAAAATTACTTGAATGTTAAATTACTTAGCTATGCTTAGCATAGTGAGGAGTATAAAAAATCGAAAATATAAAGAAAAAAGAATAAAGAATAAGAAAAAATGTAGAACTAATGAATAAGAAAATAATATGATAAGAAAAGAATAATAAACTTAACTTAAAAACTAAAAAAAAAAAGAAAAAAAATAATAATATGCGAGAAAATGACAATCTTAACCTAAAAACTAAATTATAATTGAAATAAAGAATAAAAAATTGAAACACTATAGCCTTTGTATTACGTTATAATTTATTGTTGGATAAGTATTTACAGTGACCGAATCCTAAGCTTGTGCAACTTTTCATTTTACCAGCTGGTCTACAAATACATTGAAAATGAGCAACGTCACAAGTATAAAAAATATTTTCCTAACAAGAAAACGCCGTTAACGTCATCTACGTTCGATTCTTGTCATGAAATCAACTTTCAGTTTTAGCGGAGCTTTTCAAAACGAATGAATACATTTAGTTCGGATCAGTGTAAGACTTTACATCTTTTCTTCAACAGCAAAATTATTCGTTTTGCAAAAAGAAAAGGGTTTCCGCGCTGCAAATTTTACGTACAAAATAATTGATTCGTGTTATGTTTCATAACAAGTGTTATTCATTTATTCAAAATTGATTTTACGACAAGAATTGACGGTAGATGACGTAACGGCGTTTTTTTGTTTGGAATATGTTTTATGCTTATGACGCTGCTCATTTTCAATGTATTTGTAGACCAGCTGGTAAAATGATAAGCTGCGGAACCTAAGGATTCGGTCCCTGTAATTACGTGCGAATGTTATGGTGGTCGAACTGTGAATGCGAATTCATCGATCATACTTCGTCTGCTGACCGAGTATGAACGTGAAGTTTGTGTCAAGCGATTGAGCAACATATTTAAGTTTGCGTTAGGGCTAGTGCCACGGTTACGGGTCACTACATAGGTCCCCTTTTAGCGAAGCGAAAAATACAAAAAAAATTGAAAAATAAAAATAAAATTGACTAAATGACTTATAACCATTTGTATATATGACTAATTAGGTTTCGAAACTTACTTTCTTAGTTGTTTTTACTTTTTTATCTGATGTTATAATTAAAATACCGAACGCGGGTTTTAAGCGATCTATCGAGAGGTGCCATTACAAAAGTGTAGTCGTCGACTCAAATTTTTATTTTACCTACCCAAATAATTTGTCCTCAATTTGTCCTATGCGTCCGACACAAAAAAAAATTTGTCCTACCTTGGGGTCGGAGATATAGAGGTGTACTAAAACGCCAAAAAGCTCAAAAACGCTTTTTTGAAAACTATAAAAAGGTAGAGAAAAATTGGTGATGCCATTAATTTGTCCTCAATTTGTCCTAAATTCTTGACACTTTGAAATTAGTGTACTGACACTTCCGTAGTGTAAAATTGGATTACTAGATTTTAAAGTGTTTTGTACTAAAAACTTTAGTACAGTAAAAATTTGTCCTCAATTTGTCCTTTCAGAATATATATTCACAATTTTCAAAACATTTCCTCAAACAATACTATAAAGGATTATTTTCTTGGAGTTGTACTAAAAGCTATATTTAAATATGCCCGTAGAAACGTTCAGACTCTTGAATTTTCTAATTAAAAAATTTGTCCTCAATTTGTCCTTTGCGTATGTGAAATCAGATAATTGCATAATGGCGTAGATAACCAGAAAATTGAGTGTACTAAAAAAATAATAAAAGCTCTTCGAAAGCTCCCAAACTAGAAAATCGCTAAAAACAAAACTTATTAAAAAACAGACTATAACAAAAATATGTTATTAGGAAAGGACAAAATGAGGACATATTTTTGGTACCCATTAAACTTTCAGATTAGAGAAGGAATAAATATCTTCAACAAGACATATGAGAAAGTTCACTTCGGTTCCCTAGCGTCGCCGGTTCGAATCCGATCGACGACCCTTTTTTTTGTTGTTTCTTTCGATGATTAGGAAAGGACAAAATGAGGACATATTTTTGGTGCCTAGTGAGATTGGCTTACTAGGCATTTTGCTAACATTTCGGCGGTTTGATCCGAAATAGGATATGCTTCTGGCCATCGGGTAAGTCTGTCCACTACTGTAAGGATATTTGTGAAATTATTCGACGTTGGTAGTGGCCCTACTAGATCAATATGAATATGTTCGAATTTACTAGATGGAATGGGAAATATTCCGAGTGGGGCCTTCGTGTGTTTAGTTATCTTTGCTTTTTGACACGGGGTACACATCTTTACCCAATGATTTACATCTTTATTTATACTTGGCCAAACATATCTAGACGTGATCAATTTTCGCGTTCCCCGCATCCCTGGGTGTGATAAAGAATGGATCTGCTCGAAGATTGCTCTCCTGAGTGGTTCTGGCACGTACGGACGATTGTTTTCCGTGTTCACTTCGCACCACAACTTACCCATAGATAGTGGCAAGTCTATTTCTTTCAACAAGTATTTTGAACTCATCATCTCATCTCATCATCATCCTTCTGAAGTTCGACTAGAGCTTTCAATTCAAAGTTGACTTTGAAAGAGGCGACTTCTGGCTCATCTAATCTTGACAGGAAGTCAGCAACCACGTTATTCTTTCCTTTAATATGCTGAATATTCGTAGTGAATTGAGATATGAATTCTAAATGCCGAGCTTGCCCCGGGCTTTTTTCTGTCGTTGAAGTCATAGCTGTAGTCAGGGGTGTGTGGTCTGTGTAAATAATAAAGTCACGACCTTCCATGAAATATCTGAAATGTTTGACAGACAAGTAAATTGCAAGGAGTTCGCGATCTAGAGCACTATATTTTTGATCCGCTGGATTTAATTTTTAATAAACTTATTACTAATCCTTTTTTTTTTTTTTTTTGGTGGACTAGTAGTGTGGCATTGGCTAGAGATTCTTTGGCTTGCATAAACGCGTTTGTACAACTATCAGGCCAAGAAAATTTAAAGTTCTTATTCCGCTTAACTTTTTCCATTTCTGCTATATGCGCATGTATGGGAATAAGTATTTCTGCTAATTTCGGGATGAAACGGAAATAGTAGTTAAGTGAATCTGGTATTGGGAATTTTGTAATTACTTCTACTCTTTCAGCTGCCGGCAATATACCGTATTGGTCGACGTGATGACCTAAGAATTCGAGGGATTTCACACCTAACAGGCATTTGGTTGGCTTAATATTTAAGCCTTATTCTTCCAAACGCTCGAAGAGTTTTTCTAAATGTTGTTTGTGTTCTTCTGCCGACTTACTGAAAATCAAAATATCGTCTATGTACACAAAAACAAAATCTAAATCTTTGCATACTTCGTTCATAAACCGTTGGAAAGTCTGAGCTGCGTTCCGCAGTGCGAAGGGCATTCTAGGGAACTCGAAAAGGCCGAATGGAGTAATAATGGCAGTCTTATGTACATCTTCCTGTGCTATTGGTATATTGTGAAAAGCTCTGACTAAATCAATTTTTGAAAAAATATTGCAACCTTCTAATTTCGAATTAAAATCTTGAATGTGTGGAAGCGGATATCTATCCGGAATTGTTGCGGCGTTAAGCCTGCGATAATCGCCACATGGACGGAGATCTGGACTTCGAGGTTTCGGTGCCATGGTTAACGGAGAGGCGGTTTGCGAAGACGACGGTCGACAAATTCCGATTTCGTTCATATAATTTAACTCTGTTTGTGCTACTTTAAATTTGTCAGGACTGAGCCTCCGTGCTTTGGAATATGGCAAAGGTCCTTTGGTGTGTATATAATGGACGACATTGTGTTTAACTGCAAGATAGAAATTCGGCGGTGAGACTACAGATGGGTATTTTGCAAGGCTTTGACCGAATTCGGAAGCAATGGAATATAAACGGGGAGTAGGTTCAAAACAATTGTCGGCTCGCATCGCGTTAATCGCTAGAGATGTGGCCGGGTCGATCAACTTTTTATTTCTTAAATCTGGCAGAAGTCCATGTTTAGCCAAAAAATCTGCGCCGATGATCGATTTATTCACTGATGCTAGGATGAATTCGTGAGAATAAATTCTTCTTAAGCCTAGATCAACTTCAACTGCTTTAGTGCCGTATGTCTGAATTTCTGAACCGTTCGCTGCCGTTAATTTGAAATCTTTGTTTAACTTGTAAATTTTTGCGTAAGTTTTCGGAACTACGGAGACATCTGCTCCAGTATCAATTAGAAATAATAGTTTGTTTTTCTTATCTTTTACAAAAAGGCGGCTAGATTTAAATTGCATCCCACTGCTAACCGCATTAACAGCAGGACTATTTAGTTTGGGTTACCATCTTTGGTGGTCGATGTGCTGCTTGATCCAGCATGATCTTTTGCATAAGTGCAAGGTTTATTGCATGGTTTGTTAGCTTTATCGCCAAATTTGAAATGGTTGTAGCAATATCTATCTTTTGGATTGTAACGTACACTTCGTGAACGACTTCTGAAATGACGGTTGGGGCTAGACGAATTTCTCGAGTGGCTTCTAGACCTACTCCGAGATCTATCGAAAGACAATTTTTCAATCATTGCTTTCAATGCATTTATCTCACCTTACTTTTTAAATGCTCATACAAACCGTTGCTAGGCGGGTTTTCTAAAATATCTGAAACCGATTCTGCGATACCTTGTGGTAACGTAGCCACGACATAATTATATTTACTAACATCATTACAAATTTTTCCTAGCGAAAATTGTGCCTCGGCTTGTATGAACCAAGTTCGCGGATTACTTGCCCAAAACTTTGGTAGTTTGACTATTAATGCGTTAATATCCGTTGGATTATTAACAACTTTTGGACTGATGTCCTAATTACTTTTATTTTCAGTCATTTTGCAATTGTAAATTTATTTCTAACTATTATTTTGTTTTTTAAAAACAAATTTTTTTATCTTTATGTTTTTAGCTTTAAACCAAATGAAAATTGCAAACACTTACCAGCTTAGCCACCAAGACAACATTCGGATTATATTCGACAAATTAAGTTTAATTCAATTTATTTATTTACTGCATCAATGGCCGAAGCCTCCTGACTGTATACAATTAATTATGATAATGACAATAAATTAGCTTAACACACAAAAAAAAAAACATAAATGAAGAGCAGGTCCGGAAGTGAGTTGCCGACCCAGTCGACCCGTCGGAGTCAACAGACACCCCTGCCCATCGTCAGAATTACTTTATTTATAGTTGTTATACAATTAAAACAGCATCAATTAGACGAAAATAGAAAATTGGAAATGAAAAAAGCCCGTCGTTGCATCAAGCACCGCCATATCGTGTAGCCACCTGAAATAAAAAGGATTAGCGGAGACTAGTCGTCTAGACTAGCTGTTTTTGCACAAGTCGACGTGACTTAGAGTTACACTTGAGAGTCGTGAGACCCAATTGACTAATCAGCTTTTGATTAGATTGAGAACCAAAGGTTCAGTTTATGAGATTCTGATCTTACCATTTAGTTTATATGTGATTTTTAATTTCCTAATATTCAACTTGAACGATTCACGTGGTATGTTTTGAAACCACAGCAATGAAAAGCGATTAAATGCCATGCACATGTTATTGATAGGCTCATAAAGACCATATTTAGTCCTGTGTTTGTCAACTACGAGAAAATCATCAGCACAAGTGGGTCTGGAATTTCGCATGATCTTGCTTTTGATTTTAGGTGCGTCGATGGTTCCATTCATCAGATCGGATACGAAAAGTAAGCAGGCGTTGATTCTGCGTCGGGCAAGTGTTTCGATATTGATCGATTCGCAACTCTCAATATATGGCGGAAGCTTGTGGTTTTCATCCCGCTTCACCGTCCGCCTCAGTGCGTACATCAAAAATTTTTTCTGAATTGATTCATTTCTGTCAACAAATGTGTCTTGATAAGGATGCCAAACAACTGAAGCATATTCTAAGTAAGAACGGACATAGGCATAGTATATACTTTTTAAAGTTTTAATATTTTTAAATTGCTTACAAGTTCTCATAACAAAGCCAAGCATTGAGTAAGCTTTTGAAATTATATATTCAATGTGCTTACTGAACGTCAGTTTTTGGTCCAATAGGACTCCCAAATCTTTAATTACCTTAACACGAGTCAACGTAACATCATCGATATTGTAACCAAACTCAATCTTGGATCTCCTTCGTGTGAAGGAGATTACCTTACACTTATCAACGTTCAAATAAAGTTGGTTGATTTTACACCATTGTAGAAACCTGTTCAAGTCACGTTGAAGAGCACTTGCGTCAAGAACATTTTTAATTCTCATGAAAATTTTCAAGTCGTCAGCATACATTAGGTAAACTGACGTAGAGAAGACTTTAGTAGCGTCGTCCATGAATAATATGAACAAGAGAGGGCCAAGATGGCTACCCTGAGGAACACCAGAGGTCACGTTAAACGTTCGAGAAGAGCAATTCCCTAGTTTGACGAATGAACACCGATTTGGTTCAACTTGTGCAAAAGAATCGAATGCTTGACTCTATCAAATGCTTTTCGGAAATCGGTGTATATGACGCTAACTGATGCCTAGATTCCATAACTTTAGTAGCATAGCTAACAAACTCAGCTAAATTTGTCGCTGTAGATCTGCGCTTCATAAAGCCATGTTGCGACTTTGAAATAATTCGATTGAACTTCGTGGATAAAATACTGGTGACGATGGCTTCAAATAGTTTTCCTATTGTTGGTAAAATAGCTACACCTCTGTAATTTTCAACATTACTTCTAGAACTACTTTTATAAATTGGAGTTATATAGGACGTTTTCTATCTTGTCGGAAACTTTCCGGTTGAGAGAGATAAGTTAAAAATGCGAAGTAGCGGAGATGAGAGACTCTCAGCACAGGCTTTTAACAAAATCGGAGAGATTTTGTCTGGACTTTCACCCTTACTAGTGTCTATACTACTAAGATGGTTCAAAACGTCTTGGATCTCAAAAGAGATTGATCCGATGTCAATGCGCTTTTCTAACGAGTGCATTTTTCCCGATAAGCTAGAACCACTCTCGTTGTCAGAAACATAAACCCTTTCAAAGAATTCAGCGAAAAGATCACATGTTTCGTTAGGCTAACAAGTCTTCTTATCACCTCTAAACATAATTGACGGGTAGCCTATAGTCTTTTTTCGCGATTTAACGTAATGCCAGAATTTTGAAGGATCAGACATTAACATTTCTTCAGTGTTAGCCAAATGTTTGTTAAAGGCTCGGTCACGCACGGAGTGAAATTCTTTACTTGTAGACAAAAATTTCATTTCAGTTTTAGTTTTTCGTCTGGGTTTGTTTCATTTTTAAATCGTTTGTGAGCTTTGCTTGTTCGATTTTTTAAATTGCGCAAACGCTGATTGTACCAGGGTGGATCGTTAATAATCATTTTCTTTTTGAGCGGAATAAATTTCTCTAATCCGTCTAACAAAGTGTCGTAAAACACATTGACTGTGTCATCAACGTCAGAAACGTTTGACAACAGTTGATTCCAGTCAATAGAATGTAAATGGTTAATAACACCCACATAGTCGCCTTTTTTGTAGTTAAGTTCACTTTGAGATTCCTCACTTGCAATATTTTCAATACTTTCAACAAAGTCTGCTGAAATTATTAACAACAAAAACCCTTTTAAAAGGGAAATGTGACGCAAGTCCTTCTTCCTCCTTCCAAAACAACTGATATTAATTTGGGGTGACGCTTAAAGCTTTGAAACGCAAAAATTCTTTTGGAATGTTTTCATTTTTGATTAAAAAAATGCATCACAAATGCCGGACCCCCAATGTTATAGTTTTTCTGTTCTTTCAGCTTTCCAACGCAAAAATTTGTCATTATGTATGGCGTATTTTTGAACAGGAAATCAAATTTTTGCGTATGACAGCTGAAAGCGTAGAAAAATTATTACATTGGTGGGTCCGGCATTTGTGACGCATTTTTTAATCAAAAATGAAAACATTCCAAAAGAATTTTTGCGTTTCAAAGCTTTAAGCGTCACCCCAAATTGATATCAGTTGTTTTGGAAGGAGGAAGAAGGACTTGCGTCACATTTCCCTTTTAAAGGGGTTTTTGTTGTGATATCAGTACTTTTGGAAGTTTCGGCTACTACTTTCATGGGCAAAAATGATCCC
>CM055403.1:95694960-95784177 GCA_029228625.1 Pseudolycoriella hygida
AAGTTGTTGATGTTGATGAGTAGAATCTTTGTGTATCCTAAGAAAATGGCTGCCACCTGTGAAAGTGACGCCATCTTGGATTTTTTCTATCTTCTGAATTAGAATAGTTACGCGTTTGGTTTCTTCGGGAAAGTTGTTGACATTGATGAATAGAATCTTTATGAATCCTAAGAAAATGGCTGCCACCTGTGAAAGTGACGCCATCTTGGATTTTTGCTATCCTCTGAATTAGAATAGTTACGCGTTTGGTTTCTTCGGGAAAGTTGTTGATATTGATGAGTAGAATCTTTATGAATCCTAAGAAAATGGCTGCCACCTGTGAAAGTGAAGCCATCTTGGATTTTTGCTATCTTCTGAATTAGAATAGTTACGCGTTTGGTTTCTTCGGGAAAGTTGTTGATGTTGATGAGTAGCATCTTTATGAATCCTAAGAAAATGGCTGCCACCTGTGAAAGTGACGCCATCTGGGATTTTTGCTATTTTCGGAATTAGAATAGTTACGCGTTTGGGTTTCTCCGGGAAAGTTGTTGATGTTGATGAGTAGAATCTTTATGAATCCTAAGAAAATGGCTGCCACCTGTGAAAGTGACGCCATCTTGGATTTTTGCTATTTTCTGAATTAGAATAGTTACGCTTTTGGTTTCTTCGGGAAAGTTGTTGATGTTGATGAGTAGCATCTTTATGAATCCTAAGAAAATGGCTGCCACCTGTGAAAGTGATGCCATCTTGGATTTTTTGCTTTTAAAAGTATTTGGGAAGGTATGGGAGGTAGATCATTGGTTTCTTCGGCAAAGTCTCAGAGTTTTGTTAGTAAAAGTCACCAGCATTGGTGAAAATGTCGGGCAGTTGGACATGGGGTCAATTTTTATGCTTTTAAAAATATCTTGGAATGTATGGGTGGTAGACCATAGGTTTCTTTGGCAAAGTCTTAGAGTTTTGTTAGTTAAAGTCACCAGTATTGGTGAGGCAGCTCGGGGGAAGAAGCAGTACGGGGGTAACCGGTTGTATGGAGAAATGATAGTACGGGGAAAACAACAGTAAGGAGAAAATGGTATTACGGAAGAAACGGTTGTACGCGAAACAGTAGTACTGTGGAAACGGTTGTACGGGGAAAACAGTAGTGAGGAGGAAATTGTAGGACGGGAGAAACGGTTGTACGGAGAAGAAGTAGTACGATGATAACGTTTGTACGGGGGGAATGTTAGTACAGGGAAATAGTAGAACGGTGAAATGGCAGTACGGGGAAAACAATAGTAAGGACAAAATCCGGGGGAAACGGTTGTACGCGAAGCAGTGGAAACGGTGGAAACGGTTGTGAGGGGGAAATGGTAGTACGGTGGAAACGGTTGTACGGGAAAAACAGTAGTGCGGGGGAAACGGTTATACGGGGAAAACAGTAGTGCGGGGGAAACGGTTGTACGCGAAGCAGTAGTACGGTGGAAACGGTTGTACGGGGAAAACAGTAGTGCGGGGGAAACGGTTGTGCGGGGGAAATGGTAGAACGGTGAAGTGGTAGTACGGGGAAAACAGTAGTGAGGAGGAAATTGTAGGACGGAAGAAACGGTTGTACAGGAAATAGTAGCACGATGATAACGTTTGTACGGTGAAATGGTAGTACTAGTATTAGTATTAATGTCGCAAATCTCCGACCTAGCGGACAAGAATGCTTAATGTCCGCGTAGCCCCTAGGGGCGGGGGTATTTACTAGTATTTATATAAAACACAACCGAAGATTATGTTACGATGAACAATGCGCATGTGCATTCGAAACCAAATTTCGAATTAAACACACACACATGTGAGATTCCATTTACGCATATAGAAAACACATTTTATGAGAGTTTTCAATCGAATCACATTAGCTGCGATAATATAATTCGTAATACATGTATTTATTAAGATAATGTGGCGTAGTGGTTAGCATCATTGATTGGAACGCGGGGCGTTCTGTGTTCGATTCTCAAACGGACGTTTTTTTTTAATTTAATATTTCTAGTCTAGCTGGTTATTTATCGCCCTAGACAGTGGAATTTATCCCTCTAGACGGATAAATACTGAGAATAATGCAATAAATTCTCATTTTTCGTCCCAAAAATTGACATTTAATGTAAGACGTATCGTCCCATATAAAGTAAAAACATTTACACATCTAAGTATTTAAACACATGCATGTAATTGCAGATTAACTGGTGTTTAATTTGCATGTATAAGTTGAAATCTGTAGATGTGAAATGTTTTTAAGCAGTATTTCGTGAAAATACACTTCTCGCCGGTGAGTGTTTTTTCTTAAATTCTCTTAAATTTACTTCTATAATTCATCATTAAATGTAAAAATTAAAAAACGGTGACTTTCAGAATACAAGGTGAGGTGAAGCGGCGTCTTTTAGATGAGACGACGAAAAAAATGACAGTGACCAAGTGGCTGCGCTCCGAGACCTAGCTTCGCCGATCCTCACCGCTGATGGTCCTATGCCGTGCCCCACCGCGAAGTAGATTTGACAGCAGCCTTTAAAAATATAGACGACATCAGCATAATGTTCCAGTTTGTTAACTTCTTCTGTTCTGATTACTTTGAGATGTGTCAGAAGCAAACTAAAGTGACTTACCTATTAAGAGCGATATCGCGAAAACTTCGACCAAAATAGTGCAGGTGTGGCACATGATGTCAGGGTTTTAGACGATTTATGGCTCATTCGATTCGTTGGACTGTGGAGAGGAAAACCCTACATCAGTTTTGTGAAATTCATCTTCAATTCGAAGCAAGTCGCTATGAAGTAAGTGCGTGTCAGAGGGTGGGAAAAGTGATTTTTTGTCTATAACTCGTGTGAGACGCAATGGAAACAAATGATATTTAGCAAAATCCCCATAACACAAAGATTTTTTGATTTTGACCCCTCCCACCTGTTTGGAGTTATTAGTCATTTTAGCTCAATTCTTTGGATCACTTTTGACGCTTGCAGCAGCGGTGTGCTGTGAAACTGAGTATATGGGTAGTTCGTACCTCTAGTCTAGTACGAATATCTCCAAAGATTTCCTTGGCTAAGGTTGTTTACAGTGGTTGAGAGGTAATTTTTTAAAAGCACTTCCATTTTTGGAATATTTAGAGTTAAAGTCTCTCATAAATGTTAATTCCCCTCTAAATTAAATATAATTAATTACCAAGCAATACAAAATAGTATTACAAATTTAATAAAAAGTGCCATTGGAATAATAAAGCACTATTTCTGATATTCAATATCACGCATTATTAAATGATCGAAGTTGATACTTCATCCAAATGTAAGAAGTGGCAGTTCTTACATTTGCATGTTGGATTTGTGCAAATCTAGCATGCTCTCAAATAAACATAAGCTAGTTGTGGCAGATCTAGCTCAACAATTATGATCGAGCAAACAAAGTGGCTATAAAAAGCAAACGTATTGTGCTGTTGACTACACATTCCACCGTGTGTTCTGCTGATATACACATAGTTCTTATAAGGACATAGGTGTACTGAAGAAATTATGTAATTGTTACATGAGGGCGTGATACAGCAACGCTACAATTGAAAGGCACCTAATGTTTAATTTTTACTAATGCGAATGTCACTGTCGGTTTCACTATCGGTTTTCAGCGACCTACATGCTTATTAAACGCATGTGTTATAATTAACGAAATACTTGTGAAGCCCTAACAATTTATTTTATCCATGAAGAATAAAAGTGAAATCATCAAATTAATATATTCATATTCATTGGTTTACACCAACTCAGGGATCAATCTTAATAACAAGTATTGGCTGTTTTGAGATGAAAATTCATTGGATTAGGTTCTAAGACCTGATAGAAACAAATTGTGAGTCTGTCGCCTTCAAAAAGGTCTTAATTTTTATGATTTTTGGGTACTTCCCACTATATGGTCCACAAACAGCCCTGACCGAAAGATCTCTATAGTGTTTTTGAAACTTCAAATAATTGTGCTGTTGGTTCCGCTGTTAGCACTTTCTACAGCTCTTTCAAATAGTGCATTTTTAGACCAGTACGAAGTACGAAGTTCTTCGAAAAGGGGTCTTATGGGTTTACTACGACGTTTGTAACCACCCCAATTTCGACATGGGAGTAGATGGGAAGCGTCGATCTTGGTGCTTAGATGACGAATCAACAATGAAAACGTTGTCGGTCGGTCCGTCTGTCATCGCGATAACTTGAGTAGAACTCAACCGATTTTCAAAAACTTTTTTTCCCCTGAAAGGTAAGCAAAACAAAAACCCTTTTTACTCTTCGTTCCTTCTTCCAAAACAACTGATATCAATTGGGGTGACGCTTAAAGCTTTGAAACGCAAAAAATTCTTTTGGAATGTTTTCATTTTTGATTAAAAAAATGCGTCACAAATGCCGGACCCCCCAGTGTTATAGTTTTTCTGTTTCACAATGGAAAAATTTCACTTTATGGGATGTATTGCGTATTTTTGTACAGAAAATCAAATTTTTGCGTATGAAAACCGAAAGCGTAGAAAAATTATTACATTAGTGGGTACATTGTGACGCATTTTTTTGATCAAAAATGAAAACATTCCAAAAGATTTTTTTTGCGTTTCAAAGCTTTAAGCGTCATTCCAATTAATATCAGTTGTTTTGGAAGAAGGAACGAGGACTTGTGTCACGTTTCCCTTTTAAAAATAATTTTTTTGTGATATCAGTTGTTTTTGAAGAAGGGACGAGGACTTACGTCACGTTTCCCTTTCAAAAAGGGTTTCTGTTGTGATATCACTTGGAAGGAAATAGGAAACACATTTTGGCGAAAAATATTTTCGGCGAACGAGAAAAAAAATTTTCGGCGAAAAAAAATCTATTCGAAATTCTTCTATTCGAATTTCGACCCTCATTCATAAAAATTTTTTGGCGCCACGGTACCTCGCGCGGCTGCCATAGCTGGCGGTGGCGGCCATCACTTATATCTACGAAAATGATCAGAGTCACTTCCTCTAAACCCTCATTCATAAAAATTTTTTGGCGCCACGGCACTTCGCGCGGCTGCCATAGCTGGCGGTGGCGGCCACCACTGACCGCCGCCACGATTTCACCATCACCGCCGCCTCAGGTCACACACAAACACATACAAAATATGCTTTGTATGGGAGCTTTCATAAGCGCTGGCGCCCAAACGAGGCCGGTACCCCCCCCCCCCTTTTTTAAATCTCATATGGCGTAGAATGCCCATGTGAATGTATGGAAAATGACGATTTTTTAAAGGTCATACATATCTTCGGATCCACCGGACCGATTTTAATGAGTTAAACATCGATTTCAATCTTTCAATCAAAATTGTACGTAGAAAAATTAGGTCTCAGGGGCATACGACGCAAGGGAAAAAAGACAAAATGCGCCCATGATCAAAAAATCTTTTATGGGATTGAATGTGGGCACTGTCGGCCAAAGGGCCGCCGAGCTAGAGCCGTTTAAGTGGTTTTTGGTCTTTTGTACATAACTAGAGTAAATCTTTTCCCATTTTCAAAAAAAAAGTTTTTGTTTGAAAGATCTGGGCATCACCAACAATTTATGGAAGGAACTTTTTTAAATTTCCGTCCCTGGACTTAGCTAGGGCACTAAAGCCGAGTCTATGCTAGGGCCATACGTGTTTTTTGTACATATCTCGAGTAAATCTTCTCCGATTTTCATATTTTTTTTTTGTTTGAAAGATCTGAGCATGGCCGACAATTTATGGAAGAAACTATTTTGGATTTGAGTCCTTGGACTTAGCTAGGGCGCTGTATTTAAAATCTTTTCGAGTGATGGTCTATCTGGATTAGATGGACGCTAAATAAATCGCATCTATCTATCTACGCATCTGTTAGCCGACTCGTATTTTTCTTTCCTTCCCGATCCTGTATCAATCCTGCGGTTTGAGCGGTTAGAAAGTTTCTTCCAAAGACATAGTTGTAGAGAATGAAATTACATCGATAGGATTTAGGATAAAGCCTCTTCTAGAATTGGGGTGAATGAAGGTGAACTGCTCTTGCACTTTTCAACTTCCATGAGTTTATTTGTTATGTTTCGGTAGTTCTCGACATGAGTCCTGGAAGTCTGGAAGTCCTGGAAGTTGTCCATTTCGGATATATGTAACGAAGCTCCCTAACGTCGCCGGTTCAAATCCTGTCGGCTACCATCTTTTTTTTCTAAACATTTGTAGGTTATTCGAAAAGGACAATCTCCAAGACTGCTCTTGGATTCTGCAGGAATTTAATGAGCAGGAAAATTATGTCCTCATTTTGTCCAATCATGACCGTCGATAAAAAACATTAAAAAAAATTTTCGCGGATAGGATTTGAACTGGCGACGCTGGGCTGGGTCCAACGATCTTTCTTATATAGAGTTTTTCATATGAAGGTGAACATGACCATCCTTTTGATAGAAAATTTTTAGTTCGGCGCTTCTACAGGAATTTAACGAGTAGGAAAATTATGTCCTCATTTTGTCCTTTCGGATTACATTTAAAAAGCACTAAATTAGTGTAAAAATCTAAAAACACACTGCATTCAATATCAGGATCACTAGCAAGTTTTTCTAGTTATGCTTATGCCATTCATTAGGACAAATTTAGGACATTTTCTGTGAAAAATTTTTTTTCCAAAGTGTTTTCCCCCTCAGTTTTGGTACACAAAATTTTTGCAATGTTTTTAGTGTGAAAATCTGTTATAGTTATTTCTGTTGATAATAAAGTTGGCCATACAACAATAATGTATTTTGAGAGGACAAATTGAGGAGATTTTATTAAAAGTTTCATTTTTCGGTAAATTGGTTTCTTAAAAATAGTAAATACGTTTTGCAGTAAAAACGGTACTTAATACTATTAAACCGCAAAAATGGAACGTTTTTCTGAAAGGACAAATTGACGACATTTTTTTGGTGAAATTCGTCTCTCAATAACTCATTAGGAAAACCGTTTTTGAAATTTCACCCTCTGTTCTAAATTAGTACACACCAATTCCCAGGAACCCTAGCTAGGACAAAATTTAATTTTTGCAGGACATTAAAGGACAAATTGAGGACAATTGATTTAGATGATTAAAAAAAGAATCCCAGAAATTCTTGTATTTTTGTTATTTCAACTCGATCGTATCGAACGTGAAATAAAATACAATGAAAAAGAACTCACTTGCTTCTCCTGTACCTTTGGCATTACATTCAGACAATGCTCTGAGCTTCTGCACTGCTTCGATCCTGTGACCGATGTTGATCTGCAGAAAATATTAAATATTTTTAGACTCAAATGTCAACTCATTATTTTTTACTTACCTTGCATTGTTTATTTTTTCAACAGCAGCTCCAATTGGTTGTACAAACAGTGGTGATATAACTACGTTTATGTCCAACATCGATTCGTCATCTTCAAGGCGCGACGACTCTCCTATAATTTCAACTTCAGTCGAAATGGGTATCATTTTGTCGGGATGCAGAAATTTTGGCAAGTTGGGATTTTGGCGTTTCATCGAATAACTTCGGAACTTCATTAATATATGCGTTACCAGAAATTCCAAATGTCAATGTTTCCCCCTGCGGTTGTACCTCAAAGGCATTTGATGCTGACGGTTCACCGGATAACGGTAATTCGACTGCACGCGAACTCGAAGTACCCTCGGATGGCGTAAATTCGAATACTTCATTAAAACAAGCAAAATCCTCCTCGAGCCAATATTCCTCCGATTCCATTAAGAAAATCTTTTCAGACTGGAGCCCTTCTGATAACAAAATTTCAACGTGGCCTTGCAATCGAGTTACGACGTCCATAGTAACTACCGAACCAATGCTTAAATGATTCGATTTGTTGTCACACATTTTGTAAAAACGTTGATCTGGGTAGAAGTAATTTTTTTAAGAATTAAACTGGAATATAGCGACAAAAACAAATTCGTTTCGATAAACGTTTCGATAAACGAATTAAAAATGATTCGCACAATTATGGTCAGCGCGTTATACAACAGATTAGCAACGTAACTCTATTAATTTATTCTATTTAATGATTACGATATGTTGCTACTTGAACGCCCTCTTTCTTCGTATAGGAGCATTTCTGGTGCGTTAGTATTATTTTACATGTAAACTTTTACAAAATGCCGTCTATTTAGACAATTATCGAATGCACTAAAAGTTTTGCATTGTAACAGAAATCATTGTTGCCTAAATTTTGAAAAATTAAAAATCGAGTCCTTCATTTTAAACGACATTCGAAAAGGGCTTGTGAAAACGTATCTCTGCGACAATAAAAAATATTACACCGCCTATGTTTCATGTGGACAAGAAGAAGATTTTCCATGTTGAAAGAAAGAATTGGAAACAAGAAAAATAATTTTATGTTATCTTAATTTTCTGAAAAAACGCTAGATTTGAATTCGGAAAATTCGGTATTTGGAAATATACTTTATTTCAGTATGATATGCTTACAATGTCGTGTGTTCCCGTACCTGCCGTTTGTTATATATGCCGTATGTTGTATGTTAAATATATCTATAATATAAAATCCAAAATATCACTACACCTCACCCCACCTCACTACACCTTGGTGCACCTCACTACACTACACGTTACTGCAGCTCACTACACCTCACTACATCTAAGTGCACCTCACTGCAACGCACCTCACTGCACCTTACTGCACCTCACCGCCTTTCACTGTATCTCACTGCACCTTGCTACACCGCATTACACCTTGGTGCACCTCACTACACTACATCTCATTGCACCTCACCACACTTACTGCACCTTGCTACACCTCATTGCACCTTGCTACACATCACTACACATCACTACACCTTACTGCAACTCGTTACACCTCACTACATCTCAGTGCATTTCACTGCACCTCGGTGCACCTCACTTCACCTTGGTGCACCTCACTGCACCTTGGTGCATAATACTCCACCTTACTACACCTCAATGCACCTTACTGCATCTTACTGCACCTTGGTCCACCTTAGTGCACCTTAATGCACCTTATTGCACCTTAATGAACCTTACTGCACCTTACAACCTTATTATTATTATTAGCGTATGGTTTTATTAATTCTCAAAATCGTACAACATTTCACAATTAGGTAGAGGAAATAAGTTAAAGTCAAAAGATACAGAAATATACAAAATTATTAGAAAAACACTTGATTTACAGCACACTTATTATCAAAGTGGCAGTGTCTTGAGCCATTCCATGGCATCTTCGGTAAAATTACTGACGTCATTGATGTCTCCATTGTATTTGTAGATTGGGCAGTGTAAGAGAAGGTGTGTCATAGTTTGCTTTGATTCACCGCACGTACAGCTCGGTTCGTTGACAATGCTCCACTTAAAGAGCATGTCGGTGTAATTACCATGACCTGTTCTGAGTCGATTGAGGTTGATCCAAATTCGACGAGGGAGTGTGAACTCTTTGGCATTAGTTTTATGCCGATCGAAATCGAATATTGGACTGGTTGTGTTTGATTCGATCCACATCCTTTTCCATTCCACACCAGTATCGAAGCCATTTGAATGAAGTACACTCGCTGTGCTAGCTGATGGTTTTCTTGATTTTAACCTTTTTTCAATCGTTATCTGAACGTCATGATGCAATGGGATTTCTTCATTATCTAGAACCTTGTAAATATGTTACTTAACGCCGTCCGTCGTCGGATTAATGGGGGAGCAATATTGCTTAAGTTGACAACCAAATTATCGGAGTAGATTGGACAGTTCCGGTGATTAAACGCGTAATTCTGTTGATTTCGACATCGATCTTTGACGTGTGGACAACCTTACTGTACCTTGACGCACCTTACTGCAACTTGAAGCATCTCACTGCAATTTTTGATTGATTGATTGATTTATTGTTTTCAAATGTATAAAGCCGTCAGACCTGTTAAATCACAATTGAATCGCGGAAAAACAACGCGTTAACATGATTATCCATAAGGTTCGTCGCAAGAAATTAAAATAACAAAACAAAATTTACGCAAAACAGAAAATTTAAGAAAACTTGGTCCACCTTGGTGCAACTTGGTGCACCTTGGTGCAACTTACTGCATCAAGTTTTGGTAGAAGTGTTGTACGTCTTTTAAATGATGAATTAAATTTAAAAGTGAATGTGGAACACAGAAACCAAAAATATTTGTGGATTATTGGTTTAGTGAATATAGACATTCATATAGTGCACATTCATCTTGCTAAGATATGTGGTGGTTTCATGAATTATAAATTTGTTTTATTGTATTGTAGAAAATATTGAGGGAAACATCTTACACACTGAAGTATAGCTTTCATTTCAATCTTTAGCGCCAAGTTTGGTTCTAGGGTCGTCCGACTTTAACCAAAAAATTCCTTTCATTATGTTTGAACAGAATTTTGAACGGAAATATCTTCAAGAAATTATTACAGGTACACATTTTTAACTTGCATCAATTTATGAGATACAAATCTTATTCGTACTTGTATGTTTATTGTTTAATGAGTTTCAAAGAGTTCGTTTAACAAGCAAGTACGATAACACATACGGCGCGTGCACTACGAATAGGATTGGTGTCGCATAAATTGATACAAGTTAAAAATGCATACCTGTATAAAATAAAGTTAAACAACTGAAGCTTACGCCACTCGAAAGCTTGGTGAAACTTTTTCGCTTACATCTATACGAAATTAGTACGGAAATCTCTCTTCAAGGTTTTGAATGAAAGATATGGACTTAAGGAAAACAAAAAAATTGGTGAAAATCAGCTTAAAAGTTCGGGCAGTAGAGTCCATTGTGTGGGTCTAACTCGCGCTACGTGATTTGGTGGTTCTTCATGGATATTTTTTTAATGGTGAGATTTTTGTACTGTGTTGAAGAAAAAATAGGGGAAAAATTTATTGTCCTGAATGTGTCGATCCAATGCCTGTCCTTAGCGAATAGGCTAGCCCAAAGGTCGGACCTAAGATCGACCCTAAAAAGTATTTATTTGTTTTTAAGAGGTGTTACAAACTAAATCCAGACGACTTTACAGTGTACTATTACTATATCGTTATTCATAAACAATTAAATCTTCTAAATTTTTGAAGTATATTACGTGATTGTAATATCACATAAGTATCATGGGCGCGCGGTAGCAATGCGCCCGTGACGCAAGTCTTACACGCCAAAAAATTCACAAGAAATTTTTTCGTAGACTAAGGAATATACAGGAACTTTTTGACTTCCCCCCCCCCCCCCCCCCCCGAGCGACGTACTCCCCGGAAAATATTTTTCCCGGATTCTACGGAAAATTCTAGGCCGAAGTGCCTTTTCACTCATTAAAATCGGTTTGTGGCAATTTTTGGCAGGATGACCCAGATCTCCTGAACGATGAGAGTTAGAAAGTTGGTTCCAAAGGCGAAGTTGTAGAGAATTAAATTTAAGCGAACAGGTGTTTCAGGGTTTTGGGGAAATATGGCCCAATCCTGGTATATGGCCACTTCCAGAATTTTGTCTTTTTTATGGCAATTGGTGTCAGGATGACCCAGATCTCCAGAACTATGAGAGTTAGAAAGTTGGTTTCAAAGGCGAAGTTGTAGAGAATTAAGTTTAAGCGAACACATGTTTCAGGGTTTTGGGGAAATATGGCCCAATCCTGGTATATGACCACTTCCATAATTAGGCAGGATGAACCAAATCTTTAGAACTATGAGAGTTAGAAAGTTGGTTCCAAAGGCAAAGTTATAGAGAATTGAATTTAAGCGAACACGTGTTTCAGGGTTTTGGGGAAATATGGCCCAATCCTGGTATATGGTCACTTCCATAATTAGGCAGGATGACCCAAATCTTTAGAACTATGAGAGTTAGAAAGTTGGTTCCAAAGGCGAAGTTGTAGAGAAGTAAATTTAAGCGAACACGTGTTTCAGGGTTTTGGGGAAATATGGCCCAATCCTGGTACATGGTCACTTCCATAATTAGGCAGGATGAACCAAATCTTTAGAACTATGAGAGTTAGAAAGTTGGTTCCAAAGGCGAAGTTGTAGAGAATTAAATTTAAGCGTATTGTGAGTATTATTGTGTCGTAATATAAACTAATAACTTCTCACAACATTATAATATTTATTGAATTGAATTGAATTGTACAGTGTTACTTTTACGTATGTTTTAATGGATGTTCCATTGGCAGCTGATAAAATGAAATCTTTGTTTAATTTTGGGTTTTTTGCTAATATTTTTGGGATCACAGATACGTCTGCGCCCGTATCAATTAAGAATGTTTGTTTCGATTTGTTATCGCGAACAAAAAGGCGGCAAGAGCGAAACTGTATCCAACTATCAGCCGCGTTTATAGTTGGATGTTTTAGTTTGACCGATTTTTTGATTCGAATTTACAAGGTTGGTTGCACTTCGTCGCATTTCTTCCAAACTTGTAATGATAAAAGCAGAACTTGCCGTCGGGTTTATAATTATTTCTGCTATGAGATCAGTTGCGATAATTTGAATTTGATCTCCGATTATTTCCGTCGTTTCTATTCCTACTTCGTGATTTATTAATAGAAAATTGATTTACTAATTTCTTTAAATTCTCTATTTCCGCGCTAAGTGAAGCGATTTCTGAGCTAGCTGTAGAAGTAGATTGAATACTGTTAACTGACAATGCGTTAGAAGCTTGCACGGCTTCGTTTATTTTATCCGCGAGCTTCATGAGATCTTGTATATCATCTTCTTGTTGTGCTATTAGTGCTACGTTTATGACTTGAGGTAGTTTATTCATCCACATCCGCTTTAGCAGATCGGCGCCTACCGTTCCGCAATTGCCCGCTAACCGAAAAAGTTTTCTATAAAACTCAGATGGTTTGCTGTCCCCCATCTGTTCGTCCGAAATTAATTGTCTAATTCGTTTTTCAATTGACAGTGAATGTCTTCCTGTCAAATGTGTTTTTAAGTTTTCGTAAAGGTTCGTTTGTGGTGGATTGAGTAATAAATCTTCGTTATACTCTGCAATGTCTTGTGGCAATGCAGAAACTACGTAATTGTATTTGCTTATATCGGAAGTTATTTTGCCTAAAGCAAATTTTGCTTCCGCCTGTATAAACCATGAGGTCGGTGAATTTGATCAAAATGGCGGAAGTTTCACAATAAGGGCGTTAATTGATTTATTTTGACCGTTTGAATTTGCATTAGAATTCTCGTTTGAACTTGAACTTGAATTTTCGTTTGACTTTGAATTTGAACTGTTATCGGTCATTTTAACTTTGTTTTAAATGTTGCGTATCAAAAATAGAAAAAAATGTTTGTGGTACTCACCAACTACTCGCATTTAAAATTTGAAATTTTAGCTAATTTGGAAAAATTTTTTTTTTATGATTCTATACAATACTAAATTATTAAAATTATGTTTTTCTGCAACGCTGTTGATGATATCTGTGACACGTTGTTGTTCCCTCGGTGGTTGAACATATGGTTTTGTTTTTAGGTTTTGCTGTCCCTCATCTGTTCGTCCGAAATTAATTGTCTAATTCGTTTTTCAATTGACAGTGAATGTCTTCCTGTCAAATGTGTTTTTAAGTTTTCGTAAAGGTTCGTTTGTGGTGGATTGAGTAATAAATCTTCGTTAGACTCTGCAATGTCTTGTGGCAATGCAGAAACTACGTAATTGTATTTGCTTATATCGGAAGTTATTTTGCCTAAAGCAAATTTTGCTTCCGCCTGTATAAACCATGAGGTCGGTGAATTTGACCAAAATGGCGGAAGTTTCACAATAAGGGCGTTAATTGATTTATTTTGACCGTTTGAATTTGCATTAGAATTCTCGTTTGAACTTGAACTTGAATTTTCGTTTGACTTTGAATTTGAACTGTTATCGGTCATTTTAACTTTGTTTTAAATGTTGCGTATCAAAAATAGAAAAAAATGTTTGTGGTACTCACCAACTACTCGCATTTAAAATTTGAAATTTTAGCTAATTTGGAAAATTTTTTTTTTTTTTATGATTCTATACAATACTAAATTATTAAAATTATGTTTTGGGGAAATATGGCCCAATCCTGGTATATGGCCACTTCCATAATTAGGCAGGATGACCCAGATCTCCAGAACTATTAGAGTTAGAAAGTTGGTTCAAAGGCGAAGTTAGAGAGAATCAAATTTAAGCGAACACGTGTTTCAGGGTTTTGGGGAAATATGGCCCAATCCTGGTATATGGCCACATCCATAATTAGGCAGGATAACCCCAATCTCCAGAACTATGAGAGTTAGAAAGTTTGTTCCAAAGGCGAAGTTGTAGAGAATTAAGTTTTAGCGTACACGTGTTTCATGGTTTTGGGAAAATGTGGCCTAATCCCGGGATAACGCCACTTCCATATTCCAGAGGGATGATTCATACCTCTAGAACTATGGCAGCTAGAAAGTTGTTTACAAACTTACAAAAGTACTGATATCCGCAAAAAAGCCTCTTACAGAGGAGGTGTGACGCAAGTCTTTATGCCTGCTTACAAAAGCTGTCAAATCAGAAAAGTGTGACGCATTAATCACCTAAGGTAAAACTATTTTCTTCCAGTTACAAAAGTTCTGAAATCAGAGGGGGGTGACGCATTAAGCTTCGATTCGCAACAAAAATTTTTAAACAAAATTATGTTGAGTTCAAAAAATTGCGTCACAAATGCCAGACCCACCTGCGGAATAATTTTTCAACACTCAGTTTTTAGACGCAAAAATTAAAATTTACCCTAAACGATGTAATAAGAAATAAAAGTCAAATTTTCGCAGCGTAAAAACTGAAAGTACAGAAAAATTGTTTCGTCGTTGGGTCTGGCATTTGTGACGCAATTTTTGAACTCAACATAATTTTGTTTAAAAATTTTTGTTGCGAATCGAAGCTTAATGCGTCACCCCCCTCTGATTTCAGAACTTTTGTAACTGGAAGAAAATAGTTTTACCTTAGTTGATTAATGCGTCACACTTTTCTGATTTCACAGCTTTTGTAAGCAGGCATAAAGACTTGCGTCACACCTCCTCTGTAAGAGGTTTTTTCGCTCGATATTTCTTTTTGATAATGATATTTTAATATCATTATCGAAATATCGATAATCCGTCCGATATTTACATCAAAGAGTGTCTGGAGAAGCGTCTGCTGGTGTAGCTACTCTCTTTTGGCCGGACCCAAGCATTCGAAAAGGACACAAAGGTGGTACATCAACAAAAAATCGCATTTATTGGCAAGGACATGAAGCCTCCAAATTCCCCAGAATTTCGTCCGATAGAGCGGTTTTGGGCAATGGTAAAAATAATATTCCGAAATAGACGTTGGACAATCAAAAATAAGAAACAAATGAAATATATGTTTTAAAATTGTGCATCACAAGTCGACGAAAGTGTTGTGTAGAACATGATGTTATCAATCAAGACAAAATCCGAAAGTTCCTTCGTTCAAATGAGATGGATTACTGATCATATTTTTTATTAATGAATATATAGTCAGTTTTCACAAAAAAAGTGACACTGTTATATTGTACACATTAGAAGTGCCTTTTTGGTCATTGAAGCCGTCCGGATTTAGTTTGTAACATGCCTTACTTTTACATCTTGTACGATACAAAAATATTGTCGTTACTTTTTCACATAATGTGTGAGAATCTACAATGGCTTATTCGGAGTCTTGCCCGTTGAAGGCAATAGGTTCATCCGGGTCTTGGGCCAACTAATATTACCATGTATTCCCAAGACGAATTATTAAAGGAAAAAGTATTTTTTTTGTTTAAAAGAATGGATAACATATGTAGATTCGAAGCATTTCAACACTATCACTTTTAAAAATTTGTCTAAAAAAATTTTAAGTAGAATTATGAAATCAATGTATACCAGATTCGATTTTACACTCTGCATAGCGTAAAGGTAACCCTACTCATGCCATAGAAGCTTTAATTGTGTTTGCAGCTGCTTACTTCATATTGCACATACCCGGAGACATTATGTAGAGGAGAGCCTAAATGTAATTTAACTCAAAATGAAGACTATAAAACATGAAATTGTAAATCGCTTCGGTGTTTTCACAGACCCAAGTAAAACTTGAAAAGTGCCAAAGCCCTACTCAAAAAATATTTGTAACTATTAAAACTAGTATGTATATAAGGTCCAGTATATATGATTCTCTCAATCATTCAACGTAGTGTGAAAGTGACATACATGGTAGCTTGTCCACTTTCATATGAATAAATCCTGTATATTGTCCAGTTTCATATGAATAAATCCTGCATATGCACTCACATTTCGCTCTTTACATAAGACACATACACTTGCTCGCAAACTCGCGTGTTTTGCCTGAGCGTAATGTTCGTGTTATACACACAAGTACATAACAGTTATTATTTTGTAAATCAAGGGCTTATTCACATGCTTTATTAGTAAATTATTAAGTTCGTTAAAATGTCAAGAATACATTGAGACATGAAATTGGTATTATGCAAATATCAAAACACTCATGTAACATCAAACGATACCGAATAATACTTGAGATAAATAAATAAGAATGTCCTTTAAAATATTAAATAAAGAAGTTCATATCTAAAATGCACACCTTATTGAACCAAAATAATGACGATTGCGCATTCATTATGAGAATAGCTTTTGCTTTGATTATTCGTTGACATTAATTCAACAAGTTCGTCACGCATCACGAATCATTATATTTTATTTTGTCATTTTTTATCGGAGTTTATTTATAGTCCTGATAAAAATATTTTTCGTCACACTACGCTAAATGACTTAATAAATTGACTTAATTATTGAATTGCTGTAGACTTCAGCTTTTCGCCTAAAAATCAATAATTTTTTTTTCTTTTTTTTGTTAAATACTTTGGTTTCGCAATTGATTTTTTTTATTTAGCATTTTCTTCTTACTTATGCAAGGGACCCGTACGTATCAGAATAGATGTGGCAAACAGAATTGATGTTATAAAAAGACTCGAACGCACACTGAGAGAAGTCAAAGATTGTGCAACTTTTCAAGAATTGTTTCAGCTGGTAATACAGCCGTATGAGGGTGCTTATGAAATTGCTTCATTTAACGTCTTATCAGCAGTTTTAATCGCTGTACGTGCATCTATGCCCAGCAAATAAGTTCTGGTCCCTGACACTGACAACGTTGAGATGGTTATAGTAAAAGTCCAACTTTGAAGTCATTCGCTTTATGTCTGTTGCCTTTACATTCCTTCTGGCTCCTTTGTAAAATTATACACCAAATATCACGAAGCATTAGAAAGTACACTCCTCTGGATTTTGACCAAGTTCCAACCAGTTCTGCATAGTTACAAGAATGCTGAAAAATCCCGTTATCAAGATACCTCCGCTCAATTGCTCACTATTGAATCCAGGGACAAAAGCCACCAGCCGATTGTATGAATTCTTTCAATGCTTTTCCGCAGACAAATTTAATACCCTTGGCCGTTTGTATTGTTATGATTAGACGTTACACACCACACTGGCCGTCTTTAGATTTATAGCGTTACACACCACAAAAGTCACCAGCCGATTGTATGAATTCTTTCAATGCTTTTTCGCAGACAAATTTAATACACACAGGCCGCTATCATACAAACGTTCAGGTTCGATTTGATATGATATGAATTTATTTCTCAAAAAATCTTTCTTTTATACAAAATGTTTTTAAACTACGGCTAACGATTGTAGTAGAATTAAATTAAATCAAAGGAGTTTAGTTCTTTTTTATGTGAAGAGTGATTTTCACTTAACGAATGTATTTTTATGTAAGTAAGACGGAATCCAACTGAAAAAGCATTCCAACCAGTTCTGGAAAGTTACAAGAATGCTGAAAAATCCCATTATCAAGATATCTGCGCTCAAATCCTCGACGTCACTGTTGCTTAGTGACCAAGTTAAAGCCAATGGCATCGGAAATGCGTTTTGTGTGGCACATGCCACAACCTTCAATGAACACACCGACTGTAGCATATGTCAACAACAACGTCAGCTACTTCAAGCCTACTGTTGAAGAATCATATTTGCCTACCTCTCGCGAAATTTCTCGTTTGATACTAAGACTAAAAAGCAAAAAGAGTCCAGGGTGCCAATTCTCATATTGGTGAATATAAAAAAAAGTTTCGCATGCGAATCTCAAGTTCCATCGGCTAAAGATCCGGTGGTAGAAAAAACGCGTATTCTCATGCATCGGCGGAACTTTTTACGAAATTAAAATAAATTAACTGATGGATCTATACGAAATATACGTAAATAAATGTTAAGATAAATGAATGTATTTAGCAATGAAGGAAGAATAATTGTTAAGATTAATGTTTTAACTCAAAATATTTAAATTTTTCAAAAACCGATCGAATAATTAGTAAATAAGTTTACGCGGTATGTGAAATGAACATTTACATGAATGTAAAAAAAGTTTGTATGGTTATGTATTATGCGTAATGTAATATAATCAAAATTTGGGTTATTTTTTTTTATTGAAAGCGGTCGAAGCGAAGGCCGCTTTGTTATGAATATTTCTGAAAAGGCGAAACCAAACGTCAAATACTTATAAAAAAACTGAAAAAATTGGAGTTAACATTTTTCCAATTGAACAAAACTTTGTGCTTTACTACAAGTGATGGGGAACACCCCGAAATATTGGCAATAAAAATTTGTTTTTGAAAATAAGCGTCTCCATGTCAAGCCCAAGAAATTGGAATGATATCCGTAATGGATTACATACATATATCAAATTTCGTTTCGTCGGTGGAACAATAGCAATATGAGGGAAATCTATACAGCCTACGTAACCAGGAAAGCGATATAGATACCGAGAATCTCGACGATTCGCTTCCATACTATTCGGAAATTGAATTGTTTCAGAAAAAAGTCCACTTTCATGACTTTCATGTACTGCGTCCGTATTGATCTACTCAAGCTAGGTTGACTCAAAGCAACAGGTAGACACCGGTAAATATTCCACTTCCTCCAACAATTGAATTGATGATAAAAATGAAAGTTTCTCCACGTTAAATTACTTAAAAAAAAAAAAAGACAACACAACTAAATTGCAACGGGCGGTCGAAGTATTTAAAAAATTTGACTCTGAAATGTCATTTCTATTTACTTATTCTAAATCTTCAAAATATTTTCCTCATCTAGACACTCACGTGAATTTTACGAACAAACGGATTCTAAACCCGGAGCGACTAAAGATGAATGAGATGAATGGAAACCTCATCCCCCATAAAAACTCGGCGACATACCTTGGGATGCACGTCGATGCCAAAAATAAGTGGATTGAACACATACACGCCAAAATCTACGAACTGAACCTTCGCTTTAGAGAATTATATTGGATTCTAAATCGAAAATCAAGATCCTCAATATACAACAAACTTCTGATCTACAATGAAATCCTGAAACCAATTTGGATGTATGGAATTCAATTGTGGGGATGCGCTAGTAACTGTAACACGAAAAGAGGCTCATAGAGCATGAAAATCCAGAGGCACACCGCTTATTGGACACTGACCAGAACAAAAGACGGCTCAAAAGGACCAAGCCACACGAACTCGTCAATAATCAGGAATAGTTACCCACTATCCCACAACACTCAACCAACAGACAAAGTGCAAAGATTATCAATGGACTCTTTGTGAAACTATAAAACAAAAACTAATTCAGATGTAAATTAATTGTTGGCCATTTATGACCAGTTTTAATAAAATAGTCAAAGAAAAAAAAATCTAAACACTCACATTATATTAATAAATAAATTATGAAATTTAGTATGTTGATTAGTGTTTCGTATCAAATTTTTAAATATCGCATGTAAAAAATCACACGAAACTTCAGATCCGCCAGTGACCAACGTGACGATGTAATTCGAGTGATAACCACACGGAACTTTCCGCCGGTGGATCTTGAGAATCGGAATTTTTGAAAATCACACGGAAATATCAAAATCCACCGGTGGATCTTAGATTCACCGATACGAGAATTGACACCCAGGCGATGATTCGATAAACAATACTATCCTGAAACGGTTACCTAAGAAAGCTATGATCATCCTGATGCACATCTATAGAGCATGCTTCATGCTTCAAACTATCTTATTTACCAGAAATTTAGAAATTTGCTAAGGTCATTCCGATCCCCAAGCCGAAAAAAGAGCTGACTCTCACTTGCAATTATACACCAATTAGCTTACTGAATTCCATTAGCAAAGTTCCAGGCTAAAGAAACACATTTCAGCCCATAATATCTTCCCAAACGAACAGTTCGTATTGCGTCCCGCACATTCAACTAACCATCAGCTACTTGCTACCTCTCTTGCCCTCCGGTCTGGTTTTAAGCATTTTTTTCGGAATACGATGACCTTTCATTCGTTGTACATGACCGAGCCATCGCAGTCGGTTTATTTTGGTAGTTCTGACTATGTGCGGCTCTCCATAAAGCTGACTAAGCTCATGATTGAATCGTCTGCTCCATCGATTCTGCCTTTGATCGAATACTGGTCCAAATATTGTCCGCAGTACTTTTCTTTCGAACGTGTGCAGCGATTGTTCGTCTCTTTGCGTCAAGCACCACGACTACGAACCATACGTAACCACCGGTCTGATCACAGATTTGTATATTGCGCATTTTGAATCTCGGCTTGCTGACTTGGACTTTGAGATTTTCAGAAGGCCGTAATAACTCCGGTTGCCCAGAATTACTCGTCTCTTAATTTCGTCCGCGATGTCGTTATTAGTGTTCAGCTCCGATCCAAGGTATACGAATTTGTTGACCATTTTGAATGTGTGTGTGTCGATCGTTACGGTTTCCTCCTGGAGTCGATTCGAAGGCGGTATGATCAAATATTTCGTTTTTTCGAAATTAACTTTCAACCCAAGGTCGGTTACCTTTCCTCTCCAAGGCCATAAACTTGTCTATAACAACATCCATACTTCGTCCAAGTATGTCCAGGTCATCTGCAAAGCCTAGCAACTGACTGGACTTGGTGAAAAAGGTGCCGCTGGAATCTATGTCCATGGTGGGCACAGCTGCTTCAAGGGTCAGGTTAAAAAGCAGCGTCGAGAGAGGATCTCCCTGACGTAGGCCTTCCTCTATGACGAAAATCTCTGACAGTTGGTTACGAATCTTTACTCGGCTATTAGCTCCGTTCAGTGTTAACTTGGTTAGCGAGATCAGTTTGTTGGGAATCCCAAATTCCTCCATTACTCTCCATAGCTTACTTCTTCTAACACTGTCATAGGGTGCTTTGAAATCAACGAACAAATGGTGTGTTTCAATGTTGTACTCCTTGCACTTCTCCAAAATCTGTCTGATATTAAACAGCTGGTCCGATGTTGAACGACCTACATGAAAACCACCTTGGTATTCACATACAGAGTTTTCCATGTATGAATGAAGGCGCTGGTAAAGAATATTTGCTAATATCTTCTAAGCAACATTCAGCAGAGCAATTCCTCGAAAATTTCCACACTCCATTTTATCACCTTATTTGTAAATGGGACAAATTATGCTGGTATTCCACTCTTCCGGTAACTCCTCGATATTCCATATACGCTCGATGAACTCGTGCATCTCCATACATAGGGCGTTGCCGTCGTTCTTGAAAAGGTCTGTCCCCGGGGCTTTGAAATTTCTGAGCCACGAAATTTCAGCTTCAACTTCTTGCATTGTTGGTTCTTCTATTTATGGTTGCGCAGTATGAAATGTCAATTCGTTACCAAATTTTTCAATTTCGATCAAAACGTTCCTTTCCTGCAGCCGTTTTTGTTTCGGAACAGTTTTCGAGCGAAATTTCTCTTCGAACGATACTCTGTCTGGTCTGCTCGAGTGTATCGACTCAGAGTTTTTAGTCGAGCTGCGTTTTTGTTCTCTAGAGCTCGCTGGCATTCATCGTCGAACCAGGTATTTCTTTTATTTCCCGTTCTCGTTCCCAAAATTTCTGCTGCGGCGCTCTCTACATTCCGCCTAATTTGATTCCACGCATCGTCTATGCTGTGTTGTTCACTGACCATTTCTTCGATAATTTTTCTCTCCAAATCCACGTATTTTTGTTTAATGTCTTCGTTCTGCAGTTTTTCCACGTCCCACTTTTTCAATGCCTGTTGTCGGTTGTGTTGGACCGATATGCGAGACCTATCAACCACTTTGACCAAGTAGTGGTCAGAATCAACATTTGGTCCTCTACAGCTCCTGACATCCAACACATTTGAACAGTGACGTCCATCTATCAAAACGCGATCAATCTGGTTTTTGGTTTGTCCGTCAGGTGATACCCATGTCGCTTTGTGGATGTTTTTATGTTCGAAATACGTACTGTTTACAACCACGTTTCTTGATGCTGCGAAATGAACTACCCGCGTACTGTTGTCGTTAGAGTTTTCATGGAGGCTGTATTTACCAATTGTGGGACTTCGCGACCTATCTTGACATTCAGATCTCCAAGCGGAATCCTAATGTCACGCTTCGGTGCTCCATCATATATCTCCACCAGTTTCTCCTAAAATAGCTCCTTCGCTTCGTTGCCTCCTCCATGGGTGCGTTAATAAGTGTTAATAAGAGTACAGTTGAAAAATTTTCCTCTTATCCGTAGAGAGTACAATCGGTCGTCAACAGGATTGAAACAAATCAACGCGGTTCTAGCTGTGCCGAAAACCATGAAACCTGTTCCATACTCTCTTGGAGTGTCATTACTTTTCCGACTGTAGTAGAACTTATAGTCGCTACTGATCATGGTGTCCTTTCGAGGCCATCTCGTTTCTTGCACTGCCGTAATGTCAATTTTTGACGCTTTTAGCGCACTTGTGAGAGATCTCAATCCGCCTGGCCACAACAAAGATCTTACATTCCATGTTCCTAGTTTTAAATCGTTTTCCTTTTTCGTTTCCGTTTATCCTGTCCGATCTGAGGCTGTGTTGTTGATTTCATAACCGGAAACTAAAAGACTAAAAGAAACTAAAAGTTTACAGTCTCGTGCTTTTTGTATTAGCTGTCAAAATTTAGCCCTTTCGCAGTTTTGCCAATGGGCAATTCCACTGGTAGATTATGTGCAAACCTTGTTTTCTTGCTAAACAAAGCACACGACTATATTTTTCGACAAATGATTCTACATTACATACAGTAAATTCTTACATAACTCTTAGACGAAAACATAACCAAACACCCGCACGTGTCAGAAAGGATGTGGCAAACAGAATAGATGTTACAAAAAGGCTCGAACGTATCTCAATATACAAATAAGCAAACAAGCCAACGTTTTATGTTCTTTTATAACTGTAAGAGTTTCAAAGATCTATAGAATTTACCCAAGGTAATGTCAAAGGCCCTACCGAAGTACGTCTCAGACCATTCAAATCTAGAAAAGATTATATCCAAGGATTGGACTATTTTCTCCTAAAGCCCTGAAACACGTGTCTGCTTAAATTTAATTCTCTTTGCAACCAACTTTTTCACTCTTATAGGTAGTTCTACTGTAACGAATTTGCGGACGCAGCTTCGTTCCAAGAACATTAAAATAAATTTCGCAAACACAGCGTATCTCTACGATCATATTATCCTTGTATGTATACTAAAATAGTTTAAGAATTCTTTATAATGTGATCAGAAAAGATAGGAGGGGTTTTCCGGTACTAGAATGTCGGATGAACATAAATATCCCACATTCGTACCTTTCCCCTACCTCATTCAATAAAAAAGAAAGCGACTCACACGGATTAAAATTAGATGTAAGAAAACTTTATCAATAAATGTAAATTAGAACATAAGATAACGATGAGCAAATGCGGACCACCCTGTACTCTGGTACAATTTTGATCGTTAAGTTTATTCGATAACTTCGAATGTGATTTTCGCGCGCATTATCGCTTAATAAATAGAAGTACAACAAAGGAATTCGTCACTTTTTTCACCAGTTCGATTCTTCCAACCGACCTCGTAACACGCAACTAAGTCATCCACGCGGATCATAAAAGTTTATCATTATCCAAGTTCATTAAGTTTCTGTTGTAATCATTCGGATTGAAGTGTTGTTAAACGCGGACGGTGTCGGGAAAACTGGAATTAGTAAAATATTTGTTGGTCAGTAGACACTATACTTTTATTTTACTGTTGTTTTCCAATTTTCTTGTGGTTTTTCTTATTGGTTGTATCAAAGTTAAATCGCCGATAAAACAGTAGTTGAATTTCTCACGCAACAATGGTTAATTCTGAAGTTTCAACCGCTGTTTTTTTATTTATAAATGGTTGTCTTTAGCATAACAAAGTTTGTTTTTTGGTATAAAACCGGTTATATTTTTGTATAAAAACTGTTGATTTTTGGTATAGAACTGTGAATTTTAATATCAAAACCGTTGTTTTTTTATAAAAAAACGGTTGTTTTTTGGTATAAGAATGGTTGTTCCTTGGTATAAAAAGGCTATTCTTTGGTATGAAAACGGTTGTTTTTTAGTGTAAAAACGTTTGTATTTTGGTATAAAAACCGTTGCTTTTTGGTATAAAAACCGTTGCTTTTTTGTATAAAAACCGTTGCTTTTTGGTATAAAAACCGTTGCTTTTTGGTATAAAAACCGTTGCTTTTTGGTATAAAAACCGTTGCTTTTTGGTATAAAAACTGTTATTTTTTGGTATAATAACGGTTGTTTTTTTATATGAAACGGTTGTTTTTTGGCATAGGAACATTTGTGCGCTGGTGTAACGGTGGTTATTTTCTGGTTTGTAAATGATTGTTTCTAGGCGTAAAAATAGTTTTTATACTTTTAACAATCGTGTTTCTTGGTGACAACAACGGCTGTTTTGCGGCGTAACAGAGCGTGTTTTGCTAATAAACAACTGTTGCTTCCCGACGGACTGATCTAGGGCGCTCCTCTATGATCTCTGGGGCCCATGGTTCCGTTGGCAAAAATGTTCTTCTCAAGATAACTTTATCTTTGGTAGCGATTCCCTATATCTAATGCCTAATGAAATATTTACGAAAAACGATAACGGCAGAGTTCGCTCAAGGTCCACTTCATGGACCCCAGAGTACTCAACAGATTTTCGCGAAATCTATTTCTAATAAGCTTTCATGCTATACTTATGCTGAGTTTTTGGACACATCTACGTTTCATGCGAAAAAAATAGGACGATCGGTTCAACGGTTTCCAAAAAAGTTTGGACGGACAGACAGAAGGATAATATTAATTGTTTTTTGATCGATTGCGCCATGACCTATTTGTCAAACTTTGTTTGAAACGAATATTATCTCCACGAAAAAACTCTGATTCTTCGCCGTCAGCCAATATATTACACTATTTACTTAATTTGTAAAAGGTCGTAAACCTAACAGAACCGGAAGTCGTATTTTTGGTTTAGCATGATGTCAAGTATATTTTCAAAACGTAAGACTGAATTTCATGATGTTCAAGAAGGAAAACGATCGAGATTTAACTTTAACCATGGTTAGTACTAAATGGACATAATCTCCTATAAATGAGCTATCAAGTTTCTTTTTTAACATTGTCAGATCTTTCGGAGGTTGAATCACTACCAGAAAGTGATTGCGATTTATCTGAACTAGCTGAACTGGCCGAATTTTCCGATATTGACTTCGATGTGCGAGCATACATTACAACATTGGATTTTAAACTTCGTAAATGGGCAATCAAAAACCATATTCGATTACTCGCCTTGAGCGAGTTATTGAAGATTTTAAAAGTAAACGGTCACAATTCATTGCCGTTAGATGCTCCAACTCTCTTGAAAACTCCCACTAAAGTTCGAAGTGTGAAAATGGGCTTTGGCCAATATTGGTATGGCGGTATACGAAAGAAATTAATTCAAATTTGTGAAAAAAAGAAGTGTTCCGAAGCTCAAGAATTAACTATTCACATTGATGGAACACCTGTATATAAAAACTCAAATTCAGAGTTCTGGCCGGTTCAGCGCGATGTAAAAGGTGTCGACATGAACTCATTTTTCGTATCGATTTATCAAGGCAAGTCAAAACCTTCGTCTGCGAAAGAGTTTATGAGGCCACTACTAGACGAAATCCACAACTTACTTGCAAACGGACTGGCTGTGACAATAAATTATAAGGTGTTCAATTATCAGATTCGAATTAACAAATTCATATTGGACGCACCAGCACGTGCGTTTCTGAAGTGCATTACTGGGCATAGTGGTTATTTTTCTTGCGAAAGATGTGAAGAGCGTGGTGAATTTATATACAAGGTTTCGAAACGTGCGAGCACCAAAAATGTCAAAAGTTCCGGTCACGGATGAATCATTCAGAAACCGAGAAAATGAGCAACATCATTCACGATAATTCTCCTCTGGAAGAACTGCCAATCGGTATGGTTAGAGATATTCCGTTAGAATATCTCCACCTCATCTTGTATGGAGCCATGAAAAGACTTATGATTTTATGGGTGGATGGAACAAGATATTTTAAATTTTCCAAAATGGACATACTTCAAATTTCCGAAAAACACGTGCAAACTGGCTCCACAAAGCCTTCAGAAATTAACAAACCGAACAGGTCGTTAAAATGTTAAAGCTTTTGGAAAGCTTAATTTGTATAAAAATTTGGTGTAGAAAAACTTAGCGTCATAATTACACTTTAAAAGCCGACCCACCGCGACAGTACCCATATAAGTTTGGTATTATTGCAAAGCTGGCACCAGCAGCAGCCAGGAAAAATAGTTTTTCAATGTTTTAGACGCCTTTCGGATGCACAGGAATGGATTGAGGTTAGCCGCAATAATCAAAATTTTACCCCTACTTTCAACTGCTCATAATTCATTGTGGATGAATTTTAAGCCCAACATGACCCCTTTGCCCCGAAACTACGTGCAGTTACCTTTCCAACGAGCCCCCACTCGACCTTGTACGCTTCTTCTAGTCGGAGAAATTTCTGTAAGAAAAGTGCATGTTTTCGGTTTTTGAACACCTCTCAATAGGCACACAAACATCGATGATTTTTTTTAAAAATATTTTTGGCTTCTAGGGATCAGTACCTATTCAGGAAAGTATACAAAAATCCGCTGGGAGATGCATCCGATTTCGGCAGGCTCTTTTTCAAAAGAATCCCTCGGTGCGAGGCGGATACCTTCCTCTTCAACAAGTTGTTAAGAGAATAACAGAGAGAGAATTATGTGAAAAAATATGTAACTTCGAAGGAGAAGAGATCAACAAGGAAGGGTTATACAAAGGAGTCCTTCGGATGAAGGGACTTCGAATGGATTCCTCTGAAAAGAATAGATGGATTTTAAAAAAGAATAAGGACATTTTCAAAATCAGCTGCATCTATCAAGAAGACGAAAAAATGAAAATAAATGGTGATGTCCTTTTTACACGAAACCAAGAAAATCTGTACGATTTACCTATTGCATCGAAATATTTATTCATTTATCAATCAACCCTTGGTTCAGCTCCTTCTTGTATCGATGTAGATGATATATGCTGCAAATTGTACCGTATTGAAATATCTGCTACAAAATCTGCATTTATACCACTTTTCCATAATATCCGTGAATAAAGATTATTTTAATTCGGTCAATGTTTCTTTTATCTCGTAATTTTTAAAATGTTTGGGCCGGTTTTCTCAGAAATTGATCAAATTTTAGCGTAATTTCTAGAAATGTGTCATTGTTTGTCGCTTTCGTAGCAGACATATTTCTTGCTATTCTACACTTTAATAATCAATGAACATAGATGTTGATTTCGTCTTATCAAGAACTCGTCAGTGCGCCTATATGTCGCAAGACCATGTGCTGGCATATCCGCATGGCCACATTTTGAGTGAGTAATCATCTCGAATGTACCGTTTTTTATATGCATCGTTTGTTCTTGCGGTGTGCGCCGGACGCAAAATTTCGGCGGCAGCGACAGTATGTTTTTGAAAAATTCGGCGGCGGCGCAATCAGCTAGCCGAAATTTCATTTTTTCCGGCGGCGGCGAAATTTCGATTTTCAAAATTTGGCGGCGGCGCACTCGGCCAGCCGACATTTTTTTTCGTCGGCAGCGGCGTATTTTTTAGTGACTTTTTCGGCGGCGCTCGGCGCGGCGCAAAAACTTTGCATCATAAATAATACATTGTTTTTAATTACGTGTCTCACAGTAAGGCTAAAATCCGAAAAAATGCTCTGCGGAACCAGAAAGCCGTTTCTGTATATATTATATTTATGGTGAGCTAAGAAATTTTTGGAGTATCAGAATAACGACTAAGACTTACCTACTGCTATGGTGCATTTTCTTAAGAATTTTGTAAAGAAATTTCATCCTAAGAATATGCATCTTAGTTCTTTGAAGCCGATATAAATCTTGGTCGAGTTGTTGCACATATCTAGACCATATCCAACGCACTTGCCACACATGCCCCGAACCACTCACGAGTGGAGACAAGATATTTTTTTAAGATTTTTAGAATGGTCATGTTAGATCTTGACCTTGCAAAAATTAGTAACAAGCAGGACTCTACGTGGATTGGTAGACCTATACAATATCTCAAAAGTCCCCATCGATCACCCCATAGCATTTTGAGTAATTGGCCAAAAACCGATAAAATTGAGGTTAAGTGTAAGCTTTTTATTGTTGTTAGACGAAAATCTGAGTTTTCCAAATTAAACTAAAATATTTCGGCGCACCTGTCTATAGGTGACTGCTTCCAATTATTTTTTTTTCCTATGGTACTGGTCAATACTTCAATGTTACCATAAACAGCGGATCTACTAAGTCAATGAGTTCTCTTAACGTAATCGAACAAACGATGCGTATAAAAAACGGTACATTTGAGATAATTACTCACTCAATTGTCACCATGCCGATGTGCACATGCACATGTTCTTGCGACATGGGCGCACCGACGAGCTCTTTATAAGACGAAATCAGCGTCATCAAAAAATTAACCCGTTGAGTTGTGTGATTCAAGTGTGCCTGTATCATTCAAAAACACTCAGTAGCACTAAAAAGGAATAGTTGCCGTTATTTAATATAAAATGCAACGGAATATTTTCAACTTCAAAACATTTCAATTCGCCGCGATTCAATATCTATTTCATTTAATCAGCCAATGTGGTCAATTTCCGAAACAATAGAATTTGGATCTATCCTCGTTACTGCACATCCAGCCATTTGGATAATCGATGGGGTTTGGAATAGAAGGATCATCTATAGACCGAAGCGTCCTGATCGCTCCTCAGCCCAAATATCGGTATAAAACTAGTGAAATTCAAAGTTTTAGTTATCTAATAATCCATGTGACTAATTAACAAATCAAAAACAGTTGCGGTGGCAGAGCACCGAACAAATTATGAGGCTGGGCTTTACTATTGTTTCATTATCATTAGGTTATTTTACAACAGGGGCCGCATGTCTCAAAGAAATTTTCTGCTTTTTATGTAGCATGTATGGCATGTACGGCCTAGTAAATTTTTAGATTTGTGGAACTGCTGTCGAAATCTGATAATAATTTTCTGCGATTCATTTGTTGCAATGCCATCAACGAGATGACACAAGATACTGATTTGAGTATACAAAATATTCTCCTTTTATAGTGAAAAATAAAACATCTGCTGAAACAGATTCAGTTAATGTTAGAGTTAAAGAAAATTTGAACAAGTGAAGTAAATAAACATTTGTTAGTAAGTTATAATACGTTTATACCGTTTCTGACTTTTATGATTGTTTTGTTTTAAAACTGAAATGTTTGGAGATTCTACTTGGAGAGTTGCGTTCGAGGTTTATTAGGTACATTTGACGTAAATACACACGGTTAATATATAGACTTTAATCAAATATAAATTTGTAAGAACTCTAATAAACATTGGGATACAGCTAAGTTTCAAGATACACACAATTTTCTGATACACATTCACTTCATTTGGGTTCTGTTTTCAATTTATTTCTTTTATATTTAGAATCATTCGAGGAGGCATTAGTCTTTGAAAAAATGTATTTCGTGAGTATCAAGAAAAGAAAGAATTGAAAAGACAGCATCCTGTTACTCATGCAGATAATTCAAATCACAATTTAATTGACGTAAACGATCTCGTTAAAAATATTAGCAGCAAGGCAGGTATTTGTCAATAAAACAAATTTTAAATTTTCGCCAAAAATATAAAAGGAAGAGAGGCCATTCATAAAGAACGCGCAAAAAATTTCCCGTTTTTTTACCCACACCCCATTCAATTCTTTTTATTAATTTTTTTAAAAACCTTCTTAGTTTGCAAGTGATTGAGACTTGCATCACAACCTTAACGAATGGGTACGTTGCAACAAAGATTTCGTGAAGCCAATAAAAGGTTTTCGACTTTCTAATAAGTGGTCTAAAATATAAAGTGTCCAAATAGTTCCACGATAAAAGTCTCCAGTGACCGGATGAGATCCGAAGTCATTTAGGGAATTAAAAATTTGAAAAATCATCTGTTTTTGAAGTCTACCCTATCACTGTAATCTAGAATGTTAAGATACTATTTGCCCTTGACAGCCACATCGAATAATTTTGCAGCGGTACCCTATATGAAATGTTCGATTAGAAATAGACTATACCATGCTATATTTTTTGTTGATGTGGGTGTACTCTAGACCCAAAGACATTTCTACAGAAAAAATTTTTTTCACCGGAAATTCCTACAAGATTGAAAAGTTTCATTTCCGCTGAAACTATACTTTCGAAATTAGCGCCTAATTTCTTTGAAATTTAACGTTTTCATACGAGATAGACAAATGCCAACTTCAAAACTTCGACCTTTAAAAAAATGGTAGACATTTAAAAAAAGATTCAATAACTGAATCTTTCAATTCAGTCAATTCATTCAATTTCGTATCGATGAAATTAGATTACTTTTATCAACACAAAATACACGCCTCAATAAAAACTAATTCCAAGTTGAAAATTTAAATTTTTCATTGAAAGAAATTTTTGTAATGTTTGTGTTGTGTTGTGACATTTTGATACTTTAAGAAAACGTCTTATACCAGCGACGAATTATACGAATTGTGAAGGACTAACGATTCGCATCAAACTTCACTACCTATGTGGAATTTGGGTGGAAAAGAGCGCGAATCACATATTTCCGATAGTTATAAAATGAAAAATCTACATGATTTGAATTAATTTCGTCAAACTTTGAACCATGAGCATCTTTTTTTTTTAACTATGATCCGATTCATATAGGAAAATGGAGAAAATTTTTTTTTTTTGGGTATAGCCTATTGGATGAGGAAGTACGTACTCATTCTGTTCTAATTTTTTAAAAGGTGCCACCAAACTTAATAAACTTTCTACACAAAGAAGTAATAATCAAGAAAACTGCATGGTAGGTAATACAACTGCAGGTAATTTTATAAGATTTCTAGTCAATATTTTGTACCTAAGCTCAAAAACTTTCAGTTGTGAAAAAATCTGTAAAGAAAACAGGAAGTGGTTCAGTGAGACCTGTAAATTTTGCTGAGAAAAAACAACTTCCGTTTCAGAAGAATTATTTGAAATCACGAAGTAATAACTATCTTACTAATACTTCTTAAGCATTTATGTATGATTTTTAAAAGCAAAAATATGAGAAATTATGTTATTGAAATTAATTCTGGATGTAAAATTAGTACCACGACTGGGACCCGAACCCAGAATGTTCATCTTTCCGGGCAGCAATCCGGAAGATTCTGGGTTCGGGTCCCAGTCGTGGTACTAATTTTTCATTCAGATTTAATTTGTCATAATTTCGCTTTCGAAATTCTCGGATTTTCGTTCACTTCAGTCACTGTTAATTGAAAACATAATTCAAATTATGTGATCCGGTAAAAATCCAGATTGTATGCGGTATATCTATTCTAGAAATCATTTTCTTCTGAATTCTGCGAAGTTAAGCTTCCATAGCTGGATGCGGTTCTAAATAGATCGTTGGTCGGTGACGAACGGTGTCGCACCATGTCTACACAGCTGAATAGAGATCTTATGCAACAATTTTATTTTATTTATTTTATTATGAAATAAAGCCGTGTGGCAAATTTTTCATAGAAAACGGAGGTATCGTATGTGTTGTATGAGCTTTATCCATTTCAAATTTCAAATAATTGATAGATATTTCTGAAAATTTCATAGTTCAGAAAAATGATTTCTCCGAATAATTAAAATGTTAGACAAATGTTCTTATTTATTTTGACGCGCGTTTAGTGTTAAATCATGAATTACTTGATTTAAACAAATTGATACCAGTCCGACCTTTGCGTTAAATGATCACAACTTTGACTTCAAACAATGTAAACAAATTTATTTGATCATTTCCTCGTTCCACTATTGATACACAACTTTTCAATTGGCGCGACAATTGACTACGCACACACTATTCGCTCTATGGTAGAACACGGAATGAATTTCGTGTGTTCTTCGTATAACTTGAATGACCACAAAAGGGTTGCACGATTCTAAACTGAACTTTGCGACCCGTTGGAGACGGATTCTGAGCAATAAAGTTTAATCTAATGAAGTGAGATTAAACACTCCGGAACCCAACAACCAAAAAAAAATAAAAATGTAACTTAAATCTAATGACATTGTTGTTCTTATAACTTTAGGTCTTCCCGATTTGACTAGCCCTTTTGATCTGTGTATGTGTCTTCTCTGTGTTCTGTGTATATGTTGCTGCTCTGCGATCTCGTTTCGGTGCCACTGGAACAAAAAATATGGTGAAAGTGACTTGTTCATTTTCAAAGTTCACGCATCAAAATACGGCCCTTTTACGATCAGAACTCACAGCTTTGCTTAATAAAATAATAAAAAATTTTAAACTTAACACTAACCTTATCATTTCTGCTACTTACAATTCAACAAAATGGTCACCTTATTTCCTTGACATTTACCTATCGGCCGCTGTTCAATCTCGAATAGATTGAACATTTTTTAATCCCAAATTTTACAGATGGCAAGATGTTCAATCTCGAATCGATTGAACATTTTTTGTCATTTCAAAAATATGACACAAGTTTAGCCTATTGAATTAAATATAATTATTAAGGAAAAGAATTGTGTCATCAGGTAAATGAACTGGAAATTCTTGGGTAACACGAGCATAAATGCTTTGCAATCACATTATTTCCATGTGTAAATATAATAAATATTGCAATCTCGGCAATAAGCATTTTATGTGGTATCTACAAAAAATTACTTCTGTTTCGAAAACAATATCGAATGATCTAGAATTATTAATTTAAGTAGTAGGGCATAATTATTGTACAAAAGCAGGGTAAAAAGACTGAATAAAGTTAGTAAGTTACGATAACTCAAAATGAGCTTTTCACTTCAACGGGTCTCTGAGCTCAGGAGACCCCAACAATGGCAATTGGTCACTCCAGACCAACTCAAGAGAGCCAATTGCCCAACAAAACATCTTGGTAATTTTCATTATTGCACTATCTAAAATCGAAGGAGATATTGCAATCTTTAAAATTTAACAGCCGCGACATCTGCTGACTTGTCAATAGGAAGAATACTAATTTTATGTATCGGCCTCATCAGGTCTATCGTCTCTGTACGAACCATCACCCTCCTCACCAATCCTTCCGAGTCAGGGAAAACCTCAATTATTCTACCCATTCTCCATTTCAAAGGGGGAAGATTATCGTCCCTGATCAAGACTAAATCCCCTACCTGCCGCATCCACTTCCTCCTCTGTTGTAACGCCGACAAATATTCGTTTTTCCAACGTTTGGCGAAATGCTCTACCCTTTGAGATATCTGTTTGAACATTCCAAGTCTATTTGGATTGACTTCTAATAGACTGGGCTTGGGGGGCGCCAATAAAGAGTGACCCACCAAAAAATGACCAGGAGTTAGAACTGAAAAGTCTCTCGGATCATCTGACATAGGACACAAAGGCCTTGAGTTTAACACTGCTTCTACCTCTGCCAGAACCGTCGAGATTTCTTCGAATGTATGCACTGACTCCCCAACAACTCTCCGGACTTCACCCTAGCCTCCCATATCCCTCCCCAGTGAGGCGCGTGTGGCGGAATGAAAGTCCATTGAACCCTATCTCTCAACATATAATCGGCCACTTCTGGCTCTAGAACCTCTTTAATGAAGAAGGCATCCAAAAATTTTTCAGATGTCAGACTACTAACTAGTTCTAAGTACACAGAGCCTTCGTGCACAAACAGACAAATACTGCAATCCAACCCTTAGAAATTCTTCGTGGACCTGGTTTCTTTACCGTTAACACCTGCATAATCTACACCCGTGTAAGATTGACCCTCGGCTCAGGCAACGTTCCCATCAACTGACCTTGCAACTTCTTCGCATGACGATGGCATTTAACGCATTTGAAAATTTGATTCCTCACAGACTTCCTAGTATCGATTACCCAGTATAGCATCCGCGTGTAATTCATGATCAACTGTGTTCCCCCACGCTTCGTAATCTGGTGAGCATCGTTTATAATCATTCTAGCCAGGGCGGAACCTTTAGGTATTATAGCCTGATGTTTCTCCTCATAATCTACTTGCGCTTCTTCCGGTCGTCCCCCTACTCTCAAGATCCCCGACGCGTCGATAAATGGATTTAAACTCAACAACTTACTCTTGGCGTCCAGCGCCTTACCACTCTTATTATTAATTTCATTCGCAAACTCTGACTTCTGTGCTCTCCTAATCCAAAATCTTCTCTCATCTTCCAACTGACTGACTGACAAAAGACATTCTTTACGCTTATTCTTTACCGTACGAATTCGCGCAGTCACTCTGACTAACTTATTGAACGATGAATATCTTTCCATCAACTCTTTGATCAATTCACTCTCTTCCACTTTATGCGATATCAAACACGTTTTACCTCTCAGCTCCATCAAATCTTCTGAAATTTTTACATTTGGATTTTTCGGCCACTTTTCCTTAGACAACTTTAACCATAAAGGTCCGTTCCACCACAGCTCATGCGATACTAACTCCCTCGGACTTAATCCCCTTGAAAGACAATTTGCTGGATTTTATTTACATTCTACATGCCTCCAATGTTCCGCTGAAGTGACTTCCTGGATTTCTGAAATTCTGTTCGCCACAAATGTTTTATGTCTGTCTGCCACTGAGTTAATCCAATCAATAGTGATTGATGAGTCTGTCCAACAAACGTACTTCTCTATTCCCAGTTCCTCCTTTACTACATTCATCAAATTTGCAACAAGTGCCGCTCCACACAACTCTAATCTCGGTACATTGACTGTTTTTATTGGCGCAACTCTTGACTTTGAGACTAAAATTTCCACTCTCCCTATGTCACTGTCGATTGGCGTTGTTTTCATGTATACGACTGCTCCATAACCTTGTTCGGACGCATCACAAAACCCATGAAGTTCCGCTCTACAACTTTCGTTCCATCCATACCACCTCGGAATTTTAATTTGTTCTAGCGACTTAAGTTCTGCCCTGAATTCCAACCACTCATTTCCTAACTCCTCTGAGATCGCATCATCCCATTCTAAATTTTCCTTCCACATCCTCTTAAACATCATTTTGGGTTTCATGACCACTGGACCCAACCATCCTAGAGGGTCAAATAGTTTTGCTGCTTGAGCCAAAAATGTTCTTTTCGTTAATTTTTCGTTGACGTTCACTTCGGGTATCTTGAAAAAGAAATAATCTTCGATTGGAGACCATCCTATTCCTAGCGTTTTTATTTTGTCTTCAATATTGATCTCCGCCGAATCGAACTCACGTTCATTTTCTGGAATTATTCGCACTATTTCATTGCTATTACTGGCCCACTTTCTCATCGGAAATTTTGCTCTCAAAGTTATTTCACTTACTTCTCTCCAAATATCCTTTACCTCTTCTATTGTATCTCCACCAGTAAATAAATCGTCCACATGAAAGTCTCGCTTGATAACCTCTGCTCCTTTTGGAAAATTTTATTCTTCGTCTTCCGCAATTTGTTGAAGTGTTCTGATTGCCATAAACGGCGCACTCGCCGTTCCGAAAGTTAATGTGTCTAACTCATAATCTTCGATCGGATCGTTCGTATTGAACCGAAAAACCATTCTTTGAAATTTGGAATCCTCGGCATACACTTTTACTTGGCGATACATTTTTGTTATGTCTCCCTTTAACGCGATTCGCTTACATCTCCACTTTATGATTCTGAGAATAATTCCATCTTGAATTGTAGGACCAACCATCAAAATTTCATTTAAAGACTTGCTAGTAGATGTTTTTGCAGAAGCATCAAAAACAATTCGAGTTTTTGTTGTTTTGTTGTCTTCCCTGACAACCGCATGATGAGGTATGTATTAGCAACTTTATCTTGAACTTCCATCCTCATGTACCTTCCTATGATGCCTTTCTGGTGTGTCTGCGCGTCGCATGTGCCCCAAATCCAAGTGCTCTTGAATTGCTTCCATGTAATCTCTTTCTAATTCTGGATTTCTCACGAATTTTCTTTCCATTGCTAGCCATCTAGCTACGGCTTGATTCCTAGACTCTCCCAATACTTTACTCGGATTTTCTTTGAATGGTAAGTGAACTTGTGGCCTTCCATCTGGTAATCTTAAGTAGGACGTCTTGAATACTTCTTCACAGTTGCGTTCTTCTTCAGTTAGTTTCTTCTTTCGCTTCGGTGGTTCTTCCATTTCCCAAAATTTTTTCAAAAGCTCGTCTTGATCCTGTGCACCTCTTGTATGTAAACTTACCACCGTGTAACGAGCTCTGCTTCCCCTCTTACCTTTACCAGAAATGATCCATCCCACTTTTGTATTCTGTGCTAGATAACATCTTTCCTTCAGTACTCCGCTTAGCATGATATATGTGTAAAATTCCAATCCCAACATTATGTCAATGTTAGTCGGTATTGCATATTCTGGATCCGCTAATTCTATGTTTGGAAATAAATTGTTTGGCCGTAAATCGCTTGACGTTGGCAAGATACCAACCAGTTGATTAACCCCATTTGCTTCCCCTTCAAACGTTTCTGTTTCATTTATGACTAATTGTAAGCGCACTGAAGTATCAACCCTTGACGTGACTACTTCTTCCAACCCTTTAACATTGAATGGTGGAATTTTCAGCTGCTTCAGGTCTAGCATTGTTGCTACTGACTTCTTAATGAATGCATCACCCGAACATTGATCGATTAACGCCTTGAGATTAAAAATCGTTCCTTTCGCTGTTGACTTAACTATAGCTGTTGGATATAACGTTTTATCTCCGATTGTTTCACTTGTCGGTGCCGAATGGACTTTAGACATTGTAGAAAGGTTCGTTTCCACACGTTGATCTGATTGACCTTGAGATATATTATCTTTAGACCCTGCTCGTTGCTGAGTATGCTCTTGATAGCGCTGTAAATGACTATGACTATTCGACGACCGAAAGCCTTGCGCCGAACCTTGACCTTTGGAGGATGCCTTTGAATCGGAATTGACTTTCGCGTTACCGTTACTAAAAAAATTACCGCTATACTTAGGCCCAGAATTTATACTTTGACTAACCTCTTCTTTATGAAGAAGAGTATGATGACCTCGTTTGCATTTAAAACAAGTTTTGATACTCTTACATTCCTTTACCACGTGACCACTACCTAGACAATTACGACATAATTTTTTCGCATTAACAAACGCGAAATCTTTGGCAATTTTACATGCGATTGCTTGCCACCTGAACTCCCATCTCTATTATTTTCACCAGCATTTTGATTCTCACTTACTTTCTGCACGGGTTTAAACACTTCTAATTGCTCTTCTATGATACCTTTCAATTCAAAATACTTTTCTTCCCAAGTTTCAAATTGCCCTTGCTTGAAATAACTTAAGTTTTCAGTTTCCTTTGTACATAAACTTTCCATTAAGATCCACCTCACACATCACTTTCCATAAGTCTTGAAGACCCTCAAACCTGCCGGTTAAGTAACCCTTCGTTCTCTTTGCTTTTGAACACTTGCTGAGATTCGATTCAAAACTCTTTAACCTCTTCTCAATAGAATCCACTTCCTCTAATACCGCCTCCATTATTCAACTATTTTGCCCAAAAGGATATTGAAAATTCAATTTCAGGTTCACCAATGAATTGATGTTAAGCAGCAAAAACTGTTAAATACTAAAGCAATTTAAGTGACAACTCATTCACTTTATGAAGTAGTTCAAATATTCCGGGTCAACGCAATGAGTTCTTCACGTATTCTCACTTAAAATGTTCAATGACTCAAAGCAATTTTATTGAAAAAAAAATTAAAGAAATAAACAACAATTCTCCGTGTTCAAATATTTTTGATTTAATTTTTCGTTGAACTTTGAACAAATCACTTACCCCGTATTTTCCGGCCTCCAAATTTGTTCCACTTCCAATGAATTTTTCCGTACCGTTTACTGCACCAACTGACTAATAGTTTGAACTCGAAATGCCAAAATGTTTACACCAATCGACCTGCCAACTTAACTCAACACCTTCGATTCACCAACAATATACTAACGCCCATCAATTTTCTGCACCAACTGCTTGCTCGCCACTTTTTATCTTCACTGGACCTCTGCTACTTATCGTTACTGCGTTACTGGAACTCTGCTACTTATCGTTACTGGAACTCTGCTACTTATCGTTCAAGAGCCCTGTTTGACTGTTCAAAACAACGCCAAAAATAATTCCTCTCTCAACTTCACCTCTACGACAAAAACTGCTCGAAATAGTATTTCTTTTAACTTGACCTTCTATCGTCCTTCTATGCGTTCTCTAACTTTATGACTTTTTTCTTTCAGATTCTCGTTCTTTACTTGCTCATCCAATTTCATCAACTTCGCAACACTTCCATCACAAATTTTTTAGCAACCTCTTTACTGACTTTTTTCTTCTTGCTTTTGTCCGGGCGCTTTGTTAAATCATGAATTATTTGATTTAAACAAATTGATACCAGTCCGACCTTTGCGTTAAATGATCACAACTTTGACTTCAAACAATGTAAACAAATTTATTTGATCATTTCCTCGTTCCACTATTGCTACACAACTTTTCAATTGACGCGACAGTTGACTACGCACACACTATTCGCTCTATGATCGAACACGGAATGAATTTCGTGTGTTCTTCGTATAACTTGAATGACCACCAAAGGGTTGCACGATTCTAAACTGAACTTTGCGACCCGTTGGAGACGGATTCTGAGCAATAAAGTTTAATCTAATGAAGTGAGATTAACATTTAGTACATTATTATTGTGCTCTTGCATTTCCCGTTACTTGACCTATATTTTAATTTATTTACAGATTATCTATCTACGTAGAACTGTAGAGCCGCCGAACAATGAAATTGAGTTTTTAAATTTTAATCAGCAAGACATTGAAAATGTGCAAACAAGTAACAAAATTTATGATCAAACATGTTCCTATTCTCCAAACATTTTTTCAGACTACACTCAAGTTAACATTCCGAGAAAAGTACATGTACTCCAAGATGTTTCAAACCAAACTCCACCAGGAATTTCGTCTCAAGAAGGCATGACTTTCGAAGAGGGAGTTTTAAAAGAACTCGCCGATTTGAGGCCCGAATCGAACGAAGAATTGAGAATTTTTTTAATGAACAGTCTCAAGATAATGAACAATTAAGGATGCAAGGTAATGGTCACTCCCGAATACAAGGCGGTACCCAGTCACGTGGGCAAGGGAACTTTCATCCACGGATACAATGTCAACGTGGTCCGTTTGGTGTAGCAAGAAATGAAATGTCCATTCGTTATCGGGAGCAGGATACTGCAGCATATTACGCAGACGATTTCGAGACTTTCGAGGAACTCGATAAAAATTTTCCTGTGCGTATACAGGCACGCGTGGAAGAACTAGAATTTCACATTAGGAAAGATTTGGAGTTCAGAATGCTTTTGGTAAGAATTCGTCCACATATTACGTGCACAAGACGATGTGATTTTCTTAGACTCTTTTATACCCGCTGTCGCTGTACTCACCAGTACATTTCGACCAAATACCCCCTCCCCACTTTGTACATAAGTACGCAAAAAACTCAACAATAACGCATTATCTAATTATTAATCTGCGGCCATATGCTTTTAAGTTTGCGCGTTTTTGCTGTTATCTCTTTTTTCAATGTATTTTGTATTGGGAAAACTGCAAAACAGCTGAAATTTGACCGTAAGTAAAAAGTTAAAACCACACGACCGCAACTGATTTTAAAGCCATTTTGCAAATTTGTGACCTATATTTTGAATTCCTAAACTTGACTATTGATTGTTTAACCTGACCGGTTTACGTGCACAGAGCCAGTTAAACTAACTGGCCACTTTTAGGCACTGTCAAAATATAGTAGGTTACTCGCAACAGAATCTACCGAATATGAAGCCTATAATAGTCGGGAATGGTGATTGAGATGTTCGGTACATAGTTCGGTATTTCTAGCAATGACTTTGTCAGTCTAGTCAGATATCACGATTGAAGTTCGATAATTCAAAATTGACCGTACTGCTACGAACCAAGCTGAACTCTCCAGGGCTGAATCTTTCCAGTTTACCTTAGATGGTTGAATACGGATCAACATACAGCTACTTTTATTACTGTAGTGACCATAAATGTTAGTTGTGTCCATGTACGTACTCAAATATCAAACTATCACTTCTAACCCCTCCCGCTTACAAACTATGATTTAATCGTTCATATCAGAAAAAAAAATTTTTTTCGTTTCAAAAAAGTTGTCTCGGCTCAATGAACTTGAAGGCGACAAATACAAGAAATGCATTCGGCAAAAGATGAAATACTTATTTGCTGATCAATTGTTGGAATGTTGCACTTGGGGCGGGACATCAGAAAAGGACGCTTTCAAGCAATTTAGGGCAATAAACAATATAATTATCCGTAGCGTGCGAGTACAGTGCCCGAACACCAAACGAAGCAAATACAAATCTTACATGGTGCAATGGCTAAAACATGCCAAAACTCGGCAGCGTGTAGTTACTTACACCTACCCCGAGTGTAAGAAATCGAATAGGAATGAAGATGATAGCTCGGATGAATATGATGATGATGATGAAGCTGGATTAAACTTTTAATTTTTGTTAAATTTTCCGTTACATCAGGTTTTTATTACTTATTTGTCTAACAGATTGTTTTGCGAAGTTGTAAAATAAATCCATAAAAAGCTTTACCAAATGCTGTTGTTATGGTAGAAGTATGTAGGTATAACGGTAACCGTTACAAAAGATCGTTTACGAAATGCAGTTGGCAAACTCACTAACAAACAACCATCGTTGCAACAGAAATAACTCAACACCGTCGTAACGAAAGTAAGCAACAGTTACACCAAGAAACAACAGTCGGTCGTTACGCCGGAAACCAACGGTCGCACTACTGTTATTTAACTGTCGCACTACTGTTATTTAACTGTCGCACTACCGTTATTTAACGATCGCACTACTGTTATTTAACGGTCTCACTACAGTTGTTTAACTATCACACTAAGGTTATTTAGCGGTTGCACTACAGTTATTTAACTGTCGCACTACCGTTATTTCACGGTAGCACTACAGTTATTTAAAGGCCGTACAACAGTTGTGCTATGGTCGCACTACAGTTATTTAATTTTCGAACTATCGTTATGTAACGACCGCATTACCATTCGTTAACAGTCTAACTACAGTTGCTTAATGGTCGAACTACAGTTGTGAAACGGTCGCAACTCCTTTGTTAAACGATTTAACTACCTTTGTTAAACGGTCGCATTACTTTTATTCCGACAGTAATATTACTGTTGCTAAAATCAAAATTAACAGTTGTTTTACTGTTGTCAATGTAACTGTATAAAAAAATTTTCACAATCGATGTTATGTAATACCACAACTGGATAGAAACCGATCTTCTTCTGAAAACTTCAGTTTTATTTTGCTATTTGGGAATTTAATGCAGTGAAAGTGATAAAAATAAAGGTCGTCGTACCTCATAGGATATTGTCCGCAAAGGATAGTATCAATAAATAGTGCAAGTGTCGATCATCCTAAATAAATCATTTTTTTTGTTCATTCGGTTAATCCTCATCAACTCATCTGGCGGACATTGGTACCTATTCGGACGTTGCGTCTACAAGAGCTCCAACGGTTCGTCTTATTGCTTTTATTTTTTTTTTGCATCATCATCATCATCATCACACTTTATAGACCGTTTGTACCTTTCGGTGTGAGGTCTTTACTACTAATCATGGACCACCCTTCTCCATACTCCCCTATCCTGTGCCAAGGAGATGGTTTGTTCGCCTAGAGAAAGTCCCCTAACTTCTAAATCGGATTTAATTGAGTCTATAAACCTTCTCCTTGGCCTACCCCTGGGACGCACACCCGGGACTTGAGCATCCAATATCCTCTTTGGTAGCCTGCTATTACCCATCCTCTGAACGTGCCCGTACCACCTCAGACGACTAATCCTTGCCGCCTCTTCCACTGATTTATTTATTTATTTATTTATTTATTTATTTATTGAATTTTTATAGATAAACAAACAGGCCGATGGCCCAATAACATGTTCATCTTAGATATTTACATTAAATAAATTTTAAATATTTACATTACAAATTAAATCAAAAATTAAATCAAAAGTTAAATCAAAAATTAAAATCAGAAATTCAATCAGAAATATAGCTAAGACAAGGTTAGTACTCAAAAAAATTTCTTATTCGTTTTTTAAAAACTGAAATTCTACTATCAAATATATTCACTGTAGAAAAGTAAAAGTCATGGTTTTTTTGGATTCTATTTATAGGTGCATTGGCTTCATAATTTGTTGACATCTTAGGTAGATAGAATACTTGATTCCGATGGTCATTCACTTGGTTATTAGTGATTTGGAACTGATTGCGTCTAGTGATCCTGATCGGTCTATGATACGATAAGCGTTGCTTTAACGATTTTGAATCAATAAAGTTATGTATGATTTTGAAAAGTGTGATTTCATCGTTTTCCAGCCGCCTGGATTCCAAAGAGTGCATTTTAAGATTTTGCAATCGTACATCATAATGAGGACGTGGATGTTCCAAATTGAATTTATAATAAAACATTCTTGTAAATTTCTTTGAACTCTTTCAATTCGGTCAATAGCGTTGTTATATTGTGGACTCCAGACCGATGAGCAATATTCTAAACGATTTCGAACGAGTGCGTTGTAAAGTGACAGTAGACTTGACTTATGACGGAAGTATTTGCCACAACGGAAAATGAACCCAAGCATTTGTAAAGATTTCCTGCAGATCATCTCGACATGTTCGGTGAACGATAATTTGTCGTCTATAATAACTCCGAGATCCTTGATAGATGAAACTCTATCAATTATCACATTATCCAGACCATAATCGAAAATTATCTTGTCGATACTGTGAGTAAGTGATAAAACGGCACATTTCTTAAGATTCAGTAACATTTTGTTTTCAATACACCACCTCGCTATTTTATCCAAATCGTCTTGGAGCATTTCACAATCATATTTATTCTTGACAGATTTATATAATTTGAGGTCATCCGCGAATCCGTAACAAGATGATAGCGAAGATAAAAGGTCGTTAATAAAAAGTATGAACAAAAATGGACCCAGTATTGAACCTTGAGGCACTCCGGATGTTGGCACTATTCTTTCTGACTTTGAACCACCGATGACTACAAATTGCGACCTATCACTCAAATATGACCTGAACCATAGCAGCAAATTCTCGCTGAAACCAAAAGTTACCAGTTTTTTGATTAATTCATTGTGATCCACTTTATCGAAAGCTTTAGTGAAATCCGTATATATTGTGTCAACCTGACCACCATTCACAATTTCATACGCCACTGTTGACACATAGTCCATCAGGTTGGATTGAGTTGATCTACCAGCAAAAAAGCCGTGTTGAGATTGATCGATCATATCTTTCACGGATTCAAACAACATGTTGAATACAAGTCGCTCGAAAATTTTGGAAACGGCGCACATTATCGACACAGATCTGTAATTGGATATGTCGTCCTTGTCGCCCTGCTTAAAGATTGGAGACACAAAACTGATTTTCCATTTCGACGGGAACTTATTTTCAGTCAGGGATTTATTGAATAATATACTTAAAGGTAAACTGAGCGACTTCGATAAGTTCACAAAGAATAACATTGGAATATAGTCCGGACTCGAAACTTTATTCACATTGAACGTTTTTAAAACTCCCTCAACCTGCGCTGGCATAAGCTTTTCAGCAAAAACCTGCGGTATCGACTGTTGTTGGTTAATAAAAGGATCATAGATGGGCCGATCATCTTCATGTTCATGACTCACATCATTATAGACAGATTCGAAAAACCTAGCAAACAAATTGCATATCGAAGACCTCTCACTAGCAGCCACATCACCCAACTTCATGCTACTTGGGAGAGAATTAGTCTTTTTTAAAGATTTGGTGAATGCAAAGAAGCATTTCGAGTTGGTTTTAATTTTGTCCTCACAATCACTAACGTAATTATTAAAACACTTCTTTATTTCAGTCTTTACTTTATTACGAAGATTTGAGAATTTGATCTTAAGCAACTCTTTCTTCGCTGGACGTTTTTCCTTTTCATAACTGCACTTAGCATTGAACTTATCCCTTATCAACGAAATCAAGTCCGGCGTATAGAAAACTGGGTAGTTTCTTACAGTAATCCTAGTCTTAGGAATCGAATTTATAAATGGTTCAAGAATTTCATAAAAACGATTGACTGCACTGTCAATATCTCTCCCATCCAACTCACTAGCCCAATCCATTAAAGAAAGTTCCTGATTCAATCGAACATAATCGGCTTTGAAAAAATTAGTCTTCGGCAATCTCTTCTCCTCTAGGTATTTCAAAGGTGACAGATCTGTATCTATTATAATTGCCGGATGATGATCATCTTCAGGAACTAGTGGATTTGGCGATCTCGAAATTACAATCTTTTGAGGATCTAAGTTTGAAATGCACAAATCTAATGTTCTATTAATTTTATTCCGAGTGACATTGTACTGCGTAAGATTACAAAATATAAGCAAATCCATTAGGGCAGATGGTATGCTGCCTCTTAAACCCGTCGCCTTATACGATTTGTCATTCGAATCAAAAGACCATGTGATGCTATCATTCAAATTATAGTCCCCTGTCAAGACGAAGGAATCGTTCAGTTCACAACTCATGACTATCTCGCTTAGCTTATCAAAATGCATCATATAATCGTCTAATTTACTATCCAACTCCATATACTTTACATTAAAGAATGTTTTAGACCCATCCAAATGCTCAACAGAGACCCAGACATCTCCTTTCACCATTTCCCACTCATTCATACGCCTCGAACAAAGTTCCTTTCTCACCGCAATCAAACAACCACCTCCATCCTTCTTATCAGATGACATTCCGTCTCGATCACTCCTATAGACAACGTATCTGTCATCAAATATTTCTGAGCTAAAAATTTTGACATTTAGCCATGTCTCACATAAAAGAATAACGTCGTAAAAATGTATAAGTAAGTTGGATCTAAAAAGCTTTGTTTTAGATTTAAGGCCTCTAGTATTCTGGTAATAATATTTCAAATTCATCTTGAGGATTATTTGGTTTATTATTAAATAGATTATTGAATTTACAATTGAAATTCACGCAATAAATAATTCGGTTTTTACGTTTCGGTCTTACGTTTAATGCTAAGTTTCGAATATGAATTTTCAATTATCGTTGAAATTTTTGTATTTTTGATAAATTAGTGGCAAACAAAATAGGCTGGTGGTGTATGCATATATGATCTTTGGTTTTATGTTTGGTTTTTGGTTCTGCTTACCACTCACCTTTGTGTTTGAAAAATTGAATAATCGTCTGATCTTACGTTTTCGTGTATTACATAGAAAAAGTGTAATGAGCGTATTATATTTGGTTTTACGTTTGGTTTTTAGTTTTTTTATGCTCCACTCTTTCAATAGTAAGTTGGTTTTAAGCAATTGGTTTTACGTCTTAAAAAGTTTCGATAGTAAGTTGGTTTTAAATAATTTGTTTTATGTTTTAAAAAAGTTTAGTTTTGTTTATAAATTATGAAATTTTAAAAGACAAATTAAATGATAAATTTATTATAAATTAAATGATATTCACGAAAAATTTTCAAGAAATATTGTAGGTTGTCACCCGACTATACCTACAAAATTTTACATTTTACCGTGAGTTACCTGACTATTAATGACACTTGCCAAAATGAAAACAAAAGAGAGTAAATTTAAACGGCCAATTTATTGAGATTGATACACCACTACCAAACAATGTATTTGGCGGTAAAGCACTTCAGTTCGAGACTTTAGTTTTAATTTAATTTGCAATGATAATGATGAAATGATGACTCGTTTAACACAAAATTAAATTCACTCTCAAAAATTAGTTTCGTTTTGTAAATATAGGCACCTCTTTCGACACTTAAACACTGTGCGGATTACCTTAGCATTGTTTGAAATAACCCCTAAGTTTTCCCTGATGTCGTCGTTCCTAATATGATTGTCCCACTGTTCCCTCCGATTTACTCTTGCTATGCTCCTAAGAACCCTCATATCAGAAACCTCCAGGCCATGCACAAGGTATCCGCAGTCCACCCAACTTTCACTACCGTATAAAATCGTTGGTCTGCAGATTGACCTGTGAATAGCTAGCTTTGTGCCACTACTTAACTCCTTTTTGTTGAACACATACGACCTCAACTGACTGGCCACTGCATTCCCCATTCTTCTCCTTTCTTCAAATTCCCTAACTAACTTGCCATTCTCCGAAAAAATGGCTCCTAAATATTTAAACTCAGAGACCTGTTCCAACTGCTCCCCATTTAAACTGCAAACTACATCCTTCCGGGATTTGCCAATATGCATAACTTTAGTTTTACTGACACTTATTTTCATGCCGTATTCCTCACATGCAGCATTCAGGCAGTCTAAATTCTCCTGCAAATCCTTGGCATTATCTGCTAATAGAGTTAAGTCATCCGCATAGGCCAGGATTTTCATGATTACTTCCCCCACCTTCACATTCCCTTGCAAATTCGCTTGCCTGATAATCTTGTCCATAAAAATGATGAACAGAAGAGGGGAGAGACAACAACCCTGACGAACTCCCTCATTAACTTCGAAAGCCTCACTAATTTCACCATCTATCCTTACCGCAGCCTTGCTCCCTGAGTAGATGCTTTTGATAGCGCCCAATAAACTTCCATTAACCCCGTATTCGCCAAGTACCTCGAACAGCTTTTGCCTCGGTACCCGATCGAATGCCTTTACTAGGTCGATGATGCACAAGTATAAATCAATATTTCTCTCAGAGAGCTTTTCTATAGCCTGCCTGAGACAAAAGATCTGATCCTGACAACCTCTCAGAGGTCTGAAACCACTCTGAACCTCGTCAAGAACATCTTCCACTATAACCCTAACCCTGTCTACTAGCACACTTGTATAAACCTTTCCGACCACGCTCAAGAGTGAAATCCCCCTGTAGTTGGTAAGGACTTTGCGGTTACCCTTCTTGAAGATCGGAGCAATAACACCGAAGCTCCAGTCAGCGGGTCCTACTGAGGACTTCAATGCTAAATTAAAAATCCTACAAAGCCATTGAACCCCACCCGGCCCGCTATTCTTAATAAATTCTGTCCTAATTTCGTCTATACCTGCGGATTTTCCTGCCTTCAGCCTGCTGACCTTTCGTGACACTTCCTCTAATGTAATTTCCTCCTCACCCTCCCAGCTACGGCCCTCTTCCCTGTCAAGGCTTGTTACGGGATTGACAGAGGCGAATAGATCCTGAAAGTAATCCTGCCAGGTTTTCAGGACCTCACCCTTATCTGTAACTAATTCGCCATCTTTACCCAAAATGCTACCGCAGCCCTCCTTTTCACCACCACGCCTAATATCCTTGATTGCCGACCAAAATTTTTTACCCCTTCCTTGACCAGCCTCTTCCAATTCCTCCCCAAACTTTTTCCACGACCGATCCTTCGCTTCCTTGACTAGAGCCTTAACCGTCTGCCTGCAAGCCCTGTAAGCCTCATGCTTTTCGTCCGTCTTATCCTGTAACCAAATCAAATACAGCTTCCTTTTCTCTAATACCGCCTTTTTGATATCTGCGTTCCACCAGCCTGCCTTTTTGTTTCTACCCCCACTAGAGACACTACCTAGACATTCCTCAGCTACGCCCAAGACAAATTCCTTAAAGTTTGCCCACTCAACCTCAATGTCTACGCAGTCCGGAGGAAGCCTTTCGAAAGCTTCGCTGAATTTTGACAGAAAGCGAGACTTAACTTCCTCGTCCCTGAATTTTCCCACACGAAATTTCCGAACCACCACTTTTTTCCTTTTAGCCTGACAGAGTTTACTAACAGAGAGATGGGTACCCAAAAGGTAGTGGTCTGAGCCAAATGTGAAACCCCTGAAAACACGTGTGTTCCTGACTTCCTGCCTCCTGTCCTGCTCTATAACCATGTAATCAATGATTGACTTGTGCCCCAAACTATTATTAACGTAAGTGTACCGATGGATCCACCTATGCCTAAAGAAAGAGTTGGTTACTGCCAGTCCATTGAAATCGCAGAAATCCAACAACCGCTTTCCGTTTGAGTTTAAACCATCCTCCCCGAATTTGCCCACTACCCTTTCATAGCCGCCACTGGTCTTACTGTTTCCTATTCTCGCGTTGAAATCCCCCAACAGAATCACACACTCACTACCTTTTTTGCTGACAACATCCCCTAACTGCTCGTAAAAGGTGTCAAGACCGCCAGCACTGCTACCCTCGCACGGGCTATAAACACTAACCAGCCGATAAATACCTCCTGTCAGCTTAATGGAGACCCACATGATCCTTTCACTTACATACCGCACGTTCAAAACAAACTTTTCTAATTCCCTTTTGATAGCCATTCCAACTCCCCAGTTCGCCCTACCAGACTGAACACCAGACGAAACCACTTTATAACCGCCCACCAGTTCTTCGCGCTGCCCTTTCGTCCTAATGTCGCTCAACGCTAATATATCTACACCATAATCCATTGCCAAGTCCACCAACTCACCCTTGCGACCCCTAAAACCCCCATTAACGTTTAGACTTCCAATAAACAAACCATCACCCTTTTTACATTGCCTGATCGTCAACGATGGGGTACCGTTCGAGTCCCGCATTGGTCGTACCCCGTGACCAACACTCGTCCGAGGCTGCCTATGACCGTTTTTACCAATAATGAATACAGTGGGACGGCCTGGTAAGCCGAACCGCACTGGAAGTTCAAGCCTCAATGGGGACATCACACACGTGCCTGAGATGCTAAGCGCAAGCTCATTTATTTTTGCCAAAAAAAATTGCTATATGAATAGCGAAGAAGTTAACCGTAACCGTAGACAAACACCTACTTGAAATTCTATACCAAAATCACAAACACAAAACGCCGATTGTTTTGCATGAAGAAAACAAAACAAACACCCGAAAAACGCTGTAACTTTGAGGTTATCTGAGCACTACGTTGCTTGAAAAGAAAATGCAGATTTTAATTGATATCTAAAAAAGTTACAAAAACACACACTAATTTAACTTAACTTATTTACGAGAAACTGTGATTTAAAACGCGAAGAGGGCAAAAAATAAACGAAACTTACTCAGAGCAAAACAAACACGTCCATATCTGCCGCCATCTTGACTTGAACGCTTTAAGTTTTAAGAGAGTCAAATTGAATGGCAATGTTTATTATAAAATTTAATAAATTGAGTCCTGTGAGATCGTGAAATACGTTTTATTCATTATTTTGATTTCAATATTTTTGATTGGCGGTAAGTTTTCGCTGAAGACGTCGCATAACGTTAACAATCATCCGTGTCGAGCCAGCGGGTAGTAACATTATACTACAGATCATGAGTCATCCTACCCAATTATAGAAGTGACCATAAACCACGATTGGGCCAAGTTTCCCCAAAACCCTGAGACACGTGTGCGCTTAAATTTAATTCTCCACAAGTTCGCCTTTGGAACCAACTTTCTAACTCTCATAGTTCTGGATATTTGGGTCATCCTGCCCAAATATGGAAGTGGCTATATACCAGACTTGGGCCATATTTCCCCAAAACCCTCAAACCGTGTTCGCATAAATTTAATTCTCTACAACTTCGCCTTTGGAACCAAATTTCTAACTCTCATAGTTCCGGAGATTCGGGTCATCCTGCCCAATAATGGAAGTGGCCATATACCACAATTGGGTCATATTTCACCAAAACCCTGAAACACGTGTTCCCTTAAATTTAATTCTCTGCAACTTCAACTTTAACAGTAAATCTCCATATTGCATAAATAGGGAAATATAGACAAAGAAACTGATTTCGTACATAGCTAAGAAGTACAATTTCGTTTATTCCATTGGAACCAGTGCCCAGACCCCTGACCCGATTCCCACAAAAAAATTTTCCCCGCTTGGTGACATCAAAACTTTTATTGGACCCGTACGAAGTACAAAGGTCCTATACGTTTACTAAAAACAATTTTATTGTAACATGGGGTAGATCGAGGCGGGAGGGGGGATGCATCTATTATCGTATAGAGATGACGAATCAGGAATAAAAAAAATGTCCGTCTGTCCGTCCGTCTGTCTGTCCGTCCGTCTGTCTGTCCGTCCGTCGGTCTGTCTGTCCATCCGTCCGTCCGTCTGTCCGTCCGTCCGTCTGTCCGTCCGTCCGTCCGTCCGTCCGTCTCCACTTTTTTTTCCAAACGGCTCAACCGATCAGCCTAAACTTTTTTTCCCCTGAATTATTAAAGTTTGAAGATGAGCAAAATCGATCACGTAGTTCCGGAGATATGGTCAAGGAAGTGACCAAAAACATGGTTTTTCGAGGGTCGGTGAAGCTTTTTCGCAAATATCTCAGCAAGTATAGCACGGAAATGAAAGCATTTGATGTCACAAAACTGGGAAAATTTTTTTGTGGGAATCGGTACAGGGGTCTGCGCACTGGGACCAATGAAATGGACGAAATTGAGATTCTTGGCCATATACGAAAACAGTTTTTCGTCTATATTTCCTTAACTATGCAATATGGAGATTTACTGTCAAAGGCGAAGTTGTAGAGAATTAAATTTAAGTGAACATGTGTTTCAGGGTTTTGGTGAAGTATGGCTTAATACTGGTATTTGGCCTCTTCCATAATTGGGCAGGATGACCCGAATCTTCAGAACTATGAGAGTTAGAAAGTTGGTTCCAAAGACGAAGTTGTGGAGAATTAAATTTAAGCGAACACGTGTTTCATGGTTTTGGTGAAATATGGCCTCTTCCATAATTGGGCAGGATGACACGAATCTCCAGAACTATGAGAGGTAGACTGTTGCTTCCAAAGATAAAGCTGTAGAGAATAAAATTTTAGAGAACTCGTGTTTCAGGGTTTTAGGGGAAAATGGCCCAGTCTTTGGATATAAGCTTTTCTAGATTTGAATGGTCTGAGACGTAAATACTTCGGTAGGGCCTTTGACATTAGCTTGGGTAATTTCTATAAATCTTTGAAATTCTCACAGTTATAAAAGAACAGAAAACTTTGGATTGTTTGCTTATTTGTATTTAGATACGTTCGAGTCTCTTTGTCACATGTATTCTCTTTGCCACATCTATTCTGTTACGTACGGGTCTTTGGTTATGTTTTACTAATAGACTCGTATAGTCCTTTTGGTTGACGCCAAATTTCCTCAAATTTTATGCAGTTTGATAGAAATTAACAAGATCTTACTAATTTTATTTTTATAACCCACTAAAATTATGTCAGTTAAACAGTTAGTCAAACATTTTGATCATTTTCGATCTGTGAGAAAGGAATTTAATTCATTTTTATTAAAAAATTTTCAGTGAAATACTATGACACTGTAGAAAATTAATTTGCTACCTGCACGACACCAAATTTCGTCATAGTACCTATTACTCTTTGAGAACTATGAAATTGGATATATATTGGTCGCGTGCTCGTTTGAAATATTTCATCAAACTCTACCGCTACCAGAAGCGCTACAAGAAAAGGAGAATTGTACCGAAAATTTCCTCAAATGTCATATGAAAGTGGTCCAATTTCATTGATTGGAGGTTCGTTGGAAAGATCTCATAAAACACTAGGAAATAGGATGAAATTTAAGGAAATTTTATATCAATGATACAGAAAATTTGTAAAAAAGCGCTAAAAACGCTAAAATTGACCAAAATACCAACGAAAGGAGGTAAAATCTCACCAATTGGAGGCTCTTAAGAAAAGTTTTGTCAAGTTCTATAAAAATAAAACATCACTAAAAATTGTCAGAATGGCAATGAATATCCTCAAAATAAGTATAGAATTGGTCCAATTTCATCAAATTATAGTTTTTTGGAAAAGCCTCTTCAAGAACTATCAAGCTGAATAAAATTTGAGACGATTGAAATTCATAAAAAAGAAAATACTCACAAGATAGCGCTAAAAATAAAAAAAAGCTATATTTACATATAAAATAGAATAAATGGAATACGCGTCTGTGGAAGTTTTTTGTTATCCAATCGGGGGACTATGTCCCTCCTCTTCAGCTTGGGATACAAGATTACCCCTCGGGGATAAAAAAAATTCCATACAGATGCTTAATATTCTATTAAGAGAGGTATGTTGGAATTAATAGTTATGGAGAATGGGTTTTGATTATAAAGAAAATGTCTTGAAGTGCATGTAAATCTGGTGTATTTAATAGACACGCTCTGTGTATGAGGGTCGATTTTTGAGAAACATTTTCACGAAATTCGAGAAATTTGAGAAATTCGCGAACATTTCACGAAATTCTCAAAATTTTCGCGAAATTCGAGAAATTTTCACGAAACTCGGAAAATTATCCCAAAATTTTTTAAAATTCAAGAAAACCAAAAGAAATCCTCGAATGTCACTACGTCTATAGAAAATTGTTAAGTAGATCAAATAATTAGATCTAAATATATTTTTATAGTTTCTATATATATATATGGTTCCTGTAACTGTAAACGTAGAGAGCAGTCTAGAATAATTTGAGTCTTAGGTTTCTTATACAAGGTTTCTAAATTTCGCAACGTTTCTTGTTTGATGTTATCCTCGTCAATTGTGGATGTCTAACGTATTTGGTATTGATGGAGTTTTGTGAATGTCGCTCGAGCTCCTGAGGATTTACGGAGAAATAGTGAAGGCTAAATGAGCTTACAACAGGTAAACAGTTATCTTACACAGCATTATCCTATGGTCCAAATTAGGCTGTTGGCACATTGGGAAACACAACTCTTACTTTCAAATAGCTACTGTATAGATCACTTTAACGACTACCACGGATTTTTCGGTGAATCAACGCGTCTTTCTAACAATTTTTGGAGTTTTAAAATACCAACAAAGCAAGGTCGTTTATTTGTTTACATCGCCATTTTGAGAGTGTAGAGATACAGAGTATCATCCAGTCATCAACTTAAAACAGTGTCGCTACGAAGTTGTACTAGATCTGGCGCAATAATTTGAATCTTTATCTTTCTTACTTTGAAAAGCGTAGAATCGGCATGGACTCGGATTCAGACGGAGAGGAAAACATTTGTCCAATTTGTTTCAGTAGTTTCCGGACCATTAGAGGCCTACGGTTGCATTGGAGAACTCATTCGGCAGAGGAGGTTCAGTCAGCCATTGATGAAAATCATCGCCAACACATCATCGGCAACAACAACAAGGCGGGCATGAGTTTCAATGCTTCGAATGTGGTATCGACGCCAAAGATGAACGAAACTACGCGCTGCACATTAGAACACACCTCCACAGCTCACGTTCGTCCACCAATGTCTCTGTTGTACATCTATCAATCTCCAATCAAGAATTCATCGAATATATTTCGGAGCTAAAGCAATCAACGCAACTGGTAAAAAGAATTCCGAAAGGCGCCCGGAGTGTTGTGGCAATGGATTTATCGCGATTGATCGAGAAATGTATTGTTACAAGCGCAGTTTCAGATTGGAGTAGCTTGCTTCTATTCGCGTACAAAACACTCCGCCTGCCAGACAAGAAAAATGGAACATCTCTAGTCCAATAATCAAGCAAAACTCCAAGGATGCAACATTACCCACATGCAGCAGAAAGCTGTCAAACAAGCAATCATCTCTAAGCAGTCGTGTCGAGGCTAAGTTGGCAGATTTTGATATACGTGGAGCAGTAAAACTTATGAACTCAACCGATTCTCTTGCTGCAAATTCAACGAAAACGTTCGAACAACTCGTAGCGAAACATCCAGCACCGTCGAGAACCTTGACTTTTCCGAGTGTTGCGATTCCATAAAACCACTTCAAGTTTACCCCGACATGGTAGTGTCTTCGATTAAGTCTTTTGCAAACGGATCAAGTGCTGGGTGCGACGGACTCCGCCCCCAACATCTGAAAGACATTATATCGATGTCTACAGGCGAAGCTGGACAGAGAGCGCTAGTATCGATTACAAAGTTAACAAATTTTCTGTTAGCTGGGAAGCTGAACGACGAAATTTGCGAGCTTTCATATGGGGCATCGTTACCCGCGCCCTGGTAAAAAAAGACGGTGGCATTCGTCCAATCGCTGTTGGCTCAACTATTCGAAGAATAGTGTCCAAAGTCGCTTGCTTTTCCGTAAAACAAGATAATCGACCATATCTGTTGCCTCTCCAGGTGGGCGTTGGAGTGAAGTATGGCTGCGAAAGTGCCGTTCACGCAATTAGTTCTTACATCCACAAAAGCAAGCATTCAAGAAACGTAATTCTCAAAGTTGATGTCAAGAACGCCTTCAACAGCATCGAGAGAGATGTCATGCTGACCGAGGTCAAAAAGAAGACACCACAACTCTACCATTACCTCCGCCAGTGCTATTTGAAGCCAATATACCTTACCTTCGGAAACAGAGTTATTCTTTCTGAAGTCGGAGCGCAACAAGGCGATCCAGCTGGTCCACTGATTTTTAGTCTTGCAATTCATCCTTTAATTTCAAAATTACGATCCGAACTTAACGTCTGGTATCTGGGTGATGGAACCCTCGGAGACACACCGCATAATGTCCTAGAAAGCTTAGCAATAATCAAAGAAAATGCAAAGTCGAGCTTGGTTTGGAACTAAATGGAGAAAAATGCGAATTATATTTCTGCAATGGTGAAGTCGACGATAGCATCGTCATCGAGTTTGGACAACTAGCACACGGAATTCGAATTGTCACCACTGATGGAAAGCGGAATGGAAAGTTTTGCGAAGCTTAAGTTTGAGAAAATCTCTGTCCTCATCAACCGTTTGTCATCTTTACAGACACATTATGCGTATTTCGTTTTGAAAAACTGCGTTGCAACTCCAAAGATGACTTTTCTGCTCAGTACCACACCACTCTGGAAATTTCCAAATCTCTTATCTGAAATGGACATGAAAATGAAGTCAGCATTGGAAAAAATCATGAACACAGAACTGAACAGTACTCAATGGGTCCAGTCAAACCTGCTAGTCAATTCTGGGGGGCTTGGTATTCGTTCATTGTTGGAAATATCTTTTCCAGCCTATTTATCTTCGGTGAGTGGAGTAAAGGACATCGTGTCTACTCTAATCTATATACAGGACTACGATTCTGCCATTCCTCACTACACTGAAGCATTGATGAACTGGAACGAGATAAACCACGAAATGACACCAGAAAATCCAAAATCACAATTCCTGTGGGATGAAATCAACACAAACCGAATCGCTTCAGAATTAGATTTGCCGAACGAAACGGAACGTTTTCGAGTCGCATTACTTCAAAACAAAGTTTCTGGTACGTGGCTGAATGTAATACCAAGTCCAAATATTGGAACATTTCTAAATAACGACGTAATGCGTACGTGCATTGGCCTACGGTTGGGCACGAAAATTTGTTATCCATTTGTGTGTGAATGTGGGGCTCCAGTGGATTCGTTAGGTCGCCATGGCCTCAAATGCAAAAAAAATTCTGGAAAGTATTTCCGCCATGCAGACCTTAATCGTATCATTCATCAGAGTCTGGCCTCTATCAATATGAGCTCAATGCTAGAACCGCCAGGTCTTTTCCGCGACGACGGCAAAAAGCGCCCAGATGGTATCACATACACGGCATGGGAGAAAGGTCGCGCTCTGGTATGGGATGCGACATGTGCTGATTCATTAGCACCTTCGAATATGATTGGTAGATCTAAGCAACCAGGAATGGCATCCGAAAAGGCAGCCGTACGAAAGCACTCAAAGTATTCAAAAATCAAAACGAATTACCACTTCCTTGCTTTCGCTGTTGAGTCCTTAGGACCTTGGTCAAACGAGGCAATGGAATTCATCAAGAAAGTCGGCTCCAATCTGAAACGCATTACTGGCGAATCAAAGGCGAAACACTACTTCATTCAAAGAATTTCCTTAGCGATTCAACATGGCAACGCACTGAGTATCTTGTCTAGCATACCAAAGAGCTCTACGCTGGACGAGATTTACCTGCTGCAGTGATTTGTCATGTTTTTTTTTCTTTTAACATTCCTCCAACTTTATGTAGAATGAATTGAATAAAACTTTCAAGAGGTCTAAAAATATGTAAAAAAAAAAAGTTTCTATAGTTCATGTGTGCTTTTCCAACAAGAAGTCCAACAATTTTTCCTCCATAATCGTATCTAATTACAGCTCCGTGAGCCTTGTCAATTACCTTCTTTGAGGTTACCGACATCCGATAAGGATAGAATACACTACAGTATTCCAGGTGCGGCAAGAACAACGACTTAGTTAGCATAATCTTGGTCGACAGAGGCGTAGTGCGGAAGTGCGGCCATGCACTCCGCAGGGATCTGTACACCTTACCGCAAAAAAAGCTAGTATGACTATTCCAATCCATCTTACGGTTAAAAAGTATACCGAGGTTTTTAACGGAATCAGAATAAGGTACTATCAATTTGTCCAACCAAAGAGGTTGCAGGTATCTAGTCTCGATCGTTGGGCAGATGGCTATGGTTTGCATCTTCGAAGCGTTAATTCCTAGTTCGTCAAAATCCATCTCAAGTCTTTGTTAATTTCCGATATACCCTCTATAGTGTCCCCCTGCAAAAAGGATTTGTAAAGTTGTACATTAACAGCAAAAGGTGAGACGATATGTGTTTCTAAGCATATAGACCGCTTTTCTAGGGCGGGCTCGTGCCCCAGATTTTTTTTTTGCAATTCAATAAAGTATCAATGTATATTATAGTGTTCTGAAAAGTGTTTAAGATGATAACTAAGTCCGAAGCCGGCCTGGAGGTTTCCTAGATCCAATAGGTCAAAAAAATCACGAAAAATATGGAAGAAGATGGTTTTTAAGAAAAGTCAAAGTTCTATTCTGTCAGAAAAAATATTGTTACTGCGAATCTTTTCTTTGAGTCAAGCGCAGCAGGCAATTTTTTTTTTAAATTGTGGTGTTCAAATTTTGAACCGCCTGTTCTCGTTCTTTAGGTAAATCGAAGAACGACTCAATTGCCGCAGGCAAGAGTTTTTGGTTGTAGGACTTATTATAAGTAAGAATTTCAATAATTGATCGATTTCGTATTTGTTTAACGCCACAGGCGAAAATATTTAGGCTCTTGATTGGTTTTGTTTACTAAATCAAGGTGTTTGAAATTTTGAAAATTTGAATCCATTTTTCTTTTTTTCAGTCATAGGATGGGCCCCCAAAAATGGCCGCCCGGGCCACCTATTCAGGCATGGGCCCGGAAGATTTACTCCCATTCCTCTACTTTAATCAGGTCTGCCTGAAAGGTAGTTTCAAAAGGAATGTTGAGATTGAAGATGGGCAAAATCGGTCAAGAGCTTTCGAAGCTACGATCGAATAAGTTGTCAAAACCTTGTTTTTTGAAGGTCGCAGAAACGTTTTTCCTTATATCTCTGACGAACAGGAATTGCTTTTCAAGGTTTGGAATGAAAGATATGGATCTCAAAAAACTAACTAACAAAAATGTGAATGAATATTGATTCACTGGTAGGGTCCATACAGCGCTCAAAATCTTTCTCGTGAATTTAATTAAATACAAAGAAAGTTTGCTGTGATTCAGAGGTAGTCGAAGGCTCAACAGTATTCAAGAAAAAAGTATAAAAGCGTCCACTCCTTACGGGCAGATTTTCTTCCGAACATTAATATTTATCAGAAGGGAAGGAACAAACCTTAGGGGGCGGATCAAATATTATGAAAATATAATCTGCTGCACTTTTAAAGGTCGTTTAATTGCAAAGATGCAGTTATCTCAGTACGAGAAATTTTCGCGAAATTCAAGAAATTTTCGCGAAATTCGAGACATTTTCGCGAAATTCAAGAAATTTTTGCGAAATTCAGGAAATTTTCTCGAAGTTCAGAAATTCGCAAAATTTGTTTCTCAAAAATAGACCCTGCTGTGTAATTTTAAAAATGTCAGTACAACTCTGTAAAATTGAAGGGAATAATAGATAGATAGATAGATAGATAGACGTTTATTAGCTTAGCTATAAAAATTCACTTTACAATTTATATATAAATATTTTAGGTTTTCAGATTCTAATGTTCTATTATTATATTTTTGAATTTAAAAAAGTTTGATTCATTAATTTCACTTGGCAAGTTATTAAAATACTTCAATCCGTTGACCATCATAGTGTTTGTCGTTGCCGTTTTGGTTGTTTGTATGATCCGGAAATCATGTTCATTTCTTAGCCAGTACCGTTGCGCATCGACTACGAAATTAACCAAAATCACATAGTAGTTGTTTTGGAAGCATACCGTTTTTCAATTTGTGAATTCTTGACATTGTCAGATAATATATTCGCTGTGCCAACTCAGCAAATTCAACTCAAGGGAAATGTGACGCAAGTCCTCGTCCCTTCTTCAACTGATATCAATTTGGGTTACACTTACAGCTTCGGAACGCAAAAAAATATTTTGAAATATTTTCTTTTTCACAAAAATTATTACATTGGGAGGGTCCGACATATGTGACGCACTTTTTTAATCAAATGTGAAAATATTTCAAAAGAATTTTCTGCATTCCGAAGCTTTAAGCGTCACCCAAATTGATATCAGTTGTTTTGGAAAAAGGGACGAGGACTTGCGTCACATTTCCCTTATAAAAATTGTTTTTGTTGTTATAGCAGTTCTTTTGGAAGTAGGAAAATTGTTTTTGACGAATTATACATAGAATTTTTCTACTTCCACTGACGAAAATGATCCCCTCAACTTGTCCTACAAAATATCAAAAATTAAACTCTAAAACTATGAGAATTAGAAAGTTTATTCTAAAAGCGATGTTGTAGAGAAGTAAATTTTAGCGAACATGTGTCTCAGGGTTATATGGAAATATGGCATAATCCTTAGGATATGGCTACCTGTAGAATCGGGAGGGATGGCCCGTAGATCTAGAACTATGAGAGCTAGAAATTTGGTTCCAAAGGCGAAGCAGTAGAGAATTAAATTTTAGCGAGCACGTATTTCAGGGTTTAGAGGAGATACGGTCCAATCCTTAGGATTACCAATATCTCCAGAACTATAAGAGTTAGAAAGTTGCTTCCAAAGGCAAAGTTGTAGAGAATCAAATTGTAGCGAACATGCGCCTCAGGGTTTTGGGAAATATGGTCTAGTCTCTTGGATATGGCCACTTCTAGAATTGGGATTGTTTCTATAGCACTTTTCAACTTTGCTCGTGTAGTTTTGACCTATTTCTTGATCGTTTGTAGATTTTTGGACCCGTACGAAGTACAAAGGTCCTATACGTTTACTACAAACAATTTTATTATACGCGCTGTCTTGTGTAGTGTGTTTTTATTGTAAGATAAAAAGTAAAGCATTTTTTGTAATACTATTTATATTGATCAGTTTCACAAAAATTATATCACAAGTGAACAATTGTATATATATCTTTAAATTAAAATACATTTTTTATTTGGATTTTTTAAAATGAAAATCTGTGAAGCTCGCGCGTTTGCTTGTCATGCAAAGCGGTACTTTGCAAAATAAACAAGCAAATTTCGTTCGACTTTCTTTTGAGTTCGAGCTGCACATCTTGCAGCGTCTGCTTTTGTCATTTTTTATCGGCAAGTGTACTGATACGTTTGCTAAACGTACTTCATCTGGGATCGAGATGTTGACAAAATTTGAAGGTCTGCCGCGCAATTTTCGGTTCGTGTAACCATTTATAAGCTGCCGGGCCAGTTTCAATCTAAAGGTGAGATGATCACATTGTAGGTGTTCCAAATGCCACAGCAAGTAAGTGTTCACTATAGCCAAATCAATTAAATAATAGAAAATCCGATGCCACCACTTTGTAGAGCGTCTGCCAATTGCGTATCTGTCATGTTACTGATCGAATTTATCTACACCGCCCATTGTTTTGTTGTAAACTTCAACGACTTTCGGGCAACCAACATCGATTTTCGATCCATTTCGGATTCTACGGCGAACACTCGATGTTTCCCGAGAACTTTGCGCTCATCAACATCACCGTAATAATGGCAGTGAGATGTCTTACTTGCAATGTGTCGATCTCCAGCTCGGATTTTATTTCATGCGCTGGTGTTTGTCAGCAAATGTTCCATCTCATACCATAATGCATTGTTGTAAGCAAGTCAATCTGAATGCAGTCATAATTTGCCCTAATATTCACTGGTTTTGTTTCGATTACAACGATGGAAGGCGAAAAAAATCGTTGACCTACAATCTGGTGCAGTTTTTTGACGGATTTAACAGAGAATTTTATGAAGACTGTTGTCGCCGCTGTTTCAAGTGCCACTTATGTCAACCGATTGTCTTCTAACACGTCTTCAGTCGATGCATTAGTGTATGCTTCTCATAAGATAGTGAATTTGAAACAATCGACCTGTGAGGAAACTACCAAAGATTTTTTGTTTTCTGTGCCTGCGCCTGCTACGACAAATTACAACAATGTAGTTTCAAAACAGTCGGATTTCGCATGAAAACATGATAATGGCAGATTTTGCATTGTTTCCAGACGTATACAACATGTTCAAAGATGATGACCGGGCGTCACTATCCGCGTCGACTTCATTTAACTATTTGTACATTAATACAAATATGCCACCAGTGGCTGATTTCGATCCAACAGCTGCAGTAAACCACAAACAGCACCAGTACGTAAGCCCATCGAACGTCAATCAACAATTCATTTTTGGTTTCTTTGCTATAGAGTAATGAGCTTTCTGTTTTACGATAACGTTTCTTTCCATCAAGTTGATTTATTGTTCATTTTGGAGTGTGATTTTGTTACTCTTTGAAGTTCTCGAATTTCCAAGAAAAATTCCTAAAATTTCAAATATACTTAAAAAAATCCTAAAAATTCCTTAAATTCTTAAAATTGCAGAAAAATTGCTAATACTCGTATTCCAAAAAAAATTCTCAAAAATAGGCCCTGATGCAAAGGCAATAAATTTTGTGGTTTTCGCTAAAACAATGTTTTCCTTAAAAATAAGTCGATTGTGCGAATAGTCACTTTATTATACTACGGACATGCAACTTACACTATGTGCGAACAGCAACAGTATTTTAAAGTGACTATTCACACAATATACGAATAGCCGCAGTATAATAAAGTAACTATTCGCACAGTGTGCGAATAGCCGCAGTATAATAAAGTGACTATTCGGCAAAACCGGACGAATTCGGACGGGGGGAGGGGGGATGTATGAGACGTCCAGTGCACCTGATAGAATAATGATAGAATAAATTCGGAATCCGGATAACCAATACTTCGCGTCGCTTTTGTTGTTGAATTCGTTGGACGTTGAACAAATCTTACCAACTGGTTTCAAAAAATACAAATCGATACCATACGATTTGTATTGTCATTCGGTTAAGACTTGTTTGGATAAACGAATCTGTAGCAAATGTGGAAAACACTTCTCAGCAATAGAGTGCGGTCCTTTTGAAATTGTATTTTTTATCGAAAGTACACGTCAAAAAAATAAAATCGGCTTAAGAACTTATTGATTTTTTTTAACATTTATTTTGAAGTCCAAACTTTTCATTTTCGTTTTTAAAATTATTGCGCTCAAAAAAAAATATTCCAAAAATTGGGATCATCAGTTTTGTCAAAGTGATAAAAAAAATTAAAATTGCTATGTCAACCGTCAAAATTTCTCTTATTCAAATATCAAAAGTAAACAAACTCGCTCCACTTATGGGGCATCCACTTATCGCACAGAATATCATTTCTGATGTAAAATGAAGCCGAATATAAAATCACAAGATCGCTTAACTTGCTCATCATAGGTACTTACTGATCAATGGAAAAAAAATCTCGTTTCGATGAGTTTGTTTTGATGAAAATGTTTCTGCGCAATGATTCGAAATTTTTTGTGTTTACCTTTTTTGTTTTGACAGTTTTGTTTTTTTAGTTATTTTGTTGGCAGCTATGACAAAACATCTGTTCAAAAAATCCCATTTTTGTTTATTAGTATTTCAAATATGATCCCTCACCTGACTCGGGATTGAGACCGTTTTTCGCGAATTGAAGATATTACATTAAAAAAAATAATTTTCAATGAGTTCTTAAGCCGAATTTATTTTTTTGAAGTGTACTTTCGATAAAAAATACAATTTCAAAAGGACCGCAGTCTATTAATCAAATCGTCCTGCACATGAAAGTTTGCCATAAAATTGCACCCATCACCTTTCCGAAAGTTAGACCACGTCGAATCGCTGCTCGACGAGCTATCGAGATGATGGTTGTTATTTCAAACTACGAGGGCTCCGAAGATGTGGAATGGATAGATGAGCGAGGCATAGACGCACCACAGAGCATGCTCGAAGTTGTTTGTCGCGAAAGAAACACAGATTTCGAAAATAGTTTTCCTGTAGTTTCTTTGACAGATCACTTCAATAGTGTGTGAGAAGAGAAATGTACACAAAATATTGATGTTTATTCAACAATAATATTTTTTTAACTCAATTGGGGAGGAGGGGGGGGGGGGTTAATGTAATCAGACGTCATTACTTGGAGGGTAAAGGAAAACCGGACGAATTCGGACAGGGGGTAGGGGGGGGGGTCCAAAAACTGTCAAAATAACCGGACGTCATTTATGGATGGCCCCTAAGTCATCCCACCAAATTGTAGAAGAATTTATCATTTTTTCCTAAAACCCTGAAACACGTGTTTTAGTTTTATTTTATTATTATTTTCTTATTTCATATTTCAGGATTGGGCCGTTTTTCCTTAAAACCCTGAAACATCTAAACAATCTACAATTTCGTTCTCTACAACTTTGCTTTTGGAAGCAGCTTTCGAACTTCCATAGATCTAGAGATATGTGTCATCCTTCCCAATTGCAAAAGTGGTAATATTCCAGGATTGGGACATTTTTCCTTAATACCCCTAAACACGTGTTCTCTAAAATTTTATTCACTGCAACTTTGCCCTACAATAAAGTTGTTTGTAGTAAATGTATTGGACCTTTGTACTTCGTACGGGTCCAATAACAAATGTAACTTTTTCAATTCACTGCAAATTATAACAAAGTACGAAAATACTCAAAATGTAAACGAAAAGCTAGTTCTTATCTTTATCTTCTTTAACAAGTGGAAAAGCCGAATGCGAAATTTTCATCTGATCAGGTTGGAGGTTAGTAATGACTAGATCTAGCGTTTGGCCATGAGTATTTCGAATGACATTGCTGATTGAGATTTCAAAGACAGATCATTTTGGCGTTTCACCAATCATGTTCAAAATATCAAATAGTTAATATCAAAATAGTTTGGTATCAAAATTTAATCAGGTCTTGTCGGGTTTCGAAAACAAGTCGAGTGAAACGTCTCAGCCCTAGCCCATCAAACCTACACACTAAACGCAGCGTTACAGTTTAACTAAATTTTCAGTCATATCTTCTATGTTAACATGCATGCTGAAATCGCAGAAAAAAGCTTGAAATTAATTGATATTTTTTATGCATTCATTTGATTTGTGTGAATAAAGAAACCACTTACAATTCTCGTAAATTTCATACATAATGATAGGGATCGTATAAAAAGGGAATATCGTACTTCTCCTTTGTAAAACATAAAAAGCTGAAGTGTTGACGTTTGACATCAAAGAATAAAATGCAAATACATCGACATATAAGTGTACTCTTAAATAAATTAAAATTTAAACATCAGTAATTTTGGTGGAATAACTTTCTATACCGTAGCAGCTTGTAAAGAGATTTTATTCAACGGCTCTTATTTACAAATATTTATGTTTTGCGTTAAGTACTTGCTAACTTCACTAGTGTATGGACGTTAACAAGATATCACAACAAAAATCCTTTTTAAATTGGAAATGTGACGCAAGTCCTCGTCCCTTCTTTCAAAACAACTGATATCAATTTAGGTGACGCTTACAGCTTCGGAACGCAAAAAGTTCGTTTGAAACATTTTCACATTTCTGCCGTGTAAATCATAAATTAAGGATTGTTTCTTCGCCGTTGGAATTAAATGTTGAGTTATATTTTTTGGACTATAGCGGCGTAGGGTAAATAAAACCAAGTCTTGTTTCTTCTATGCTATATTCGAGTCATTTTGGACTCTTCATCAGGCTATTTTTAATCACAAAATTTCAAAACAATCAATCAATTTAATTAACTTGTTTTGAAATTTTGTGATTAAAAATAGCCTGAATAGGACTCGAAATATAGCATAGAAGAAACAAGATAGATAGATGGACTTTATTCAGCATTTTTGCTACTTAAATACCTCAAATTACAATACTTCACAATTTCTTATGCAAAAATAATAATTATCACAATCTACATCAGAATATTGACACTTAAAATCAAAACGATTTTCGAAATTAATTGAAAATTTAAAAATTTGGAAAAAAAACTTTAGCGCACTCTACACAATGACATTGAAGATTATATATCGATATGAATTGCATTCCAGATTGTAACATGTACGGTGACCAAAAATTCGCCGTTTTTTCCATATAATCGATTTTGCGTTTTTCTCGGACCATATTCCTTTGTAGTATTGGACAATTTCGACTCCAAGCCGGATGATTCAAATCGAAGTTTAGTTGAGCCTTTGAGCGGCTATTTTACAGTTTATACATTCGCTCAAATTTGATTTACAATCCTTAAGTTCGTGTCCACCTCCGCAACGCAAACATGCTTTGTTGTTCCTACATACAGTTGATTTGTGATTATATTCACAACATTTATAGCATCGCAATACATTCACACATTCCGTTACTTTACAAATGTTCAGTCCGATAACAACTTCTCCCATCGTCATCAATGCCTTAAACGTGTTTGGGTCGACTTCAATTATGGTACCGTAACTTTCATTGTTCCTCACTTCGTATACATGTAACACATTCATTTCAATTTATCAATTCATTTTGTTTTTTCATTTTGCATATTATTTCCACATCGTTCAGCTTATCACACATGTTCGTAACACGAATTTTGGGTCTACGTAATTTCGGCAGACAATGGCATAATCTTCTCCCAATTCCTTAACTGCTTTTTCATGTAACATTCTTAGGTCTTCGTTGTTTTTACATTTAATTTCAACTCTACCTTTAGGCACGTTATTTACACTACTTATTGCAATTTTATCGGAATTAATTTTTTTGATCAAATCGTTGCGAGTTGTAGAACATTTTTGAATTTTTTTCGGTCGAACAATAACCGTTGGTTCGAACACAATTTTCTTTTTTTCAGCAATCGAAACGGGTGTTTTATGTTCATTTACTTTTAGTTTTAGTTCATTCTCAATTTTTTGTACATTTTCATTTAATGTCTCACACTGTTTAATTATCGATTCACAATTGGTTTCTTGTCTATTTAACCTCTCATTAAATATACAAATAAAACTTAAAATTTTGCCCAATGTCACATTCACTTGTTTTGCTGGATCATCACGACATGCATCACATTCATACGACAAATTCTCACATTGTCTATAAAATTTCAGTGAGGCCGGTGTAAATCCTACACATTTGGAATGAACCTTTTTTCGACATGGCCCCAAGCAAAAAATCGTTTCTTCAGCATCACTATAGACTTTATTACAAATTTTGCAAACTTTTTCGGCACTCTCCATATTTAAATTCGAATATAAAACCAGATTTTTTACTGCTCTAGGAAACCACGTCTTTACTCGCCAACGATCAACGTACAAGATGGTTTTATTTACCCTACGCCGCTATAGTCCAAGAAATATAACTCAACGTGTCAATCATAAACACCGTATCTCAAAATTTTTTTTTTTTTTTTATATGTTTTTGTACGATCTCCCAAAAAAATTTTTATAATTAATAATAATATTCAATAAAAATTGCGATAAATACTTCATAGAGAATTTCGGTTATTTTCTTAAAAACCCTTAAGTCAAGTATAGTTCAAACATCGAACATCAAACAACTCATTTTAAGACTAAGAAAATATGGGCCATTCCATTGAAAAGTTGGAAAATGTGTTACGAGGGAACCGTCTTCTGGCCAAGAATGCAAAAGAAGTCAATTTCGCATGAAGGAGCTGTACATTGAACCTATAGAGGAATTTTCTTCATACAACACAAATTTCGTATGTGCACGGTTTAGCAAGAACACATGGCTCCCTCCGTCCAATTTATAAAATCAATGAACTCTCAAATTTCCTGAACAAGCACAAAATTGATGTTTCCCTTATTTCAGAAACCTGGCTTAAATCCGGTGAAGGTTGTTCAATCCAAAATTTTACCATCTACAGAAAAGATAGACCTGCACCAAACAAGCGAAACGCTGGTGGAGGGGTGGCAATTGCGGTCAGAAGTGTTATACCCCACGTGGAACTGCCCGATCTGAGCTTGGATGTAATAGAATCGATAGGCATAGAGATTTGTGGTATCCAAATGTACTCCATTTACTTTCCCGGCTCCAAGCTGAGTCCTTCAAAACTGCAAGGTTTCAAAAAAGACATTAGTCGACTAATGTCACTTCGTGGCAAATTCTTAATCGGAGGCGACCTGAACTCTAAGCATAGGCTCTGGAATTGTGCGAAGGCCAATTCCACTGGTAAAATAATATTCGAGGAAATGCGAAAGAGAAACTTCAATATACATTTTCCGGAAACTCCCACTTATTACCCGCCGCAGGCTAACAGATCGACTCCTTCGACTGTGGACTTCTCTCTCTCTAACGGTCATTTCAACGTGACTGACGTGAGGACGATAAACGATCTGTCCTCCGACCACCTACCAGTGGCCCTCAAGGTAGAGCTTTCGCAATCCTTCCAACCTTACCTTTCGCCAAGGCGTTGCTACTCTTCAGCAAACTAGCCGGCCTATAAGTCCTACATTGACAGAAATATTGACCTCAACAAAATGTCTAAAAGTTTGACCTCTACACACCTGATAGAACAATCTGTCAAACTTCTGACAAACCTGATTAAGGAGGCCGAAAACTACGCAGTCCCACTGTTAAAGCCCACCGAACAGGTGTTGCAGCTACCAGACGAAGTACAGCAGTTGATTTCTCTCAGAAACTACAAGCGACGTCTTTGGCAAAGAGGCAAGCTACGAGGTTTAAAACAGGAAATCAATTTCCTAAACAGGCTTATTAAGGCCGAGATAAAGTCCTTCAATAATGAAAGGTGGAATCTTAAGCTTGCTCGCTTGAAAAAGCACTCAAACCAACTATGGAAGGTAACGAAAATTTTGAGAAACACTGTTAACAAAATCCCCCCAATTAAAACGTCCATTGGCACCCTCACGACGGACGCTGAAAAGGCAAACGAAATCGGAAGTTCTTTCTGTAAAGCACACGCGACAACATTCCATGCTAAGAGCGATCCAGCCACTGAAAGTTCCATCAATAGTTCCATAGTAAACATTAATTATTTCAACTCTACCATCACTGAATCTGCGTTGCCCACCCCCCGCGAAATCTCTCGTCTTATCCGCGGCCTAAAGATTGGCAAAAGCCCTGGAGATGATTCCATAAATAACGCCCTGCTGAAACAGCTTCCAAAAAAGGCCGTAATTCTATTAATGTACATATTCAGAGCATGCCTGAAACTAACATATTTTCCAGAAGCCTGGAAATTTGCGAAAGTCGTCCCTATCCCAAAACCTGGAAAGGACCTAACTTTGGCGTGCAATTACAGACCAATTAGCCTGTTAAATTCATTAAGCAAGCTCAAGGAAAAACTCATATTAAGGAGACTAAAAGCCCACATCTCTTCCAACAATATTATCATGAACGAACAATTCGGCTTCCGTGAGGGCCACTCGTCCAATCACCAATTAGTCAGGGTACGCAACTACATACTCGAATCGCTGAGGAAAAAACACACAACTGGCATAGTTACCTTCGATATCGAAAAAGCATTCGATAGTGTATGGCACAAAGGCCTCCTACATAAGATGTTCATCCTAAAGTTCCCACTATACTTGACGAAAATTATCCAATCCTTTCTTCTTAGAAGATCCTTCTTTGTTGAAATTAACGGCAAAAAATCAAATGCTTTCACAATTTTAGCTGGTGTCCCCCAAGGCAGTGTCCTGAGTCCCACCCTCTACAATATCTTCACTTCCGATTTACATATAACCAAGAGTGAAAAAGCGTTTTTCGCTGATGACACCTGCCTTTATCAAGCAGCAAAATCACCCCTCAAAATTCTGAGTAAGCTTAACGCAGCCACCAGACAGCTCACCGAATATACCACGAAGTGGAAAATAAAGCTGAACGATTCAAAGACCAATGCCACTCTGTTCACCAAGAGGAGGTCACAAAAATGGCTTCCTCCTCAAGGGATTGCAGTCCGTGGCTCCGAAATAGACTGGAGGTACATCATAAAGTACCTCGGGGTCACTCTAGACAAGACTCTGACCTTTAAGACACATGTGGATCTGATATACTGTAAAGCTTTAAAGCTACTTGGCGCGCTCTACCCACTATTAAACAGAAACTCAAAGCTGAGCACTGAAAACAAGTTATGTGTCTACAAGGCAATCATTCAAAGTGTCTTGCTTAGTGCTTGCCCAGTTTGGGGCGAATGTGCTAAAATCCACATTGCGAAGCTCCAACTATTACAGAACAAGTGCCTGAAGATCATCTACCGCTTGCCGCCGTACTACAAAACCGCTGACTTGCATGATCTCGCCTCTATACCAATGGTTCACCGCCAAATTTCGAAGATCAACTTGAACTTCAAGTCAAAAATTTTAAGCTCAGTTAATCCCATCATCAGGAGACTGAACTGAACAACCTTTAACTGTGATATTAGTCCTTAGTTCTTAATTAAAAATAAACTCATTTGAAGTTTTTTGAAAATTTTCTTCTGCCCATAAAACAAAAACATTTCAAACAAGAATAAGATTTTAATAATGATGATAATATTATAGTTTGAAAAGCTAGAGTAAATAAGCTGAACACTAACCACTTGATCCACAGTACAATATTTGTAACAATTGATTTATTGAATAAAGAATATATATATATATATATATACATGGTTCCCTCGCAACCTACCCATGCAAAGACTTGACTTCTCGAAAGTTTAATGTGAAAAAACAACGACCGCTGCAATCGTTGCAAATTTTTTCTTAGGGAGTTGCGGGAAATACGCAAATTCTTTTTTAAAAGTCAACCTTTCTTTAGCATTAAACAGTCGCGAAATTAACATTATAGCAGTTTTAAAATTACCTTCAGCAAAAACTCTATTATCATCATTAGACTCTCCCAATACTTTTAAAATAATTCATTCTTCGAATTTTACTAGTTTAATGATAAGTTCTTCAATTTTATGCTCACTTCTCATTCACATTAACTTTCTCACTTCACATTAACTTCTTTATGGCAAAAGATATGATCGCTAAAATAGCATCCTTTTGTTACATTCGAAATACAACGCACGCTAGGAATTCATTAAATTTGCTAAACAAAAGTTATAGAACAATACACATAAAAAAAACACACAATACCAAAAGCAAATTAATTTTATTTTTAAATTCGGTGCCGGGAGTTGCGGGAAAAGTGAGAAAGTAATAGACATAAGCAAATTCGAATATTTAGAAGCAAAATTAACATAAGCTCTTAAAATGTGTGCAGTTCGACGTTTTTTGTCATCATAAATCCATCTTCTCATTTTCATGATTTTCATTTTCATGATTTCAAATATTGTCTAATTCGGATGACATGCAACTTACCACAACACTTTCTTTAAGGTTTCGCTCGCATACATCTTTTCAAGAATTAACGTTTTTGTTTAAATGTTTTTCATAGTAGTCACATTGGTCGCGTCTAACACAGTAAAATGTACGGGCGTATAATATTGTCTAATGTCAAATTCATTGTAAACAATAATGTTTGCTTACTTTCAGTTTTGTTTCAATAGAAGTTGTTGCTTAGAAATGATTAAAGTTAGGGATTTTGAAGAATTCGTTGTTTTTTACCCTTTTTTGGGCTCTGTATATGACTAGTTGCTGAGATGTGACCTGATTTTTTGTTTACTTCACTTTTTATAGCTATAAAAACATTTTAAACACAAAAAATCCGAGATGTGAAATTCGATTTTCACATTTCACATTTCACATATGTGAAAAAAATATGTGAAGTCACATAATTTTCAAATGGCACATTTGTCGTCGGCATTGAACTTTTCGTCTATATTATTGCACATCTCAAATCTTTATGGTAGAATGTGACGAGATGTGACCTAAAGTAACACAATAAAGTAGTTTGCATATGAAAATGTGAGTGGTGAAAGTGGCTGAATTTGCCTTTTTTCGTCACATTTGCCAGATGTGAACGTCACATTTCCATATATAAAGTACTTCATTGTGGGACTTTAGGTCACATCTTGGCACATTCTACCATAAACTTTTCAGATGTGCAAAAATATCCATAAAAAATCTTAATTATGTGTTTCACATTTTGAAAAAAATGTGAAATTCACAATTTCGATTTTTTGTGTTTGAAATGTTTTTACATATACAAAAACTAATGCAAACCAAAAATTAGGTCACATCTCAGCAACTGAAAGCATAAACGGCTCCAAAACTGACACAAAAATGGATAAATATGAAAATTGTATTCTTCCCTTAAAACGATGCAGATCTATGATTTTCTTTATTCTGACTGTTCTATGTAACATATGAAAATTATTTTTTGAAAAGGAACAAGTTCAAACCTAGGTATTTTACTTCAAAACGCCTTCAAGATGACAAACGTTTCTTAGCTACTTCATATTTCTGTAATAAACGAATGTGTCAAACAATTTTACAGATATCAGTGCTGACTATTCGAATCGACTGATGTCCATCAATTGTTCGCGTTTCCCGCAACTCCCCGATTCGAATTAGTTCCAAGCTCGAATTAAAATCCTACATGTAAACCCTGCAAGAAAATTGTCGAAATTCTGTGAAAACTTATATTTTCATCTTTGTTTTTTAGATTTTCAAAGGTCACATTTGATCAATTTTCGTATTCGTTCAACATTTTTGATCACATCAAAAATTATAGATGGAAATGTGCCGAGATGTGCAATAAAAGCATAAAAAAGTATTTTCCTTCTATGCAAATGTGCACTTCACATCTTGCAAATGTGTCGAAAAAATGCAAATTTGACCACTTTCAAAAGGCAAATGTGATGCTTTTAAATGTTCATTTAGTAAAATATTTGCATCTATCTGGTGCATTTGCTTATTATCTGCACAGATGTGACTGAATATGTGGAAGACATTAGCTCGTTTTCGTAAATGTGCGTTTTGAAAAAGTTCTTACTTCGACAATGTGAAGAAATGTGAACACATTTGAAAAACACATTTTTTCGAATTATTACACATATTTTCATACGTCTTTCACATTTTTTCGGTATGATGTCGCGTACTTTTAAGTGAGTGGATTTCGATTTCAATCGTACATTTTTGCAGGCTTTTCGATGAAACAGAAGAATGATTAAACAAGTATTTGCGTATTTTGTTTAAGAGGAAACTCATTGAAATTTCAACTTGTTAACGCTCAAAAGTATTTATATTGAATGAAGCAGATCATTTGATGTAAAGCAACTATGGTGTACTGGACCAGAATATTCAGTCAAATTTGAATTTTTCGTCAAATTCGAACAATTCCCGCTTCTCCTAGTTGAAATGAGTGCGTTCAAAGTATATACGTTGTTTTACTATAAACTACGTGTGATTTCTTTTGCCATTCTCTCTGTTCAAAGAAAATGTGAGATACGGCGTTTATGGTTGACACGGCAGAAATATTAAGATGAGAAAAGTAGTACTAGACGCGTATGAAGGTTTTATATACACAAGCATTACCAACAAAATCCGAAAGATGCTTTGATGAACACAGATTGCGGGAACATAACTTCGTACCTCATGTAGTCAAGGTCAACTAGCTTCAAAATCTAGATCTGCTAACCTGGGAACGCTGTCTGACGGCTAAAGCATGCAAAGACGAGCGCTTTGATGTATGAAGGAAGTTTCAATAAAAGTTTTATCTACAAATTCTTTTATACAAGCGAAGTCTGTTAATTGAAAGGTTTCGCCAGAAAAGGCCGTTCCTAGGTCATACACTTTCGTATTTTCAATTTTTACGTGGAATGTGACGTATAATAATTTTTGTGTAATTAGTCTTGTGTTGCTGATGATGGGTGATAGTTCACTTGAAATTTTGTTTTTTCAAATTTAATAAATTACATTGCTGATATCAAATTAATGGTGTGCGGGAAAGTCCGAAGCGCTCTTGATTCGAAGATCAAACCACAAGGATAAGGATTTGCCTAACTTAAAGATCACAACAAAAACCTCTTTAAAGGTAGAGTGTGACGCAGTCCGTAAGTCTACTTCCAAAATTAATGATATCGCTTGAGGTGACGCTATCGCTGATAATACGCAGAAGTTTGTTTGAATGGAACCTTGTGTTCAAAGTTCTAATTTACTGGAAAAATTACAGCGCTTTTTATAAAACAAAATTACGTTGTGTTAAAAAAAATTGCGTCACAAATGCCGGAACCACCAGCGGAATAATTTTTCAGCACTTTCAGTTTTCACACGCAAAAATTTAAATTTACCTTAAACAATCTACGCAATGGGAAACAAAAGTCAAATTTTTGCAGCGCAAAAACTGAAAGTACAGAAAAATTATTTCGTCGTTGGGTCCGGCATTTGTGACGCAATTTACTAGTTACTAGTTTACTTAGGTTTTTTTTATTAACTAGTTAGAAATGACCATGTTTTTCATATAAAAACAAATTTTTATTACGATACTTCAAGCCGCAAACCCTAACATGCATATATTTTTGGAATCTAGAGACTTCAAAGATATTTTGAAGACAAATTTTATTTTTTAACTTTAACTTTATTTTTAAATTTTAACTTTAGAGATTTTTTAAAAATAAAGTTAAAGTAAAAAAAAAATTTCGCCTATCTTGTGTGGCATTTAATATGGAACACGTAAACAATCCATTCATAATTTCCTTCACTCTTAGCGAGTAACGAAGCCTTGCCGAAACCTCCTACAAAAAGCTCACTGTGGAACGGTGTCAGGACATTTCTCCGCCGCAAGTAACGCCCGGGGCGTTAATAACACCCGGGGCGTTATTAACGCCCGCACTCCGGGCGCTGATAACGCCCGGGGTGTTATTAACGCCCGCACTCCGGGCGCTGATAACGCCCGGGGTGTTATTAACGCCCGCACTCCGGGCGTTAATAACGCCCAGCTGAATAATTGGATAAACGCTACAAAATGACACTTTAATTAATAACTTTACTTAGTAGAGCATGTAACTAAGGGGAAAATTTTCCCACTTTTTTCGTAATAAGTTTTTTAAAAATGTTGATAGTTACAGCCTTATTCTTTTAGAGGTGTACAACGTGAAATATCACATTTGTACAATGATTTCTAACACCTTAAAAAAAACATACAAAGGCCGAAAATTTCAACTAGAAAAATAGACTGTTGGTGTCTTTCCAAAAAGTGGAAAATAAACCTTGGCCGCAATTTACTTATAGAGAATGTCACTTAGAAAGAGTTGACTAAGGGGAAAATTTTCCTTATACAGAATGTAACTAGAAGGAGTTGACTAGAGGAAACTCTTCCTTATACAGAATGTCACTAGAAGGAGTTGAGTAAGATGAACATTTTCTTTATACAGAATGTCACTAGAAGGAGTTGACTAGAGGAAAATCTTCCTTATACAGAATGTCACTAGAAGGAGTTGAGTAAGAGGAACATTTTCCTTATACAGAATGTCACTAGAAGGAGTTGTCTAGAGGAAAATCTTCCTTATACAGAATGTCAGTAGAAGGAGTTGAGTAAGAGGAACATTTTCCTTATACAGAATGTCACTAGAAGGAGTTGACTAGAGGAAAATCTTCCTTATACAGAATGTCAGTAGAAGGAGTTTAGTAAGAGAAACATATTCCTTATACAGAATGTCACTAGAAAGAGTTGACTAAGGGGAAAGTACAGAACGTCACTGGAAGGGATTGATTAGGAGGATCATACAGAATGCAACTAGATGGAAGAATTTTTTTCTCTGCTCTTTTATTTTTAAAAAAGTTGTCAATAAGAAATCAAAAAATTACTTGAAAACTTTATGAAAGTCATTGAGCACTACGATTTTGAAATTTAAAAATTTGAGTTAAAGGGATGAATAAAAACAATGCAAAACGAGATGTGTACATTGAAAAGTCCTAAGCTTCTGAATTTAAATTACTTCCAATTTATTCTTGAATCTCAATAGTGAGCGCGTACCGAATTATATAGCTGGGCGTTATTAACACCCGGCGTGCGGGCGTTATTAACACCCGGCGTGCGGGCGATATTAACACCCGGCGTGCGGGCGTTATTAACACCCGGCGTGCGGGCGTTATTAACACCCGGCGTGCGAGCGTTATTAACACCCGGCGTGCGGGCGTTATTAACGCCTAGGGCTTTATGAGCGCCCGTAGTGCGGGCGTTATTTGCGGCGCAGAAATGTCACGTCACCGAAGGGAACTGCGTTAGGAACAAGTTTATTTGACCATGAGGACGATGTATCCAATCTTTTATGGACGGAATCATCCTGTGAGTCCATCTTCCTTAGTGACGCTATACCACTTATTCAGGGAATCTATATTCGCACAAAAATCCACTTTAAAAGTGGATGTATAACGCAAGTCTTTGTTGGTCGACTGACGAAAGTACTGATATTATAGGTGTGTGACATATTAAGCTTTGATACGCAAAAAAATTCTCGGTTACACAAGTTCTGATACATCAGAGCATTTAGCTTCGATACGCGAAATTTTTTTCAAACAAAATTATGTTGAGTTAAAAAAATGCGTCGCAAACGACGAAATAATTTTTCTGTACTTTCAGTTTTCAATTTATACCTGCAGAGGGGTTGTGTGCTCTCAGTGCTTCGTAAGGGTTTAAAAATATGATAAAATGAGGCAATCGTTATTAATTGATTTGCTAAAGCTATTGAAGAAAGATTATTGTGCCGAACGTCCAACGCAAATTCATTCATAAAATGTAGGCAAATAAATTCGAGTACAATACCAAATTTAATCCGTTTTCAGTTCAGAAAATGTTTTATTGTAAATTTCATTGATGCACATTGTATTTATGTGATATACACGTTATTACGCACATTGCATAAAGTGTGAATATTAACACCTGAATAAAAATGATTATTCACGTGTCACAAACAAGGATCATGTTTGGTTCAATTATTTTCAATCAAAAATACCGTTTCATTCATATAAGTGCCAAATAAATTTTCGCGCCTTGGTATAAAATAAAATAACTTTAATTAATGTGACATTACATAACTTGAAGGAGAAAATTCATTGTTTTCCTTTCTTAAACGAGAATGTGGAGGCGCAACTGGGTGTGTTTTAGTATAAAGTTTTTGAGTTTTCTTTATTTAGACCGTGAAAATCCATAGAATAAAAGACGTACGTTATGTTGTTATGAAGAGGGCCGGCTGTCGGAGTGTCTCGTATGCCCTGCCCTGATATAAATTGCATTAGAAGCTACAAGAGTTTGCTTTCGGAAATGGTTTACATATGCATACATTGGCGGTAAGCCTTGTTCAAGCAGGAAGATGCGGGAAATTGTAAAAAAATCATTAAATAGACTGAAAACAAATGCTAATATTTAATGGCCAATTGTGTCAGATTGACGACACTGTAAAAACATAATCTATGTTTTGTTAAATCTTGACGAAAGGCAAAATATAATGCACTAAACTGCTCTATCCGTATGTTAATTGTCTCGTATTATTTCGAGGAATTGTGCAGTTAAACTCATTTAAAAACTCAAACATATTTTCAACATTTTGCGTTTTAGGGATCGAAAATGATGGGTTATGAGAGTGAAAAAGACAAACTTATGTCAATTGTGTCAGAGTGACAGAGCCACTTTTTATTCATCACAAAATAATTCGCAGGGATGTTAACATCCCCACTTTTTTTTGGTTGGACACGGTGTTTAGCACACGAATCAAGATGATTGTGATCATGCTAGTCTGTTTAATACGCTAAGGAAAATGCTGAAAATGATATGAAAAGTATGTATCATGCAAACATATGCAAACATATCCCAGTCATATGCTTTTAATATACTTACGACTTGTCAACAAAAAAGAAGAAGTATGATACGAAAGACATTTTGTCGCACGCAATCGGATTCAAATTTTTGCAACCGACAAATTTTTGTTAATTAATAAGATGCTAAATGTTTATGTTACAGAATTTATTCTTAGTACAGAGAAGCATTGCTGAGAAATTATGAGGAAACGGTGAATATTTTGATTCAACCATCGTTTTTGGAAGACCATCAAATTTATTGTGAACGTGTGATGCTTACATTATAAAAAGCAATATATTTAAACTAAATTACAAATCATCGATTTACTAAGAGCGAACGAAAATTTATCAAATGAAATTGAATTTGTACACTTCAGACGAAATAGTAGTTAACAATCTTAGTTTTTTACATGCACGCACATAGACACAGTATCTAAACTTTGGTTCAGTTGTGTACACTACTTGCTGGCAGTTCCCAAAACAGTAGCAAACATTTCTAAATCTTTAAGGCTTTTTACACGCTGATCATCATCAATAAAAGGTGTTGGTGATTGGAATTGGTTTCACGATGTCAAAAAATATAATTTCGTAGCTTCCCTTATCAAAAATAATATAGCAAACACATCAAACAAATCAAATGGAATTGTAATAATATCACAAAAAATAAGATTACAATGTAACGGAAGTGCACCTTTGATTTTTGAGGCCGAAAATTTTTTTATCACTTCAAGACTTGTGCACTTTCAAAGAACTCACAAAAGTGCACCAAAGCGCACACTGCACCTAATTTTAAAATGCAAGGAATTCCACTCAACCCTCCAGCTGAACCTTTGTGATATTACGTTTTTCCGTAATATCACAAAGGTTCAGTTCAAGGTGCAGTGGACTTCCTCGGATTTTTTATTTGGGTGCAGTGTGTACTTTGGTGCACTTTTGTGAGTTCTTTGAAGGTGCACCAGTCTCGAAGTGATAAAAAATTTTTCGGCTTCAGAAATCAAAGGTGCAGAGGCGCCGAGTTTGGTTTTAGAGCAGGGGGCAAGATTTCAATTAAAATTTGACAATATCTTCCACAAGAAATTTTTTTAGAAATTCGGAACTTGCATTTGTTTTTCTTTGAAAGCATACACTTCCTGATTATCGTTACAAAACAAAAATTCAGAATATCTCGGAACTATGGTCGATAAGACGCCAAAGTCGCTAGTCGTCATAAATGTTTTTTTTTGTTTTCTGGCAATGCAGAACCGAATTTTTTTTCTTTCATTAACGAAATAAAAATATCGAAATTAGATTGCTGAAGAATGAAACTGTTGCGCCGCAGGCGAAAATTTTAAGATTTGAAACGCTCGTGACTAAGAAATTTACATTTTGCTTCAGAACTTTGATAACATTTAAGTTTATATTTGTGTAATAATGACTGTTGTTTTTCAATCAGTAAATCACTGGGGGGCTACTCCGCCCTGCGTTTTCTCACAGGGGGGGGGGGAGAATATTATGACTTAGAATCGGAATTTCCACGATTAAAAAATGAAAATCATAAAAATTGGATGCGAATTTACGCATCGATGCCAAAATCTCTTTCGTATTACTTCACCAACGTGGGTCTGAAGACAGGTAACACTCGATGTTGGATTAGAAAAGCTGTTAAGCTGTTGGTAGAGTTTATTAATTATTGCGGAACAACAGCGTCAACTCACAGGAGTGAATGTGAAAGCGTAATTTTGAATGGAAAATATATTTCAGTGAATGCTTGCACATTCACAGAAACGGATTGTGCACTTGAAATAAATTGTTGGAGATTTTTTTGCTCCAATATATATTTATATATATAAGTTGCTCCAATTCTCTGAGATTGAATGTGCATTCGAAGTAAAGCTTGCAAATTTACTGAGACGGAATGTGTATTGAAAATAATGCTTCCATATTTCTTGAAACTGATTGTGCATTTGAAATAACGCTTGCACTTTCATTGAAATGGAATGTGCATTCGAAATAACGCTTGCACATCAACTGAAATGGAATGTGCATTCGAAATAACGCTTGCACATTACTTGAAATTGATTATGCATTCCAAATAACGCTTGCACTTTCATTGAAATGGAATGTGCATTCAAAATAACGCTTGCACATCAATTGAAATGGAATGTGCATTCGAAATAAAGCTTGCAAATTACTTAAAATTGATTGTGGATTCGAAATAACGCTTGCACTTTCATTGAAATGGAAAGTGTATTCGAAATAACGCTTGCACATCAACTGAAATGGAATGTGCATTCGAAATAACGCTTGCACATCAACTGAAATGGAATGTGCATTCGAAATAAAGCTTGCACATTATTTGAAACTGATGTGCATTCGAAATAACGCTTGCTCTTTTATTGAAATGGAATGTGCATTCGAAATAAAGCTTGCACATCAACTGAAATGGAATGTGCATTCGAAATAAAGCTTGCACATTACTTGAAATTGATTGTGCGTTCGAAATAACGCTTGCACTTTCATTGAAATGGAATGTGCATTCGAAATAACGCTTGCACATCTGAAATGGAATGTGCATTCGAAATAACGCTTGCACATCAACTGAAATGGAATGTGCATTCGAAATAAAGCTTGCACATTACTTGAAACTGATGTGCATTCGAAATAACGCTTGCTCTTTTATGAAATAGAATGTGCATTCGAAATAACGCTTGCACATCAACTGAAATGGAATGCGCATTCGAAATAACGCTTGCACATTACTTGAAATTGATTGTGCATTCGAAACAACGCTTGCACTTTCATTGAAATGGAATGTGCATTCAAAATAATGCTTGCACATCAACTGAAATGGAATTTACATTCGAAATCAAGCTTGCAAATTACTTAAAATTGATTGTGCATTCGATATAAAGCTTGCACTTTCATTGAAATGGAATGTGCATTCGAAATAACGCTTGCACATCAACTGATGTTACTGCCAGCGGTGACACATAGATAGCAGAATCCCATCCGTCTCAAATTATGCCGAACTTCGCCTCACTCATGAAAACGTCAAATCATCTTCAAGTCACCAAGTCATTTTACCAAAGTTTTTCTCATTACAATATTCAATTAAGCGATTCCGATTAGGTTTAGTGAAATTACCGATCCGATTAATTGTAAGTATAGCTAACCTTAAGCCAGAGTGATACTTATAACACTCAATTTGTTTATCGAATCAATTTATTTATAGAAGTCCGAAAATCGCGTTGATTGAACCAAGGAAACGGTGATCATTGTTTTCAGTCACACGTTTTCCTTATACGTAAGTGAATTTTATTAAGCTAATTCTAGAAATACCTAACGATTTCATCTCTTAGATAATTTACGATAGAATTATATCGTTTAGTTACGGTTACCTTCAGTTGCCCAAGTTGTAGCTTGATACAATACGTAAGTGAGAATTCGTTATCAGACTATAACGTAACCTAACATAGTTGAATTTATAGAAATTTGTAGCACATCAAAAAGTCTGAATCGTAATAAACGGAATTATAACGATAAGAACTGTTTGGCTCACTCATTTATTTCAACTACTAAAAGGATCATCGAGAGTTTCCGAAAACCATTCGAACAGTTTCCCTCTACCAACAACACTACAAATTTGTATTTCGATACGGAACCGTTAGTAGAGACAAATGTCGGATAAATCGAAGAAAATAACCACCCGTCGAGGTCATGCAGCCCATGCAGCCACAACACATGACCCGAACGCGTCAAACTGTCCGTTGTGTACCGGGAATGATACGGTTGACATGGTGACATGCAACAAATGTAAGAAACGCCACCATTTCCAATGCGCCCATTTCGACGGATCAGGAAGTCTACTCAGTTGGACATGTCAGCGATGCAATCAATCGTCGAACAAATCAGCGAGCAGCAAATCATCGACTAAAAGGTCAACAGGAAAATCAACGAATGTTCATAATGTACCGGTCGTTCAAATTCCGGTTAACGTGGAAGGTCAGCCGGTCGTTCAAATTCCGGTTAGCGTGGGAAATCCACCGGTTCGAATTCCGGCAAGCGTGCAGAATCCAACCAATTTGCAACATCCAGTGATCGTCTCTACAAATCCCACATCCGATCAAAACCAAACAATTCATTCGACCGAATCAACGAATACAGCGTCGAATACCGACCGCGATCAGTCAACGAAACCTCAATCGTCAACGCAAACGCTAACTACAGCTAACGTCGACTCGGCCCGGAGCGCCGTGAGTATTTCGATCTATTCGTCCGCGTCATCGAAACGTCGAAGTCGACTCCAATTAGAGAAATTGGCGAAAGAAAAGGCCATCCAAGACAAACTCATTGAAGACAAAGCGAAGTTGGAAGCCGAATTTCTCCAAAGGGAATATGACATCCGAGAAAATATGTCAGATCTGGATGATGACGAAGAACAGATAGCTCAGACGGAAAAAAGCGATTTTGTTTCCGACTGGGTAAACACGACTAGAACCAGGTTGGGAACTGACCGACAAGAAGCGACGACTGATCAGTCGATAGTCAGGCAGTTGGGAGCAACGTCCGAACAATTCATGGACCAAGTTATGACTAGAACCGCTATATCTCATCAAACAAGTTCTCTTAGTGGTCTCGAGTTGATACCTCCGAAGCACATCCATTTTCCACAACCGTTGATAAACGAAGGGTTGGACCAACAGGTAACGGAAGTACCTCCTGTCACTGAACGAATATCACTTGTCGCTCACCTGGAACCATCGTCGCTAATAGCATCAGACAAATTTCCAGCGCAAGCGACTCAAGAAGAACACGACACAACAAAGAATGTTCATCGAACAGCGTACCAAAGTGGTACAGATCCACCACCATTCATCGTTGATCTCATCGATCAACAGCCACAACTGCCGATTTCCGCTCGGTTTTCATCGACTTTGAATCTGAGACCATCGTTGACTACAAATCTACAAAAATCGACGGTGAATCAAGTAAACCAACAACCAAACGTTGTGCCAAATACGGCTCAACAACCAGTTACACCGAATCAATTACATCAGGCGAATCCGTTGATACAACAATCGACACCTGTTTCGATCCAATCACAACAAATTAGATTGAATTCGAATCAACCACAGCCGTTGTCGTCGAATATTATTCAAACGCAACAATTTGTGTCAACAATGAATCAACAAAATCCGACGCATCCGTCCGTTCCACAACAGAATACGTCAGCCGCCAGCCAACGACCGATCAACGTTTTAACATCGATTCAACAGCTCACACCGAATGTCAATTTCGGCCAACAGGTCGCAACGAACCGAAACTTACCAGTTTCGACTGTACAACCTCAGCATGTAACTCGGGCCTTAACAGTTTGTAAATAATTATAAAAAACATAACACTAGCCTTAATTTAGTTTTGAACTAACCCGGGTGATAGTTTTGGAGACAGTTGAGTGAACGAGGATGGACACAGATGGAGCATACGACAGATGTTGCTGTCAACAGTTAGTACCTCCGATGTGCTACGTACGACGTGATATGAGATGACCGAGATCATTTCTGTTCTGACTTCGTTTGAGTAAAGTCGTGTTTATAGTGAAATCGACGGTGGAACACGTGAAACGTTGTTAAAGTTTTATTCAGAATTTAAGAGGGGCCACCTAGTGTATAAGCTCACGGATAGTGAGCTTTTAGGTGACAGCCATTATTACATTGGGTTTTTACATTGGAGTCATATTGCTGGCATCCATATTGAATGGTGGATTATACCGGAACACATTGTCTTAACGAATTCATCCACATGTGCTCCGTGCAACATCAAAGTCTCATTCACTCCAACGTAAATTGAGGTAATAGGTTAAGGGGAGTGCACAATTAGTATTAAGACAATTTTGTGTATGATAATAATAATAATCCAACGATACAACAACCATCGAATCAACAATATATACCGTCGACGAGTTATCAACAACCAATCGTGACGCCTGTGATCAATAAACAACAATCAGCGCTTAATTATACATGACAACCACAATACGGGCCGAGTGTCTCAATGAATGTAGGCGGACTTGGTTATCAACCGATTCCATCTTACGACCCTGTCAATACATCGGGTGATATTGTACCACAATTACCAACAAATCAATGGGTAACATACGACCCTGCATTAAATCCACAACAATTAACCCCGAATTTAGTGCAACTCGCAGCGAGACAAACTATGCCGAAAGATTATCCAAAATTCAATGGAGACCCGGAAAAATGGGCGCTATTCCGAAACGCATACATCAACGTTACAATGAGCTGTGGCCTGTCGAACGGAGAGAATCTCTCTCGTATAGAAAGGTGTTTGGAAGATCCGGCACGAAGAGCCGTCAAAAATTTGCTTACAGTGCCAGATTCGGTCCCAGAGATAATGGAAACTTTGAAGATGTTATACGGCCGACCCGAGGCCAGCATCGACGCTCAAATCAAAGCCATTAAGAGTGAACCACCGCCGAAGATGCACAAGATGGAAACGTTTATAGACTTTTCTATGTCTGTTCGAAATGTAACGAGCGAGATAGAAAAATCCGGCATGTGGCAATATCTCTGGAATCCACAATTAATCCTGCTTGACAAATTACCGTCACAGATGCGAATGGATTGGGGTCAAGTGAAAATGATGACTCCGAACGTTAACCTGAGCACGTTCAGCAGTTGGTTGTACGTTAAAGCACAAACTGCGTGCGTTGTAACAGTTCCGTCTACGGAGAAAAAGAACAACAAATCGAATTCTAACAGCCACGTCAATGCCCATTCGAATGGCAACAACAACAACAATAACAATTCGAACAAGAAACAGCAAAACGACACATCGAAACGCTCCACCAATGTAAAGGAGAAGGATTGCCGTGTGTGTAACAAGCCGTCACACGACACTGATGAATGCAGAAAATTCCTCGGAATGACATTAAGTGATAGATGGGATATCGTCAAAAGCAACAAAATATGCCACATTTGCCTCGGAAATCATCACACACTCCGATGTGGTTCCAAATCGCTTTGTGGCGAGTCCGGGTACACGATTAAGCACCACCGAATGCTACATAATTCATCGAAACCACCGACAGCGAAAGCAAATGATAATGCCTCATCAAGCAACGTTCACAACTCCAATCAACCAAGCAAAATCGTTATCCTGAGACGATACATACCAGTAACTCTACACGGACCGAATGGATCTGTAAACGTCATAGCGTTCCTAGACTATGGATCCGATACGACATTCATAGAAAATTGGATTGTCCAGAAATTGGGGATCACCGGTAAATATGAAGACCTTTACCTCAGATGGACTGCTAAAATCGTTCGAAAGGAACAGAACTCACAATCGATCACGGTGAAGATATCGGGGACCCGACCCAACGATCAACAATACGAAATCAAAGATGCCAGAACAGTAAAGTCATTGAACCTACCGATACAAACAGTCGATATGGATCAATTGAGAAATGACTTCAGATTCCTACGACGAATCCCGATCGAATCGTTCTTCAATGAAACACCAAAGATTTTGATCGGCTTGCGAGATTGTAAACTCTCAACGCCACTCAAGAGTCGAAGCGGCAGCTGGGACGAGCCGATTGCAACGAAAACTAGACTCGGCTAGGAAATTCACGGAGTCAATGCACCATCAGCTCAGATAACCAACCTGAATTTCCACTCCACCGACAGTAACAATTATGATAACAATTTACATCAGCTCGTCGCACAGTTCTTTTCGTTGGACAATTTTGGCGTGAAAAAACCAGAACGAACTATCGAAGCGCTGTCGGACAAACGAGCTCGTGAACTGTTGGAAACAACAACAAAACGCATCGGTAAAAGATTCGAGACGGGACTTTTGTGGAAATATGACGACATTTCACTCCCGAACAGTTTTCCGATGGCACAACGACGCCTCGAATCGCTGGAAAAACGATTAGAAAAAGAACCCAATTTGGCTTTGCTATTCCGAACTAAATTTGACGAGTACGTCGAGAAAGGATACGTCCGAAAGTTAAGTACAGAAGAGCTATCAGAAACGTACAACAAAACCTGGTACCTTCCACTATTTCCAGTGACGTACTCCAAAAAGCCAGGCAAAATTCGATTGGTCTGGGACGCTGCAGCGAAAGTCGGTAACATTTCATTGAATTCTATGTTACTGTCGGGTCCGGATTTACTCGTCTCACTGCCGGGAGTCTTATACAGATTCCGAGAAGGCAGATTCGTCGTCGCAGGTGACATTCGAGAAATGTTCCACCAAATTGCCGTCCGGACGGGAGACCAACCGTCACAGCGTTTTTTGTGGCGAGAAAAGGGATCGTCTAAAATCGACATCTACACACTCCTAGTTTTGAGCTTCGGAGCTACCAGCTCACCATCATCTGCTCAACACGTCAAAAACAAAAATGCACTTGAATTCGTCGAAGAATACCCACGAGCAGAGGAAGCCATTCGCAAAAACACTTACGTCGACGATTGGCTACAATCATTCGATACAGAAATGGAGGCTGTAACAGTAGCAAACGAAGTGAAAACGTCCACTCTCAAGGTGGATTCGAAATAAGAAACTGGTTGTCCAATTCACCCCAAGTCAGCCGTAACCTCGGAGCGAGCTCAGAAGATGAGGAAAAATTAAGCTTTGACACTGAACAACCCACACAAGAACGAATCCTTGGAATGTGGTGGGATGTGAAACAAGACGCGTTCACATATTCATTACGATACAATCCACTCAACAAAGACATTTTATTCAACGACCGAAGACCAACGAAGCGGGAAGCGTTACGGACGCTTATGACGATTTTCGACCCGATCGGCCTTCTCGCTCACTTCCTGGTACAGTTGAAAATGATCATTCAAGATATCTGGCGTGCTGGTATCGGATGGGACGAACAGATCAAAGAACAAGATGATGACAATCTGTACATCCGATGGCTGAATTGGATTAAACACCTTCCCGATATCGAGCGAATTGCAATCAACCGGCACTACTCCGACAAAATTCATGCGACGAACCAAACGAAAATCCAGCTACACATATTCGTCGATGCTGGTGAGCTCGCATATGCCACCGTGGCTTATTTTCGAATCGAAGACCAGGACGGTGTGGAATGTTCGCTAATCGGGGGAAAAACCAAAGTCGCACCACTGAGACCGCTATCCATACCAAGAATGGAACTCCAAGCAGCAGTACTGGGAGTTCGTTTCAAGAATTCAATCATCGATAACCACTCGCCGAAAGTAACTAGGACGATCATCTGATCTGACTCATCCGCAGTCCTCAGTTGGTTGAGGTCAGACTTACGACGGTACACACAAAACGTCGAAGCGAGAGTGAGTGAAATCCTTGAAACAACAACGTTACCCGAATGGAGATGGATTCAAACAGCCGTTGGTTCGCAGGACCTGATTTCCTCCTACAAACAGAAGAATTCTGGCCGAAAAAACCGACGATCGAGACAGAAACTCAGGAGGAATTACGACCAAGGTACGTACATTCTCACACAAAAATTGAAATAGAAAATTTTCCTATCAAGTTCGAAACGGCTATGCAATGGAAACGTACGATGGCATTCGTTTCTCGTTTTATAAACAATGTCAAAGCCAAACTTGGAAAGCCTGGTTTCAACACACGCAATGGATTGTTAACTCGAAAAGAGTTTCTTGAGGGTGAGAATGCGTTGTACCGTAAGGCTCAGTGGGACGAGTTCGCTCAAGACGTTCTGAAATTACGACGAGGAGAGAAAGACGCGAAAGGTCGACGTACATCGGTAGATAAAACAAGTCCGATTTATCAATATTCACCGTACTTAGATCACGCCGGTGTACTTCGTATGCGAGGTAGAATTGATGCCATTGACAACGTTTCATACGACCAGAAGAGACCGATCATCCTCCCGACGTCACATCAAATAACGAATTTAGTCGTCAGCGAATACCACGTTCTGTACCTACATCAGAATACCGAAACAGTCGTGAACGAAGTCAAGCAAAGATTCATCATACCGAGACTCCGACCATTGCTGAAGAAAATACGTCGAACATGCCAACACTGTAAAAATTTGGCTGCACAACCTCATCCACCAGAAATGGCTCGGCTTCCAGCTGCTAGACTAGCATCATTCACCAGACCATTTACATTCGTCGGAGTTGATTACGCAGGACCGTACAAAATAATTCAATTTCGACGAACAGTGAAACGATGGATTGTGGTGTACACCTGCCTTACGATTCGCGCAGTTTACCTCGATATAGTCGAATCACTAACAACCGACTCATGTATCCTGTCGATCAGACGATTTATCGCACGTAATGGAATTGTACGTGAATTCTTCAGCGACCGGGGTACAAGTTTCGTTGGAGCAGATAACGAGCTTCAACGTGAAATTGCAAAACTCGATCCAGATCTCATCAACATCACATTCACATCGTGCTATACGCAATGGAATTTCAATCCACCATACGGACAACATATGTGTGGTGCCTGGGAGAGGCTAATCCGCTCGCTGAAGACAACGCTAGACGAAGTCCTCCCGAAGTCACATTATCCGGACCAAGAAACATTAATCACAGCTCTGGCAGAGGTCGAAAATATCATCAATTCACGGTCATTGACGTTCGTTTCAATCGAACCGGATGACAACGAAGCCCTTACGCCTAACCATTTTATCAAAGGGTCGTCAAATGGCGACAAACCACCCGGAATCTTTCCACCACTACCGAAAACTCTACGTGGAAACTGGCGCTATGCCCAACAGATCGCGAACGCATTTTGGCACAGATGGGTGAAGCCGTACAAAATGGTTCGACGATGTAAAACCGATCGAAGTCGGTGACCAAGTCATAATTGTCGATGAAGACGCGCCTCGAAATACTCGGGAAAGAGGTGTAGTCATTGAAGCCGAGAAAACCGGACAGGACAGTCGAGTAAGTCGAGTCCAAGTTCGTACCGTTAACGGCATTTACACTCGACCAGTCACGAAGCTGGCAGTTTTGGACCTTGTTGGACCGGACCCGTGAGAGCTTAGCAGGGGGGAGTGTTACTGCCAGTGGTGACACATACATAGCAGAATCCCATCCGTCTCAAATTATGCCGAACTTCGCCTCACTCATGAAAACGTCAAATCATCTTCAAGTCACCAAGTCATTTTACCAAAGTTTTCTCATTACAATATTCAATTAAGCGATTCCGATTAGGTTTAGTCAAATTACCGATCCGATTAATTAAGTCCGAAAATCGCGTTGATTGAACCGAGGAAACGGTGATCATTGTTTTCAGTCACACGTTTTCCTTATACATAATACGATAGAATTATATCGTTTAGTTACGGTTACCTTCAGTTGCCCAATTTGTAGCTTGATACAATACGTAAGTGAGAATTCGTTATCAGACTATAACGTAACCTAACATAGTTGAATTTATAGAAATTTGTAGCACATCAAAAAGTCTGAATCGTAATAAATGGAATTATAACGATAAGAACGGTTTGGCTCACTCATTTATTTCAACTACTAAACGGATCATCGAGGGTTTCCGAAAACCATTCGAACAGTTTCCCTCTACCAACAACAACAGCAGCATGCGCAAAGCCTAACATGCTAAGATTGACAATGCAGAAGTGCGTCGACGACGGATATTTTCCTCAAATATGGAAGAAACAGAAGCTGGTCTTAATACCAAAACCAGGGAAACCGCCAGACAAGCCATCATCATATAGACCTATATGCTTGTTAGATGGGTTGGGAAAAATGCTGGAAACCGCGATCCTGAATAGACTAAGAAAACACACGGAGGGCGAGCACGGACTGTCGGACGAACAATTCGGATTTCGAAAAGGGAGATCGGCGATTGAGGCCATTAAAAAAGTCATAGAGACCACCGACAAGGCGCGGAAACAAAAAATACGGGGTAACCGCTTCTGTGGTATAACGACGATAGACGTTAGAAATGCCTTTAATAGCGCAAGCTGGATAGAGATAGCCAAGGCGCTAAATGTCATGAGAGTCCCCGATTACCTCTGTAGGATACTGAAAAGCTATTTCGAGCGACGAGTACTAACGTACGATACTAATGAAGGGAAAAAGACAGTCGACATCACAGCTGGAGTACCACAGGGATCCATATTAGGACCAACGCTGTGGAATGTTATGTATGACACAGCGCTGAGGCTGAAACTGCCAAGATGTGCTAAGCCGATTGCTTTTGCCGACGACTTGATCCTCACGGTATCCGGAACGTCGAAGATGGAGGTAGAGGTGGTTACGATGGAGACGCTAGAAACTGTCGAAAACTGGATGACAACGGCGGGGCTGAGGCTGGCCCACCAAAAAACTGAGATCATGCTGGTAAGTAAGTGCAGAAAAACCGAACGAATCATTTTGAACATTGACGGGGAAGAAATCACATCCACTCGCACTCGCCAATTAAAATACCTTGGAGTTGTGCTGGACGACCGCAGAAATTTTAATAGCCATGTGGACTACACGTGCGAAAAGGCAATGAAAGCCACCGCAGCATTGGCCAGAATAATGCCAAACGGCTTTGGACCGCGCAGCAGCAAAAGGAGGCTTCTTGCAAGTGCCACCCTATCGATATTGCGCTACGGGGCACCAGCGTGGATACAGGCGCTAGATACGAAGAGGAATCGGAGAAGGCTTAATAGAGCCCAGAGGCTGGCAAGCATAAGAGTAGCAAGCGCATATCGAACAATATCCTTAGAAGCGGTATGTGTTATAGCCGGACGATGCCCATATGCATAACGCTGACAGAAGACAGTGAATGTCATAGAAAGAAGAGAATGGAGGGTCAAACTACCAAAACAGTTAGGACGAAA
>CM055403.1:95784677-95806923 GCA_029228625.1 Pseudolycoriella hygida
CTAGAAGAAACCATCTCTCTACGTAGTGTCATTCCGGAGCTAAAATTCGAAAAGCGAAAAAGCATAAACGAAAATCCAAGATGGCGCCGCTATGACAGCTGGCAGCCATTTTCTTATGATACCAAAAAATTCTTCTGATGAAACTCTATAACTTTCTCGAAGAAACCAACTCTCTAGGTGTTATCATTCCGGATCTAAAATTCGAAAACCCAAAGAAGCCTAATTTGTATCTAACAAAAATCCAAGATGGCGTCACTTTGGCAGATTTCTAAAAATCCCAAAAAATTCTCCTGATCAAACTCCATAACTTTCCCTATGAAACCAACTCTGTAAGTATTGTCATTCCGAAGCTAAAATTCGAAAACAAAAAAACCCTAATTTATTGCTTGCTCTGACCAAACTCTATAACTTTTCCGAAGAAACCAACTCTCTAGCTATTGTCACTCCGGAGCTAAAATTCGAAAACTCCGAGCATTACCTAAAAAACCCTCAAAATTGACCACTTTTCCACATGCCACGGCTTTTCCAGAATTTTTCCGGAAAAGCGGCACATGAAATTTTTCATTTGGGGCCGAGACTGACGTTCCCTGAAAATTTTAAGGAAATCGGTCGAGCGGTTCTCGAGAAAAAAAAGTAGATAGATACATAGATCGTTGACACACCACACAGGAATGAAATTGTTATTAATTGCAAAGCAGATTTGACCATTTTTCCATAGGAATTGGTCATCTTTGATTGGCGATATCTCAGCCAATTTTCAACTGATTTTGATGAGTGTGGGCTTGTTTGAAAGCTGCTGCGACGTAGTTTTTTTTTAATAATTTGGAGGGGAAGGGGGGCGAGGGGAAAAAACTCAAAACTTCGCCTATATATGGCTCCTTGTCCCAAAGGTTTTTGTATGGAGTTTTTTGGGTTTGTGGATGTTTTTTTTGGGTGTGGGGACTGCGTCACGCCCTCCGCTACCGCTGCGGGCATGATAAAACAAATTTAAACTTGTTTATGTTTACAAACGTATGACAGTTCAATGATGACAGGTGGCTTGATAGGTCTTTTTTGTTGGTACACCTGATAGTAAAGAAATGATGCTGTGTAATATTTTCGGTGAAAAATATTTGAACACGAAATTACAATTTCTATTATAAAAAAATATAAACATTTTTGATGAGTGTCGTAGAACTTTGTTAGTGTTTAACTGAACTTTTTAATTGAATAAAAATATAAAAACATGAATAAAAATTTTAGTCTTAACCCATTAGTCCGATTTTTGCATGACACATGATTTGAAATAAGCATTACTTGTATACTTGTATAAAGAAATTGATTTTACGAACTTTGGATCTCTCAAATTTTCTGACAGCGGTTTTCACCTAATAATTCAGGGAAATTAAAGAAAAATGGGTCCGCTTATTGGATGCTGTTTTTTAATCAATTCCTCTCGTTACTTCGTACTTCTTATGAAGGGCTATGTTCGAGCCTAGGTGATTCACCACACTTCTCAATTATCGCAACAAAAACCTGTTAAAAGGTAAAGTATGACGCAGGAAGTCGACTTCCAAAATTTTCTTCAGAAAAGATTTTCTCCGAAAAAAAATTGCATCCAAGATTGCGCCATTCTGACAGCTTGCAGCCATTTTTTTATGACCCCAAAAAATTCTCCTCACCAATCTATATAACTTTGCCAAACAAACCAACTCTCTAAGTATTGTCATTCCGGAGCTAAAATTCGAAAACCAGAAAAACATAATTTTTTGCTCACGAAAATCCAAGATGGCGCCCTTCATAATAATGGGAACAATAGAAAACACAATTTCGTATGGAAAAATGTCATCTTGAAACCTCGAAACCTCTTGAACCTCAAGCTCACTCCACCGATTATGATGACTGTGGCCTCGTTTGAAAGCTGCTGCGACGTGTTTTTTTCAAATAATTTGGAGGGGAGGGGGACAGGGGCGAAAAATCGAAAAGTTCGCCTGTATATGGTGCCTTGTCCCAAAGTTTTTTGTATGGGGTTTTTTTGGTTTGTGGACTTTTTTTGTGGTAAGGGGCAGTCCGCTCCGAGCATGATTTAGTGCATATACGTCCTACGTAGTAAGCCCACACGAAAATTCCAATCTTTGTTCAGTTACGCTTCGACACTCATTGGGATATGCTTCTATTTGCAATAAATAAAAGCTTATGCGAATGGGAAGATGTACATGAAATAGTTCATGAAGATCTTTATTGCTGTCGAAAAAAAAGGATAACGTACTCCAATTAAGAGAATTATTGGAAGAATTATCAAAGTTACTTGTGAATATAAGGTCATACACAAAGTATTTCGGTGTCTGTAACTTTTCATGGGAGGCATGTACCTTTCAGAGCAAAAAAAGTTTAGGGTGATCGGTTGAGCCGTTTAGAAGAAAAAGTGGAGACGGACAGACAGACAGAAATACATTTTTTACTTTTTTACTTAAAAGTAGATGACCAAAATTAATAGACTATCAAAACATAAGCTCGCGGACCCATACGAATCCCGTTGCAAGGATTCGCTTTGCATGCATTCCCGTTGAATTTTTTTTTTATTAAATTACTGATTATGCATATTCATCTCGAAAACCCGTACGAAGAAGCATTGTAGAAAATTCGTTTTGGGCCTGCCTGAATCCTCGGACATCCTTTGTCCTGTTTCCATGGACAAAAATGTTCCCCCCAATTTTCTCTGCAACATAGCAAAAAACATATTTTTGTGGTAGGGCCGACCTAGGGCCTTAAGGAGAGGCCTCGGACCCATACTTCCATTGTCAAAAATGTTCCCCCTAATTTTCTCTACAACATTGCAAAAAAATGTTTTTTGGGGTTGGGCCGACCTTTAGGACAGACCTAGGGCCCTAAGGCCCTAAGGAGAGGTCTTGGACACATACTTCCATGGACAAAAATGTTCGCATCAACTTTCTCTGCAATATAGCAAAACAAAGCTTTTTGGTGTAGGGCCGACCTTCAGGACAGACCTAGGGCCCTAATTACAGGCCTCGGCCTCAATATTTTTCTTGAGGACTGTTAGGCCCTCTATTACCTCTTAAATAGAAAAAGAATCAAAAAAATCGGAAGGAATTTACTCGGTGTGTATGGGGATGTTGACAGGATTACCTTGCGGTCGAACGTTAGTAGCAATTGTTCATCACTTTTCTTCATCGTCCAAGATTTGTATCTGTCAATTCTGGAGGGAAAAGTGTTTTGTAAATATGGCACTTCGTTTTCTTTGATATTAACTCTGAACGTAAATGTTTAATTAGACCATAATAGCATCTGCTTGCCGCCATGACACGTTTGCACATTTACGTCGAATTCGTAGACGCCACACTTTATTTTGCAGGTTCCGAAATTAATTTTGCAGATTCGAAAAGATAATTTTGCAGATCGAAAAGTAAAAAATCTGCTGCTAAAAATTAAATTTGCTGATTTTAGCATCAAATTTTGCTGATTGAAAGCAATAAAATTGCTTCCAGCAAAATAATAAATTTTGCAGGTTCCGAAATTAATTTTGCTGATTGAAAATTAAAAAATCTGCTGCTAAAAATTAAATTTGCTGGTAAAAATTTGCTGATTTTAGCATCAAATTTTGCTGATTGAAAGCAATAAAATTGCTTCCAGCAAAATAATAAATTTGCCGATAAATCAACATTAAATTTGCTGATAAAAAAAATAAATTTGCCGAAAAAAAAGAGTAAATTTGCCGAAAAAAAAGGATAAATTTGCTGGTAAAAAAAATAATTTGCAGAAAAATAGAATAAATTTGCTGATGAAAAAAATAATTTTGCTGCTAAAAGTAGAAATTTGCTGCCAAAAAAATAGATGCCTTTAGTGTTATTAGCGGTAATATCAACGAAGTGATATAACGACCTTCAACATTACGTATCATTATTTAAAACGAAAAATTATTTTCTTTGGCTCTCTGAATACACAACAAGCGAAAATGATAAAGCCTGCGTAGCCCCTGGGGGCGGGGGTTTCAACTAGTAAATGTATAAATTAAATTTCTGTCAATTCTGTCAATGCTCAGTAAAGAAGCAATTCCAGACCCTTGTGAACAAAAACCTTTCATGTGATTCAGTACTTTGTCATATCGCCTTGAATTTATTATGTGAGTAATGGAAGATACTGTTTTGTCAAAAAATGTGAAAAAGTATTTGTTGGGACGTACTTTCATCAATATGTATTAAGGTAAAGTAGACGGTTTCACAGATGCGATGTTTTTTTGACACAAGAGTCCATATATATGCAATACAGGTCGTCACTGTCCGACGCCTCCTTCTTGAGATATCTAAGTTGTTAAGCGATTTTGACGAAATTCAATTCCATATCAATTTTTCGACTGTCTTTCAGGAAAAAAAGATTTACGAAAATTGGATTATTTTATTTTTTTTTTTGAAAATCGGAGATTTGCTCGAGTTATGTACAAACGACCTACATCCAAGCTCGGCGGGCGGCCGGCCCTTGGTTCGACAATGCCCAGATTCAATTAGATAAAAGACTTTTCGATTACCTTTCAGTTATCTTCATTTGTCAAGTTTTACACGAGTTACCGTATTGACGGACATACGGCCATATTTTTTTCGCAGATTTGTCGTCTGAGGACCATGGTCGTTGCTCCCCCTACTCCCCCTCAAATCGACTGGTCACAAACATCGCAGTAAACGTAATATACCCCTTTTCGAAGAACATCGTTCCTCGTACGGGTCTAAATATAATTTTTTGCTGTGTATTTGCTCATCTTTGTAAACCTACAATTACGTACGAAGGAAAGAAGATGCCAATTGCCAATAAACTAGAGAATATTTCAATTGATTGAACATTTTTCTTTTGTGTTTTCAATCAATTTCCGAAAAAATGCAATCTTCACTTCTGCATGAACGAACTGGCTCTCTATTTCTATTCAGAAGCTCAAGTGCCTAATTATATAAATCAACAAAAAATTTGTTGAATTTTGATATTATTTTGACTAGTTTTGATTGTAAACATATAATTTTGTTATTTAAGAATCGATTCCCCGTAATATTTTGTTGTCAACACGCATGAAAAACTTCTTCGCTTATATTAAATTAATAGCAAATGATGTGTGTTAGCAAAAAATCTATTTATTTTTGTCGAAAAATTATCAACGCAAAATCTATTTCATTTATTTTCAATTCAAATTCCATTTTGTTTTTCTGTACTTTTGGAGTTGTTTTCATTGAATGTGGAGGTATTATATTGTTGTTCGTATACAAAGAAAAGGCTTATCGCGTGCTTCTTTAACATAAAATGTGATACATTTGTTTCTATAGCTCGTGTCTTCAGTTAATTACAAAAGTGGATCACCAAATTTTGATACTTTGTACGAGGACAAAGAAATTCTTCCAAAATCTAATCCACTTTGTTGTTGTTAATTTTTGTGGCATTAACCACTAGGTGTTCAGCCAGTAATTTCCGACATAATTGAAAAACACATGCAAGAGACCCGTGTCCCTGAAGTTAGATGTAATAAAGAGTCGATGAACTAGAATTCTCATCTTCCAAATTTACCACACCTGCTGTGAACTTTATGAGACGTTTCTTCTAATTCAAAATTTATAACTTTAGTAGGGTATCTATACTATGCTAAATTCGTTAAACAATAGAGATTGGTGTCTAAGATTACTTATACATTGTGGAAAGCGAGTAATAACCGTTCAAGTGTATATTACACACAACGCGCGAGCGATAGCGAGCAAGTGTGTGTAATATACACGCGAACGGTTATTCGAGTGTCCACAATGTATAAGTATATTATTTTACTTTAATAGCGACGATTCGTCGAACATTAAACACAAGTACTGATGGCCGAGCGAGCTAGGGCACGGTAGCGCTAATTGTTTGAGATGAGGTGTCGGGGTTCAATTCTGATTTTTTTACTTTTTTTTTACTTTTTGTATGTTTGTTTCTTGCACAAAATATTCAAATTATTGCATCTAGACAGAAGAAAGTGAAATAAAAAAAAATTTCGCGCGTGCTTGAACCTAAATGCACTTTTCATAATAAATATTTATATAAAACACAACCGAAGATTATGTTACAATGAACCATGCGCATGTGCATTCGAAAACAAAATTTCGAATTAAACACACAGACATGTGAGATTCCATTCACGCATATAGAAAACACATTTTATGAGAATTTTCAATTGAATCACATTAGCTGCGATAATATAATTCGCAACTCATGCATTTAAAAGGATAATGTGGTGTAGTGGTTAGCATCGTTGATTGGAATGCGGGGCGTTCTGTGTTCGATTCTCGAACAAAAACGTAAACAACACCACTCAAAATACAAAAGCTTGAGTATGGATGTTGAATATGGAGAAAAACAACGCTAGTGTTTGTGAGAAGTTTAATTAAATTAAAAAATTTGAAGTGATAAAAATTCACCAATATCTTTTTGCACACAACATTTCATGAAATGAGTTTGAAATGACTTATGAATGCATTACTTCGTTTGTAGTCAACAGACAGTATCAACAAAATTTAGTCGTAAAAATGTCCGTGTTGGGTCAGTGGTTAGCATTGTATCCTTCTGATCTTACATGCCGTGGGTTGGAGTCCGGCGGCTGCAGGTCTTTTTTTCAATTTTTTTTCCAATATTTTTTTTTTAATTTTATTTATTTCGTCGTTTTGATCGTCACGTGAAATTACTATTTTCATATAGACATTTGAATTTTGCTCTGTGAGAAAATCACATATTTATAACATAAATAAAAACTGATTCAAATACAAAACCAACAAAAATACAAATACAAAACGTAAAGAAAACCACTCAAAATACATAAGCCTATGTTGTATATCGAGAAAAACAACGCTAGTGTTTGTGAGACACATATTTGTACATTCTACGTTACTATATGCTTCTATTTGTCAACAAAAAGTACCATCAAAATTTTTACATATCAAATGAGCGAATTTGCGCAGTGGTTAGCGTCGATTCTTGCGGATCAAATCACGGCGGTGCCGCTGTTTTTTTCAGTGAATTGGCAAAGAGAAAACGAATTTTCCCTAGTGATTTAATGTATGGTTTTTCCTTTATATGCAAGAGTGAATAACGTACGCTATTCTCTCGCCGATGAAATAAAATATTTTATCTGCCTAGAACGATAATCTCGCATTTTTCTTCCTAGGGCAAAATTGTTTTTCTCGATATATCTTTTCTCGGCAGATAAAATAGCATATGCACCGCTGTCCAGGATGGTTTATTTTGACGATTTTGATTATTTCCCACGCCTTCGGCTCAGGAAATAACCTCCAAATCGTCAAAATAGAGCATCCTGGACAGCGGTGCATACTCTACTAATATTAAGCGTCTTCGCGTCAAATAACGAAAATAACCAAATAACCAGCTTATGTCAAGAAAACAGAATTGTCGAACTCTAAATTCTTAATGATTTTTTTATTATTATTTCCTGGAATGGGGTTGGACATGGATTTCATTAATGAAATTCGTAGATATACCCATTTCAAAGCTAACGGCATACAGCTGGAAAAATGTTATTACCTTAATGAATTACGATTGACACCCTAAAATATGGTATCTCATATTTGCAGATTATGTTTGTGAGAGCATGGTTTCATCGATGAATAGTTTTTCATAAAGACAATGAAATTTCATATCAAAAAAAGGACCAATTTTGTTCTCCACAACTTTACCTTTGGAAGCAACTTTCTAATTTCCATATTTTAGAGATATAGGTCATCCCTCTCAATTCTAGAAGTGTTCATATACCAGGCTTTAGCCATTTTTCCTTAAAACCCTGAAACACGGACTCTCTAAAATTTTATTCTCTACAACTTGCCTTTGACAGTAAACCGTATTGCATAGTTGAGCAAATATCATTGAATTAGAAGAGAAGGAACGCCGATGAACTCTTTTTTTATATGGAAATTCATTCTCTAAATGTGTCCCAACATAAATGTCAAATGTGCTTGCATATGGTGCTTTCAGTTCAATGTACGACCGCGTTGTTCACCGCGTTTTGACATTTATAATACGTGTTAATTCATTTCACCAATGAATTCACCATTCGTTCATCGGCGTTCCTTCTCTTCTAATTCAATGGCAAATATAGACCAAAAGCCTTCTGCTTTCGTATATGGCCAAGAAACTCAATTTCGTTCAGACCACTGACCCGATTTCCACCAAAAAAAAATTCCCAGTTTTGTGAGGTCAAATGCTTAAATTTGACACCAAAATGAGCGATTTCCGTGCTGTACTTGCTGCAATATTTGCAAAAAAGTTTCACATACACTCGTAAAACCATGTTTTTGGTCACTTTTTCGATCTTATTTCCGGAATCACTTGACCGATTATGTTCATCTTTGAAATCGAATCATGGGACATATGTACCCTTCACGGAAATAGTTTTAGGTTGATCGATGCAGTCGTTTAGAAAAAAGACGATGGGACGGACAGACGGACATTTTTTTCGCTGATTCGTCATCTCTAGACGATATTAAATCCATCGCCCGCCTTGATCTACCCTATATCAATATAAAAGAAGTTTATGCCTTGGATAGCAACGGTCGTTCGAGATTCAGCGACATCATTACGATCGACAGTGAGTCATAGAACGGTTACATCATTGAACCCACAATAAGGTATGTACGAAAATAGTGACGATGACCAAGACTCGAAAATCCAAGCCGAAAAGAAGGAAATTTATGAGAAGTGTATTCCGTTTCACAGGAGAAGTACAATGCCACATTCGAAAATCGCAATTGATCAGTTCGCGGGCTTTGGTTCGGAAGCCGCGGTTCAGTGGGACAGAGTGTGCTCGACTTCTTCAATGAGTTCAAACTAGATGTTTCAAATTTGACGACGATTACAGAAATAATTTTAGTCCGAATGATCCAAATTCTAATCTACGGCAACTAGGTTTTAAGTTTTGTAAATCTTGCCTTAGCTGTAAATTTTTTGTAATTAATTATAGATAGATATGCTGTGTAGTCGAGCAACCTTCTATAAGGAGGCAGCACACTTTGTTTTTGTAAATAAAGATCATCTCCAAAAATAACGCTCCTTTCCACTATGCTTAAGAGTATTCATTTACCTTTGCCTCAGCAGTTGATTAGTTCTCAAAAAAGAACAAAAGAAAGGCTTGTAACTAGCACGGGGCTCGTAACCCCTATGGCATATATTATAAAAATATAAAAAGATGGCGTCTTCCGCATCTTCCCGCTTTCAAAAAATAGTATCGAGCAGGGCCAATTTTCAAATGATTTCCAAATTATTATTTTGAAAATTTTTAATAATTTCCAAATTATTATTTGGAAATTTTTTTGAAATTATTTCGAAAATTTGGAAATTCGATTTTCCAAAAATAGGCACTGGTTTCGAGTATGTGAAATATCATCGTATTTAAAAGATTATTTTTCGGATTTCCAGCTGTGATTGGTGATATAATTTTAAAATGAAAAAGCACTTTTGCGCTTATACAAATTTTTTCATTATCAAACTCGTATACGTGCTTTAAACCCTTTAAACCTAATTATCGAAAGTCGCTTTTCAAAGTACGCAGCCAATATGTGGATGGTGAGCCAAGCTAACATGACATTTTCTAGCTATGCATTCAAAAACACTGTTACTTTTTGAGAATTTTCAAAACACAATTTTTTTAAATAAAAATTCAAAAGGAAGTCAAAAAAAACTTTTTGTTTTCATAGGCCACAGGGTAAACTGAAAATTTGTACACAAAAACTAAAATCTGGTTTTACATGCGATGGTACCGTTCGAAGTATTCAAATGAATTGTTATTCGGCGCGTTCAGCACGAAAATTTTTTACCGAGTTTCGTTAAGTTAACGCTGTGAATTTTAACTTTGAGGCTCAGGCTAGTTTCCTCACGATGTTTTTAGGTCGTGAAGGGTTCACCGAATGTAAGTGAAAAGTAGTCTAAATTTTAATTTATGATGTTTTAATGTAGTGACGATTGATGATGATGATGTATTTAGATTTGAGTATTTATGATTGTATGATTGGCAATTTCGTGAGTGGGACCGAAGACATCTTGAAAACGTTAGAGCGGCTGATAGATTATTATCAGTGACGAAGGCAACAAGAATTTTAACGTTATGCGCCAGGCGCTGGTGGAGAGGGGAGTGGTACGTGTAATAGTGATATGAATAAATAGCATGCTCTGGGACAGAACAGTTGAGGCAAGTGTGTGCGGTAGTGAGGTGAATCTTTGGGTTGGTTTCCACAAGGTGGAATTCTCTCGACAATAATTCGCAAGGACGATCTGACCATTCTAGTAGGTGTGAAGTTCGAAAGCTCGCTGGGAGACCGGGTGAAAATGCATTGAGAGTGGTGGAGAATTGGCTTAAGTAGAGTGGTCTGAGAGTTAAGCGAACCAAGACCGATTTAGTGCTGTTCAGCAGAAAGCGCACAGGTTCGGCTCTGATGGGTAAGATCAGGCTCTTTAACGAGACAATAGAACTGGTTGCACATGGCTCATTCTGCGTTCACAGGTAACATTTCTGAGAATTTTTTTGTTTCGGACAATCAAATTCTTAGAAATATGACCTGGGAACGTAGACGTAGAATGAGCCACATGTGAAATACGTGGGAGTGACGCTTGACAATAAGCTCAACCCGAAGTTGAGTGTGCGTATAAGGTGCTGAGTGAGATTCAGAGGCTAGTTTGCATTTGCGTTACTTGTTCTACAACTATCACGGCTACAAACACATTAAAGATCATCGCACCAATAACGCATCAACTAACCTAACTTTTTCGCTAGCTGGAAGTATATATTTTGTGTAAGGCTTTCAATCTTGAGCACCTTCATCCATTATAAAACTTTCTGAAAAACATACACATACACAAACACCCTTTCACTCAGTGAACGATCAACTTTACACTTGCGTATGTGGAGCGCAATTATTTCTTCGTTCAGTTAATCGTTAGTGAGAGCTGTCAAAGTTCACTGAGAGTGTCAAATTTCTACCCATGTCGGTGATATGGGTAAAGTTGTGAGAGCTGTCATGATTGTTTACATTTTCATTTTTAAGCAACATTATTGATGATTGCATGAAAATTATTGCAAAATTTATTTCAATGATCAATATTTAAGTTGTAAAATTAGTAAAATCGATTTATTTTAGGAAAAAATAGTTTCGAAACATATAAAACCTAAAAAAATAATTTTTATGCGTGTGTGTCAAAATTTCAAAAACGAAAGCAAATAGCTGAACGATAGTGAAAGTTGTCATTAATCCTTTAACAATTCACCAGTGCTGTACGCGCCCCTGAACGGCCAGCGTTCGATAGCTGTCATTGTATCACAAAACGAATCGTCAAATGATCACTGAGTGAAGAATTTTTCGTTTCTGAACGCGTCCCAAAACTTCGAATTTGTGCCATAAAGACTCAATTGATTACTTCTAACGGAGCCATTCGCACAAAGCCGACTGATTTAAGTTTGTGCAAATATTTTACTTTACTGATTGTATACCAACATTAGTTTTCTAACAAAAGAATGATAAAGTTTATGAAAATCATACGCCTCGTTGTTTTTCCAGAACCATTATTTTATCTTTTTCGACCTTTTCAATTGCATGGTCCTATTAATCTAGTTCAAAACACTCAATTGTAATGAATTGAAATAATTGGATTTAGTGGTTTAAATATTTTTTTTTCTCAATTGTAACATGGGGTGGATCGAGACGGAACTAGGTGAAATATATTTATTATCGCCTAGAGACGACGAATCAGCAAACCCCATGGTTGCATGATTCACCTCTCTAGAAATATAGCAATTAGAAAAATCCTTCCAAAGGCAAAGTTGTTAAAAATCAAATTGGCAAAATCCAGGGATTTAGTCAATCCTAGAATTGGGAGCGATGACTCATATCTCTACAACTATGACACTTGGAACGTTGCTTTCAAATGCAAAATTGTAAAGTATAAAATTTTAGAATACACAAGTTTCAGGGTTTTAGGGAACAATTACCAAATCCCGGGATAAAGCAACTTCCAGAATTGGAAGGGATGACGCGTACCTATAAAACTATGGCAGTTAGAGATTTGTTTCTTAAGGCGAAGTTGGTGAGAGTTGCATTTAAGAGAAAAGAGTTTCAGGATTTCTTGAAGAAACTGGCCCTCTTTTTGATATGGTGCAGGGAGATCATTTCGGCCTTCAAAATCAATGGTCTCAAACATACTTCGGTAGTATCTTTGTCATTGCCTTGGGTAATTTCAATTGACCTTTGAAACTCTTAAAAGGGCATAAAACATAGGTAAGGATTGTTTGCTCATTTCCACATCTATTCTGATACGTGCGGGTCTTTGCTTATGTTCAAAAGTGCATTTATAACGAACATTAACAACATGTTTTGAACTTGGTCCATTCAAAAAATAAACTCATCTAAGCGGACTGTGCTAACCTTCATTTGTATTGATTTATATCATCAAAATGACTGCATGATACCATATATGGCACAGGATTTAGAGATTAGAACTTTTTCAGCATAAATCTTCAATAGATTTTGAAATATTTAAAAGGACGCGGTGGGTAGAGTATGAACAGAAATAATTTTTGAATTCGTCCGAAGAGGATTATCGTTGATAATGTTCCAATAATGTAATGAAATTTCGATTCAAAATAACTCGTGTGCAAAATGCTCGATGCATGTTCATGAACGTTTGAACGTTTAGGTGTGCATCAGAATTACTCGAACTCGTCTTTCACCTAAATATATTATGTGTATAGTTAGTAGTATTATATAGTTACTAATCTAACCGCAAATAAAAAAAATTGGGTCACTTTGAAAAAGGATCTATGTCTGTTGCATTTTCCACGACGTTTGCAACCACCCCATCTGGGGGGCCATTGAATAATACGCCGCCGCGTACAGGAAGTGGCGAGGATTATTTTCGGCCAATGAATTAGGCCAGCCGCGACTCGGTTTTTGTCGACGATGTCTCAAAAATAATTTAATACGGGGATTGAACCACAAATATGCTTTTATGATTGCAGTTCTTTAATGTTGTATTTGGCATGGCTGGTAGTCGTGTAAAATAAGAATATTTGTTTTTTTATGAAATGGCATAGTCTTCCGTCACTACATTTCGGTTTTTTGTTCAGATCAGATAGTTTAGCATCAGGTTTTTCAGATTTCAGATAATTTCAGTTCAGATTAAAATTTAACAGATCAGATCAGATTTAAACATTTTGTCAGACAACTCAGATCAGATTGATCTGACCTGTTCCGAGCTTTGAGTGTACCAATCGTTACGCTTCGGTCATGTTGTCGATTCGATGATTCATGTATTTGGTGTTGGTGTTATTATCCCTCAATCCTAGATCGGTACCTTTCCTGTCCAAAGCAATGAATTTTCCTTTAACAGCTTCCATGTTTCGGTCCAAGGCGACCAAGTCGTCTGCGAAATCGAGCAATGGACTGTATTTGGTGAGGTACCGCTGGTGTTCATGTCTATGGTTCTCATTGTTGCTCAAAGAGTCAAATTAAAAAGCAGCGTCAAGAGCGGATTTCCTGTTAAAAGCGTTTGACAACTTTCTTCGGATTTTTGCTCGGATGTTAGCGAGGATGTTAGCTCCACTTTGTTAACGATATTAGTCGGAAACTGCTCCACCACTCTCCATAACTTCCTCCTGATGACGCTGTCGTCGAACAGTTGGTGTATTTCAAAACAAGATCTGTACAATATCAAATAAATAACCAACAGAGGATTCTTAGCATGGAAGAAGGCGTTTGTACGGAATATTTACAAATATCTTGTAAGCGATATTCAAAATGGAAATTCCTCGATAGTTGCCAAACTCCAATTTTTCACCTTTCTTATATCACGGACAGATGATGCTCTTCCCGCTCTTCTGGTAACCCATGATGGCATTAGGAAAACTGTTCTCCTTAACCACCTCTGAAACATATTGTCGCTTTCATGACAAAATCCTTGAATGATTCAATCATAACGGAATTTCAGTGTGATTTTAAATTTCACTTCTGTTTGTCGTGAGAGCGACGATATCAAAAATTGATTTTCAACTCTTAGGCCGACCTTAGGGCTGAACTAAAGGTTCTATCTATCCATCTGTCTACTGAATTCGGTCCATTCCATGGACCCAAGTTCCCGAACCGCTTAATTCATTGATATAAGCTTAATTTGAAGATGCGTATGTTCCAATGTTCATCCAAGCAATGATGCAAACCAGGCACTAAACCTATGAGACCCTTTTGCAATTCGTATGAGCTTAAAAATAATAGGCAAGAACAAAGTCTATAACAAATCATGTTCTACAACGATCATGAACTTAATTCATACTTTTTGTAATAAAATTTGACAAAAGAAAACAAACAAAAAATGAAAGATATAGTGGGCTTTGCTTTGGACTTTAGGATTACAGCGATTACAGTTGTTTTGGGTAAATTTTCAAAACAAATTCCTTTGTGTAGGCGATACCTTTTGTAATCTTATCTACTTTTAAATTTAATAAATATTATTGCTATGACGTTTTTATAGCATACTAGAATTAATTCCCGGAGTTCCTGAAGAATTATTAAAAAAAAGTTTCTCATATGTTCAGTGGTTGCGCAGTGTTTTTCTCTACCGATCGTGCTACTTATGCTGACGGTTTCCCAATGTGTAAAAGCAAATCGCCAATCTCTTTATTTCATTACTAATATTAGAAGCAATTTTAGAGATTATTCTATTTCCTACGATAAAATTCGGAAATTTTACCGATTTTACTGTAACTAGTTGTACTAGTAGTTGTAACTAGGCGGTTGAAATTTTTATATTTTTGTGCAAACTTTTATTTCACTTTCTTTTTTTTAAATTGAGCACATTTCCTCAACTTCTTATGTTACGCAACTAAACAAATTTATTCACCGCAGTACTTCACTAGGGAAGTATATTAATTGTTGGTTTCAAACATTATTTTGTTGATTTGTTGCTTTGGTGAATAAAATAGCATATGCAACTGCGGGATAAGCTGTTTATCCTCTCGGAGGAATAAATACCTCACCTAAAAAATTATCCCGCAATTGCATAATCTACCATTATAAAATACTCTTAAAAGTCCAGATTTTGTTTGTGACATCACAATTCGTTTAATGACAAACTAACAGGCCGAAGCCCAATAACAAGTCAGTCCTTTCAGAAAATTCCTAGAAGAAAAGGTAAACATGATTACAATTGATATGATTATGATTAAGATCGTCTTTTTACTGGCTGCGCCATTGTGAGTAGCCTTTTTTTCGCTTAATAAATAATGTAAATTTACTTATGATTAATCATAATCATAATCAGGGTGTCGAAGGGTGTTTCATGCGCAACGTAGTACTCCTTATGTACCTTAGCCTCTGTCTCACCAACTCCTACAATCCTTTCCTACACGTGGTGACACCTGTTATAGGGAGCAACCCACATGAACGATTAGGTAACCAACCCTAGTGTAGTAGTATGGGTCACTTAGCAGAAGGATGAGGGGGCTGTCTTCGGGTAATATCTTAACGTTACGTAACGTTACGAAGGCAGCTAGGCGCTATCAAGATAAGATGGCGACTCAGCGTGGTGGCGGATGATCTCAATAGCAAGAGACAACGGCAGCACGTACAGTCCTAGTTAGTTGGACTACTATCACTCACCAACCCGCAGTGGCCAGCGTGGTGTTTAATTGGCTAAAACCCCCCCGAAATGATTCGACAAACCAGACGAAATCGGCCCTCAGTTCCCAGTCGCTCGTCGATCCCTGACTCTGACAACGGTCAGACAAGAAGGCGAGCAGAGGGTGCTAAGAATCCCTGGGTTACTATAGGTTGTCACAGCGGATTGTACATTGCCACGTACAGCACTAGAACGTTATCATCGAACGAGAAATTGCTTGAAATGGAATCGGAACTGGAAAAAATAAAATGGGATATTATTGGATTAAGCGAAGTGAGAAGGAGAGGAGAAGAATGCATGAAACTTAAATCTGGAAGCACATTATACTACCGTAGTAATGATGATCAAACATCGACGCATGGTGTGGGACTGCTTGTTAACAAACGTTGGTCAGACCGGATAACCCATTTGAATAGTATTTCCGACAGAGTTATCTATGTGAGACTTAAAATAAATGCCATGTACAGTTTAAAGGTTATACAGGCCTACGCTCCGACTTCAACACACTCTGACGAAGAAGTTGAGTTATTCTGCGAAGACATCAGCAAAGCAATGGAGGAAAATCCATCCCAATATCAACTGATAGTAGGTGACTTCAATGCCAAAGTAGGAAAGAGAGATGATATTGCCGAAACCTCAATTGGAAACTTTGGTTATGATCAAAGAAACGAAAGAGGAGATACATTAGTAAATTTTCTCCAGCAGCAAAACATTTTTGAAATGAATTCGTTTTTCCCCGGTAAAAAAGCAAAGGACTTGGGCTAGCGCAGATGGTATAACTAAGAACGAAATCGATTTCATCATGTCAAACCGGAAGTCAATTGTCGAAAACGTCACCGTATTGAACCAGTTCACAACGGGCAGCGACCATAGAATGGTGAGAGCTAAAGTGCTTCTTAACACGAGAACGGAAAGAGAAAGGATGGTAAAAAAGAAGGTTTCGTTGGACATTGGTCTTTTGAAAGATCAAAGCGCTGATTTTCAAGAAGTGATGAGGAACGAGCTGAGTGGAGTAGATGCACAAAACGTCACAATCGATGAACTCAACACGAAAATCACGAACTCAGTGACAAAATTCTTGGAAAAGAGATGCCGATCCACACAGATTGCAGAATCGAAATTAAGCACAGAGACTCTCGGGCTGATAGCAGACAGAGCAGTTTTGGTGAAAAGTGGAAAGCGTGATACTGCAGAATGTCGTGAAAAAACGAAAGCCATTAATAAGAAAATGAGGAACGATTTACGGCTATACAATGTGAAATTGGCTACGAAGGCTATCGCAGAGAACGGAAACATGAAGGTTCTGAGAAGAAAGCAATCGATAGGAAGGAAGCAAATTTTTAAACTGAGAGACAGAGACGGAGTATTGCAAACGGATCAGCAAAAAGTTTTGGACATCGCTCGAAAGTTCTATGTGGACCTGTACACCTCAATTATACCGAAGCAGTCTGCACAATCAGCTCAGTCGAGACCGGTTATAATGAATGTTGGATCCGAGGAGATGCCGGACATAACGGTGGACGAAGTCAAAGCGTCATTGGATGAAATGAAAAATGGCAAAGCACCAGGAGAAGACGACATTCCAATTGAAGCCATTAAAGAAGGAGGACCTACACTATTAGAAATGATAACATTGCTGTTCAATAAGTGTCTTGAAGAAGAGAAAGTAGTTGAGGCATGGACAAACGCAATCATCATCCTTCTGCACAAAAAAGGAGACATCACCAAGCTGGAAAATTACAGACCGATAAGCCTGCTTTCACATCTGTACAAATTGTTTATGAAGGTGATAACTAAAAGAATCACGAAGAAACTAGACTTTTATCAGCCGATAGAACAAGCTGGCTTCAGATCTGGGTTTAGTACGAATGATCACCTGCAAGTGTTGAGGACCTTAATCGAAAAGTGTAATGAATACAAGATGGATATTGCAATTTGCTTTATAGACTTCGAAAAAGCATTCGACTCGGTCGAATCATGGTTCATTCTGAATTCTCTAGACAAATGTCGGATTGACTACCTTGGTACACGCGAATGAGAATGCCACATCGTGCGTAAGGCTGAACGAAACCACAGAAAAGTTCAAGATTGGAAAAGGAGTCCGTCAAGGAGATAACTTGTCACCGAAACTGTTCACTTCAGAGTTAGAGACCGTGTTCAAGAAGCTCGATTTTAGCAAGATGGGAATAAATGTAAATGGTCGTTTTCTAAGCAACCTTCGATTCGCCGACGACATTGCTCAGATATCAACGAACATGGAACAGTTGGAAACGATGATGCTACAGCTAAATGAAGAATCTCAAAAGGTTGGCTTAAGAATGAACATGTCTAAGACAAAAATCATGACGAACATAGAAGGAGCAAGACCCATCCAAATCGGAAATGAGGAGATAGAAATCGTCAGCAAATATAAGTACCTGGGACATGAAATGAAGCTCGGTCTCGAAAACCAAACAGTAGAGATTAGGAGAAGAATTGGACTTGGCTGGGCAGCGTTCGGCAAGTTGCGTTATATTTTCAAAAGCAACATGAACAACAGTTTGAAAAGGAAAGTCTTCGATATGTGCGTACTGCCAGTCCTAACTTACGGAGCCGAAACTCTCACAATTACAAAAGCGTCTGCGAATAAATTGAGAGTGGCACAACGAGCAATGGAAAGGGCTATGCTACGGATCACACTCCTTGACACGATGACATATGAATGGATCAGGCAGCAAACTAAAGTTACTGATGTCATGGAAAAAATAGCTACGTTGAAATGGAATTGGGCGGGACATGTTGCGAGAATGACAGATGATCGATGGACGAAAACTATTCTGCAATGGCGGCCACCAACAAAGCGACCAATGGGACGTCCACCGGAAAGGTGGGTTAGCGACATCAAAAGAACGGCGGGCACCAGATGGCAGCAAGTGGCAATGGACCGGGAAGACTGGCGATCTAAGGGGGAGGCCTACTTCCAGCAGTGGATATCATAAAGGCTACGAAAGAAGAAGAAGAAGATAATCACAATGCATATAGGAATTTCGTCATATGATTAACATGATTAATACATATGAAGTGCATAAAAGAATTTCGTTATGTGATAGATTGAGTTTTTAGTTATGCAATGACCGCAACAAAAATGGCGCCACCGACAGACAGGCGGCTACACGTCAGATTATGACAGTTGCATTTCAAAATACAATTTAAGTTATAAACAATTACTTTTCTTTTTCGCTTATTTTGGTTTGTCCACAATGTCCCCAAAAAAAGGAAAATAAAGAAACTGTCAAGACTTTAAAACAGAATTTAAGCTTTTTGGTGCCAAAACATCGGGGAATTGCGGGAAAGGCCATATCAACAATAAAGGGAAGCTTATATATATCATCACGACGACATTTTTATTTATCTTTATTAATCAAATTCTACAACTGAATCGCTTATTTTTGTGTTGTAATTCTTAAGGAAACCGGTCAAGTCGACGACCATTATCTGTGTGCCGTCGTTGCGACGTACCCCAAACTTTGACCAGGAACCGGCTGAAGTTTGAACTTTTATGGGAAAAGTCACCTTTATTGCAGATTCTGGAGCCGCATCGATTCTATTACGATATTTTTCCATCCCGTTTTTAATGGCTAAAATCTTGGGGTGGTGAAGGGTAATGGTTTTTGCAGTCAGCATTTTCTCATACAAATCCGTCATGCCATACATGGTGCTTGACCAGTGGTACTTAATAGTTGCTGACGTTCCATCGTCGGTGATTTCCACTGATACGTTTTTTGCACCAGCAGGCATGCTGATTACCATAGAGACTTGTCGCACTGATTTTCTGGGTCCTTATAAACCTCGCAAATGACAGGGTAATTCTGATGAACAATATAACTGAACCCAGATACGATCGGTTCGTCCGAAATGCTTTTTCTAGCACTGCCATCAGGGGGGACATCTGTAACTTCATCTCCGCGTTCTTCGCTATCGACGTACTCATCGTCGCTATCTGCATCAACTGAACGTTAAAAAATTTCGTAATGAGTGAAAATACGCTTATAGAGGTTATTCTTAGACTCAGATACGAAAAAAATAACTTACGGTATGCCCCGTTCATTCTTTTCAACGAATTCAGATGGTTTCTTATAACTTGCAAAGTATATTCGCCGAACATTTTGGGCCAATTGTCCTTCAATACATGCGGCTTGGTGTATTTATTTATTCTTCCTTTTTTAATTTGTTTTTCGATAAATTTATCTTCCGGTCCATCATTTCTCCACTGTTTACCCATGGCGGAGAATAAATTCAACAGTCTGTCTGCGTATAACAAACAAAAACAAGAAATGGCGGCTCTTTGACTTTTTGATGGAAATATATTTTTCATAGCCACCTTAGGTTTCATTCAGTACGAAAAAATATGTCTGACATCTTAGACTTTTAAGTCATACGAAGAAAACGTTCGTTGTAGACGCTTCATACGCCTATTGACATCGAAAAGTATTCAAGAGTATAACATCCATATTTTGGAAAGACAACGATTTATATCGGTAAATAAAAATTTGTATTTTTTATAAATTTTCTACACATTCATCCCATTTCAAGCAACGCATATGCTGATATTTTTTATGAATTCACTTACAAAGAATCGACTTCTTCTTTTGCCTTTCAATCAGAAAAACTTTAAAAATATCTAGTCAAGAAAAGGAATGGTAACGCGCAATATGAAAAGGTGATATTCGATATGCAATTTTTGAACTATTTATATTCGATCATCCTCATATTAAAAAAAAATTGTGTGAATCAAACACCGGAAGTTATCACTAGTCAATTTTACCTAATCAAAGGCATGATACACAACATACTACATGGGGTGAAAAGTCCGCGGCCTTGCAATGAAAGAACTAACTTTTACATATGAAATTAATTTTATTCTTCAACGTAGTCTCCCTGAAGGGAAATGCACTTAGTCCAACGGTCCCGCAACATTTGGATACCTTTGGTATAATAGGATTTCTCCAACCCTGCAAAATAGGCCTCTGTTTCGGATATCACCTCATCATTAGAGTAAAATCTTTTTCCCTGTAGCCATCTTTTTAAGTTTGGGAACAAATAGTAGTCGCTGGGGGCCAGATCTGGGGAGTAAGGTGGGTGGTGGAGTAATTCATAGCCCAAAGAGTCCAGTTTCACAGTTGCTTTTATGGATGAATGCGCTGGTGCATTGTCATGATGAAACAGGACCTTTTTCTTCTGCATATGCGGTCGTTTTCTCTTGATCTCGTGACAAATCTACGCAAAAACTCCGTTGGATTACGCTCGAACAAAGCTAAATTACGCTCTGAATCGTCAAGACGGTGCTGCTTTTGATCAATTGTTAGAAAACGCGGCACCCATCGGGCAGAAAGCTTTTCATGTCCAAATACTCATGTAAAATGTGTCGCACCCGTTCTGTTGATATTTTGAGGATGTCAGCTATTTCACTAACTTTAACTTTCCGATCAGCCAAAACAATACGATGGATTCTTTTGATGTTTTCTTCAGTAACTGCTTCACTTGGACGTCCTGAACGTGGGGCATCATCGGTGCTTGTATTACCTCGTTTAAATTCCGCATGCCACTTCTTGACCGTTGTATACGACGGAGAAGATGTGCCATAACACTTATCCAGCCATTCTTTGCTTTGCACCGTATTTTTTCCCATTAAGAAACAATGTTTAATCAACACATGGAATTCATTATTTTCCATTTTTACGAACAACAAAAACCTGCGTCACTCTATTGACAGTAATTCGAAAACTATGACACCAAATGTCAGGAAATTTTGGCTGTAGACAAGTAAAGGGTGGTACTACTGAATGTTAACAAAAATTCTGAAGTAATGACGCCATCTCTATGTGAGGCCGCGGACTTTTCACCCCATGTAGTATATGCCTGCGATACTATTAAATTTGACTTCTAAAAATCGCTGCCTTTTTTAATTAGAAAAATAGTAATAATTAGTTTAATAACATTATATCTTTTCTTCCCAACACAGAGTTCTTGTTGTAAGTACGAAAAAAAATTAAAATTGTTTACAAATGAATTGAAGATTCAATTTTATTACCGCAACTTATGATCCTCACTTAAGTTAGTAGACACTTTCAATTCCAAAACTTGGAAAAGAGTTTGTTTTAAATCTTTGAATTGCTTCAAAGACTATTCTTAATTTTACATTGTTTTAAAATTTTAAAAGAAGTTTGTAGATAATTAATCGAATATGAAATTAATTATTAACGCAATAGAGATTTGCAATAAAGTGAAAAAAAAGATGAAATTTTGTTACACGAATTCGCGAGTCAAATACATTTACATGCATCGCAAATTTTTTATTTTATTTGTAACTAAAAGATAATTATTGCCCACAAAGAAATTAAAAATAAACTGATTAATTCATTTCATAAAAAAATTTACAGAGTGCTTACTAGATTCATATCGCGAAAGTAAAAATATTTAGAAACAACATTTTTATTAAATTTAAATTTTGTATGGAAATTTTGAACTGCACTCATCCGAATCTGATGCTGTAAAACATGAAACTATCTCATCAAACGAATTCATTTTCAAATTTGAAACA
>CM055403.1:95807423-95818309 GCA_029228625.1 Pseudolycoriella hygida
GGGGTACCGGCCTCGTTTGGGCGCCAGGGCTCTTAGAAGGCGCCATATAAAGCCCATACGTATGTGTTTGTGTGTGTAGTGTGTATGATAGCACATTTTGTATGAGGCAATGGTTGTGTGTTCGAAGCAGAGGTTTGGTGTCAAAGGGAAAGTTGTTGGGTCGGGTGTTAAGTGTATCAGGGTGACCGTCAAAATGACGGGGACTGAAAAAAAAACTTTTGATATGTTGTAGAGAAAGTTGAGGAGATCATTTTCGCCCATGGAAGTAGTAGCCGCCGCGTTTCGGTTCAGCGCATTTTTTGCAAGGGTTTACTGCAAGAGTGTATGCTCGTCGTAGGTATTTTCTACGCAGCAGGTTCTGTTTTTCCCTCGTAGAAAAAATGACTGGCTATCAACGACATTCTTTTTAATTTTTAAATGCCCACACATTTTTTTAAAAATTCTGTCAAAGTCAAAAATTCCGAAAAATGACGCATTTTTTTAATCAAAACCCATTGGGCTTGTATTAAATTAAATTAAATACACAAAATAAAAATAAATAAATGTGATGTGAGAAGTTAACTTTTACACTGAGGAAAATATCTACAAGCGACGTTTATCCGTCTTCTTCGTCTTCTTCTTTCACGTTTATCCACCGTGCACGTAATATGAACGCATGGTACGTATTATGTGAGCTCATAACACGTTCGTTACGTATGGCATACTACACAAATCTTAAATAAGGTTGATAATACATTTTCCGCGTAGATAATACGTCGGCGGCGTATATTATAAAAACAATTACAAAACAATTTCACAGAGATTTTCAGAATCGTCAGCAAAAAAAAAAAGAGTTCTTTATGCTGCTACTTCAAAGAACACTTTGAAAAGCTTAGTGGCCTTTCGATTCTGTCATCTACTTTTCAATATTCAAGTAAATCTTTGATAATCCTTTTTAAAAGAAGTAAGGCATTGATTCCCTTCCTAATGCTAACCCTAGACACACACATTTGTCGGTAGCTTTGAAAAATTCTATGAGAAAGAGGCGACCTCTGTGGAGTCGTTTAAGTATTTTTCAGTGGAAACGTTTTTTTTGAATCGATGAGAATTCACAATGTTACAAACACAGAAAAAAACTTCTGCGCTTTTGTGTCACGGGTATTACAGTTCACAATAGTAACATAACTCCGTATAATTCCTTTTTAATGCACTTTTTGGCATGTTGGGTTGACACTATGAGTTTTTTACTCCATTTACGATGCACTTTTCAAAACGCATCAAAATTTCCGTCATTTCTGACTTGTGTGTGTGTGTGTTTGAATTGCAATAAAATTTCCTAATACTTTGCAGAGTGTCATATATACGCGGCTTTTTGTGCTTCTTTCAGACAAGATAACTTGTTGAAAAGCAAAAACTATCCTAAGATGACAGTTTGAAATTAATTAGAAGAATTGCATACTTGCTGAGCATTTGAATAAGAAAAATGCTTGTAATCATGACTGATTAAGTCCAACAAACATATTAAAAGATGATTTTTAAAATAGATTACAGTAGATAACTTACCAACTTCAAAAGAACACTTCAATTAAGAAACATTATTTTTTTCTCTTTATACAATTTTTATTTCCTGCGTCTTAAAATACTTTTGATCTAATCATTAAATCAATTTTGACGTGTAATTAACGATTAGAAAAAAGTCAAACTACGTTTTTGTTAATTGAATGATTTATGTCGTACATGTGATACCTGACCGCCGCCATTAAATTCCTCATGAGATGATTCTCCATATTTTCAACATACAAGGTCAAAATCGAGAAATATCGTAAAGATTGAGCAATGAGGTTTACTGCTTTTTTTTATTCGTAAATGTCATAGTACTTGGCGAGAAACGTCTGCATAAAAAACCGTCGCGTTGAAACGAGATGTCATTTGGTTTTTGAGAATTGTCAAATTTTCGCACTCATTATTCGTAAACTCGTTTACTTTCGCTTCCATTGAACTTTTCATAAAATAGTAATATCTGATACTTTAACAGCAAGGATGTTTACGTTAGAGCCGAAATATAGATTTCTCAGTTGATTTTGTGTTCAATTTTGCTCGTTTATTGTTGTGCAAACGAGTGGAGTGGAGCGACCAGTTGAGGTGGCACGTATTCAAGAAAGAGCTATTCAGAAGTCAAACCTTACGTCCACGTTACCTCATACCAAAAAGGACAAATGGTCTTTGATGACGTTGCATGTCGAAAACTAAAGGAAAAGACACAAACTAAGAAAAGACAATCTTTGTTAATGAGATGCACTAGAAATTCTCTGAGTGTTCAAGTCGAATTATTCGTAACTTTTACAAAGGCAATCAAAAAGTTAGTTAGTTAGTTGCGCCCTTTTCTGCCAAATCAATCAACTCACCCTTATGAATGTACGTATCCCTACGTTACAATTATACTATTATCAGGCGTCTCGTAATACATCATACGTCCGAAGAAAAACGATCGGGAGATTCGCGTTGTAATGACTAGCAATTACGCTACACGGCTACACTTACGCAACGGTATAAAAAATTCCAACCCCACACTAAATTCTACCGACCTGAATTGTCTGTCGGTCACAATCCCGTTATTTTTGCGTTTAAACTGAGGAGGAAAAAAAAATACTTTTCGATATGTGTTCGGGGATGGTGCAAAACGTCGAGAAAACATGTTCCGGGGTGGGATATTGTTCTGAAATATTTAGTATTTGTATATTTTAGAGACTCCACTAACAGCTTTTTACAGCCAATAACAAGTGTTGTCTGGACCACCGGCTTAACGTGACTCCGAACCACGTCTCAGAGTAATGCGAATGTAGCGTCTTTGTTATTATGCAATTACTCCAATAATTGTTAGGCGCTTGATTATTATCTCGCCTAAATGTAGGCTTAGATATTTCGTGCACAAATTCGTCGTATATGGGTTACGTCATACGACTCATTCAGTGTGTACGCCGTTATGGGCACCAAACACACCACAACTACCCAACTTTTGAAGCTTGAGTGAACTTTAGGACGTTATTAATGCGCTACACTTGCTAGAAAAATTCCATGTAGAATTTTTCCGACACGGGATTTGAACCCGGATCGTTTTGGTGGAAGGCCAGTACGCTAACCACTGTGCCAACCCGTCCAACGGTAACAAGAAATGTATGGGAGCAGGAAATAGCTGGAGGGACAGAATTACCCAAGTTCAAAGAATTATTAACGTTCGTGGAAAAGAGATACTGCTCTTTAATGGCAACGGAACCGACACCTTTCGTTATCGATTCAGTGGTGTCTAACTCGGAGGTAAACAAGAAATTAGTCGATTCAGGATGGAAAAATAGTAACAATTCTAGGATGTCAATAACAGGTTGTGTGAGTTGTAAGGAGAGTCATAACTTGGAAAGATGTTCTAAGTTTGTTTCCCTATCGATTAAGGATCGTTGGAATAGTGTTAAACGATTTGGAGTTTGTTTTCGATGTCTCAAGAAGGGACATAAGACAATTTCGTGTCGGGTTAACAGTAAGTGCATGCATTGTTCCAAAGCACATCATACGTTACTTCACGAATCGTCAAACTTAACTCAATCTAAAACATCAGGAAAGCAGGAAGACTTTAAACAGGCAATGCATACTACAGTTGAGAATAGAAAAGAAAAAATTTTTGCGACGGTACTAGTGAACGTTAAGAACAAATATGGAAACTTCAGCACTTTAAGGGCAGTCTTGGATCCAACGAGCAACTCGTGCTTTATTAGAGCCAAGACAGTTAAAGAGTTAGGATGTCAGGTTACAAATAAACATGTGACGTTAACAGGGCTTGGGGAGACAGAGTTCGGTTCATCGTCAGGTTCAACTACTTTTTCAATCTCATCGATTTATTCGTCGGATAAAATCTGCGAAGTAACGGCACTTGTCGTACAGTCCGTGTCGGGTAAACAGCCGTCACGGAGGGTAGAAAAGTGGGAAAATTTGAGAACCTTGAAAGAATTACAGCTAGCAGATCCTATGTTCAACGTACCAGGGGAAGTAGACATGTTATTAGATGTAGAAGTGTTTTCGTTGATTATAAAACCAGGATTGATCAAGACAGTGAATTGTCCGAATGTACATGAAACGTCTTTAGGGTGGATTGTTTTGGGAGTGTCCAATCGAGTCAGTGGTGTAAAACCACTCGGTCCTAAGACATTGAAAGTGTTCTTGACCGACACTTCTCTGGAAGGACAATTACAGAAGTTTTGGGAACAAGAAGAGGTTTTCTCGAAAGAGATAGCTAGTCCGGAGGAATCTTTCTGTGAAAAATTATTTACAGAAACGACATACAGGAGAAAAAATGGAAGGTTTGTAGTGCAACTTCCTATGAAAAAAGAGGATATGTGTTATTTGGGAGAGTCCAAGTCTAAAGCTCACAGCCGGTTTGTTAGTCCGGAGAACAAATTGAGTAAAGACACAGAATTACGGAGGAATTATAGAAAGTGTTTGGATGAGTATTTCGAAAATAATCAGACAGAAAAGTGTGGTATGGTGTAGGATGAGAATTCACACACAATTCCTCATCATGCAGTAGTGAAGTCAGGGAAATTTAGAGTGGTATTTGATGCGTCGTGTAAAACGAGGTCTGGATACTCACTTAATGACTGCATGTATGCAGGACCAAATTTACAAACAGAGCTGTGGAACATTTTGAGCAATTGGAGGAGATATCGGTACGCCTTTCAGGCGGACATTGAAAAGATGTATCGGTAAGTTGAAGTTTGTCAGGAGGATGCAAACCGACAACGAATTTTTTGGAGACGAACTGAAAATGGTCCCATTGAAGAGTTCCAGCTCAATAGATTGACATTTGGGGTCGCCGTTCTTAGCAATTCGTACGTTGCATTTACTAGCAGAGAAGTAAAAAAGGAATGGGTTAACATTGAGTCATCATTATATAAAATTCGAGAAATAACCGTTCCTCGATGGATAGGCCTGTCAGAAAAGACAACCTCTTATCAGTTTCATGTCTTTTGCGATGCTTCGGAAAAAGCGTACGCAGCAGTGGTCTACCTTAGAGTATGTGATGAAAAGAGTCAAATTAGTGTGTATTTACTGTCATTAAAGACGAAAGTGGCTCCTTTGAAGACAGTAACCCTACCGAAATTAGAGTTATGTGGGGCGGTGTTGGCTACAGAGTTGAGTAGTGTGATCATAGAATCATTAAGATTAAGCCAGGGAAAAATCGTGTTTTGGTCAGACTCGGAGATTACGTTGGCTTGGATCACTCAACCTCCATAGAAATGGACTACTTACGTAGCGAATCGGGTCGCTCTAGTTCAAAGCATAAAGAGTGCATACAAGTGGGAATATGTGAAATCAAGTGAAAACCCTGCAGACTGTGCCTCTAGAGGGATTTCACCCCAAGAACTGATTAATCATGGTTTGTGGTGGACAGGTCCGGATTGGTTAGTAAAACCAGAAGTGGACTGGCCGAAAAATCAAAAGGAGTTTAAAACTGATTTGGAAGCTAGAGGGAAAACAGTCCTATTAACAAAACAAACAAATACTGAAGGGTTAGTCAAAAGATTTTCGTCATTAAGAAGAGCCATTCGTGTGATAGCGTGGATGATGAAGTGGAAAGTTCCGCGAAAACTACGGGAAGGTGAGCTGTCAGTAAACGAGTTGAAATATTCTGAAATGATGTTGGTTAGGTTGACTCAACGAAACCATTTTTCAAAGGAAATCGAAGGGTTAAAGAAGGGTAAGGAATTGACATCGGAAAATAACAGGTTACGATCATTACTAAAGTTGGATCGGTTCTTAGACGCCAAACGGAATTTTACGGGTAGGCGGACGTATTAGACATTCTCAACTTTCGTACAACAAGAAACATCCTATGATTTTGCCCAAGATGAGCCATTTGACTCAATTGGTAATTCAAAATAGTCATGAGTCAACACTACATGGAAGTATTCAAGAGGTCTTAAGCTATGTTAGGAATAAGTTCTGGGTAATAGGCGGACGGAATACGGTTCAACAGATGCTAACTTTGTGTGTCAACTGTAATCGAGTTAAATCAAAGCTTTGCGCACAATTTATGGCCGAATTGCCAAGACAACGTGTAGTCTCAGAGGGACTAACTTTTGTTCATACCGGTTTGGATTACGCGGGTCCATTGTTGTATCGAGCGTCCACACTAAGAGGAGCCAAGCGCTTGAAATGTTATGTAGCGTTGTTTGTCTGCTTTTCCACAAAGGCAGTGAATTTGCAATTAGTCACCGATAAGTCGGTTGAGGGCTTCATGAAAGCTTTCATACGTTTTACATCGTCAAGGGGAAAACCGAGTGTAATGTACAGTGACAATGAGGGAGCTTTTGTGAAAGCTAACCGGTTAATGCAGAGGGAGACAGAGAAAGCTTTTAAGGAAATCCACGAAAACGCGAAGGAACTACTAGTAAATGAGGGAATTACGTGGCTATTCAATCCACCTGAAGCTCCACATCAAGGCGGTGGGAGTCTAACATCAAGGCAATGAAAAGGCACCTGTTCGCTAGTTTGGGAAATGCCTTGCTAACGTATGAAGAACTGGCAACAGTTCTGAAAAAAGTAGAAGCGTGTCTCAACTCACGACCGTTATGTGCAATGTCGGAAGACCCGGACGATTTTGAAGTGTTGGCAGCAGGTCATTTTCTTGTAGGATATAAATTTAAAGGATCATGTCTTAAGTCGTTGGAAATACATGCAAAAATTAGCACAAATTTTTTGGAACCGGTGGAGCAAAGATTACCTAGTAACGTTACAAAAAAAGAAACAAGTGGTTTCATAAAGGTCGACAAGTAGAAATTAATGATTTAGTACTAATAAAGGAGGAGTTAATGTCATCTCTTAAGTGGCGCCGGGGGAGGATTATTGAAACGATAAAGGGTCAAGATTCCAGAGTTCGGATGGTCAAGATTAAAATGATGACGAGGATCGTAACTAGAGATGTTAGGAAGGTTTGTCTGTTGTTACCGTCTCAAGAGAAGGTAGGAGAAGAGAAGGGGAAAGATGTCTAGTTCATCAAAGTACTTTAAGTTTCTCATTTTCTTGTGTACCTGATGAAATCGGAACGATGGTTCGATTCTTTGCTTGTTTTGTTATGTTGTTTTTTTAAGGGATAAATGATTAATTTGCTGTGAACAAGATTCAATCATAGTTTTAAGAGTGATTACTAAAAATAATCTCTCATAGTTTTGTTTTGTATAAGTTGCATAACGATGGGAGGGGGCAGGATGTTCTGTTAAGAACATTCAGCGCCAGAATTCAAATATTTCGAACTTAAAATGTGATGTCGAAACTTTCCTCGAGAGGTCGTCAACATCACATTTTAATGTTCATATCTTTTATATTGTTCTAATAAATTACTTTCCGTTTAACCACCGACGTGTTCACTTCACATTATTTTATACAGTCCACATAGCGAGCCGATTTACTACCCCCCCCCCCCCTGTGTTAAAGCTTCCTAGCTAAGGCCCTGCCACACCCAGCACCCAATGACCAAACTCAAAGTCGGCGCCTCTGGTGAGCGGACGTTCGCTCTGTCAATACGAACAATGGGCGAAGGTAAATGTGAAAGTGTAGAACAATTGCTTGCAACAAATCTCGTTGCGCGTGAATTTTTCAACAATCTTCAATTGCAAAATGCTCAGCTTAAGAGCGAATTATTAAAACTACAAGAGCAGCATCAGCGAACCGTTGCAGAGCTGACAAATACAATTTCTACTCTTAACCACAACATTGCTGGGTTGAGTAAAAAACTTGATGTCATAACCTCAAATCATCAAACAAGTGACGGCTTGGGCAACAACAAGCGTAAAAATAATTCAAATGATGTGCAGGTCACCAGGAAAATGCATACGCTTTCTTCACCTGGTGCAGTGTCGGCGGATTCACCCCCAGCTGTTGATCCTATGGAAAAATCAGGACATCGATGTCAACCTTTCAGTGTCGAACAGTTGTTTTCCAGCGCTGGAATCATCTTCGAACGACAAAGGAAACGTGTCATGGGTTGACATGGTCAAAAACAGTGAAGCTAAAAACGCTTGTAAGGTCACTCCTATTCAATTACAGCAAATGGATAAAGACCAGCGAAACACACTTATTCTTCAGCTGAACAGAGCAGTTGGTTGTGGTAAATACAAGTGGGTCCAAAAGAGCTTCAACAACATTCCTCGCATCGAGTGCACAGATCCGGGCGTTAAAGATTTGATTATGGTGTACTTGCGCAACCATCAGTATGGTTTTAATACATGTGCGGATGCTACCAACAAGCTGAAGTCATACATTCTACGTGGATTTTGTTGTGGCACCGGCGAAGACAACATTCAAGAGATTACAGATGCATTAATCCGTGCAAATGTTGATGTTCCCTTTACAATCACTCGGTTTATCACGGGTCATCAGAAGCGCTCTGAGGCGAAATCAACATTTTATACAGAATCACGGTTCCAGCAGATTTTAACGACAGTTTGTTCAAAGCGATTCGTACAATAGGTTCTTTTGGCGTTAAATTTGAGAAGTTGAAGAACAGTAAAGTAACCCAGTGCCGTAATTGTCAGCAATATTTTCACACCGCCCGGCAATGCTTTTTCTCGTACCGTTGCGTGAAATGTACTACTAGTCATCCACCTGGACAATGTCCACGCAATGCTGACAACCAGATCCCTGTATCATGTGTTAACTGCAAGTCAGGGGGTCTAAACCACACTGGGCATTCAGCGAATCAATATGGCGTATGCCAATTCTTCCTCGCAAATATCGCCAAAAAGGATGTCAATACAACAGCATCTTTGCCTTCCTCTTCGGCGTCCAATCTGACGCCACCATCAGTATCCATTAAGCCACAACAACAACATCAATTGCCATCGACATCTGCCTTGCAACGTCGTCAGGGTACTGCTACACATTCCTCACGGAAACGTCCTTTCTTTGGAAACAATCAACAATCAACCGTCAACAATCAACCAACTCCGACTCGGATCTAGCTAAGTTAAGTAAAATGATATGTGAACTCCTTCCGTGTATCAATGCACTTGCTCAATCTCTTGCTAATAAATTATAATGGACTTTTTCAGAGTGGTCATCTAAACTGCAATTCCATTCAAACATACAAAAGGCGCAAACTTCTACAAAGTTTTATTTCGGAAAACGGGGCAAGTATAGCTATGATCTCTGAAACCAAACTTAGACCTAAGCAAAAAATAAGTTTTGAGGGTTTTAACACTTTCCTACAGCACAGCGGTTTTGGAAGAGGCGGTACCGCCATTATTATTAATGATCGTATAAAAACAAGAAACTTTAAAGTCACACTGGAACCTTACGTTGAAGCCTACATTGGGAACGCCTGGGTTGCTATTGTCTCAATTTATATAAATTCGCATGGCCTAGCTCAGCAAACACACTTCGATGCTGTTTTTCAGAAGGGAAATGTACCATCACTGATCGGTGGCGATACCAATGCTCGCCTGGTTTCCGCCGGGGACATTAGTTCAAATTCTACCGGAAATCGTTTGATTGATTCGCAAAGGCAACACGGTTTTAACATCATCAATCCCCCGTATCCTACATCTGAGGGTGGTTCGTTCATTGATAAATTTTTCACTTCCCACGATTTTCCTTTCCTGGTTTCTAACATTTCGCTGCTGCCCTCTTTTTCCAACCACTCGGGCATTCTGGTAAAGCTGAATGTTCCTAATATCCCTATTGAATTACCATTGATGAAAAATTATGGTTTGACTGACATGGCTAAGTTGAACTCGTTCATAGAGGGAAAATTGAATGGTATTCAATTGTCCTTAAATGATAACTTGGAACTTTCACGCCTGGAAGAGGTCGCTTTGGAGCTCGAAAACATATTCTCTGAAGCCTCAGAAAAGTTTGTTCACAAAAGCAGAGTATCAACTAGATACAACTTCGTTGGCACCACTAAATTGCTCCATAAAAAAATAAAACAGACTTCTAGGAGAATCTTTAGATTGTCTGCTCTGAATTTCCATCATCAGCTTCTTGGTCCCTTGAAGGTAGAGTTGAAATTGCTGAAAAATATGTTTTCTAACAGCCTCAGCAATGACATCAACAATTTCTTTCAGAAGAATTATGCGTGCGTTCGAAACCTTAATGACGGACACAAGCTCATTCGGAAGTTCCGAATGGGAAAGAAGCGATTTAGCTCCATCAGCTCCCTTTATATGGATGAGAACAAGGAAAAATCGGTCAGCGATGGTGCTACCCTGGTCAGTGCATTTGCAAACAGGTTCTCTGAAAATCATTGCCTTACTCATTGCACACCTTCCTCTTTGGAAAGTGCTGCTAATGAAGTCGTAGAATCTATCAAGATTGCCAATGATACCATTCACTTTGATGACAACCTGACCCCACTTATTCACTCTAAGAGTGACTTAGAACAGATTGCTCTCTCCAATGAAAACTGGGATTTTCTGACCTCCGTTGAAGAAGTATCAGAAATAATCTCTGCTAGGCCTGGTAAAAAATCAGTGGGGCACGATTCAATGCCGTATTAAAAGATTCAGTCCAGTGATTTTGATGTTTGTCACTGTCTTCTTTAATCATTTGCTTGCTCGTGGGTACTTCCCTACAAACTGGAAAACTGCTATGATTTTACCCATTCCCAAAATTGGTAAAGATGCAGATTTTATTTTTAATTTTAGGCCAATCTCACAGGTTGCCTGTATCGGCAAGATTTTCGAAAAAATTTTGTTGAACCGCGTTAATAAGTTCGTCTATGCATACTGCAGTGTCTTCCAAAATCAGTTTGGTTTCAGAGCCTCTGTGTCTACCTCCCATGGCAAATTGCAGAAAGATATTAACGATGCGCTGAATTGCGGTAGAGCGACCATTCTTATTTTATTTGAATCTTCAAGCTG
>CM055403.1:95818809-95848671 GCA_029228625.1 Pseudolycoriella hygida
TTTTTCGGAGAAATTTTTTTTTCTTAGAAAATTTTCTTTTCTGAAAATAGAAATTTCGGAAAGAAAATTTTTTTCGGAGAAATTTTTTGTTCTTAGAAAATTTTCTTTTCTGAAAATAGAAATAAGAAAATAGAATAGAGAATAGAAATAGAAAATTTTTCACATGAAGTTTGGTTATAACAACTGAAAACTTCCAAAACTACTGATATCGCATACAAAAACCTCTTAAAAGGTAGAGTGTGACGCAGTCCGTAAGTCCGCTTCCAAAATTAATGATATCGCTTGAGGTGACGCTATCGCTGATAATACGCAGAGTTTGTTTGAAGGAAACCTTGTGTTCAAAGTTTAAATTTCCTGAAAAAATTACAGTGCTTTTTTTAAAACAAAATTACGTTGTGTTGAAAAAATTGCGTCATAAATGCCACCAGCGGAATAATTTTTCAATACTTTCAGTTTTTGCAGCGCAAAAACTGAAGGTACAGAAAAATTATTTCGTCGTTGGGTCCGGCATTTGTAACGCAATTTTTTTAACACAATGTAATTTTGCTTTAAAAAAAGCGCTGTAATTTTTCAGGAAATTTAAACTTTGAACACAAGGTTCCATTCAAACAAACTTCTGCGTATTATCAGCGATAGCGTCACCTCAAGCGATATCATTAATTTTGGAAGCGGACTTACGGACTGCGTCACACTCTACCTTTTAAGAGGTTTTTGTATGCTAACGCTTGACATATTTTAAAATATTTTGTTAGGTAAAAAGAACACGAGTATAAAAAGTGGAAGCAGAAGGGGACGAGGAGTTTGAACTTTTTATACCGGGCAGACAGTTTCGTCTTGATATAATTTAAGTTCAAGGCAAAGAAGTTTCAAGGTTATATCAAAATGATCTTTGCACACGAGAAAAGAACTGTTTTCACTAAACACTTTACGAACGGCAGACATCCTATGTCCTCTCTGCTGTTTATTTGTCGGGCACCAGAAGAAAACCTTGTCCCCACTAGTTATTTTATTGTTGTTGCATCCAAAAACAGCACAATTTTTCAATGGTGCCACTCAAATCATTAATATCAAAAATATATGTCACTTACTTACTTATTTTCACTAACTTTTACTTTCAAATTATTTTTTCGATTAATAATAAACTGACTTTTTATTGCAACTTCAAAAATGTCAAACAAAATACGCGTGTAGAAAGACAGCATTACAGCGTCACGGTTACCAACAACACAAAGTAAAATACATTTCATTATATATTAAAACTGACAACATGCCCATCGGCATGTTGTCAGTTGGATTTTCAAAATTTTAAAGTGGATTGTAAAAAAAAATAAATCATATTTTTTTATTTTGATTTCGGATTTGGGGTTTACGTAATAGATAGAATCACACAAAAATATAAAAAAAAGTCATAGTCGTAGCCCATTGCTCAGTCTGTAGGACTTGGATTTTCTTGTAAGATTCTGCTGCTAGGAAAACTAAAAATTTGCTGCTGGAAAAAATTAAAATTGCTGGTGAAGATGCGAAAATTTGTTGCTGAAAAATACTAATTTTGCTGCTTAAAAAAACATAATTTTGCTGCTAGGAAAACTAAAAATTTGCTGCTAGAAAAACTTAAAATTTGCTGCTGGAAAATGTTAAATTTGTTGCTGAAAAATACTAATTTTGCTGCTTAAAAAACATAAATTTGCTGCTAGGAAAACTAAAAATTTGCTGCTGGAAAATATTAAATTTGCTGGTGAAAATGCAAAAATTTGTTGCTGAAAAATACTAATTTTGCTGCTTAAAAAAACATTAATTTGCTGAACGCAAAATAATAAATCTGCTGTTAAAAATTGCTGAAAAAATAATTTAATTTTGCTGATTTAAAGAAATAAAATTGCAGACAGGAAAAACATAAATTTGCTGGTAAAAAATAAATAAATTTGCTGATGAAAAAATAATTTTGTGAACAAATAGAATAAAATTGCAGAAAAAAAAGAATAAATAAAGAAGTGGGCGCGAAAAGCACTTTAAATAAACATACTTACTTTGCCGCAAAATTACTCCACTTCCCCCGTATTCCACTGGCCCGTATATCTCTTCCCCCGTATTCCACTTCCCCCGTATTCCACTTCCCCCGTATTCCACTTCCTCCGTATTCCACCTCCCCCGTATTCCACGTTCACTGTATTCCGCGTTCACCGTATGCAACGTTCCCCGATTCCAAGCTCCCCGTGTTCCACTTCCTCCGTATTCCACTTCCCCTGTATTCCACTGCCCCCGTATTCCACTTCCCCCGTATTCCACTTCCCCTATATTCCAGGTTCACCGTATTCAACGTTTCCCGTATTCCACTTTCACCGTATTCAACGTTCCCCGTATTCCACTTTCCCCGTATTCCACTTTCCCCTTATTCAACGTTCACCGTATTCAACGTTCCTCGTATTAAACTTCCCCCGTATTGTACTTCCCCCGTATTCCAAGTACCCCCGTATTCAACGTTCACCGTATTCAGCGTTGCACTTGCTACGTATTCTACTCTGACACTTTGCCAAAGAAACTGATGTTCTATCTCTTATACCTTTCCCGAACTTCTAAAACCATCAAAATTGACCACATGTCCACCTGTCCGACATTTGCGAGGAAACCAACGCCGTATCTCCCATACATACGAAGAAACGATTAAAAACTGATACGACCCAAATTTTTCCAATTTTGTTCATTTGTCACCGATTCTACTAACAAAACTCTAAGACTTTGTCAAAGAAACCAACGCCGTATCTGCCATACATACGAAGATACGTTTGAAAACTGATTTGACCCAAATTTCATTCTAAGACGACACCTTGAATAACTTTTGGCCGATTTTCAATTTTGAACCGTTTTTTACCCATAACTCCCTTATTCTAAAACAATATCCCGCTCCGGAACATGTTTTCTCGACGTTTTGGACCACCCCCGACAACATATCAAAAAATAATTTTTCAGTAATTTTCGGGCAGCGGAGCTAATTTTCGTTCATTTCCCATCCTTTGATCGACCCTGAACACCGAACCGCTCAACCGATTTTCTTAAATTCGGTTCCGCTACCTTCACACTGTTGAAATCTTTCATTGGCCTCATTCTGGCTACTACCTACCGAGATATACCAGAAGAAGTGCTTCCGTTCTGGACAAAATCGCTGGAGATGTAATAACGATCGAATTTTAAAACAATTCCATTCTTCATGAGCAACATCTGTTAAAATCTGGACAAATCTTTTTTGATGAGAACGTAAATAAGACACCACAATTTTAGATTTTAAGAATTTTACTTCACAAGGCAATATATACTTCACATGCCACCACGCATGTATCATCAGGTCATGTATATATTACGAAATAAATCATTCTTAATAAAATCAAACTTTTATTTATCCGAACAAATTCATAGGAAACCAATTTATCTAACAGGTAAGTAATTACAATGGTAATTGAAATTGATATACAGATAAACATATATTCAGAAGAGATCGTTATCAATGACTGTGTGCATTTAAACGAGATCGAACAGGATCGAGTTAACGTTGCCGTCATTTGGTTCATCAATTGTTTGTTTCTGTCGTTTGTTTGTCGATTAGTTTCTGTAAACTGTATACGTTACTATTACCATTTGATATCCGTAATCACGGTACATTTTTGACAATTTATTACTTGTTTTTTGTGCGTACGGTATGACAATTCGTTTGGTTTCGTCTTTCTCAGCGGTTTTAAATAGTGTGGATGTTTCTATTTGTTGTTTTCTGAGTTCATGTTTTTTAATGATGTTATCCACTGTAGTGCTAGAATAACCATTATTGTTACCAATGTCAATAATTCTGTTCCTCTCAATCTTTCGATACTCAATGGAACTGATACCATTCTATGAGCCATAGAATGCATTGCAGCTATTTTGTGGCTATAATTATGGAATGAGTCACTCGAGATGAGTCTACCAGTGAATGTTGGTGAAAATGGCCTATATCTCGGGAGTGGGAAACTTTTTCACCCAATATTGTTCAGCATTTTCGTTGCCCCAAGCCTCCACTAACGATTGGCAGTCAAAAATTATCTCTACTTTTTCCAACAGCAAGAGTTTCCTAACAACAAAGTGAGGAAATCCCGAAATTTGAGTAGTTTTCGCTATCCAGCTCCTCCGCATGAAGTCGGATCAAAAAGTTTTTTTGTACAAAGTTGTAGGCCATTCAAAACTCTAAGACATTTCTTTGCCGACCAAATCTCTAACACATATCTTGACTGACTTTTGGCCGATTTTCAATTTTGACCGTTTTTTACCCACAACTCCCTTATTGTAGAACAATATTCTACCCCGAAACATGTTTTCTCGACGTTTTGGACCATCCCCGGCAACACAACAAAAAGAATTTTTTTGCTCCTCAGTTTAAACGCAAAAATAACGGGATTGTGACCGACAGACAAATAAATAAATGGACACATAAACAGACAAACTTTAGACGTTTATAATTAGTAATTTTATGGGGGTTTGAAATCTACCCATTTATTTCTATACGGTGTAGTTGGATAAAATGTAACGTAGGAACGCTCATATCACTGTTTTCTGAATGAGATATAGCTTACAATCTTCTAGAAAGTTGTTGGCCATATGCGATTTAGTGTGTGTACTTAATGAGATCCGATTCTTTCCTACGTTACATTTTAATATGGAACTTACAGAGACTTATTTTAAAATTAAAAATTATTGAAAACTGACATTTCTCTCATAGCGGCGAATTTCGACTTTAGTAAGAAACTATTTTGAACGGAAAGGGAAAGTACTCTTTGAGCAGAAAGTTCGAACATTTTTCCAATAAGAACGGTCCACAACCTTATCCTTGCTTAAAATAGTAGTTAAAACATTAAAGTTTCGAACTAAAAAAAAAATCGAGTCATAAGTAAAACTAGCTCGTCTAGTAGGGTGGGTCGAATTTGAACTTTTATTTTTTTCAAAACGCCTGACCCTACAAATGATGTGTAATAGTCCCAGAAATGTTTTGTAGAAGAACTTTTTTTTTTAAATGCGATCTTCCTCTGCCTCTCCTTGAAAAACTCATTTTAGGCGTTTTTTCATGAATTATGGTATGACATAAGCATCAATGTCTTCTTGAACGTATGCAGCTTGAAGGGAAACCTTTTAGTGCTAATTATTAGTATTCCGATAGTACTTTAAAATGCCGGTATCGCAGGGGTCATCAATATGTTAATGTGGTATTGGAGGTTCAAACTCCCTTCCCGACTTTCAGTTTTCATATTGAAATTTCAAATTTGACTCCACCAAAACAACATAAACAATGATTTCAAAATGTTTCAAAGAACGTAGGTAGATAGAGAATTTCATAACTAATTCTGGAAAGCAAACCGTTTTGAAATTGGTTGATACGTGACTGACTCAGACCTGTGTCGACAAAGTTGGTGGACTTGGCCTTTAGGGTACCCTGATAAAAAGTCAATATGGGAGCAATCAGATCCGAGTGGATCTAGGGGTCGTTCCACTACAAAATGTGTGAAAAAACACCAAAATCAATGAGAATATAGACTTCAGCTAAATTGAACATAACAAAGAGATGATAACATTTCTTGTTAAGGGGAAATCATTGATTCCTCTTCAGAATACTCCAAAGAGAAGAATTTAATGATTTATTGTAGCATCTACACGTATCACATATTTACTCGTTGTCCCACCGAAAACTTGTCATTACGTGTATATGTGCGACCCACGGAAATTATTCATTAAATGTCATTCATTACATGCGATTCATTACATGTAGCCCCCACCGGAAACTTCTCATTACATGTATATCTGCATGTAATGACGCGTTTTCGGTTGGGACACCGAGTAAAACAGCATACAGTGGGGGATGCTTAATAAGTCCTCCATTCTGGATAATTTTGTGACATTCGCCAACTCATTCGTGTATTTTTAAGCAACTCGCTTTAAAAAGTGTTTTTTGACTCTTGTAGTTGTATACCTCGCCTTTGGCTCGGGATACAAACTCTACACTCGTCAAAAAACAGTTTTCAAAGCTTTTTGCTTAAAAACACCCTTTTGAGTTTGGCTCATTTCACAAAATTAATCCCTCATGTAATGACTTATTTCCGCATCCCCCACTGTAATCTACTATTTTTTGATGACACTCAATAGTCTCACTGTAAAACCCGTACGAAGAACAAAGGTCCTATACGTTTACTACAAACAATTTTATTGTAACATAGGGTAGATCGAGGTGGGAGGGGGGGATGCATCTATTATCGTCTAGAGATGACGAATCAGCAATAAAAAAAAATGTCCGTCTGTCCGTCCGTCTCCACTTTTTTTTTCCAAACGGCTCAACCGATCAGCCTAAACTTTTTTCCCCTGAAAGGTACATGCCTCCCATGATTTAATTCGAAGATGAGCAAAATCGATCAAGTGGTTCCGGAGATATGGTCGCAGAAGTGACCAAAAACATGGTTTTTCGAGGGTCGGTGAAGCTTTTTTGTAAATATCTCAGCAAGTATAGCACGGAAATTCCTCATTTTGGTGTTAAATAAAAGCATTTGATGTCACAAAACTGGGAAAAATTTTTGTGGGAATCGGTACAGAGATCTGGGCACTGGGACCAATGGAATGGACGAAATTGTGAATCTTGGCCATATACGAAAAAAGTTTTTCGTCTATATTTCCTTAACTATGCAATATGGACATTTACAGTCAAAGGCAAATTTGTAGAGAACTGAATTTAAGAGAACACGTGTTTCTGGGTTTTGGGGAAATGTGGTACAATGCTGGTATATGGTCACTTCCATAATTGGACAGGATGACCCAGATCTCCAGAACTATGAGAGTTAGAAAGTTGGTTCCAATGGCGAAGTTGTAGAGAATACAATTTTACAGAACATTGGTTTCAGGGTTTTAGGGAAAAATGACTTAGTCCTTAGATATAAGCTTTTCTAGATTTGAATGGTCTGAGACGTACTTCGGTAGGGCCTTTGACATTACCTTGGGTAATTTCTATGGATCTTTGAAATTCTTTTCATATAATTTTACAAACTTGCCTACAAAACAGTTATATTTCCCAATTGAAACAATTCAATTAATACGGCAATGGTATTTACCGTTCTACATCATTATGCACAACCATTCCTGGGCAATTCCACGGACCATTTCGTTCCAACGCATGAAATTCTCAGTAGTTACAAAATGATAGTCATAGAAAAATAACTAACCTCTAGTTGAAGGATGAATCCTTCTGATGCACCATTTTCTATGAATATCTTTTCGTAACTACTGAGCATTTCGAGCGTTGGAACGGAGTTTTCGTGGAATGGCCCTCCTAAATTTGTTCATGTGGATTTTTGTTCACCCGGATTTTTGGCGTCCGATTTTTGGTATTGCCGATAAAGACCCGACACCAATATTGCTATAGGTGAATCCAATGTCATGTTGGAGACAAAGCGCACAAAGGGCCTAGTTTTCTTAAACTGTTTAATTTTTCATTTCAAGGAAAACGTAACGTTCCATTAAAGGAACAAAGATTTATATGAAATGTGCCTCTAAGGTTTATTTTTGCTGAATAATATAAAAATGGTTTTGTCTCACGAGTCGTATATGCAGCATAATTTTGAGGCAGATGATATTCGCATAGGTACGTATTTTCATCTGATGTGTACAATAGCAAATAATGGGAATGAAATAAGAAAATAAAAGTTCTTTCTGTGCAAAAATCCTATTTGTGACCGGAGTCTTTGTGAGACATCAATTGAAAGCTCTTCTGTTAAACATTACTGTTACCATAACAGTTTGATGTTATATTCAAAATTAGATCGATGTACAATTTTCATATCTTTAACAAATATGTTAAATCGATTGGAAAATTTTATAAATGTCAACCGACAAAACACGTTTATACGAATATATTTTATATAAGAGAATTTTTATTTCATCATCATGCGCTCTTTATATTCTGCGACTCACCAACTCTATTCCAACATACCCTACCAAATTTGTTCTCTTTGGTTTGTGTTACTTTTGGAATTGGAACCGCCTACCAATATTTTCATTGGTCCATGATATGGGGTCGACTAGTTGATTGGATTTTTATCATCAAAAATTCATATGTCAGGGGAAATTTACGCACGTAAATCAAGAGGCAGTGTTAGCGATATGTATTTACTTCTTCTAATCGTTATTGTCGATGAAAATATTTACGAAACCGTTGATCTTTTTCGCCAACAACAATATTTTCGTGAATTTTTTTTTTATTTCAAGATGAAATAAACCGAGGGGCAGATAAACGTAGAAAATCCTTTTGCACTCAAAAGAAAATCAATTGTTAAGAAAATCCTCGAAAAATCCTTTGAATCGAAAGAAAATTTTGGAAATTAAGAGAAATTCTCGAAAATCCCTAAAAATCGTGTAAAAATGCTAAAAATACTCAGAAATTGACGAAGAAAATCCTTGAAAGTCAAAGGAAACGATAGAAAAGTATTGTAAAACATATGAAGGGACCCGTACGTATCAGAATAGATGTGGCAAACAGAGTTGATGTTAGGAAAACACTCGAACGTATTTAAGTAAATATTGCCTTATAACTCTTAAGTGTTTGAAATTACGTCCACATTAAGTTGTTTAGGACTGACCTAGGGCCATAAGGAAATGCCTCTGACACATACTTCCATAGACAAAAATGTTTCCTTCAATCTGCTCTGCAATATGACAAAAAATGTTTTTTTGGTCAGGGTTCGGTACACGGTTACCTTTCAAATAGAAAAAGAATCAACAAAATCGGTTAGGATTTGCCCGATTTATGTAAAGAAAAACACGTTGGGCCTAGTTTCAGGGTCATGACTGAGTCCAAGGGCATCTTATCAAAAAGCTTTCTTCCATAAAATGTCTCACTTCCTAGACCTTTCGATTAATTTTTTTTTGAAAATCGGATGAGATTTATACTCGAGTTATGCACAAAAAAATGTAGGGCCCTAGCAGAGACTCGCTTTTAGTGCCCTAGCTAAGTCCAAGGGCAAAAATCAAAAAAGTTTCTTCTACAAATTGTCTTTCATGCCCAGATCTTTCAAACAAAAAAAAGTTTTTGAAAATCGGAAAAGATTTACTCGAGTTATGTACAAAAAACACGTAGGGCCCTAGCAGAGAATCGTTTTTGGTACCTTAGCTAAGTCCAAGGACACAAATTCAAAAAAGTTTCTTCCATAAATTGTCCTTGGACCGACAGTGCCCAGATTCAATCCCAAAAAAGATTTTTCGATTACCTTTCAGGTGAAAAAAAGTTTTTGAAAATCTGCTGAGTTTTACTCGAGTTATCACGTTGACGGACGGACAGTTTTTTTATTGTTGATTCGTCATCTAAGGACCATGATCGATGCTCCCCCCTCCCCCTACTCCCAGGTCGAAATTCGACTGGTTACAAACGTCATGGTAAACGCAATAGACCCCTTTTCGAAGCACTGCGTTCTTCGTATGGGTCTAATAAAAAAATAAGTAACTTGTTTTGCATCCATTCTACTATAATAACGTGTGAAAGTGAGATGGACTTTTTGATAACAAATATATTGTATTCAATGTAACGTGGCAGCGTTGACATTTATACCTATGAAATTTTCTCAGCTCATGTTTTTCTCGCCTGAATTGTCACATTATTACTTTTTTTTTTGAATGAAGGAAATAAGCTTATTCACACCGCGCTCGTGAGAATAACCTAATTTTTTTACAATACTTAGGTTAGTACAATATTTTCATTACAAAACTGTGTAAAATTACGCACAAATATTTGTTGTTTTTACCCTTCTTATTTCCCGCTTTCTAGCCATCTCGGCAATGAAACTTGCTTATTTAAACGTAAACTGAACTTTTACACTTAGTATTTCTATTTAACTTAAATTAAATTTAGCCTTTTTACAGGCTAATGTATGGTGCCCTATTTTTTTTTTTATATGCCTTTATTTCCAATAACTCTAAACAAATGGATTTATTTTTATTTTATTGTTTACTGCGCACATGCCAGTAAATAGTAGAAAAGAAGTCTTCTTCTTCGAGGCTATGAATTGATTGTCTGAATGTATTAAGATAGGAGATGGTTTGACGTTTGCTCTGCTTGTCTACATAATCCGCACATTGATGATGGTATGACTCCGATTCGTGCCAAGTGTTTGAAAAGTAGATCGTGCCCAGTTAGTTTTCTAAAATTGGCTACATAAATTTTGCGATTTACGGATCGAATAGATGACGGATTTAAAATTTGCCATGATTTGCCGTCCGATTCATTTTGTTGTTCCAATTTTAATTCTTTGTCAATTGTGTTTTTAATATTTTGTTTTACTGTATAAAAGTTTTTGAGGCGTGAAATTTTTTTTTCAAAACAGAAGCGTCGTACTTTTTCGTTTGATGGCAATGAATATTTCTCACCCTATAAGCTTAAATAGTTTCGTTAAATTGAAAGTAAATTTTGAAATAACAGAAACTGAAGATTGTACAGGTCTTCGTTTCTTCCCTACATAAAACAAATATCACGTTAAGTGATTATGATGGGTGATTATTCCCATCGAAACAGACGCTGTTTCGGCCCCAGGATACTGCAGTAGCCAAAGGACAGTACAGAACTGCCCATCGTCTGTTGTTCTGTGGTATCCCTTCACAATACAGAACAGGTCAGCTCATTCGAACAAAGTGATGAGTACCGTACATCGGAAAAATGTCATGCGACTGCATGAAACGCCTAATATTTGAGATTATGAAAATATTTTTACACACAGCAACTACAAATATTTGGGATATTTTCTACTTCCATTGAGTTTTTCCATTTTTCTATTAAGGAGAGCTTGGTTACCATATTGAATGAATGAAAAACTAAAAAACGTCGGTTGTAAACGGCAAGTATTTTTAGACTCGTACGAAGAACGAAGTTCTTCGAAAAGGGGTCTTATGCGTTTATCACGACGTTTGTAACCAGTTGAATTTCGGCCCGGGAGTAGGGGGGAGCACCGATCAATGGTCCTTAGATGACGAATCAGCAATTAAAAACATGTGCAGAGGACCCGTACGTATCAGAATAGATGTTGCAAGAAGAAAATATTCGAACTTATCAAAGTAAATGTTGCCTTAACTCTGAAGTGTATGACATTACGTCGACATTAAATTGGATTGGAAATTGCCGAAAGGCAATATTGAAAAACCCGTTCGAAGAAACGGTGTAAAAGTCTCTCCAAATATTCGAGCAACCGTCAAAATAAAAAAAGTTAAAACATAACCAAAGACCCGTACGTATCAAAATAGATGTGACAAACAGAATAGATGTGGCAAAGTGACTCGAACGTACCTTAATATACAAATAAGCAAACAATCCAACGTTATCTGTTCTTTTATAACTGTAAGAATTTCAAAGATCCATAGAAATTACCCAAGGTAATCTCAAAGGCCCTACCGAAGTACGTCTCAGACCTTTCAAAACTAGAAAAGCTTATATCCAAGGAATAAGTCGTTTTTCCCTCAAACCCAGAAACAAGTGTTATCTAAAATTTTATTGTCTACAACTTTGTCCTTGGAAGCAACTTTCTACCTCTCATAGTTTTGGAGATCTGGGTCATCCTGCCCAATTATGGAAGTGGCAATATACCAGGATTGGGCCATATTTCCCCAAAACCCTGAAACATGTGTTCGCTTATATTTAATTCTCAACAGCTTTGCCTTTGGAACCAATTTTCTAACTCTCACAGTTCTGGAGATCCGGGTCGTCCTGCCCAATTATGGAAGAGCCCACATACCAGTATTGGGCCATATTTCACCAAAGCCCTGAAACACGTGTTCACTTAAATTTAATTCTCTACAACTTCGCCTTTGGAACCAACTTTCCAACTCTCATAGTTCTGGAGATCTGGGTCATCCTGCCCATTTATGGAAGAGGCCTTATGCCAGTATTAAACCATACAGTTTTTAACATTCAATAAGGGACAGTGTTATTAAATTCAAGTTAGCTAGAAATGTCATGTTAGCTTGTCTTACCATCCAAACAATAGCTGTGTACTTTGAACATACATAGTCAGTTGCGGGAAATGTTAAACAGCATTATAAAATTGAAATTGAAATGTTTTGGATAGCAAACGTTCAAATATTTTTTGTTTCAAATGTAGCACTTGCCTTATTTTACCAAACACGACAGTTGCTTTTCAAATCAAAAGATGTAAACAAATTTGAATTTTATAACGAATTTTAACGCTGCATTCCATACTTTATGCACTAATGCTGAATAAAATTGACTAATCAAATTTTAACATTTCCCGCAATTCCCAGTTGGGATTTGTATGCATTTGACAGCTCTTAATTTGTTTTAACTCTTGAAATTTCGAATCGTCAGTGCAGCAGGTGAAACAGTGTTTTTCTACGAGTAAAAATATTTCGAAAGTTATAAAATTTTGACCAGTTTTTGTTCTGCGTTTGATTGTTTAGTTGTGAACCTTTTTTTAATAGAATAATCGGTGTAATCCAGCAAAATTTGGCAAATTTCGGTCCAGTAAAAAGTGATTCTGTATTTTGTATTTCAACCTTCTTCCACCGCTTCCTTATATAGTATTGGCAAGAAATTTGTTTTAATTACAATTGCTAAACTATCATAAGCAAAGTGTTAAAGTTTCGTAAAGTTTGAGTAAAGAACTTATTTATAAAATCTCATTTAAATTGTGGTCATCACACAAATCTTCCGATTTGTTTACATATGTCGTATTGGTCCATTGTTTTATTTTACACAAACACATTTGCACAGAATATGTGGAACATAAATGGACATTGCTTTTATGTCATATGTAAATAAGAAAAAAACAAATCGGCAGATCACAAATTAAATTAGATTTTATTATTCATTTTATTGCTCAAACTTCACATAATTTTAACACTTTGTTTTTAATAGCTTAGAAATTCTAATAAAAACAAATTACTTGAAAGAAATCTATAAGGAAGCGAAATAATGCTAGTGGAAATACAAAACACAAAAGCACTCTTTACTAGGCCGTAATTTGCGAATTTTTGCCGGGTTACACCAAATTTCTATTAAAAAAAGATTCACAATTGAACAATCAAACACAGATAAAGAACTGGTCAAAAATTTTATTACTTTTGAAATTCTTTTACAGGTCAAAAAACACTGTTTCTTCACCTTCTGCACTAACTATTCGAAATTTCAAGAATTAACAAATTAAGAACTGTCAAATGCATGCCAATCTCAACCGTGTATGCGTAAAGCAGCAACACCAAACGTGGATTGTATTTATTGTGTTTTCAGCCACACTAGGCCCCATCTCTTAGATGAGTCAGGTCCCTTGACTGATAATGAAATTTCATTAATTGTTTTAACGTAACATCCGCGGACATTCGAAGATTTCAAATATAGATTTTCACTTAAGCTGAACGTTACGAATGTGAAGCTGAAATGTTTCGAATGTTAATATTTCAAGTTTTGTATTCAACGGCTCTTTGATTATTTGACTTGTAAATTTGAATTAAAAAGACGCGCCATAAAGTTCACAGCCGGTGTGGAAATAGTGGAAGATAAGAAATCTAGATCATCGAGTTTTGATTAAATCGATGAAAACTGTCCGTTTTTGAATGTTAAGAAGTGTATTTCACCAAAACCCTGAAACACGTGTTCGCTTAAATTAATTTCTCTACAACTTTGCCTTTGACAGTAAATCTCCATATTGCATAGTTAAGGATATATAGACGAAAGAATATCAATTTCGTCCATTCCATTGGTCCCAGTGCCCAGACCCCTGTACCGATTCCCACAAAAAAATTTTCCCAGTTATGTGACATCAAATGCTTTCATTTGACACCAAAATGAGGAATTTCCGTGCTATACTTGCTGAGATATTTGCGAAAAAGCTTCACCGACCTTCGAAAAAAAATGCTTTTGGTCACTTCCTCGACCATATCCCCGGAATGACTTCATCGATTTTGCCCATCTTCGAACTTGAATCATGGGAGGCATGTACCTTTCAGGGAAAGAAAGTTTAGGCTGATCGGTTGAGCCGTTTGGAAAAAAAAGTGAAGACGGGCAGACGGACAGACGGACATTTTTTTATTGCTGATTCGTCATCTCTAGACGATAATAGATGCACCCCCCCCCCACCTTGATCTACCCCATATTACAATAAAATTGTTTGTAGTAAACGTATAGGACCTTTGTACTTCGTACGGGTCCAAAAAGTAAAAAGTTTTTTTTCAGACATTTTTTCAAAAAATGTTTAATGTACTACCGCCGATATTAGAACCGATTTAGAGCGCTTAGGAAAGGTTTCTGACCCATACTTCCATAGACAAAAAAGTTTGCTATTTTCATTGCTCTTATTTTACTTTTTCGGCGCTACAGCCACTTGTGGGCCTTTGCCAACTGAAGCATTCCGATCTAATGTTGCCTGTCGTTGGCCGCGTTTTGCCAGTTTTTATTCCGAGCGTGCGAAGATCTTGTTCGACGCCATCAATCCATCGAAGTTTTGGACGACCAACTCCTCTTCGCCCTTCGAATTCAAAGTTATATCGGCGTCGCCACCTCTCCCGCTCTCCCCCTCGCGCATCGCTCCAAATATGGTGCGGAGTACCTTGCGCTCGTAAGGAGCAACTGTTCACCACTTTTTCATCGACCAAGATTCGCATACGTAGATCAATACTGGACGGATAAGTGTTTTGTAAATATGGCACTTCGTTTTCTTCGATGTTAACTTTGAGCGTAGATGTTTAATTAGACCATAATAGCATCTGCTTGCCACCATGATACGTCTGTGAATTTCAGGTGTATTATCACCATATGACTGTATCAGCGCTCCAAGATAAATGAACTCATCCACCACCTCGAGGTAAAACTCTCCAATGCATATTGTGTCTCCCTGTTGATTGGCTATCGGATTCGGCTCGGTCTTCATGTCCTTGGTTTTAGATTCGTTTACCATCAAACCTTTGGGTTTGGATTTTCAGATTTGTGGCGAGGTCCAAGTCGTCTGCAAAGCCCAGAACTTGAACTCTTCCATTCACCAGCGTTTTGTTGGTTTAGATACCAGCACGTCTCATTGCGATTTCCAATGCCAAGTTAAAGAGTAAGCAGGATAGCGCGTCTCCTTGCTTCAACCCTTCTTTAACCGCAAACACATCTGACATGTCGTTTTGCACCTTGACAGGACATCATCGCCTCATACAATTCCATACGCTTGGTCCTGTCGTAAGCTTGTTTGAAGTCGATGAAAAGATGGTACGTCCGGACTTGAGATTCTCTGCCCTTTTGCAGAACCAGACGAGGGGTGAATATTTGGATGACCAATTTAGTGTTACTTTCAATTGAATTGTGATTGTGTACTGTAAAACTATTTATTCATTTATTTTTCTATTACTCAAATTAACCTATACCTGCCATGTGATAATTTTTGTTTTTAGATTCTACTTTTTTGATAAATATGCTTTGTACTAGTTTCACCGTCGTCGCGCCGTCGGCTGTATTGGCCGTACGTTAAATAAATGTATTATCTTTGAAAAAGCCCCGTTTACTTCGTACAGGTCAACAAAGATTCTATCCAACGTTGCCGAGAACAGGATCTGCTAGTTTTAATTTCATACATATGTTTATAGACCTGTCCAAAATTCTATGTTGTCGAAAAGTTAGGGGGCCCGCCCGGAAAACGGTGTCCAATGGTCCACCGAAAAAAAGTTTCTATGGGACGGATGAAATCCAGAGCGATTTAATGGGTGCTCAATGGTGTTAAATGTGAAAAATGACCACAATTCGAGCATCAACATCTACATCGGCAAGTGTCCGAATATTCTTGTTAATGAGCTTGTTTTCTAGGTTTTTTCTTCCTCTAAAAATTGTTTCTAAGAAGCTAGACTGGAAATGAATCCCTTGTATGAGTTCCATACGACTAAAGTAGTGCAGCATTTTTGCAAAAATTGTATCCACTTCAATTAAGCGAAAGTCATACTGGGAATTGCTTTAGAGTCTAGCTTCTTGGAAACAATTTTTAGAGGAAGAGAAAACCTACAAAACAAGCCGATTAAAAAGAATATTCGGATATTTGCCGACGAAGACATTGATGCTCGGATTTCGGTCATTTTTCTTTAACGCCATTGAGCACCCATTAAATCGCTCCGGATTTCATCCGATCCATAGAAACTTTTTTTTTTGTGGACCATTTGACACCGTTTTCCGGGCCGGCCCCCTAACTTTTCGAAAACTTAATTTTCCCGTACATTTTTAGACAGGTCTAATGTTTAGTTGCAGAAAAATAAATGTGATGAAATCTTAAAGCTTGCCTACTCTGACACTCTCTACTCTATTATCTATGCGTAAAAACATATTAATTGTTGATTCATTAGTAACAATAAATCATGAACCGTATCATAACTTTTGGGTGCAACCCTTCTCAAAGAACATGCAACAATGCTCATGCCCATGTTTACTAAACGTTTAAGTTAACCCATGTTGTTATTACCCTCATTATTTCTAGACGTCTGAAACGGTGACTACAGAAAACAATATCAAACGATTGGAATTTATGACTGCTCGATTACCTGTCATAATATCAAACTTGTTTTCTTCCGGCGCGGCGGCCACCGTCGGTCGTCAAAATAAATGTTTAGTAGCGTCATCAAAAAACTGTGGCACGTGTTATGATAGGCTAGTTTTAACGATGTTTTAATCAAACAATTTTGCGCAGGAGATGGGTTGGCGTTGTTAGTAAATATCGCTGTAGCGAAGCGACGTTGCATTTATGTGTCATGTGTGTCATTGAATTTCGCAGACCACAATTCAAGAAGAGCATGTGTTGGACATCAGCATTTTGTGATATTTTACTTGTTTATAGATTATAGATTATAGATTATAGGCTAATACACAGATGCGCAAAAATGCAAAAATTACTGCAAAAACGATGCTTTGACATGATGAATTTTGACATATAATATATGAAGCAATAAAAAAGTTTTACAGATATGTGAAAAATATTGACAGTTAGCTCATACATTTAATGTCATTTTTTTCACATGTTTTTGCAGGACTGTGTACTCATCTTTAGATTGAAATTTTGTTTTGCGTATCGAAGTTTAGTGCGTCACCCTCCTCTGATTTCAGAAATTTTGAAACTGGAAGAAAATCACTTTGCGTTAGAAGCTTTGTGCGGTAATCTATATAGTAATGAGCCTACAACGCACCGAGTGCGTACACGTTAAAATGTAATAATAAGGAGTATCTACATAACATACCGATCTTGCACATAGCAAAACAAAGACGTGGCTTGTACTTGAGCAACATTATACAATAATTTAGATTGAATGTAATTTTTAAAACTGCATCAAGTAGATATATATTTTCCTCATACTCATAGTCATGTAAATATATATCTATTTTCATGTTGTAATCCATTTATTCATTCAAACTTCCGCAATAAATGTCTGCAAGCGTAAATATACCTACCATGCATTTTGTGAAAAAAGGGAAGAAGCGGCAACAACGAAAAGGGTATGAGATCAATTATCTTGGGCAAATATTTGCGAAACGTTTAAACGTATTCATTCTATGGCAATGTGTTTGTAAAAATGTGCACTTTCGTAAATAGCGAAATGAGAATCGAACGAGTATAATAAATTAGACGGAGGGCATTTTCTTTTAATCGAATAGAAAGTATTTTCATTGTCTATTGGTCATATGGATGTAGTTCTTCTGTAGTAGAAAATTCATTTCATAGATAATTTCTGCAAGCTCTGGCTATTCACTGTTCACTGATGTTGCCATGATGACGAAGTATTCATCACAGCAATGATATGCAATTAGTTGAGTTCAATGGGATAAAATCTCTATCGTAGTAACGGGTCGATTTGCAGCGAATCGTTCGAATTTTTTTAACCCCGTACGAAGTGACATTTCGAATTTTGAGGCGGAAGTTGGGGATATATTTGTTAATGTATATAGGAATCAGCAATAAAAAAGTCTGCCTTTCAACACGATGTCTCGAGTAAATCTTGACAGATTTTCAAAACCTTTAACATTAGCGAGACACCGTAATCGTCACGCAAAACAAGCAAACCAAAAATCATCAGACGAATAAAACAAGCGATAAAAAAAAAACGAATATAACAAGCAATCGAATGAAAACGACGAAAAAGGACCATCTTTGAATGCTGACTGTGACAAATGGAAAAATGTTTCGAAGAGTTGGAAAACTGTGAAAAGCTAGACAAGGCAGCTTTTGACGCAAAGATCGAATCTTTCCAAAATTTCCTCTTCACAGCAAACCAACGAGTCCCCGGACCGCAACACCCATCAATAAAATTTTACAGATTGCGGTAACAGAAAAAGAATAGGAATTTAACATCGACTCGATCGATTCACGATCATCGAACCCTCAAAGATCCGACGCCAAAGCAAAACAGAGAGGGAGAGATAAATATCAGTATGACTTGGCGCAATACTGGTACTACAACGAAAGGAAAAGAGCAGTTAGATTTGTGATAACGAAAGATGTACCTAAGCAGTGCAGAATCTAAATGGATGGAAACAACTCATTGGTCTCACAGAAATATTTTTTAAAATGAGTGCACTCATTCGTCGCATAAAAATATTTTCCCGAAATCAGTGCACTCATTGATCTCATAAAAATATTTTTTCAAAATGAGTGTATACCCATTGCTCACATAAAAATATTTTTCCAAATGAGTGCACTCATTGGTCTCATAAAAATATTTTTGCAAAATAGGTGTACTCATTGGTCTCATAAAATACTTTTCCAAAATGAGTGCACTCATTTGTCTCATAGAAATACTTTTCCAAAATGAGTACACTCATTGATCTCATAGAAATATTTTTCCAAAATGAGTGCACTCATTGGTCTAACAAAAATATTTTTCCAAAATGAATGCACTCATTGGTCCCATAGAAATATTTTCCCGAAATGAGTGCACTCATTGGTCTCATAAAAATACTTTTCCGAAATGAGACCACGACGTTTGTAACCAGTCGAATTTTGACACGAGAGTAGGGGGGAGCATCGATCATGGTCCTTAGATGACGAATCAGCAATAAAAAATGTCCGGTCGTCCGTCCGTCAACACGGTAACTTGAGTAAAACTAAACGGATTTTCAAAAACTTTTATGTGATTGAATCTGGGCATTGTCGGCCCAAAAGCTAGGGCCACTTTATGTGGTTTTTCGTCTATAACTCGAGTAAATCTTTCCGATTTTCATATTCTTTTTTTTTTTTGTTTGAAAGGTCTGGACACAGCTTGAGTTACTTGAGTCGTTGTGCTTCAATCAACATTGAACCATCTTGGCGTCGTCGTATCCATTTGAATGTAATGTTCCTGTTCGACCTGCGCGTGGTCTGGTTGTGTTAAGTCACCAATTCTTTCATCAAAAATAAGACTCAACACACCGATTACCATAGAAACGATTATGGACAACACGAACCGATGAACAGCATTGTCAGAATGTTTAACGCGTTTTCCCAATTGTACGATCGTTCATCATCAAGAAACGTTTTCTGCGCCAAAGTCAGATCATTTAATCTTACGAGCTCTTTTCTTGCACAATCTGGTCTTTCTGCAATGAATGTAACTTGTTGCTCTTCTGTTTGTTCGACTGTTCATCACTCATCTTGTTTGTTATAAGATTTTACTCAAATTACTTACATTATGTAGTTATGCTTTGTAGTCAGGAAGCCTCACGGCGCGGCGGGCGGTTGACGTAATAATAAAAAAAAGTTTTGAATTATCGTTATGTACAGAGTAAACAATAAGTTCGAAATGATCCCGAAAGCGGAATGGTCCCTTGAAGATCTATCGAAACTCCTACTTATAAACGACAAGTTGAAAATAAGAAATTTTACCAAGTCTGTCACGAGAGGTCTACGAAAAGTTTATTTATAAATTGAAATCGTCATTAGGCTCCTATACCTTCATTTCGGCACTAAATTCATATTTTGTACGATGTGATGTGATTGGGTGACTGCTGAGGTATACACCTGGGCTTTCTTCGATAAGGCTCTCCGAGCGCTCAATACGAAAAGCCGTAGAGCAAATGTTTTTCGCATCAGGTAGTGTAACAAAATAGCATATAGTTTCAAACTTTGTTGTTTTGAGGGACTAAAACCCTAGAGGGCTCTCGATCTGTAAGTTTTTTTTAGATTCGTTGGTTATTCGTAGAACAGTTCAATAAATTTTCAATTTTCCTACATGAATTCTCGTCAAAAACTCACTTTTTTGCCAACCTTCAACCTTTGCTAAGAAGTTGATTTTTCTCAACTTTTTTTGAATAACTTCTCACTTTTACTTTAATTTTTTACGTGGAATGCCTGCGTTTTTGTCAAAAGTTTTGTCGAAGAGTGGTAAAAATTTGAATTTGTTGAAAAGCTGTCAATATTACTTCTCATACCCGTATTGTTTCGTAAGCCACATCTGTCGATTACATCAGAGATTCGTATTACAAGATTTACAAACTTTAAAGAGTTTTTCGACTATACGTCCTTGGTGCGTTGCCCCCCACATGGGGGACGGTCGTCCCCGTAAACTCGGCGCTGCTGGATTCTGTTATTATTATAATATTATATTATTATAAATATTATATTGACATATTCTATTGAACTAATTTCCTCAAGTTAACATAATTCCCATAACATATTTTATTTATTAAACATTAAATAAAAAAGGGATAAACTGCACACTATTTGATTTTTGAAAAGGTTTTCATGCTTCTGTTTGATATGATAGGTAATAAGCTGGTAGGTACTTAACATAATATGTTTACGATTGAATTAACACAACCCTAAAAAAATATTATTTTTTTAATTGAGTGAATTAAGAATATAAGAGAACATAAGATAACTTTATTTAGAACTCTGCATGCTGGTAGTGGCAACGTACTGGCTTTCCACCAAGAATACAGGTCTCAATCCTGGTGAGGACAAATTCTGTATTGTATTTTTCTTCAGCTTTCAGAAAGGAAGCATTTTTCCTAAGTAAACCGACGCTTCTAAATTTGGGTAACTGTGGGGCTTTGTGTCCACAAGGTCCACAACAAAGCGTGCCCAAAAGAATGAGATGTGTGACGAAACCCATGCACAATGAATTCTGTGAGTCTATCTTCAGACGTAGATAATAACAAGCACTAAATCATATCACAACAAACACCCTTTAAAAAGGGGAATGTGACGCAAGTCTATTTGTTTCTTCTTCCAAAACGACTGATATCAATTGGGGTGACGCTTACAGCTTTGAAACGCAAAAAATTTTTTTGGAATGTTTTCATTTTTGATTAAAAAAATGCGTCACAAATGCCGGATCCTCCAGTGTTATAGTTTTTCTACGCTTTCAGCTTTCATTAGCAATTTGATTTCCTGTACAAAAATACACTATACATCCCATAAAGTCAAATTTTTACGTTGTGAAAGCTGAAAGAACAGAGAAACAATAACACTGGGGGGTCCGACATTTGTGACGCATTTTTTTAATGAAAAATAAAAACATTCCAAAAAATTTGTTTGCGTTTCAAAGCTGTAAGCGTCACCCCAATTGATATCAGTCGTTTTGGAAGCAGAAACAAAGAGAATTGCGACAGATTCCCCTTTTTAAAGGGTTTTTGTTGTGATATCAGTAGTTTTGGAAGTAGAGTCACTTCCTCTACAACCCTCATTCATAAAATTTTTTTGACGCCACGGCACCTCGCGCGGCTGCCATAGCTGGCGGTGGCGGCCACCACTTACATGATCACAGTCACTTCCTCTACAATTCTCATTCATAAAATTTTTTTGGCGCCACGGCACCTCACGCGACTGCCACAGCTGGCGGTGGCGGACACCACTAACAGCCGCCACGATTTCACCATCACCGACGCTTCAGGTCACATTCTAAATATTTTGCTCATGTTTGACCCATACCTTGCATACACACACAAACACATACAAAATATGCTTTGTGTGGGAGCTTCCATGAGCGCTGGCGCCCAAACGAGGCCGGTACCCCCCTTTTTTAAAATCTCATATGGCGTAGAATGACCAGCCGAAGGTCCTGCAAATTTTTAAGAAAAGTTATCGGACGGTTTTCGAGCCGCAGCCAAAAAAGTGCTTTTTCACGGTTTTTCATACAAATGGCCCTGGAACTAACTAACTATCGAACGAACTAACTAACTAACGTAGGATGTTTTCATTTACTTTGGTTTCTATGGAAGGAACATTTTGTACCGGAAATTGCAATTTTCAAAATGAAATATATCCGGAACCACTGGACCGATTTTGATGATTAAAAAGTTGATTTCAATCAAAATTTTACAAGGAATCCAATGAACTAGGTTTCAGGGCGGTTCCGAGACTACGAAAAAAAAATTCTGAATTTTTTACTCGTATGGGGACTTGCGTAACGGGCGCATCGCTACCGCGCGCCCATGCTTAAGGAACTTCCTGACCTCGATTGTTTAAGTTAAAGAGACTGTATAACTTATTCCCTTGACGTTAGTCAGGGCTTCACGGCCGAATTAGGGTCGATTTTGTCCGTGTGTCTTTAGATACCAACCCGAGTCGTAGTAACAATCTTTATCACTTATTTTTTTGGGTTTATTCACAGGTAATAAAGTTCCATTGTTCGAGCAATGGAATCCTGAGAAATATGTGGATATTGAATAAAACTTTAAAAATAAATGAAAGTAATTGTGCGCTGATGTAATTATATTTATGTGCACATCACGACGTTTGTAACTAGTCAAAATTTAGGCATTTTTGCGTGTAGAGTCCTCTGAAACTTGATCATGCACGCAGCGGTAGCGGAGGGCGTGACGCAGTCCCCACACCCCAAAAAAGAAGTCCACAAACTCAAAAAAAGCCATACAAAAAGATTTGGGACAAGTCACCATATACACGAACTTTTGAGTTTTTCCCCCCACTCCCCTGCCCTTCTAATTTTTTTTAAATACGTCGTAGCAGCCCAGACTCATTCAAATCGGTTGAAAATTGGCTTAAGGTTTGAAAAAGACATTTTTCTATTGTTCTCATTATTATAAACTCTTTTTCTGATCTGTCGTTTCTATCTATGTGGTGATCACATAAACATTAATTTAATTAAGGGGGGATATATATGTGGTGATCACATAAACATAAAAATAATAATTTATTTATAATTTCAATGTTTATGTGATCACCACATCTATCTATGTATCTATTTATCTTTAGAAAGATGGTTTCTTCTAGAAAGTTATAGAGATTCATCAGGAGAATTTTTTGGTATCATAAGAAAATGGCTGCCAGCTGTCATAGCGGCGCCATCTTGGATTTTCGTTTATGCCTTTTCGGTTTTTGAATTTTAGCTCCGTAATGACACTACTTCAAACGGGTGTCAAACGGTGTGTTATGCGCAATATAGTACTCCTATATGTACCTTAGCCTCTGTCCACCTACTCCTACATCCTATCCTACCACCTTTTATACACCTTTTATAGTGAGCAACCCACATGAACGATCAGGTAACCAACCCTGGTGTATTAGTGTGGGTCATTTAGCAGAAGGATGAAGGGGGCTGTCTTCGGGTATTAACTTAACGCTACGTACACTTAAAGAAAGAGGAGCGTTAATAAGTGTCACAACCAAAGCAACAATCGAAGATTGTAAAACCAACAATTTGACTATACATAAAAATTGGGTTTTCTGCAATTTCGAATAGTTGATTTGACTTTTCGAAATTGTAGAAAATGCAACTTTCACGTGTAGTCGAATTGTTGATCTAGCAATTTTCAATTGTTGCTTTGACTATGACACTTATTACGCTCCTCTTTCGTTAAGTGTATAGAGAGGGTCGAAGACAGCTAGGCGCTATCAGGATGGGATAGTACCTCAGCATGGTGGCGGATGATCTGAACAGCAAGAGACAACGGCAGCATGCAAAGTCCGAGTCAGAAGGACTACCATCACTCACCAACCCACATTGGCCAGCGTGGTGTTTTCATGGCTAAATGGCTAACCCCCCCCCCCCCCCCCAAGATGTCTCCAAAGCAATCGAAGAAAACAGAGCCCAGTATCAGTTGTTAATCGGTGATTTTAATGCAAAATTGGGAAAAAGAGAAGACGTAGCAGAAACTTCGATTGGAACTTTCGGTCAGAGGAATGAACGAAGAAATACTTTGCTGAATTTTCTCCAACAACAAGGCATTTTCGTGATGAATTCATTTTTCCCCGGTAAGGTTCAGAGTAAAGCTTAAAGTCAGGTCAGGTCAACCTGACCTGAACCTGAAATACCTGAACCTGATTTCTACCTGAACCTGACTTTAAAAATTTTGACCTGACCTGAGGTTGACCTGACCTGAAATCAACCTGACCTGAAATTAACCTGAAAACCTGAAATTGACCTGATATCGGTAATGATAAAATATTTTTGAAAACGTGCACCAGAATTCATTTTAATGTTACGTGCGACGTACGTACGGGTAAATTGTGAAAAAAATTGATTGTTGTCTCACTCATATGCCTTTATAATTGCAAGAGCAAGACGATATATTTCAAAACAATGACGAAATTTAGCGGTAACATCGATGCAGTTTTTGAATACAATCTTTACCACGTGATAACTCATGGACATGGGAGCATGTATGTTTGTGTTTCCATTTGTTATTTATGTTATTGACAGTATCAATTGGTTACTCTTGTGTAAGTCGATGCATCGACAAACGAAGAAAATGATCAGGATGAAGCCGTCGAATCCGGTCACAATGTTAATGTGAATGAATCGCAAGATAATGCCAACGACGAAACACAAAATCGAAATGAAGACGATTCCGCCGACGAACATGCTAAATGGAGCTATGTTTGGGGCCATTTTACATTAGTGACTGAAGACAATGGAAACAGATATGTGTTGTGTAACCACTGCCGTAAATCGTAAGCGATCAAATGTATTACTTTTACGTATTCACCAGCTCAAATTGACAACATTACCTAGGAAATACTTATTGTCAGGAAAGAGCAATAGTAGTACGGGAAACATGAAGCGTCACTTACTGAACAAACACCCTGAACAACTTGACGACGCCCAGAAGCGTGAACCTGAACCTTTCGTTAGTTCAAAGTGTCCAGCCGAATATAAAGTTAGTAACCTATTCCCGTTTCAGACATTTTCACAAGAAAAATTCCGGAAAGCATTATTGAATTGGGTGATTGAGTGCAACCAACCGTTTACCGAGCCGCAACAACAGGCATTTGTTGCACTCATCCGGACGTTGAATCCAGACGCTGTGGTTGTTTCTAGTTGTAAAAGCGACCTACTGGCTGCATACGCTGCTGCACTGGATAATCTCAAAGCGGAACTCGCTAAAATTCCTGGAAAAATTTCCATTACAATGGATGCGTGGACGAGTACTAACTCGTTGGCATTTTTGGCAACAAGGGGTCATTGGTTGGATGATCAATGGGAATATCATTCGAAATGATTGGATTTCGCACACATCGAGGGAGATCACTCAGGTTTCAATCTGAGTCAAATTTTTGGGGACTGTCTATCTCGTTTGAACATTCCATACACCAAGATTATCGGAGTAACGGTAGACAATGCGTCGAATAATGATACGTTTTTCGATTGCTTGCAACAACATGGCATAACAGCTGTTGACAATCACATGAGATGCATGGCGCACATCATCAACTTGAGCATTCAAGATATTTTGAATTCGTTAAAAATTCCATACGACGCGAATTACCATGATTACGAGATCACACAAGACGATTTAGAAGACGAAGTAAGTTTTTCGAAACTAGATAATCTGATATTGACAATCTGTGAACAATGTTTTGAATTCCTTTCGTCCCATCCGGTGTTTAATTTTACGTTTCTCGTATTTTCAAATTATTATCGCACGTCCCCTAGCGATTGATATTTTCTTCCGAACAATTTTGTCTGACTTGTCCGGTTTGTCCGACTGTTCCTTTCAAAATGTTCGATTTTGTCAAACTTTTCTGATAAAATGGTCGTATTTGCCGGAATTTCGGGTACCTTGAAAATTTGTAAGACCACTGCATCATGTTTTTTTAAGCACAGTGCTTTTGAATGTGAACATACAATTCCTCTTCAGGAATTTCTTTCTAAGACTTAAAGAAAACTTTTGTCAACATTCTCGGTTCCATTTTCAGATTAGTGTTGTTTACAATGAAAACCATTTCAGTCTCTGAATAAAATTTCCTGAAGAAAACTGCGATGTTTCCAGTAAGTTGTTTCAGACGTACCCTGCCGTGTATATTTTTTTTTTTTTTGTCATATGCGTATATTTTCGAAATGTAATTAAAATAAATAACAAAATAATATCCGAATACTATTGAATCTCCCTTACATGCCAATATATTTCGGAAAATGTTTCTTCTTCTGTTTTGTCTTTAATGTTCCTTCTGATTGGTTCAAGCTTCCGGCATGACAACAAATGTTCGGATGTTTGTTCTGATTCAGTGCATTGAGGGCATTGAGGTGACGGCTTCACTCCAATCCTTGCCAAATGTTTGAACAACAGGTCATGTCCGGTTATTTTACGAAAGTTTGCTACATATACCTTCCGTTCATTTGATGTTATCGATTTTCGGTTGAGATTTTTCCATGTCTTTTCAGAAGATTCTTCTTCATGCGATAGTCTTATTCTTGCCGTGTATATGACTTCGAAAACTTATTTTTATTCTTTCCTTTTCAAAAAAAAAACAACAACAAAGGCTCGGTATATAGTTTTGACCAATAGTTTATCACTTAGAACAATCCATGAAATTTCTCAGTAAAGTCGAAGCTATAACGTGAAAATTGAATGTTTTACAGACGCTGGACGACATCGATCTAAATGAAGAAATTGAAGTCGTATCGTTGATTGGAAAAATACGAACACTCGTGAGGAAAATACGAAAATCAGTGCTTTTGCGTCAAAAATTAAAAAAATTTTGTGAGGCGTACGGCATGGCATATCTTGTGTCAATTATTGACGTCGTCACCCGGTGGAACTCAACGTATCATATGATAACCATAGCGCGTAAACTAGCTGTCCCCCTCAGAAATTTGTGTACGAATGAGAAAACACTTACATCGTTTCAAATAACGGACGAAGACTGGAATGAGCTGGCTGAAGTTGAAGAAATTTTGGAGAAGTTTGAACGAGCAACCAAATTAATGAGCATGGAACGACATTCCACGAATTCATCCTACCTTCCAACTATAAATTGGCTCATGGAATCTCTTTCTGACTACATCCATCAAAATACTGGTCCTCTCGCTAACGCAGCGCGTATCGGTTTGGCTAAACTTCAAAAATACGAGCCTAACATACACGTTTCCAAGTTGCCTTTTATATGCACCTTCTTGCATCCCGCTTTGAAGATGACGTACTTCAAAGAACACAACTACGCTCGAGCTGATGTGCGCGAAATTCAAACAGAAATTATGAAGTATTTCGTGAAGAAATATGAACCTCCAACAACAGCTCCAGTTTCTTCTCGCAAACAAAATGCGACCATGACTTCCGTCGACATATGTTCAAACGATCGAAAACTTCTGGTGAGTCAACAGAATTCAACCAATACGTTAACTGGCCTTTATCGCATAAAAGCGTTGACCCCTTGGACTTTTGGAAGTCACATCAAAAGGAATTTCCTAATTTGAGCCAAATGGCTCGCGACCTCCTACCGATACAATCTGGATCGGTGAGTGTAGAACGCGATTTTTCGCAAGGGGTGCACATCGTCCCGCGAACTCGATCGTCATGAAAAGAAAACACTATAACAGCCCTGATGTGTATGAAATCATGGTCCAAGAATTAACTTTTTTTTCCTTGTGGATTTTTTGTTTTTTTTATTTTTTTTTCATTCGAATTTGAAAACCAAAATGTAAAATCTTCAAACTTAAAATAAAATTGAAGTTCATTTGTATGTTTCATCTATCTCTGACGATAACAGCGACAATCAGGTTATGCAGGTCAGGTCAGGTCACGAGGTAAGTTAGGTCAGGTCAGGTCAGGTCATTTCTCCGAAACAACCTGATTTGACCTGAATTATTCAGGTTTCGAAAATTCAGGATCAGGTCAGGTAAATTCCGACCTGTTTCAAGCTTTAGTTCAGAGGAAGTGGACTTGGGCAAGTGCAGACGGCAGAACGAAGAACGAGATCGATTACATCTTATCGAACCGCAAATCGATTGTAAAGGATGTGACTGTGCTTAACCGTTTCACAACAGGCAGCGACCATCGAATGGTGCGAGCCACCGTGCGAACACACGGACAGAAAGAGAGAGGTTGGTCAGGAAAAAAGTCATTCTTGACATTGAACGCCTGAAATAACAAAGCGATGCATTCAAAGAAGTTATGGACAACGAACTGAACGGAGTGAATTCACAAACTGCAACGATTGATGAGCTGACAGATAGAATAGTAACTCCAGTGAGAAGCTTCTTGGAAACCAGATGCCGAATTACACTCACTAAAGAGTCGAAACTCAGCAAGGAAACGCTAGACCTGATAGCGGACAGAATACAGAAATCTAACGAAAGACATCAACAAGAAAATGAAAACTGATCTGCGACAATACAACGTGAAACTGGCCATGAACGCGATCAAAGCAAATGGAAATATGAAAGTCCTCCGAGCGAAACGAGCAAACGGGTACAGACAAATTTTTAAATTGAGAGATAAGGCGGGAGTAATACAAACAGATCAGAACAAGGTACTGGACAATGCGCGAGAGTTCTATGAGAACCTTTGTACGTCGGTTCGAGCCAAACCACCTGCAGAAGCAACACAAACGAGACCGGTGATAATGAACGTTGGTTCGTTAGACGAAATGAAGAACGGGAAAGCTCCAGGTGATGACGACATTCCGACCGAAGGAATTAAAGAAGGCGGACTTGCACTGCTCGAAATGATAACTGATCTGTTCAACAAGTGTCTCGAACAAGAGAAAATACCAAAATCATGGGAAAATGCAGTCATCACTTTGCTACACAAGAAAGGAGACATCGTGACAAATAAACATGTGACAAAGAAGCTAGACTTCTATCAGCCGATCGAACAAGCAGGGTTTCGTTCCGGATTCAGCACGAATGACCACTTGCAAGTGATGAGAAGTCTAATAGAAAAATGCAACGAATACAAAATCAGCATCGCGATATGTTTCATAGACTTCGAAAAAGCGTTCGATTCGGTCGAATTGTGGTCGATTTTAGACTCCTTGGACGATTGTCGGATTGATTCGAGATATACTCGGATGATAAAATATATCTACGAGCACGCAACGTCATGCGTCAAACTGCATAAAACCACCGATAAATTTCGAATTGGAAGAGGAGTCCGTCGAAAACGAAAGTTATGACAAACATCGTTGGCGCTACACCAATCAAAATCGGAAACGATTAAATTGAAACCGTGGATTCGTACAAGTATCTCGGCCATGTTATGAAACTCGGTCTCGACAATCAAACGGCTGAAATAAAAAGAAGGATCGGTCTTGGTTGGGCGGCGTTCGGCAAATTGCGTTACATTTTCAAGAGCAACATGAACAACAGTCTGAAGAGGAAAGTGTTCGATATGTGTGTACTGCCAGTCCTGACATACGGAGCCGAAACTCTCACAATAACCAAAGAATCGGCGAACAAGTTGAGAGTTGCACTAAGGGCCATGGAAAGGGCAATGCTAGGAATCTCACTCAGAGACAAGATGACAAACGAGTGGATCCGACAGCAAACGAAAGTCACCGACGTCATGGCACGAATAACGTCGCTAAAATGGAAATGGGCCGGGCATATTGCCAGAATGACCGACAATCGATGGACGAAAACAATTATGCAATGGCGGCCGCCAACGAAACGACCAATGGGACGTCCACCGGAAAGATGGACCAACGA
>CM055403.1:95848691-95864345 GCA_029228625.1 Pseudolycoriella hygida
TGCCAACTGTCAAAGTGACGCCATCTTGGAACTTTTGCTATCTTCTGAATTAGAGTAGCTAGAGAGTTGGTTCCTCCGGAAAAGTTCGATAGATGACTTGGGCATCATTTTGATGAATAGAAAGTGGGGTCGCCGACGCGCGGAAATTGGTCAAAAGCGAGGCGAAATTTTCGCCAAATTTTTTTTTTCGTCGAAATCGATAGATATTGGCTTGGGCATCATTTTGATGAACAGAAAGTGGGGTCGCCGAGGTGCAGAAGTTGGTCAAAATCGGAGGTGTTCAAATGAAATGGTCAAGAAACCAAAACAAAAAACTTTCAAAACAACTGACATCCCAACAAAAACCTCTTAAAAGGTAAAGTGTGACAATGTCCACTTCCAAAATTAATAATATCAGTGGAGGTGACGCTTACGCTGAAAATACGCAAGAAATGACGATGCAAAAAAAAACTTTTTAAAAAATTCAAATGTTTGAAATTGCGTCACAAATGCCAGAGCCATCAACGTAATAATTTTTCCACACTTTCAGTTTTCACATGCAAAATTTTCTCAAAAACTAAGTTAATAAAGTTAGTTGGGTACATTTTAGAAGAGTTTGAAAAATTAATTTTGAACTGAGTAAAAAAGTTATCCTCAAAAGTCAGGCATCAATAAGGTCAAATTTTTGCTATGTAAAAACTGAAAGCACAGAAAAATTATTTCGTCGTTGGCTCTGGCATTTGTGACGCAATTTCAAACATTTGAATTTTTTAAAAAGTTTTTTTTTGCATCGTCATTTCTTGCGTATTTTGAGCGCAAGCGTCACCTCCACTGATGTCATTAATTTTGGAAGTGGACATTAGGGACTGCGTCACACTTTACCTTTTCAGAGGTTTTTGTCGGGATTCCCATTTATTCCATAAACCGCAGAATTGCGTCACCACTCGCAAAAAACCTGATGGAAGTTGAAAAGTGCTGGAGAAATCCAGAAGAATCCACAGGAAGCCCCATTGGATAACCTCACTCATGCCGAGAGTAAAGGAAAAATATCAAAAAACCTTATGGAAGTTGAATATCTCAGTCACCCACCCCGTGAATACACTTACACACAAACACATAGAAAAGATGCTTTTATATCCAAAATTAAATCTAAAACATATGCAGGGTACCCGCACGTGTCAGGATGATTCGCCCCTTTTTCTTTTCAACAATGCACAAAAAATCTCATCATTAAAGAAATATTCACAAAAAACCACCAAATAAATTCTTTTTGAGATATTTCAAAAACTTTAGACCATAGGGCACAATTTTGCCAATCACTTGGTTTAAAATAGTTTGGTACAATTAAAATCTGGTTTCTTTGAGCTCGAAAAACCAAGTGAACCACCAAATGTCGTATAGGATCGCGTAGCGTGAGTTGGGCCCACACTGAGGACTCTCAGCCCGAACCACTCAACAAATTTTGACTAATTTAATTTTCGTGATTTTCTGATGTCCATATCTTTTCTTTAAAACCTTCAAGAGCGATTTCCGTTGTAATTTTGCAGAGATATAAGTGAAAAAGTTCCACTAACCTTCATAAATACGCGTTTTTGACCACTTTTTCGATCGTATCTTCGAAAGTTTTCGACCGATCTGCCCAAATTCAATCTTGTAATTAATTTTCTGATTATGTTTCAGGAAAAATAAAGTTTTTGAAAATCGGATATTTAGCCGATTTATGTAGAAAAAACACCCTAGTAGAGATTCAGTTTTAGGGCCCTGGCTGAGCCCAAAAACTAAAAATGAAAAAAGTTTCTTCCATAAAATGTCAGGCAGGCCCAGGCCTTTCGAACAAAAAAATTTATGAAAATCGGAAAAGATTTACTCGACTTACATACAAAAGACCAAAAACCACTTAAACTGCAAAAAGATTTTTCGATTACCTTTCAGGGAAAAAAAGTTTTTAAAAATCGGTTGAGTTTTACTCGAGTTATCGTGTTGACAGACAGACGAACGTCCTGGTAAGCGCATAATACCCCTTTTCGAAGAACTTCGTTCTTCGTACGGCTCTAAAAACTCAGACTCAGAGGGGTACGTCGCAAAGGGGGGAAGTCAAAATTTTGCTGTATATATTTTTTTTGAATTTTTAATCGTATGAGACTTGCGTCACGGGCGCATTGCACTGTTACGAGAACCGTTAAGGTATATACAGTGTGAACTTCTCTAACAGTAAGTAATAAAGAAGATTAAATCAGCAGAATCTTGGTTCAAATTTAAACCAAGAAATGTTGGTGCAATATTAAACCAACAAATTTCGGTATATTATTTAACCATGCAATTTTAGTGCACAATTAAACCATAAACAAATTAGTAAAAAATTGAACCAAGAAAAAATACGGTTTAAAATTAAACCACGAAAAAACTGGTACAAGATTACAGCTAAGAGAAAATGTAAAACTACACTTTGACGTTTTCATTCGTTTCGTGTGGAACCCATATTTTCAATGTAAAAAATCATACAAAAAAATACTCCACACGAAACCCACAAAATACAAGAGAGTGTAGTGGTTTATATTCTCTCAGCTGTAAACCAAAAAAATGGTTTTAAATAAAACCTAAATTCACTGGTATTAAATAATACCAAAAATTTTTAGTAATATCGAGGACTATTTAAATTCTAGTTTAACTTATTACCAAGAAATTTTTTGTTAACATGCTGCACCATTTATTTTCAGTTAGAAATTAAACCATAAATTATTTAGTTTTTCTAGAAACTAAGAAATATTGGTTTAACACAACACTAAAATTTGCTCCAGTTATTAATAATACCATAAGTTAAGTAGTACTAAACATAACCAATTCCTAGTTTTCACATTCTGGTCGTTTTTATAACTAGAAACTTGTCATAGTTTAATTTTATACTATTTATGGAAAATCAAAAAATAGTGAAACAGTATACCATGCAGGCCTCTGATACGAAGCGAAGTATTAGACATCACACTGACGTCCTTGCACATTGCTCATTTGATAAGGGATTGGAGAGTCACTAAGCAAATCTTATCATCTGATCACAAATGTATCTCCTTTTATGAAGACACTAACAAACCTGAGAGCTTAAATTTTAGAAACCCAGCCAACACAGACTGGGATGTATTTTACAAAACCTTGGAATGTTCGATTCCATCGCAAGCTACTCCTATTAACTCCGAAATAGAACTCGATAACGCGACACAAAAATTTAGTGATGCTTTAAATAAATGCTACGAAAAAGCTTGTCCCCTAAAACACAATAAAGGCGTCGTGCACATATTACGTCGCACTCAGAGGGGGAGGAAATAGGAAAAGGAAAAATTTTTATATATCTTATTGTTGGCGTATTTATTTCTCGGGATGAGATCAAAACAAAGGCATATTTTCTGATTTATAAGGCTATATTTCGTCGCATCTGGGCAGACATCATCAGGCCTCTTCAACCATGCGCTCGACTACCCTGGACACGAACCTGACGTTGAACAAAAAAATATAAAAATTATAGATCACGAGGAAAACGGATTCAAACGAAAATTCATGGAATCTTGCTACATCAACCTATACGGTTCCAAATCAAACAATTACAAAAGAGACGCAAATAAACTACAGCTACGCAAATATCCTAGAGATCTACAAAAGAATAAATGACGATTAATAAACCAGATAGATCGCAACATGTAAACCCCGGACATATTGACAAACATGGGTACAGAAACCAAGAATTTTATAGGCACATTAGGGTCATTGATAAGGACAGCTTCTGGGGAATCACGCTCGAAAGATTCCCTATTGCAGAAAATTTCAGTTGCAATTCAAAGAGGCAATGCAGCATGCATCTTGGCAACATTAGGAAAAAGTAGAGTAGATGAATTTTATTTATTGTAATTTGTTGTTGAAAAGATCGTTGTTTTACTCGCTGCGCCATTGTGAGTAGCCTTTTTTTCGCTTAATAAAAAATATTAATATATTGACAACCAAAATTTAACACCAAGACCAGTAAGATGCTTTTATTTTGAACATAAAAACGAACTGTGATATTTTAAATTGAGCAAAAAATTGTGATTTTAGGGAAGAAATATAAAATTGTTTTTTATATAAATAAGATTTAAGTTAATATAAGAATTTTTAAATGGCCTCAATAATTCCAAACGATGGGTAAATAAACAAGGGTTTATTTACCCATCGTTTGGAATAAGATTTAAGAATACAAATGTGAATTTTCCAATTAGGCCTGATGACGTCTGCCCAGATGCGACGAAATATAGCCTTATAAATCAGAAAATATGCCTTTGTTTTGATCTCATCCCGAAAAATAAAGACACCAACAATGTGATATATAAAAATTCCAAAAATCAAAGAAATTCGACCAAAGAAGATATAGAAAAATTTTTATTAGACATTCAAAACTTGGTCAGTAAAATCGACCGGGCTTTCGAGCAAAACTGTGAAGCACTAGGATGCTTCATTGACATTAACATCATTTTGATAGCAGTAGCGAAAGCGTATAGATCTCACGGAATCAATGAGACAACGATCGGATGGATTATCGCTATGCTTCGAACTCGGATTGTTTCCGCTTATCTTGGTCACACTAAAATCAGCGTCCTCGTGAGCAAGGGGTGCCCGCAAGGGGGTATTTTACCGACCCGTATCTATTGTCTAGCGAAGGACAGCCTATTAACACTTCTAAACAATTTTGGTTACTACTCGCAAAGTTTTGCGGATGACTTAATGATCGTCATAGTAGGTCTATTCACATCAACATCACGTGAGGTAATGCAATCTGCTCTAAGACTAGTAGAAGAATGATGCAACTTGAACGAACAAGTAGCCAATCTAGATAAAACAAAACTTGTGCTATTTTCTAAAAAACGCGTCATCCTAAACTTTATTCCACCTTTATTTTTCGGAAAAAGAATTCAACGATCCGACTCGATTAAAGTGTTGGGACTTACAATCGACTCAAAAGCCAACTTTTCAATCCACTTTTATAACTCTTTACAAAAAGCCACTGGCTCGTTATGGCACTGCAGAAGAGCTTTTGGTCTCACCTGGGGACTTAGTCCGAAAGTACTTAAGTGGATATATACCGGTATCATCAGACCTCGACTTAGTTACGCTGCAATAGTTTGGTGGCCAAGATGTAATCTCACCACGTCTAAACTTAAACTAGCACAACTACAAAGGTTTGCACTCATTGGCATAACAGGGGCAATGAGCACTGCTCCAACTTCATTGAAGGGGAAGCTCGATCCGCTGCTCTCAGACTTAAACTCACCAACTCACTTATAATAAATCGCAACAATCATTCAAGGATTTGGAAAAGAATGTTACTGGATTCCCCTGAATTCGAAATGCCTTGTGACTCTATTCTTCTGGAATTCAGATTCGAAGTCGTTTTCCATTAGCCTCCCTAATCGCAACGATTGGACCAATTACTCAGCCATTCCATTATCTAACCGAATATCTTGTTTTACGGACGGCTCTTTAACTCATGGAATCGGGGGAGCAGGATTCCACTCCCTAGAACTTGACTTTGATAAATCTCTACCTTTAGGCAAATTTGTCACGGTATTTCAATCCGAAATCACAGGAATTACCTCTTGTGTCAATGATATGTTACACGTTCTAAATAATAACTTACCAATAGACCAAGGCATATTCATTTGTACTGACAGGGAGTCAGCGCTCAAGTCGGTGGGGGGATACAAATTCAATTCATTGCTATTCTTAGAATGCAGAGACTTAATACAACTACTCTCTACGCATCGTCAGGTAAAACTAGTTTGGGTACCAGGTCATAGTGGTATCGCCAGAAATTATCAATCCGACGTTCTAGCAAGAATAGCTTCGTCTTCTCCTTTTACTGGTCCAGAACCGAGTATACCCGTAGCAGTATCTACTCTATTTAACATTATCACTCGATGGAAGGCTAACACCTTCTCTAATCATTGGAAAACTCTACGCCATGCAAGCCATGCCAAAAACTACATCCGCGTAAATAAAAAATTCTCCAAGGAACTCCTTTCACTCTCCAAGAGAGACGTAAAAAGGGCCACTGACATTCTGACCGGTCGCTGCAACCTTAACAAACATATGTCATCGGTCATGCCAATAGTCCTCTAAGCAACCACTGTGGTGACATTGAAACCGCCGAACATCTACTTTGTCACTGCCCAGCCTACATCATGGCTAAAGCAAAATACTTTGGTTCTTATATTGTAAATCCGAAATCCATAAAGAACCACTCTCCTAAAACAATACTAAATTATTTAAATCGAATCAAAACTAATTAAACCGTGCAAAACCAATATCAAAAGTAATATCCTCCAAGCTTGTGGGTATGCACAACAGGCCCATTGACAGCTTAGGTGCTAGCTATCACCAATATGATGTCCTGCCCACTTTCTCCTATCCTATCCTAATATCTACATCAGTGAACAAGAGGTGAAGGAGGTTCTTGAAGGTTTTGATTGCAGCAAAGGCAATAGTCCGGACCAATGTTGTTTTATGTAAAACTAAACGACACTGACAAGAGGGAGTTTTCAATATTGTTTAATCGTTCATTAGGAGAGGGTGTATTTCCTAACCTTTGGAAACTGAGCTTTATCACTTCTGTACATAAATCCGGATCTAAATCTGATGTTACGAACTATAGGCCGATCAGTATTATATGTGCTAGTGCGAAGATATTTGAAAAGTTGGTGTACTTGGTGGTGGTGGTATTTTTCAGAACTTTCAGTTTTTACACGCAACAATTTAAATTTACCCTAAACGATGTAATAAGAAATAAAAGTCAAATTTTTGCAGCGTAAAAAATTATTCCGCTGGTGGGTCTGGCATTTGTGACGCAATTTTTTGAATTCAACGTAATTTTGTTTAAAAATTTTCTTTGCGAATCGAAGCCTAATGCGTCACCCCCCTCTGATTTCAGAACTTTTGTAACTGGAAGAAAATAGTTTTACCTTAAATGCTTAATGCGTCACCCTTTTATGATTTCAGAACTTTTGTAAGCAGAAATAAAGACTTGCGTCACACCTCCTCTGTAAGAGGTTTTTTTGCGGATATCAGTACTTTTGCAAGTTTGTAAGCAACTTTCTAGCTGCCATAGTTCTGGAGATTTGGTTCAGCCTGCCTAATTATGGAAGTGGCCATATACCAGGATTGGGCCATATTTCTCGAAAACCCTGAAACATGTGTTCGCTTCAATTTAATTCTCTACAACTTCGCCTTTGGAACCAACTTTCTAGCTCTCATAGTTCAGGAGATCTGGGTCATCCTGCCAAAAATTGCCACAAACAAACAAACAAATAAAGAAAGAAAGAAAGAAAGAAAGAAAGGTTTACCAAATTGACTAAAAATATTCAATTTGGGTCCGTTTCCATACAAAATAGCAATATTGTTTAATTTATATCTCCGTATCTACAGAACCGATTTTAATGAGTAAAAAGACACTGCGGCCTCGGGGTATGTCGCCCGGGGGGCAAGTCAAAAAGTTCCTGTATATATGTTTCTTAGTCTACGAAAAAATTTCTCTTACTATCGTGGGGCCATGATTTTCTCTTTATTTGTTTTTTTTTGCACAGCCCCATAGTTCGGAGCCATACGTCCAGATTGATTTGAAGATGGATTCATAGATCAATCTTTTAGAGTAGCGGCTCAGTTTGGAGTGATAACCGATGAGTCAGTACATTTGTCTCGTTTTATGCTTCATTTGTTGTTTTTCAGTCTCACGTGATGTTTCCAGCTACATTTGCTGTCCAAATGTAGGCCTAGATATTTTGCTGACTCTGCTTGCGGAACGTGATTTCCATTCAGTAATATACGGTGGTTGCTAACGTGACGCAACGTAAAAGTGATGTGATTGGATTTACCCTCGATGAGTTTTATCTTCCAGTCTTTAGTACACCTGTTTATTTTGTCCAAGGATAACTGCAAATTGGTTATTGCTTTGTGCTGAGAAGTATCAGTGGTATCTGAAACTGGTATGTCTGCTGTGTAGATTATGTATAGGAGCGGGTCAAGTACACTTCCTTGGGGTACTCCTGCTTGTATTGAATAGGTTCTGGAGTAGGTTTCTTGTTCTTTTACTCTGAATTTCCTGTCGTAAAAGTAGGATTCAAGTAGTTGACAGTAGTTAGCAGGGAGGATTCTGCTCAGCTTGTAAATGAGTCCTTCATGCCAAACTTTGTCGAAAGGTTGTAAAACATCAAGGAAGGCCGCTTCGCAGTATTCCTCTTTTTAAATGCTCGTCCTATTACCGTTGTCAATCGGTGAACTTGTTGCACAGTTGAGTGTTTATTTCTGAATCCAAATTGGAAGTCAGGGATCTGTACCATTTTTTCCAAACGTTTAATCAGAAGTCTCTCAAAAACGTTTGAGATTGTTGGTAGGAGTGAGATGAGCCTGTATGAATCCACTTTTTCGGGTGGCTTGTCCGGTTTATTTATCATAATTAATTGCGCAATTTAAAGCACTTTGGAACGTATTTTAATTTCAGGTAGGCATTACACAGATATGTGAGCATGTATATAGCTTTTTTCGGTAGTTCTTTGCGATTCCATCAATTCCTGGGATCTTTTTTGCGTTGAGTTTTTTGTCAATTTCCCTGGCAATTTCATACGGCGTAAACTTTTTGATCTTTGCGTCAGGTTGGTAGTTTGGTGTTGTGTCCACATTCGACTGAATGTCATCGTGCGGTGTGAACACTTTCCACTGGAGTTTTTGATCGATGGAACTTGGGTGAGCGGTCTTTCGAATCTTCTCGTTGCTTTCCAGAGTAAGTAGTCTTTGTCCTTCCCGGGACCCAAATTATGTAGGTATTTATCGAAGCAAGCCTGTTTTGTATGCTCTGATAATTCTGTTGGCTTTGTTACTAGCTTTATTGAAGTCTTTTTTGTCATTTAGATTTCTAATTCGATGCCACAATCTACGGGCCTTTATTCTTTCCTTGATTAGATCTCTTATCTCTAGTGGGTAATTGATTGTGTTAGTCTCTTGGTACAGGTGTGGCTTGTTTGGCAGCTTCTTGGAGTAAGACAATGAATTCCTTGGTATGAAAGTCAAGTTCATATTCATTTTTTCCATCAATTCCTGGGATCTTTTTTGCGTTGAGTTTTTTGTCAATTTCCCTGGCAATTTCATACGGCGTAAACTTTTTGATCTTTGCGTCAGGTTGGTAGTTTGGTGTTGTGTCCACATTCGACTGAATGTCATCGTGCGGTGTGAACACTTTCCACTGGAGTTTTTGATCGATGGAACTTGGGTGAGCGGTCTTTCGAATCTTCTCGTTGCTTTCCAGAGTGACTAGTCTTTGTCCTTCCCGGGACCCAAATTATGTAGGTATTTATCGAAGCAAGCCTGTTTTGTATGCTCTGATAATTCTGTTGGCTTTGTTGCTAGCTTTATTGAAGTCTTTTTTGTCGTTTAGATTTCTAATTCGATGCCACAATCTACGGGCCTTTATTCTTTCCTTGATTAGATCTCTTATCTCTAGTGGGTAATTGATTGTGTTAGTCTCTTGGTACAGGTATGTAAGTCAAGTTCATATTCATTTTTTAGGCTAACCTTTAGGTTGATTGACTCTTCTATTTTCTTCCTAAATTGTTCAAAGTCGATGAATTTCGTAGTGAGATTATGCTTTTTATCTCTTTAGTATGACTAAAGATAACAGAACTGGCGTATGATCGCAAGTAAGATCTATAAAATTTTCTGTTTCCATGTTGTTTGAGGCGATTCCTTTAGTGATGAAAAAATCTAAGACATCTGGTATTTTTTTGGGTCAGTTGGCCAATAGGCTGATCTCATCGCAATTTTTGATTCTCATAGCATTTAGTAATCCGTTCCCTTTAACTGGCGTTATAAGTCTTGAACCCCATCTTGTATGTTTTGTGTTGAAATCGCCACCAATAATGACTTTGGATCCCAATTTTGGAAAGATTTCTATGAATTGAGATTGTGTTGGCGTACGCTGCTACTATATTGACTTCCTGTTTGTTGAATTGAATGTTTACGATAGTCGCTTGTATATGTTCCTCATGAATACTCTCTTGTTGTAAGGATTACTATCAAGTCCACCAGATCGGGTCCTGACCTGATTTTTTTTGACCTGGTTCTGACCTGGATTTCCAGGTCGGAAAAAAACCAAATCGGGTCTTGACCTGGTTTTATATAACGAATAGTAGAAAATATTTTTTCAATAGTTTTTTGAAATCTAAAGTATCGAAAAGTAAGGTTGATCATCGGGCAAATATCCCAAAACACTCATATTAAAATTGTACGCTTTGAAAATTGTACTGTACAGTCTGACATTTGTTGACGGAAGATTTTATTTTTTTTAAAAACATACGATGGAAAACATGCGGGGTCTGTGTGTAGAAAAGCTATTGAAATAATCCGAAAAGTTCTTCAGTAAGGAACAACCAATTTTCTAAGCTGAAGCAAATTTTCTACTCTTATGCTTTGAAAAGATATGCAAGATATGCAATAACAAAAAATAAAAATTAAGAATATTTTGCATAAAGTACGACAAAAAACCTTAAGATTTGATTTTTTGTATATTTCAGTATTTGCTCAACTAGATTGATGTTGACCAAATTGTTGTTAACATGAATGTTAGCATCCTTATCTTACAGAATAGGTAACACAAAATAATAGAATATCTTAAAATAAATCGATCAATGGAGAATTTCAAAAATATTTGGGACTGCCACAATTTCCAGCAAAGTTTTCGCATCTGTATTGAGCTTTGGGAAGTTGGATGAAAAAGGATGCCCGTTCCTAAGCTCAATTTTTTGCAGCTCATCATCGACTGTGAGGTCGAGAGAGATATTTCGGCAGTTGTTCACCTCATTACACCTTGCAGGTGTGCGTTGCAATCAAATACTCTACAAGCTAGTATGTGATTACGGAGTTGGTGTAGACAGGGCCTTTTATAACATACAAACTCGGATAAAATTATATACCCCAGGCCCATGTCAGTCCGCCCCACTTTTTTTAAATCCACCCCAGTGCATCCCAATGAAAATCATTTTCATCTTTGAAGTTCAACTCATTTTCAACTAAAAAGATTCGCTTGTGGCGCTTTTTGTTGATTCTTAATATTCAGCTGGACAAAAATGACAGATTTTCTCACTGAAAAGAGGTTCTAAAGTGGACAACATGAATTTTTTCTTTTGTATAAATAAAAAAATTGTAGTCTACAGCCGACAACAGTTGATAATGCTTGACATTATTTTTGATAATGAGAGCTGATCCACCTCTGGACCTTCCGTTTGGATGAGTAGTTTCCAGTAGATGTTGAAACCTGATATTTTTATATGGCTTTTGTCGGTGAAGTGCGCTTTGCTTGAAGATAGCTTCGATTCTATTTCGTCCATACGTTTTGACAACATTCCCATGTTGTCATTAACATCGGATTTTATTTTAGTAAGCATACTCATTCGATCATTTAATTTCTGCTCAATTTTTGGTGGTTTTTTTTTTGTTATCTTTTCCTATACTAGGGTTAGATTTCGTTACTTGCGCATATTATTGACCGACTTCGGTTTTTTTACTTGTTATCGGTTTTCCTTCTTGGAGACGTGATACCGTTGATGTGATTTTTTGATGTTGACTTTTCAATTTCTTTTGATAAGTTGGACACCCTTTGTAGTTAGCTGTATGCCCTTCCTGATGACACAAGGCACATTTTGTTTTTTCATTCGGTCTTTTAGTGCCTGAGGCTGTTGGGTGACTCCCTGCACATTTGACGCAGACCGCTGGTCTTTTGGAGAAATTTTTTCTGTGACCCAGTTGTTGGCAATTCATGCATTGTGGAATTGCTTTTGATGCTCGTGTACTGTCCGAATTATTTCCTTCTGCATCTGTCTCGGAACCACTAACAGATTGCTGCCATCTGACCATTTGTATAACACACCGTTTCGGCTAATGAAGTCTTCGTTACTCTTCGTTTCTAATATCCTAAGAATCACTTTGTATCGTTCATCTTGTCACTCGTGTTACCAATCCATCTTCGATTAACACGATTCGTGGTATCCTGCTCAAAGCGTCGACAAGTTTCCTTCTCGTTTCAGGTTAATGGACCATCGTATATTCGAATTGGCTAATGTACAGCGCCACGTAGCAATCCTTGAAATGAGTTTCTTCTTCAGCATTGATCTTTCGAAAGCTTGACAATCCGTGAATATTTTAAATTTTAGACCCAGCAAATAAATTCTTAACTTCTTTAGTGGTTGATAAATAGCAAAAGTTTCCAGATCATAACTTTCGTATTTTTGTTGTGCATTTGTTGTCTTGTAACTCAAATAATGTGTATCTTTTCATCTCCACAATGTCATTGCATTAATACCGCTCCCAAGCCCAATTTACTGGCATCTGTGTGAACTTCGGTTTTCGTAGCATTTAGATTATTAATCTTAAGTACTGGCTTGTCACATAGAGCTGCTTTCAGCGTAATAAAATTTCTTGTTAAATCAGTTAAGGACTTTGCAATTGTCGCATAAATTGTTGTAAATTGTTGTACTTCACGAACGTTATTCGCGAACAGCTTCGGCCTTCTCTTCGGATGGCTTAAGTGTCCCGTCCTCTAGTACGTAGCCAAGGAACGTAATTCGCTTTGACAAAAAATTGCATTTCTTCCAGTTGAAGCGTAAACCATTCTCCGCGGCTACACTGAGGACTTGTTTTAACCTCTCAATATTTTCCTTGTCATTCTTCCTAGGTACTGACAGATCATCCAAATATACTGCAACACTTCGCTTTCACTTCAGTACTGTGTTTATAAATCTTTGGAAGACTGCAGGCGAGTTTGTGAATCCAAATGGCGCCTTTAAAAATTCAAATTGGCCATCAAGTACAATAAACGAAAGGTATTTCCACCTTTGAAATTGCACGCACTGGTTTCGGATCACTTATCTACCGTAATTTGCATAAGAAACTTAGTGAATACTTTTTGAGAGAGAAAATATATGTAGTTCTCTCTAAAAAAGTGATCAATAAGTTTCTTATGCAAATTACGGCAGTTATGTTGAACGATGTTGTAGCTTTACGTTTTCTCTCTTCACACTCCTTCGCGAAGTGACCTTGTTTTGTTAAATTTGCATAATTGTAAACGTTGGGTACTGGAATTCATCAGATTCCCAGACACAAATCTTAATAATGATATTTACGCAAATATGAATTGGAGGAAAATTCACTAATAGAACTTGCGTTGCTCTCTGTTCCTTTAGTTAATTGCACATTTTAGAGTTCATAAATCATATAAAGTACTCGAATATAGCTAATAAGGGACTCCGTAAAGGAGATATAAGCGATTCGCTCGAGTCAAAGACACTGTTTCGTCGATCAGGGATTTCCTCAGTTTCTACTCGTCAGTCAATGGCAAAACTAAAGAAAATTGGGCCCCTGATTGTGCCACCGATACAGTAGTGTACACACAGATATAATATTTTAACGTGTACGCACTCGGTACGTTGAGTATACGCTGCAGGTTCATTGCTATGTAGATGTAATTTAACATGCTAGGCAGTAATGATGCGACCTACGTAATGAGCCATTATGGTCCAGTTCATCCAGAATGAACTCTTCTTATTTTTATAAAGAAAAAAAAAACTATCTCCATACCGCGATTTGAACCTGGCACTTTCACAGCTAACCATTATCCCACGGATTCATGTAACGAACAACGATTAGAAATCAAACACTTAGTTGTGAGGACATAACAAAGCTACTCGATTCAAAAAGTTTATATGTCGTTGATTTTGTTTAGATCATAAACAAAATAATTAAATTTTGCCCAAAAGGATTTTGGTGATACATAATGCGAGTCTTTCCTGCGTGATCATAGGATTCCTGTAAAATACTTAGTTTCTTAATCGGACTAATATAAATTCCTCACAGTTGTGTTGCTTGATGATTTAATATATTCCGAGAAATAAGGCTTTGAAAACATGATGTGATCAATTTGTAAAATTTGTAGGTCGATATCGATTGAAAGTCTACTGTCGATGTCACGGTTAAATCGTACAATATTACCTTTTTAACGAATTCCATCTTTTTCAGCCCACATCGGCTACATACTTTTTCTTACATCTCAAAATTTTTTTAGAACCATACGAACTCAAAGGGGTTAATAGTTTTGGGAACACATTTGCAGTGGATAATGCTGCAGTGTAGAGGCTACATTGGGTCAAAAAATTGTAATATTTTGCTGCGAACATGACATCTCATTTCGATTCTATGCGTTGAACACAAACACATACACGTACAAAAAACCCTTACATGACATGTCATGTTCGCAACAAAATATTACAATTTTTTGACTAAAATTGAAACTAGAATTTCGTATTTAATAGTTCATTCAAACTTCACGGAAATTCAACAGTTTATTTGAATAATTAAGCGATTCATACAAATACAAATTTCATAGAAACACTTTGCAAGAAATGGAATAAATGCTAAGTGAATTAGGTCGATCAACAACAATTTGATCGAACACAAAACTCGCGATTTTTTAAATGTTTTAGCCGTTAGTTTATTAAAAAAGGAAATTTTAATGAACAAATAGGAGTTACACTTCAAAATATTCGAATTTTAATCAAATTAAACGAGTTTTTAGCACTAAAAATCCAATATTTTTGCACTGATTTACTAAGAGTAAATTATCAAAAACTTAATCACAATAAATGACAGCACGAATGTCAAAGTCTACAGATGCATAGAAATTGAAATCGGTGACTGAGCGGATAATAATATGAGGGAAAAGGTAGGTGCATTGGAAAATTGTTGAATAAATGAGATTAAAAATTAAAGTTAAGATCGAATTTATTAATTCTTACATTGTTTAATCTATGAAGTGTAATAAGATAAAATACAACAATCCTTTAAAATTGTAAAAAGCTCTTCTATTTTGATCAAATTTTTAAAACGCCAGGGCCGAACGAAATTTTGACCTTAAACTAAGAGTAGTTTTTAGCATTCGTAACTTAAGTCACGAAGATTTTTATTTGACTTTACAGCGGTAAAGCTCGTCAAGTAAAGAAATATATTGTAATTCGTCGAAATAGGTGAAAAGGTCTTTGGGATGATGCTAAATTGTTTCTGTATTCGAACTGAACTTTTTCAAAAGTTTGAAAATTCAAATGTTTGGTTAGTTCTTTCAGGTGTATTGTAATTCCTAATCTTTATTGCAGGGCCGTAGCCAAACCGAAGTTTCAGGGGGGCGTGCGCCCCCAAAGTTCACCAGTATTAGAAAAGTAGATTCGCTGCAGCTATGGTATACAATGGAACATTTCGGAAAGGTGTTATGAAGATTTTTGTTTCGAAAGTTACCATTCACACATACCAGTTGAAAGCAAAAACAGCTTCTTCAATTTAAATTTTGCTAAAGTTGTTAATTTCTGAACTGTCGGTAATATAGAATTTCGCGAGCGGAGCGAGCGAGATTTTTCGACTTTCATGGTTTAGCAATATCAAAATTGTGGCATCAGATGTGGCCAAAGTGCCTGTAGTACTCGACTAGCTTAACATGAGATTTACAGACTTTCACAGTTTGGTTTGAAAGTATAAATAATGCACTTAGCTAAATTGTCAGGTGTTCTAATGAATTATCCCAGGGACTTCTTTATATACAACACCAAGTTTTCAAAAAAAGTGAGTTTATAA
>CM055403.1:95881516-95900345 GCA_029228625.1 Pseudolycoriella hygida
GTTAGGTGTATTTCTTGGATAATAGCGGCAATTGAAATAATAACAAGTCTTTTTTTTGCTATATTTCGAGTCTTATTCTCGACCCTTCTTCAGGCTGGAAATATAAAATTGAATACAATTAAAAATACTATCAATCACATTGACTCATAAATTCTACCTTTAAAACTAAATCACTTTATAAAAAATACATTAAAACATAAATAAATTTTGAATCATTTGCACATATAAATATCACAGAAAATTTAATGACAAATCAAGTTTGTTGACCTTTACTTATTCTTTGACACATTTGACGAATATTGTTGTACTTGGTTTCTTTTCCATATGGCCACGATTCGGTTCACTTTTATTTTTTGTTTTATTTTTTAAACAGATTCACGTATGATTCATGGAGTCCATGTGTATCAAAATGCAAGTTCACCGTGTTTTTAGTGTTGCAGATGTGCATCTTCTCTGCAATTAATCTTTGGTGGTAATTCGGAATGTGTTCAAGGATAGTGACATTGTCGAAATCGAAATTATGTTTATTGTGCACCGCGTGTAAAGTTAGTCCAGTTGTTTCTGTCACTTTTTTCAATTTTATGTCGCTTTTATGTTTCGTCATTCGGTTGCCTAATCTCTGTTTCGTACTGCCTGGATATTTGGCTTTGCAATCCATACAGTCCACTCTATAGATCACCTTCGATTTCATTTCCTTTTTTACTGGGTATTTAGTTCTAGAAAACAAGTTGCCGACGTTGTTACTCGCTTTGCATCCCAATGCCATATTGTGTTCACGCATCACTTTGTTGATCCTCTCTGATAATCCGGGTACATAGGGTGTTGCGATGTAACGTGGTTTCGATTGATTCGCATTAGTGTTTGGTGAACCGCATTTATAATGGCAAAAACACGAATGCGAATCAATCGAAACCACGTTACACCGCAACACCCTATGTACCCGGATTATCAGAGAGGATCAACAAAGTGATGCGTGAACACAATATGGCATTGGGATGCAAAGCGAGTAACAACGTCGGCAACTTGTTTTCTAGAACTAAATACCCAGTAAAAAAGGAAATGAAATCGAAGGTGATCTATAGAGTGGACTGTATGGATTGCAAAGCCAAATATCCAGGCAGTACGAAACAGAGATTAGGCAACCGAATGACGAAACATAAAAGCGACATAAAATTGAAAAAAGTGACAGAAACAACTGGAATAACTTTACACGCGGTGCACAATAAACATAATTTCGATTTCGACAATGTCACTATCCTTGAACACATTCCGAATTACCACCAAAGATTAATTGCAGAGAAGATGCACATCTGCAACACTAAAAACACGGTGAACTTGCATTTTGATACACATGGACTCCATGAATCATACGTGAATCTGTTTAAAAAATAAAACAAAAAATAAAAGTGAACCGAATCGTGGCCATATGGAAAAGAAACCAAGTACAACAATATTCGTCAAATGTGTCAAAGAATAAGTAAAGGTCAACAAACTTGATTTGTCATTAGTTTTTCTGTGATATTTATATGTGCAAATGATTCAATATTTATTTATGTTTTAATGTATTTTTTATAAAGTGATTTAGTTTTAAAGGTAGAATTTATGAGTCAATGTGATTGATAGTATTTTTAATTGTATTCAATTTTATATTTCCAGCCTGAAGAAGGGTCGAAAATAAGACTCGAAATATAGCAAAAAAAGACTAGTTATTATTTCAATTGCCGCTATTATCCAAGAAATACACCTAACAATTTAATGCAAACGGCAAAGAAACAACACCACAATTTACACAAACTTTCACAGGTGGCAGCCATTTTCTTAGGATTCATAAAGATTCTACTCACCAATGTCAACAACTTTCCCGAAGAAACCAAACGCATAACTATTATAATTCAGAAAATAGCAAAAATCCAAGATGGCGCCACTTTCACAGGTGGCAGCCATTTTCTTAGGATTCATAAAGATTCTACTCATCAACATCAACAACTTTCCCAAAGAAACCAAACGCGTAACTATTCTAATTCAGAAGATAGCAAAAATCCAAGATGGCGTCACTTTGACGGCTGCCCGACATTTTCACCAATGCAGGTGATTTCTACTCACTAAACTCTAAGACTTTGCCAAAGAAACCTATCGCCCAACTCCCATACATTCCAAGATATTTTTAAAAACATACAAATTGACCCAATGTCCAACTACCCGACATTTTCACCAATGCTGGTGACTTCTACTCACTAAACTCTGAGACTTTGCCAAAGAAACCTATCGCCAACTCCCATACATTCCAAGATATTTTTAAAAACATAAAAATTGACCCATTGTCCAACTGCCCGACATTTTCACCAATACTGGTGACTTTTACTAATAAAACTCTAAGACTTTGCCGAAGAAACCAACCAAAAAAATGTAAAAAGAAAATCAATGCATCATTTCGTTCCATACAAATAATTCCTTACAAAGAAAATATTTGAATACGCCACATGCCTTCATTTCATACAAATAAAAAAAAATTTGAATACGCCACTTAATAAACAAACGTAAATACATTGAGAATATTACTGAATGAAGCCACGTGCATAAAATAGTTTTTTCGTTTGTTCCATTTCACATTTTTACACACACACTCATAACAATATATTCTCCCTGAAATTACTTGAACAAATTTCTCATAAAAAATTTCTAATCATTTTTCGTTGTATAAATGTTATACTTCACAGAAAGTACGCAGTTTTAAATGTAGAAATACCACTTTTCAATTCGCTTGAAAGTATCGCCGGTTGGTGATGTCCAGCGCTAAGCGTCGTTGCAAAACGATGCTAGGTGCGGATGGCGATACTGTTCTTATTATGGGAGACTGTGCCCATAATAAGAGCGCTTTATTTTTGTTGGACTGCTTCATTGCGGTCAAAAGGAACATGTTTCATTCTCTGTCTCTAGGTTTCCCTTGTGGTTTTCTCTGCATTGCTTTTTTGGGTTAAAAAAAGCAATGCAAAAGGGTTTAGTTCCTCGGAACTCTTCAAGCAGGTCGGACGTAGATAGATTCGCATGGGAATCTTCTTTTGCATTGCCTTTTTTTTGAATCATATAAGGCAATGCAAAACGACTTTTTGCTTTAGTTCCTCGGAACTCTTCAAGCAGGTCGGACGTAGATAGATTCGCATGGGAATCTTCTTTTGCATTGCCTTTTTTTTGAATAATAGAAGGCGGCAATGCAAAAGAATCTACTATTGCATTGCCTTTTCTTTGGCTTTCGGCTTATAAAAGGCAATGCAAAACGACTTTTTGCTTTAGTTTCTCGGAACTCTTCAAGCAGGTCGGACCTATGTTGGTTCACGCTGGAAATTTGTGACCGACAAACAGACAAACTTTTGAATTTTATAATTATAAATTCTTTTTAACAATTTCTTATTTCTACTACTACAATGAAATGCCAACTACACCTTATCTTTCACATGGATTACATTGATGACAAAGCAATTAATATTTCACCTGAACATGATTGACATTTACGTAGTGAATTGAACTGAATGAGCTATGCCCAAAACTTTTTTTTTATTTCATAATTTTCGCGACCGTACGTCTTAGCAACATTCAACAATCTTGTCTTAATTTCCTCATTTTTCTTATTTGGTGATCTTGTGATTCCCGCAAACATTTTGTCTATTGTCACTTCAGTGGCAGCCTGTTCCAACTTAATTCAATTTACGAATTTGAAAATATCGGGATGTAGATACGTAAACAAATTTTTCATGGCGTTATGCCAAGCTTCTACAATGTTGTTAGTTCTAGGAAATGAGTCTAGTGTTAACTGATAAACGTTCCACATTTTCAGTTGAAATATTCCCGGTTTGTAATTTTGTCGACGTTGAGTACCAATCCATGTTGTTTCCATGTACATCAACAATTTCTGAATCCCAATATCTACATCAGACTTACCTTTCAATTTTGTACTGAAAATTTTGAATTTTTTCGTTGTGTCAAAGTGGCGTACGACGCGACGTCTTCTACAGGTACGAACGCACACGCCGCAATACACCTTACGTACAATACATATTCAGAATCTTCTATGTAAATTTGTTGTAAACCGTATTCCTGAATGTGGCGGTACACATTGACAAAAATGGAAAAAACATCCGCTTTCTTCCACACCTTGGAAAACATCCTCAGCGGCTTTGTGAGCTCCTTTTTCAAAGTCAATCATTATCTTCTTTGGTTGCAAGCGTGTTTCAACGACTTTCAATTGATTGAAGATTCCTTCATATGTGAAGTAATCTTTCTTACTTGCCAACGCGTATACAATTGGAAAATCTTGATTATTTCTTCTACGTAAAATACAGACATAAATTATATCATCATTTTCCGGGGTTATTTTGTTAAAACTGAACTAGCGAAGCTGAAAGTTGAAATGAAAGCTGAAATCGACACGTTGTCACATAACCTCTACGAAGCAGTACATAGGGTTGAGGATGACCAATCAAATCAGCTCACTCGCATAGCTCGTCTGGAAGATTCCTTCACTCATATGCAACGAATCAATGAACTGGTTATTTCCGGTGTTCCAACGGTGGATGGAGAGTCCTGTTACGATATTGTCTTAAAAATAGCGTCGACCATTAACTGTAAAATTAATTCGAACGCAATAAAAGCATTTCGACTGCGCAAAACTGGGTCCCAACCTAAGATTAGGGGTCTCAGAAATAACGACGATGTGCAACATCCGATAATTATGGTTAAATTCCAATCAACAGCTGACAAAAGTATGTTCTTCAGAAGATATCTGACGTTTAAAAACCTATGCCTTACGAACATTGGCTTTGAAGTCCCACGTCGCATCTTTATAAAAGAAAATTTAACACCCTCAATTGAACGGAGTTCTGCAGTAACTAAGAGTTTTCATTGTGGTAACAATAGAATGACAAAGATGGTGCAGAACACCGTTCAATTTACAAGATGTTCCAAGTATGTGAGCAAGCGAAACGAAATGGACGAATATCCAAATATTTCACAAGAGATGGGATCTGTCATGTCACTGTCTCACCTGTAGTGCTTCATTCGCTAGACCGTCTCCGTGTAATAACTGAAACGGCCGTGTCACCTCATGGTCAAGGTGCCATCGTACGGCTTACCGGAAAAAGGCATTGTTGGGAGAACCGGTATTCTACTCCTACTAGTTTCGCTCCTAGTTACATCTTATAGATGGCACTGGGTTTGTCGCACAGCTTACCACTGGCGCAGTAAAACTTTCCGGTAATGAAAGGATCTCAATAAGTAGAACCACAAACAGCGAAACTAGCAAATAATGATCTAGCTTATAACCATTCATGGGTTGTAAGGCAAATTATTATATTATATTATTATTACAAAGTTCTTCGAAAAGGGGTCTTATGCGTTTACCACGACGTTTGTAACCAGGCGAATTTCGACCCGGAAGTAGGGGGAGCACCGATCCTGGTCCTTAGATGACGAACCAACAATAAAAAAAACGTCCGTCCATCCGTCCGTCTGTCAACACGATAACTCGGGTAAAACTCAACCGATTTTCAAAAACTTGGGCCGTTTAAGTGATTTTTGGTCTTTTGTACATAACTCGAGTAAATCTTTTCTGATTTTCAAATTTTTTTTTGTTTGAAAGACCTGAGCATAGACGACAATTTATGGAAGAAACTTTTTTGAATTTGAGTCCTTGGACTTAGCTGGGGCACTAAAAACGAGTCTCTGCTAGGGCTCTATGCGTTTTTTGTACATAACTCGAGTAAATCTTTACCGATTTTCAAATTTTTTTTGTTTGAAAGATCTGAGCATGACCGACAATTTGTGGAAGAAACATTTTTCGATTTGCGTCTTTGGACTTAGCTAGGGCACTAAAAAAATGTCTCTGTTAGGGCCCTACGTGTCTTTTGTACATAACTCGAGTTAATCTCCTCCGATTTTCAAAAACTTTTTTTTTGTTTGAGAGATCTCGGCACGGCCGACAATTTACAGAAGAATTCTTCCCTGTGCTTGGGGCTCAAGTGGGCATCATGTCGGTCCTAAGGTCGGCCCTAGCATAAAAAAATGTTTTTTGCTATGTTGCAGAGCATTTTTGTCTATGGAAGTATATATCCCAGGCCTCTACTTAAGGCCCTAGGTCAGTACTAAGGTCGGCCCTAGCCCAAAAGATAGTTTTTTGCTATGTTGTAGACAAAATTGAGGAGAACATTTTTCTCTATTTCGAGGTCAATTTTGTGCGTTCGGAGAATTTTTTTACACCGTTACTTCGTACGGGTTTTTCAAAATTGCCCTACGGGCAATTTCCAGTACAGTCTAATGTGAACGCAATATTTACTTAAATACGTTCCAGTCTTTTCGTAACATCAACTCTGTTTGCCGCATCTATTCTGATACGTACGGGTCCCTTCTATGTATCATATTTATTCTGATCAATTTTATTTGCTTTTGGTTTAGATATAAAATAAAATCTTTGCCTATAGTTACGCTTTTGACTATTGGATAATTCAACTAAGGTCACTCTCTACACTTGCTGTGCATTGGCCTCCATGGCATCGGTTGTAAATTCTCACGTCAACGTGAAGGTTCCGATCGCTACACAGAATATTGTGCTGAAATCAGCATTCCCTAAGGGAACCTCGAGCCTTAATATCTGTCACATTAACCCTGATAGGCTACGACCTTGGGACGAAACAAAGGATCACTAGATCTGTGTTTCATGGACTAGAAATGGACCGCCCCAACCTGATAAATCTAAATCTACGACCCAAGCTCGATGAATTTCGTAACTTGATGAAAGATGTTAATATCCACTGTATAGCCGTTTTACCGTCGAGACTCATTTTAAGCCGAGACTCATTTTAAGAGTTATATGTCTAATAATACGCTCGAGATCAGTGGTTTCAATTTACATCGCAATGACAGGGAACTTAGGCGATATGGAGGGGTTGCTCTGTATACCAAAAATGGTATTTCTGCGCGCATAGTTTTGAAGTCAATTAGCCGGATCGGTATGCTAGAATATATGTTCGTAGAGCTATGCGTTACTTCTCAGAAAATTCTGTTTGGTGTGATGTACAAGCCCTCCAAGGTTGATTATGTTGATGTTCTTGAGGAAGTACTTCAGGAAATAGGATCGCAGTACCAGGAAGTGATAATTGCAGGTGACTTTAATGAAGATTTCATTGCCAGATCTACCCAAATCGTGCGGCATATGAAAGTGTTGCACTCCTTATCTCTCAGTTTTCTATCAGTCGAGGGTACACATTTTTCCAGAAATATCTCGACATGCTTAGACCATTTACTTACGAACTCCATTAGCAAAGTCACCAGGTTTTCCCAAATCAGTCTCTCCGGAATCTCCAAACATGATATGATATTCATGTCCTACAGTTGTAACTTGTCTTTTTTGAGTCAGCAGCCAGTTATGAGACGCAAGATTCATGCAATCGATATTGATCGCCTCTGGGCGGACGTATCTTCGGTTAACTGGGCTAACCTCATCGACACTACTGACCTAGACGAGTTGCTTAACGGGTTCAGTAGTACTATTCGCTCTATTCTAGATTCTCTTCGGGGGGAATTTTCATTAGCCATACAGTTAGTAAAGCGTTGCGTTGGTCGATCCCGATATGGCCTATGAGGCATGGAAACGGGCGCGTACGGATAAGGGTCCCACTGCCCCCCCCCCCCATTAACCCTATTGAATACAACGTTCACTTTCCACGAAACACATACTCTGAATTCCCTTCGTTTCTCAGTCTTTCAGGGTCTCCCCAGATGTCGGCTCATAAAGCTTGTATTGTCCCTAAGGAGGTTGAGTTTTCATTTAGAAACGTGAGTGAAATTGAAGTGTTTGAGTACCCTAACACTTGGAAGGTCTCCAAAACGAGAGGTGACGTACTTCATTTATTCCATTTATTCTTTTATTCCATTTATCATGCCCGCAGCGGTCCCGCAACGTCCACAAACTCACAAAACTCCATACAAACACCTTTGGGACAAGGAGCCATATATAGGCGAAGTTTTTTTCCTCGCTCCCCTCCCCTTTCCAATTAGTTTAAGATGCCAAAAAATTCTCCTGACCAAACTCTATAACTTTCTAGAAGAAACCATCTCTCTAAGTAGCGTCATTCCGTAGCTAAAATTCGAAAACCAAAAAAGAATAAATGAAAATCCAAGATGGCGCTGCTATGACAGCTGGCAGCAATTTTCTAATGATCCCAAAAATTTTCCTGATGAAACTCTATAACTTTCTAGAAGAAGCCATCTCTCTAAGTAGTGTCATTCCGGAGCTAAAATTCGAAAACCCAAAGAAGCATAATTTATACCTAACAAAATTCCAAGGTGGCGTCACTTTGACAGATTTCTGAAAATCCCAAAAAATTCTCCTGATCAAACCCTATAACTTTCCCGAAGAAACCAACTCTCTAGCTATTGTCACTTCGGAGCTAAAATTCGAAAACTCCGAGCATTACCTAAAAAACCCTCAAAATTGACCACTTTTCCACATGCCACGGCTTTTCCAGGATTTTTCCGGAAAAGCGGCGTATGAAATTTTTCATTTGCGGCCGAGACTGACGAGTTTGGTCAGAAGAATATTTTAGAATCTTAAGAAAATGGCTGCCAGCAGTCAAACCGGCGCCATCTTGAATTTTCCCAAGCAATAAATTACTTTTTTTTTTGTTTTCGAATTTTAGCTTCGAAATGACAATACTTAGAGAGTTGGTTTCTTCGGGAAAGTTATAATGTTCGATCAGGAGAGATTTTTTGTATCCTAAGAAAATTGCTGCCAGCTGTCATAGCGGCGCCATCTTGGAATTTCGTTTATGCTTTTTCGTTTTTGGAAGTTTAGCTCCGGAATGACACTACTTAGAGAGATGGTTTCTTCTAGAAAGTTATATAGTTTCATCAGAAGAATTTTTTGGAATCATAAGAAAATGGCTGCCAGCTGTCATAGCGGCGCCATCTTGGATTTTCGTTTATGGAGTGTTCTGAAGGTAGCCGAAGGTGACATGAAGTGTTCCGAAGGTAGCCGAAGGTAGCCGAAGGTGACACGAAGAGTTTCGAAGCTAGCCGAAGGTGACACGAAGTGTTCCAAAAGCAGCCGAAGGTGACACGAGGTGTTCCGATGGTAGCCGAAGGTTTTTTTTATCTTCAAAAACTTTTATTGAGCTAAATGTTTTACAGTACAAAAAATGTAAATATAGTTTCATTGTTAAATTTTTTCAAAAAATATCACTTTTTTCAACAACTGTCTTTAGAGATCGTGCCAATGAATGGGAATCTGTTCATTTCATTTCATGTCATTCAGTGCCTTGCTAAATCTGTGTAATTACGGTTACTATGTGATTAAAATTTTCACGGTGTTTAGCTAATTTTATTTGTATTGATTGATTGACTCTTTGTTTTCTCTAGCCATTTTTTTATTTTTCTTTTCTGCTAAGGTTTTCTTTCTATATTTGTTGGATCATGATTTTATTGTGAACGCGTTCTTTACTCGCGATCTATATGTGACTTAAAAGGCTGTAAGGCCTTATACATATATGTGGGAAATAAATAAATAAATATGTTATTTATGACAAATAATAATATTTGTAACAAATAAGTACTTATTCATCACACATAAATATCAAAAATCATTCGTACCAAATAAGTTATTTATTTGGAATGAATAAATAAATAGTTGTGCCAAATTAAATGCCTTTTGTTTGGTCCAAAGTGTGTTTTTTTTTCGTGTACTTGCGAAAATATTTGCGAAAATGTTTCACCGACCCTCGAAAAACCATGTTTGTGGTTACTTTTTCGACCATATCTCCGGAACTACTTGACCGATTTCGCTGATCTTTGAACTTGAATCATGGGACATATGTACCTACCTTTAATAAATGTTAACCCCAACTCCCATCTCGATCTACCCCATGTTACAATAAAATTGTTTGTAATAAACGTAGGGTCTTTGTACTTCGTACAGGTCCAATAAAAAACGTAATTTTTAACAATTTTTATATTTTGCGAAATTTTGTGAAATTTTGTAAAATTTCTTAAAATTTCGGTAATTTTTTTGTGAAATTTCGTGAAATTTTGCGAAATTTTGTGAAATTGATTAAAAAAATAGGCCTTGGTATGAACCCAAGTGCTAGTATTCTCCTAAATTTGATCTGGGGGGCGTTACATATTAGATGGTCGATTTGGGACGCACGATTTTTGTTTTTGCAAGTGACTAACACCGAAGGTGATTTGCAACATGTAGATTTTATAATAAGGCCGGCGAGTGTGAGGATTTGTTCAAGATCGTCTTCGTTATCGTTACAGTGATCGTGATATAGTTATGGACCTATAAATTTGCGGTCAGCTTTAGTCAGGTCGTGCTTCCCGATGTCAGGCAGACGGACGAACAAAATAGACGCTTTTAGTGCGCCTTCAATTTAAAATTTGTATGCGCTTAATACGTGGGTGACGCATTTGTGAATGCGGTATATACGTATTTCGTTGGTGATATCATTAATACGTACGACAACAACTCTCTCAACTGATATTTTTCTCGAGTCTCTCTAAACTGTACGATTTTCATTAAAATTATTTGTTACTGTTGGGTTGGCAGTTCTGTTTACTTAGATTTCAAATAAAAAATGTGCGATTCTACGTGGCGCACTAAAAGCGTCTACTCTTATTGCTTTTATTTGTTTCATTTAGACCCCAAAACATAGCCAACCTTTGGGTCGAAATTTGATTGTTTACAAAGTTCGTGGTAAACCCAATAGACCCCTTTTCGCAGCACTACGTACATGTTTAAAAAGTATCAACAATTATTTAATATCAACAGCAGTGTGACGCCTTAGAAAGCTGATAATTAAGAATATTACAATAATTATGGAAATTTAGGGGCGAAAGAAAAAAGATGAATGAATGATTTCTTTATTTAGAATAACTTTCCATTTAACAACTAATACATCACAGTTAATTAATACTAAGAACTCAGCACCTGGTTCACCACATAAATCTTCAACAACTTTTCAAATTTACTTAACGAAACTTCTCCAGTGATGACCTTTGGCACTGAGTTATACAATTTTACTCCCTTATAGAACAATGAGTTCTGACTAGTCGACTTCATAGCCGTTGTTAATTTAATATCGCAAGCATTTCTTAAACTTCTAGTCTGATATTCATAATTATATTTAATTTTACTAGTCAAATAATTAGGTGCTTTGCCTATCACAATCTTATGAATGAACAATACCGTATTGTAAGTGATCAACTCATCTACACTCATCAGTCCCAGTTTCTTTAACATTTCACTCGATTCTGTCTTGCGCTTCGCCCTTAAAATATTTCTCATACATTTATTTTGCATTTTTTGCATTCTATTAATGTCACCTCGATTACACAGAAACAAAACACTGCTACAATACCTGAAATGCGGCAGGATGAGAGACTTATAAAGGTTCAACTTCTGGTGAGAGTTCAACTCGTTTCTAAGCCTCGCAAGCACTGAAACTTTCATTCCTATCTTTTTGCAAACGTAATTCACATGTTCATCGAAAACTAGACGCTCATCAATTATCACACCCAAATATTTCAATTTTTCGACCACTGACAGTTCAACACCATTCACTAAAATGTGTATTTCGTCCTTTTGAATCGTTTTGTTCGTTATCACCATCACCTTTGTTTTGTCGACATTCAACTTAAGTTTATTCTGGCAGATTTTGTTGAACAGAATGTGAAGGTCACTGTTCGCTTGCATTACTGCATCTTCAATGTTGTCAGTCACTACGTACATCAAAGTATCGTCGGCAAACAATTTGATGTCACTGTGACTCAATTCATTTCCTAGGTCATTGATGTACAGAATAAAAAGGATTGGACCGAGAACCGATCCTTGTGGTACTCCGAACTGATTGTTGATTTCTTCCGATATGACTTCACATATTTTTACAACTTGCGTTCTTCCTGTCAAGTAGCTTTCAAACCATTTCAATGCTGTTCCTCGAATGCCCAACTTGTGTAATTTCCGCAAAAGCAACGCCGGCGTAATCGTTTCGAACGCTCTTTGTAGATCCAAAAATATCGCCAGTATAACTTTCGATTGATTGAGCGCTTCTTTCCATTCATGAAGAATTTCATTGAGTGCTGTTTCGCATGAGTGTTGACTGCGAAATCCTGATTGGAAATCCTTTAATAAATTGTTGGTCGCGATGAATTCAACAAGTTGTTTTTGGGCTAATTTTTCAATCAATTTCTCCAGACAAGGTAGCGTGTGAATTGGGCGATGTTCGTTGATTTTCGTTGTTCCAGGCTTTTTCTGTATCGGAATCACTGTTGAACGTTTCAATGAATTTAGAAAAACACCTGATTGGAATGATTCATTGATGATGGTCACTAGTTGTGCTCCAAGGACAAAGCTGGCATCAAGTAGAAGAGTTGGCTTCAGAAAAAATTCGTCGGTGTTGTCTTTCATCTCTTTCAGTGCAGCTTTCATTTCTGATATTGTGATGCCACGGAATGTAAAAACTCTCAGGTTTTCGGCTAGGCCGTCTTCATATTCTACTTCTGGTATGGAAGCGTTCAACTCAACAATGCTATTGACGTAGAACTTGTTGAATTTTCTAGCAATGTCGACGTCATCTTCGAATGTCTGATTTCCATCCGTGATGTAAGCGATCTCGTTATCTTCCTTGTTAAGTATCGAGCGTAGAATTTTCCATGTTTGTTTTTGGTCTCCACTTGCCTTGTCGAGTTTTCGTTGGTTGTATTGAAACTTTTTTGTTTGAATTGTCATTTTGTATTTTCGGCGGAACGATCGGTAGTCTTGCCATGCTGTCTCACTATACTTTAGCAGGTCCTTACTTTTTTAAGATTTTTAGGATATTTCATTGATCTTTAACAATAATTACTTATGTGTTGATATCTAAGAATTAATTTAATAAATAACTACATACGAGCAACAGTCACCACAACAACAACTTCTAAATTTACCTCGACATTCCACATCGAAAACAACAATAGAATTTAGTATGATGTGTTTGAATGGTTTGAACGCTTAAAGTTACAAGGCTCCAACACCCTTTTCATTTCTAATAAGTTCAGGTCTGAGAGGGATCATTCAAGCATATACTAGGATGAACAATCTCCATTTAATGTAAGTTTGTGGGATGAGGGTTGAAAACGTGTCGGGTGAGTTACATGCACCGTGTCGAATTAGTATGAAAATGTTGAAGGGAGTTTATCTTTGTATCAATAAGGGTCTTCATTTATATCTTCTATAAGAAGTGTTTGCATGCTTGCTTTGCGTTTATGTGTGATTCAATGATAGTATGTTGATGTACGTTGTTTATATTTATTACAAATGTGTGGTATTAAAGGATGGTTTGATCAAACATCATTTTAGGTGGCAACTGTCAGAAACATATTATGATATAGTGATTTTGTGGCGCTAGATTATTGGGTGGGTGGACATTTTCAACATACATTTTTGTGTTAAAGTCGCACTGTGAAAACGATTGAGGGTCCTTTTCAATTGGCTTTCGAGAAGATGAATGGGAATGAGTTTCGAATTTAGAAATGTACATCTGTCATTATAAATAATTATGATTTGATGAACTTTGTTGAGAGAAAAATATTTGGAAAATGTTGATATATTGAATGACTGATTGGTTAAAGGACTTATATTAAGAGCTCGTCATATGAAATAATTATTTTTTATGATTTTCTAAGATTTTCTTATTCTCGCAAGATTTTTCTTGTGCAACTCAAGATTAATGTTGAGTTGTACTAGATCATTTTTACAAATTTTATTTGCACAAGACTAGTTTTATGTTGCACAATATTAATTTTGAGTTGCACAAGATTTTGGTGAATATGTTATTTGAATTGATTAATCTTGAGTTGCACAAAATTTTGCTGCACATTTTATTCAAAATAAAATGTTGAGCTGCTCAAGATTGTTGTGAATCTTGTGTTCAAAGTTTTAATTTTCTGAAAAAATTACAGCGCTTTTTTTAAAACAAAATTACTTTGTTTTAAAAAAATTGTGTCACGATCTCCGGACCCACCAGCGGAATAATTTTTCAACACTTTTAGTTTTCGCGCTGCAAAAATTCGATTTTTATACCTTATTACGTAGATTGTTTAGGGTAAATTTTAATTTTTGCGTGTAAAAACTTAGTGTTGAAAAATTATACCGCTGGTGGATACGCAATTTTTTTAACAAAACGTAATTTTGATTTAAAAAAAGCGCTGTAAGTTTTTCAGAAAATTTAAACTTTGAACACAAGATTCCATTCAAACAAACTTTTTCGTATCATCAGCAAAAGCGTCACCTCAAGCGATATCATTAATTTTGGTAGCGGACTTATGGAATGCGTCAATCTTTACATTTTAAGAAGTTTTTGTTTGCGATATCAGTCGTTTTAGAAGTTTGCAGCCCTCATCACTTAAATTCAAATTTTTTGTTCTTTGAAAAAAAAATCCCAAAAAAAATTTTTATTCGAAAAAACTTTCTTTAAAAAATTTTTTTCTCATTGCGTAAAAAAAATTTTCTTCTACCTTAGGAACACTTCGTGTGACCTTCGGCTACCTTCGGAACACTTCGTGTAACCAATTCTCCTGATCAAACTCTATAACTCTGCCGAATAAACTAACTGTGTAGGCATTCTAATTCATAAGATAGCAAAAAATCCAAGATGGTGCCGCCTTGACAGTCGGCACCCATTTTCTTAGGATTCGAAAAAATTCTTCTCACTAATCTCTATAACTTTGGCGAAAAAATCAAATGTCTAGGTACTCTAATTTTGAAGATAGCAAAAAATCCAAGATGACGTCACTTTGACAGCCGGCAGCCATTTTCTTAAAATGTTAAAAAATCCCCTGACCAAACCTTATCACTTTCTAGAAAAAACCAACTCTCTTGGTAAGATGCATAATTTATTCCTAACGAAAATCCAAGATGGCGTTGCTTTGACAGCTGGCAGACATTTTCTTAACATCCCAAAAAATTTTTCTGATCAAACTCTATAACCGCTTCGAAGAAACCAACTTTCTAGCTATTGTCACTCCGGAGCTAAAATTCGAAAACTCCGAGCACTACCTGAAAAACCGGAAAAGCGACCTATGAAATTTTTCATTTGGAACCGATTCTGACATTCCCTGAAAATTTTAGGAAGATCGGCTGACTAGTTCTCGACATCGCGAACCGTGAATAGATGATGATGATAATAATCACATACGGAGAAACTCAAAGAATTTTCAAAGTTTGAAAAAACCGGTTTTGTTGAAATTCATATGGAAATTCGTGAACTTTGAATTGCGATATCTCAGTCAATTTCCAAGCGATTTTGATGAGTCTGGGCTCGTTTGAAAGCTGCTGCGACGTACATTTTTTTAACATAATTTTAGTGGGGGGGGGGGGGTGTAGAGGGGAAAATTTCAAAAGTTAGCCTACATATAGCTCCTGGTCCTCCAAAGGCTTTGTATGGGTTTTTTGGGTTTGTGAACTTCTTTTTTGGGGTGGGAGGGTTGCACAAGATTTTTGTGAATATTTTATCTGAATTGATAATCTTGAGTTGCACAAGATTATGCTGGACATTTTATTCAAAATAGAAAGTGGCGACTTGCACAATGTGCAAATAGTCTATTTTATGTTTCTTTGGCTCCTTTGGCTATTTGCACAAACTGGTGCGAAATAGTTAGTATTTCCTTCTACAATTACTAATGTTGAGATATCACATTAAGATATTGCTAAAGAAATAACCGTGTATTGATTGGCATGTGATATGTGCGGTTGATAAGATATTCTATGCCGAGTTAAGGTAAAGCGAGTTAATTTTTGGTTTTGGAAAAAGCGGTTTTACTTATAACATTTGGTTTATATGATAATGTAATGCAAGTTGTGTTCGAAACCTAAGAAAAAGAAACGGTATTTCGAAAACTGTTTTGTGAAACATTGTATGAATCATATTTCACTAGCTTTGTGCATTTTTAATGCGCAAATTTATTTATTAAAACATTCTAGCTACACTCACGGAAATATATTTTTGCATTAATAGAATTTTGTACTTCTGCGCAGCTTTTCAACACTGCAAAAACCTGCGCAGAAGTACAAAATTCTATTTGATGCAAAAATATATTTCCGTAAGTGTAATTTAATTGCATAAATCTCGTGAAACAAAAGCCTAAAATTTTACGTTCATCATCTTTTGACAACGCCGGCGTTGACGTATGGTAAAATACGTAAAACTTCATGACGAAATTTCATAACATGTAAGGCGCACTATCTGCTTGTCGACTTTCACACTTCATGAAATTTTGTATACTTTGAGATAAACCGACGCCGACGGACGTCGCAACAAAGCAGTAGTGAAATCGTCGTCCAATTCGATTTTATTGTTTCATTTTGTGAAGCCATTTTTGATCCATATACCTCTAAAAGTTTTCCACATCCTAGAAAAAGTTGAGACCTTGAAAACAAAAAAAGTTTGTTCAATTTGGATGTCTTGATAGGAAGTTATGAGGATGTGAAGTTTAGTGTAGCATGTAGGGAGGCTTTTAAATCATGATTTGAATTGGATGTTGGTAGGATTTTTGACGATTTTCACATCCACTGAAAAGAATCGTAACATTAACCGATTTCGACGGAGACAAGCTCTAAGATCACTTTTTGAAGACATTTGTAGCGCTGTAAATGGCACAGAAATGGGTTCATATGAAAGGTATCATCAATGCCTATATTAGACACTTTGATTTGCGAGGGTTTTGTTAGATTTACATAATTATAAACGTTGGGCACTGGAATTCATCAGATTCCCAGACACAAATCTCAATAATTCATTTATGATATTAATAATATAATATATAATAATCTGCCTTAACAACCCATGAAGGGTTAGGGGGTAGATCATTATTTACTAGTTTCGCTACTTTTTGTGGTTCTATTTGAGATCCTTTCATTACCGGAAAGTTTTTTTACTGTGCCAGTGGTAAGCTGTGCGACAAACCCAGTGCCATCTATGAGATGTACTAGGAACGAAACTAGTAGAAGTAGAATACCGGCACCTCCCAACAATGCTTTTCACCGGTAAGCCGTACGATGGCGCTACACTCAACTTCACATGACTTGAACCGATTCAATAGATTGAGTTTTTAGTTTATGCAATGACCGCAACAAAAATGGCGCCACCGTCAGATTATGACAATTTGCATTCGAAACTATCATTTAAGTTAAAAACAATTACTTTTCTTTTTCATTTATTTTTATTAAAACTTTTTGGTGCCAAAACATCGGGAACGAATTCATAGAATATTTCCGGTAAAGTATTTACATCCAATGCTTTCGATTCAGTTTCACATTTCCGAAAGTGTTCTGACAACGTAATCGACGTCAACACGTCAGTATTTATCAAGGAAATTCTGCTTCATTTATATTTGCAGTTGACTAGTGTCCGACAGTATGTTTTTTTGGCAAGCTTTCGATTAAACACTAGATGTTGGGAAATCTGCCACGGTACGGGGCACTATTAACCGTTTTTTGTCATTTATAAATTCACAAAAATATTCTCCAACATTGTTTTTCACTTCCCTACGAATAAACTATCCACTTTTTTTGCCGCCTCATTTCAAGGAAATGTATGAAATTTTAACTCCGGACACCTAAATGTGTTGTTTATACAAACACAACAATTTTTCGGCATTCTTCTAAGCAAGGAAACAGTCATAACCTATTTGTTCATTTTGAATGTTTTTAATCTAATTTTGACATATAGCCGCGTGTCGGTGTCGCCATCAGTGTTTCCTTACTCGAAGATAGATTTATTGCCTGATGAAAAAGTGATGCACGACACAACCTATTGTTTACAAATCTAACAATCGGAACAAATCTGTCCGCGGCTGAGTTTCGAACCAACGCACTGGCAACTCGATCTCATAGTAGCAAGCAGACGTGTTAACCACTACGCTATCGAGTTGTTACGCAAATATGAATTGGAGGAAAATTCACTAATAGAGCTTGCGCTGCTCTCTATTCCTTTAGTTAATTGTACATTTTAGAGTTCATAAATCATATAAAGTACTCGAATAGAGCCTAATAAGGGACTCCGTGAAGGAGATATAAGCGATTTGCTCGAGCCAAAGACACTGTTTCGTCGATCAGGGATTTCCTCAGTTTCTACTCGTCAGTCAATGGCTTAAACTAAAGGAAATTGGGCCCCTGATAGTGCTACCGATACAGGAGTATACACGCAGGTTGAGATAACGGTTTGTGTTACACGAGCACTTTTGGATATCAGTCCGACGTTTACAATTATGTAAATTTAACAAAACAATGTAGCATTATATGATGATGATTGAAATACTAATTATTGCTAAGACTCGTTCATATCCTTCATCACCTTTTGAGAAAGCTCGGTTATATTCATTTATCAACAGATCTCTAACGCTGATTGTGAGCTTGGAATTCTATCTGTTGATCAACGGTTGTGTGAATACTAAAATGCAACCTTATGTGAAAACTAGTAAATACCCCCGCCCCTAGGGGCTACACGGACATTAAGCATTCTGAGACTTTGCAAAAGAAACCTATCGTCTGTTTTTCATACCTTCCCAAATACTTTTAAAACCATAAAAATTGACCCAATGTCCAACTGCCCGACATTTTCACCAATACTGGTGACTTTTACTAACAAAACTCTAAGACTTTGCCGAATAAACATATGGTCTAAATCCCACACATTCGAAAATAATTTTAAAACCATAAAAATTGACCCCGTGTCCAACTGCCAGACATTTTCACCAATACTGGTGACTTTTACTAACAAAACTCTGAGAATTTGCCGAAGAAACCAAT
>CM055403.1:95900845-95910890 GCA_029228625.1 Pseudolycoriella hygida
TCGGCCCTAACATCAAAAAATGTTTTTTGCTATGTTGCAGAGCAAATTGAGGGAAACATTTTTGTTTATGGAAATATGTATGCCCTAGGTCAGTACTAAGGTCGGTCCTATCCCAAAAAATAATTTTTTGCTATGTTGTAGACAAAATTGAGGAGAACATTTTTCTCTATTTGGAGGTCAATTTTGTGCGTTCGGAGAATTTTTTTACACCGTTACTTCGTACGGGTTTTTCAAAATTGACTTACGGGCAATTTCCAGTACAGTCTAATGTGAACGCAATATTTACTTAAATACGTTCCAGTCTTTTCGTTACATCATCTCTGTTTACCGCATCTATTCTGATACGTACGGGTCCCTTCTATGTTTTAATTAGAAAATACGTTCCTTTCATCATATTTAAATAGAGGTTTTAGTACTAGTCCAAAAAAATAATCCTTATAGCCTTGTTTGAGGAAATGTTTTGAAAATTTTGAATATATATTCTGAAAGGACAAACTGAGGACAAATTTTTATTGTACTTAACTCTTTAGTACTAACAAAACACTTTAAAATCTAGTAACACACTAATACACTATTGAAGTGTCAGTACACTAATTTGAAAGTGTCATGAATTTAGGACAAATTGGGGACAAATTAATGGGATAACATTTTGCTCAAATTTTCATAGTTTTCAAAAAAGTGATTTTGAGGTTTTTGGCGTTTTAGTACACCTTTATATTTCAGAGCCCAAGGTATGACATTTTTTTGTGTCGGACGCGTAGGACAAATTATTTGTGTAGATAAAATAAAAATCTGGGTCGACGACTACACATTTGTAGCAGTACCGTTTCCAACACAAAAGTATTAGAGAATGAGGTTTTCTGTGCAAGTTTTTGAGAAAACATATGCAAGGGTCCCGTTACGTATCAGAATAGATGTGGCAAACAGAGTTGATGTTACGAAAAGACTCGAACGCACATAACTAAATAATGCCTTGACCCTCAGGATAGGCCTCGGACACGTACTCCCACAGACAAAAATATTTTCCTCAATTTGCTCTGTAACATAGCAAACCCAATTTTTTTGGTTCCGGCCGACTTTAAGACTTACCTGAGGACCACTTGACACCGGGCCCAAATTCGTTTTTGAATACAATTCAGTTTTCGTTTAACCTCTCAATTAGAAAAAGAATCAACAAAATCGGTTGGAATTTACCCGATTTATGTAAACACACACGTTCAGCCCTAGTAGAAACTCAGTTTATGAGTCCTGGCTAAGTCCAAGGGCTTCTAATTAAAAATATTTTCTTCCATAAAATGTGAGACATTTTTAGACCTTTCGGCCATGCCCAGACTTTTCCAACAAAACAAAATCAGGAAAATCGGAAAACTATTTACAAAAGATCAAAAACCGCTTAAACGGCCCTAGCTCGGCGGCCTTTTTTTTCGCAGCTGCTTTGGACGGGTTTTTCAATATTGCCCTTTCGGCAATTTCCAACACAATTCAATGTCGACTTTATTTCATAAGGCAATATTTATTTAGATTTAGTTCGAGTCTTTTTGCAACATATGTTTTCTTTGCCACATCTATTCTGATGCTTACGGGTCATTCACACATTTCGCACAGATATAAATTCAAACATATTATGTAAAGGACCCGTAGTATCAGAATAGATGTATGTGACAAACATAATTTACGTTGCAAAAAGATTCGAACGTAAGTAAATACTTGGAGTCCAAAAAGTTACCCTTCATTCTCTGAACAAATCATACGACAGAAGCATTCGTTCGCCTACTTGCATGTATTACCGTAAAACATCAGACGGTAACCTAAGATGGCTTATTGAAATCCCCTTCATTGCCTTCACTGTTAAGTTATGAAATTACGTCCACATTTTTGATTGGAAATTGGCAAAAGGTCATTACTCCGGATCAAGCACACCCACTACACGCATGGGGAAAGGGCCAAAAACTAGTTGTATGTAGCTCCGCCGCAGTCATTGAAATTTTTTTTTTTGAATTGTAACGGTTGACCTGCTACCGCGTGCTCACGATAAACGCAGATTTTCACCATTCACATTAAAATTTTACATGAAAAATGTGTAATTTCTATTGTGCTCGAGAGATCCGCCGAATTAATTCGTTTTTTTGTGTATGTCTAATTTGGTGTGATTCTTGTAAACACCGTTCAGCTTCATGAAATGTCAAAAGTGTGTTCGAAAGTTCGCATGAAGATTGTGCGCTTTTTCGCACTTAGGTGTCATTGTCATTTTGGACGTCATTCTGTCTTTTTAATTCGTTGCTCGCACGCTGAAGTTCAGTAAATCGCGTCGTCAAATAAAAAGAAATATCTTAGAGGAATTTTCTTATAAATTTTCAATATTTATTTATGAATTAAGTGTTTAAGCTGTTCGTTATTTGTCAGGTAAAAAAATGATGCGAAAAAGATTTAAGGAGATCATAAGACTAATTACTTGTGTCATAAATTTTTTAATTGATTTTTTTTCTTCAATTTGAAGTTACGCTTTCTTTGATTGTAAGATTTGATTTGATTCAGTAAGATTTTCTTGATTGGAAAATGTTTAGCTGTCGCATTCAATGAATGATACCTTAAAAGGAAATTAGTAACTTTATGTGTGTGTCGAAATTCTATAAACATAACCTCACATTATGCATGAAATTATCGAGAGTCGCACTTTAAAAAGTACATGCACCATTTGTTTCATTTTTAATTCATTACGTTCATTGCATCATTCATCAAATGTTTAAATAATAAACGTACAATAGGTTTTTGTTGTCATGCACCGTCTGTACATGAACAGTAACGAATTTCGATCGGTTTTGTTTCACATATTCGTGTTTGATCTACATTTTTGCAATATACAAAAATTGTTTATTCGTCACCGAGGTTTCGCTGTACAACAACAACATGTAGAACAATGAACTTTTTTTGTCGCGATTGTCATTTTCGCGTGGATATTGGATTTTTTGAAAGATTTTTTGAACTAATTAAACTGTAATTTTTATTTTATAGTAAATTCCTACTAAAATGCCTTCCGACGCAAAGAAACGTGATCAAGCTCGCAAAAAGGAAGCTCAGAAGAAACGCAACCAAAAGATCGTATCTGTTGGTTCAACAACTGATGCACCTAAAACTAATGGAACCAATGGTACCGCTGAACCGGTTGAAATGACCGAAGAAGGTGAACTAGAAAAAACTTATTTTCTCTGTTATGTCTATTAGATTTTGCTATTATTTTTGCTCTAGAAATCCTTTGTGCGAAGCTTGAAGAAGAAGCACGAATATCGGCCGAAGCCCGATCGTGTACGGGAAGTTCGGCAGTTCATCCTCGGTCTCGAGACATTAAAATGTCCAATTTTGCCATAACATTTTTCGGTTCCGAATTGCTCCAAGATACAACGCTTGAGTTGAATTGTGGACGCCGTTATGGGTTGATTGGATTGAATGGTTGCGGGAAATCATCTCTGTTGGCTGTACTGGGCAATCGTGAAGTGCCAATTCCTGAACACATTGACATTTTCCATTTGACTCGCGAAATTCCAGCTAGCTCTAAATCTGCTTTACAATGCGTTATGGAGGTAGATGAAGAACGAATGAAGCTGGAAAAATTGGCTGATGAGTTGGCTACACGGGAGGATGATGAATCACAAGATCAGCTAATGGACATTTATGATCGCTTAGATGACATGAATGCCGACTTGGCGGAAGTCAAGGCTGCTAGAATTTTGCACGGCTTAGGATTCAATAAAGAAATGCAGCAGAAACAGGCTAAAGACTTTTCCGGTGGATGGCGAATGAGAATCGCTCTGGCCCGAGCCCTATTTGTGAAGCCTCATTTACTATTGTTGGATGAACCAACTAATCATTTGGATTTGGACGCCTGTGTGTGGCTTGAAGAGGAGTTAAGCTCATACAAGCGAATATTGGTATTAATTTCGCATTCCCAAGACTTTTTGAATGGTGTGTGTACGAATATTATTCACATGAACAATAAACGGCTCAAATATTATACGGGTAATTACGAGGTAAGTCAATGCTTTCGAAACTAAATAAAATTCGACGAAATTTTTATGGCGAAAACTATTGACGCACAGATGTTTATCAAAACTCGCATGGAATTACTGGAAAATCAAATGAAGCAATACAATTGGGAGCAGGATCAAATCGCCCACATGAAAAACTATATTGCCAGATTCGGCCATGGTTCGGCAAAACTGGCTAGGCAAGCACAATCGAAAGAAAAAACTTTAGCGAAAATGGTAGCCCAGGGTTTAACGGATAAAGTCGTCGACGATAAAACCTTGAACTTCTGCTTTCCGTCGTGCGGAACGATTCCACCTCCCGTTATTATGGTCCAGGTTAGTAAAATTAATTAAAAACTCAAGCACAATCTGAAATCACTTCCTTACTGTATGGCAGAACGTTAGTTTTCGATACAATGACAAAACGCCGTACATTTATAAGAACTTGGAATTCGGTATAGATTTGGATACTCGCTTGGCTCTTGTTGGGCCGAATGGTGCCGGAAAGAGTACTCTTCTCAAGTTGTTATATGGTGATTTGCAGCCAACCTCTGGAATGATTCGGAAAAATTCTCACTTACGTATCGCTCGTTATCATCAACACTTGCACGAATTATTAGACCTCGATATTAGTCCTCTTGACTACATGATGAAAGCATTTCCCGAGGTGAAAGAACGTGAGGATATGAGAAAAATTATTGGACGTTATGGATTGACTGGAAGACAACAAGTTTGTCCGATTCGTCAGTTGAGCGACGGACAAAGATGCCGTGTAGTCTTTGCATGGCTCGCTTGGCAATCACCTCATTTGTTATTGTTTGACGAACCTACCAATCATTTGGATATGGAAACAATCGATGCGCTAGCTGATGCTGTAAATGATTTTGATGGTGGCATGGTGCTGGTTAGTCACGATTTCCGACTGATCAATCAGGTCGCCAATGAGATTTGGATTTGTGAAAACGAAACAGTTACTAAATGGAATGGTAATATCTTGGATTACAAGGACCATTTGAAGAAACGAATCATAAAAGATATCGAAAAAACTGAAAAAGCTAAAAAGAAATAAATTTTCATTGAAATGAAAATATCTCGATTGGGGTGGACGTAATATATCGGAATTTTCTTGGCAAATTATATTCATTTTTCGTTTTTTCTTTCGTCGACGTTTTCATTTAAACAGAAATCAAAGAGTAAACAGCTACGCATTCTCTTTTTCCGTTATCGCTTAAATATCGTAAAATTAGCGAATCGAATCGTTGAAATTTTTAAAATTTTACAAAGTTAATCACCTAAAATATGTACATTTACTTGAAAAAATCGACTAGAAATGGAAGTTAGTTACAATAAAAAATCGTGTGATCTTAATAATTTATTTCCTAGGTCTCTGTTTTTTAAGGCTTACAAATTTTTAGTTTTACTTTATTCAACATAATTCTTCAAGTAAATACAATAAATATACTTTGAGCGACAAACAAATGATGTGTGTGTGATGTGTGCCCGTACCAAGTACGTGTTTGTACGAGGTTTGTAGCAGGCGAAGAATGGTGACCGTTGCAAAAAAAATTTGCTCCGTAAAATTGAATTTAAAAATCAAACAAAACATATGCAAGGGATCTTTACGCCTCAGAACAGATGTGGCAAAGAGAACAGATGTAACAAACATAAGCAAAGACCCGTACGTATGAGCATAGTTGTGGGTTGTCTAAATGTTCTCCCCTGTTCGACTTAAGAGTGATATCGCAAAAACGTCGACCAATTTTGGGCATTTTGTATTCATCGCATTTTTGATTTTGACGTATGATAGCTCATTCGAATCTTCATTCAATACATTTTTTATGTTCAAAAATTTCGGGGTTTTGGAACTCTAGGTGGGAGTCTACCAGAAGCGCCCGAAACAGTTTTTTTGATGTAAGTCGATGAAGAAGTGATCAAAAATATTGGTTGTTGGTAGGATTGCAGTACCAAGTGATTGTATTTTGAATACCTTAAACCGTCGCTACCCCTCCTATGTGGGGTGTAATCCGTCTGTCAAGTGAAAGCTATCATTTGTCAGAATCAAAATTGCGGTGTATACGTATATAATGTAGATATCTTCTTTTCCTTCTTCAGCCATTTATATCCACTGCTGGATGTAGGCCTCCCTTAACGTCTTCCATGCTTCTCTTTCCATTGCTGTCTGTTGCCACTTTATGCCTGCCGCTCTTTTAATGTCATCGGTCCATCTTTGAAGTTATCGTTTTGTCGGTGGTCGCCATTGAATAATTTGCTTTGTCTAACGTTCAACGCTCATCCTGGATATGTGCTCTCCCCAGTTCCATTTGAGCATTGCTGTTCGTATTATGACATCCATAACTTTAGTTTGTTGACGAATCCATTCATTAGGTTTCTTATCTCTGAGCGTTATTCCTAACATAAATCGTTCCATCGCTTTTTGGGCAACCCTCAATTTGTTTTCGGATGTCTTTGTTAAAGTTAGAGTCTCAGCCCCAAAAGTAAGAACAGGGAGCACACAGGAATCGGACACTTTCCTCTTCAAACTGGTGTTCATTTTACTCTTGAAAATATAACTAAGCTTTCCAAAGGCCTACTTTCCAAGTCCTACTCTACGCTTGAATTCAGACGGATGATTTCCTAGTCACAATTTCAAATTATGGCCGAGGTATATGTAACTCTCAACAACTTCAATGACATCGTTTTAATTTTTATGTCTGTGTCGTCTTCGATGTTTGTCATAATTTTGGTTTTTGACCGATTCATATTCAGACCAATTTTTTTGGATTCATCGTTTAGCTGCGATAACATTGTTTAGAGTTGTCTTTTACTTGGTGCTATGAGTATGATGTCGTCTGCAAATCGAAGATGGCCTAGGAATCTTCCATTTATGTTTATTCCCATCTCCTTCCAAATAAGTTTCTTGAAAACACCTTCCAAAGCTGCTGTGAATAATTTCGGCGATATCGTATCACCTTGTCTTACACCTCTTTTGAGAGCGATGGTAGCAGATTTAGTCCTCTAAAATTATCTATATCGAAATTTCCGGATTTGTGAATCAATTTTAGGCGACCCTTCAACAGCTCGACCGGAAAGACTGCACTTTGAACCATTATGTTAAAGCAGAGCTATAGCGAGTGATGTTGCCCATACCGGTGGACTTCTTATTTGGCTGGTTTTCGATCGCTTTTACTACACTTTCCGAGTCTGATTCCTTGAATGACCAGTCGTTATCAGCGTATTCGGGATACAGATCGCCGATGTCATCAATTTCATAGCCATGAATTGAAATTATCTCAGTCGCGAGACGCTCATTGATTGTAATTGGTTTTTCCTGTTCTTGTTTGTAACGATTGAAAATGATCTCTTCAATTCTTTTTGTCTCAAAAGCCGCACGTAGCTTATGCTTTTTTGCTTTTATAAAGATTCATCAACGTATATAACCGACAGCGACTTCTAACAGGCAGGATGAATTCTTTGTTGACGTGTCGTTTGGTGATACGATTATTTGACTTGATGGTTATTGTCGTTAGGGAAGATTGAACAATTGTTTCCAGGGGACTGGGGGAAACAAATCAAATGTGTTTCTAAGTGATTTATTTTACATGGGTCATTCCATCAAAAATGGGAATGTATGTACGTAGCGTCAGAACCGTGAATGCTGACTAAACCGTACAAAAGTTAGATTTCTATTGTATGAAGAAATTGTAGGTAAGAAATCTTCTTCCTTACAATGGAAACCTGACTTTTGTGCGGTCTAGTTAGCATTCACGGTTCCGACGCTACGTACATTCCCATTTTTAATGGAATGGCCCATTAACGAATATTTTGCGAATGAAATTAAACTGTAATAGAAAACAAGGGTTCTCCGTTCTCAATCATCGATTGCGTTGAATTCGCCACAGCATTCAACACCATCGGGTGTTTATCAAGGCTGCGTCGAAACACCTGTTTTAAGGCCTGAAATTGTTTCATCCTTCGATTGACGGTTTCATGTCGGGCCATTACCAAACTGTGCACTTATCTATTTTTCACATTTGGTGTAATGAAAACATTTTGGTCACTGTAGCCATTATCGGCGAATGTTTTTTCGCCAGGTTCCAAAAAGAAAACGTAGGCTTCGAGCGCCAGTTTTAAATCCGGATACTCGCCGCAAGGGTAGCCTCGATTTACCCACACTATATGCCCAGTTCTAATGCACAAGCCTTTTTGATAGCGTACCCCAGGACCCTTAAATTTATGGCTAAACCATTTTGGTTGGAATGGAATCGGTTCGTTGATTTTAAAATCGACTCCATCCAACGAACAAAAGGCCGTCTGTCCTATAGCTGCGTTTTCTTTACGATTTGCCCAAATTATCTTGAATAAGGATTGACAAAATGAATGTTAAAACAAAATAAAGTTAGAAAACTTATATTTTGCTCATAGTTTCGTTTCTGTTGATTGACCAGCTGGTGCATTCATACATAGGAACATAGAAAAATTTTTGCTTCTGTTGGATGTTGTTCAACTACTGGTTTATTGCCGTTGTGTATGAAAAGAACACTACTTCATGAACCTTTTGTAAACTTTTCAATGCACTGTACATTAGGGGTGTGCGATGGTTCAAGCTGTTTCGAGCTGAAATGCCTAAATTTGTTAAAAAAGATGAATTTTCAGCTTGAATTATCTAAAAATAGCCAAAACTTTCATTTTTTGTTGATAAAAACTTAACAAATAAAAGTTGTTGATTTTCGGTCATTTTTCACCTGCTTCTATTGTACCGATAGCTTCCGACTTTTTCAACCGATTTAAAATTTTTTTTTTCCTGGATTCCTCCCGTCATGGCCTAGTTGTTCAAATATCAATAGAAAGAAAATAGCACCCACAGCAGTGAGTTTAAAATTTTGAATGATCAAAACCACTCAAATTTTTGATGCTCGGCGAACTTTGACACTCCGCCAAAAAAAAAATTCCGACAATGTTCACTCCAGTTTTATTTTTTTCTATTAAGTTACACTCGAAATAGTTGAAATAAAATAATATTGCCCGAAGATGAGTCGAAATATTTTTTTGATAGAGGCGAGGATAGTGAAAATCAGAAAAAGTCAGCCATTTGACTTTGACGATTTTGCGCAAGTTGAAAATGAATTTTAAAATAATTTTAATCTGTGTTTTCGGTATTTAGGCGACACTAGAATTTTTTGTGGACCTCCAACTTTTCGATCCTTGAACCATCGCACACCCCTACTGCACATGCTGCAAATAATTATCATTTTTAACTAATTTTGAACTGAATTGAAACTAAATCAGTTCAATATTATTAAAAACATATCAAAAAACATAACCAAAGACTCGTACGTATCAGAATAGATGTGACAAACAGAATAGATGTGGCAAAGTGACTCGAACGTACCTAAATATACAAATAAGCAAACAATCCAAATTTTCTGTTCTTTTATAACTGTAAGAATTTCAAAGATCCATAGAAATTACCCAAGGTAATGTCAAAGGCCCTACCGAAGTACGTCTCAGACCATTCAAATCTAGAAAAGGTTATATCCAAGGACTAAGTCGTTTTTCCCTAAAACCCAGAAAAACGTGTTATCTAAAATTTTATTGTCTACAACTTTGTCCTTGGAAGCACATTTCTACCTCTCATAGTTCTGGAGATCTGGATCATCCTGCCAAATTATGGAAGTGGCCATATACCAGGATTGGGCAATATTTCCCCAAAACCCTGAAACACGTGTTCGCTTAAATTTAATTCTCTATAACTTTGCCTTTGGAACCAACTTTTTAACTCTCATAGTTTTGGAGATTTGGGTCATCCTGCCCAATTATGGAAGTGGGCGTATACCAGGATTGGGCCATATTTCCCCAAAACCCTGAAACATGTGTTCGCTTAAATTGAATTCTCTATAACTTCGCCTTTAGAACCAACTTTCTAACTCCCATAGTTCTGGAGATCTGGGTCATCCTGCCCAATTATGGAAGTGGCCATATACCAGGATTGTGTCACATTTCCCCAAAACCCTGAAACACATGTT
>CM055403.1:95917973-95942123 GCA_029228625.1 Pseudolycoriella hygida
TAGGAGTATTCAAACGAAAGCCACTCGAAGGTTCCCGTAAGGAAAAACTGGTTGAAGTCCCAACACGCGCCGATAGTAAGTAGTTGTATTAAGAACATTTGCACAAATGGCCGTGCGTAAATATCATTTGAGAATTAGAGTATATTCGAAGCCTGATTGCAAGATTGACTCGCAACGAAATTCCGTAAGTTGATAGATTAGGAAATCCTCCAAGACAACCTTAAATTAGCAACAGAATATGCATTTTCTATGTTTCACCTTACCTCCTAGTCTTTTTTAGTCATAAAAATGACCCCCATTCAAAGACGATCGCATGACACAAACAGTATACCGCTGATTTGCAAGGACAGGGGGTGCTGATGAATTGACATAATTGAAAACGCGAGAAAAACATCTGACGATTCAGCCAGAGGCTGGCTAGGCACACCTTGAATGGACACCTCCAAGAGTGTGAACTGCAGTAATGACAGAAAGTAAGGACCTTGAACAAAAAAAGACTCCATTCGAAACGCTACGAATGATGATGAGTCAGTCCTCCATGTAAAAGATAAGTATTTCAATCGCGCGAGGACGATATGTTGGGCAATAAGAAGATATGTTACATTTTGATTTTGGAGAACCTGGCCAGAAATTTGGATGTTACGATAACGATCCTATTGCCTCCCAATGTTTGCAATTGTACCTATAGTAAATCGAAGTTGGGTCTCGAGAACAAAGCTGTGCAATATGTTTACACACCCCCTTTATGCCGATGGCTTGAGAAATTGCACATACGCGTTTACGTCAACCACGCAAACACTTGGATTACTTAGATTTAAGGTTATTTTGCATTTTCCTAAACATAAACATTTTTAATATCAATATCAACGGTCATATTCTTTGAAATTCATACCGATATCAACCAATATCAATACTCAATAATATTTTTTAAACAATACTAATATACTAGCAAGAAAAAAAATTATTGCAAAAAAAAATGAGAATCCTAGATTCAATATTAAAATCGAAAACATAAAAGCTAAATAAATAATAATGGAAAAAAAGTGAAAAAGGAAAAAAAACAGCAAAAGGAAAGAAAGTAGCTGAAAAAAATATATACAATAAACAGAAACACTGAACCATTGCAAAACTATAAATAAATGCTTAACACAATAATATTCATAGGATAAGAAGCTTTATATGAAGTAACCACATATGACATTATACAATAAATGTATCGCGGAAAGCATGTCACTACAACAATACGAACGCGCGTGTACTTTAACTCTTAACACACGAGGAATTCAAGTTTTAATCTAGTAACTTATTTGTGAAAAATCCGCGTGAAGCGCTTATCTTTCGTGAAACTCGCGTGACACTTTGTCATTTTGCGGTTATTTCCTGCGGAAATAACCTAACTCGGGGAGAATACCCTGTCCTATCTCAGCCCGTCATGCATTATCCTGTGAAGGATTCAGACGAGAACGTGAGAAAATAAATAATTCCAGGAAGCATGGTGTCGATACAACACCCACGACGTCCGGAAAATTTCCTGTGAACAAATATATCAATATCAAAAATATCGATGCAAGCGCAATATATGTTGCCGTATGCATTTGAACATATTTGTTATATATGGATTTGATATCTTATAAATTGTTTTGTCTAGAACAAAATAAACACTTTGAATAAATGCATGTGAACGGATGTGGAGATATCTTACCGTCGTGGGCGATGAGAAAGAATAAGCGTTCGATCTGCAGTTTCACAAGGCATAAATATCAGTTGCAATCGAGAATCGAGGCGGTTCAGATCAGTTCAGCTCGTAAGTTCGGTCAGTAAAGTTCAGTTCGCAGTTCGTTTAGTTTAACTCGTTAAGTGCGTTCACCGGAATAGTTCAGCCCGCTAGTTCGTGCATCACAATTAACGCGTAGAGATGTGTTATGGTGACAAATTTCCGTAACACTTAATCGAATTCAGTGTTTCCCTTTATAATAACATACAAATATCTTAAGACAATTGCTTGGTTGAGAATCAATAATCCTATAATTACCCCCCCCCCCCACCCTATTCTGTGCTACATCTCTCCCGGGCAAAAACGGGTCTCGTGCATTACAGGTATACACTGACCACGACAAGAAAAAGGATTTCATCTGTGTTGTAATACCAGAGATTTGCGGCAAGAATGCTAAATTTACGATTTCCGAAGATGGTTTGCAAATAATCATCAAATTTGACTGGCCAGAGTCAAATCAAAGTTCAAGCCAAATCAACTGTTTGCAAAATGTGTTGACAGCGACGGACGGAAACTTTGCATGAACCATCCCAAAGTACATTTTTTCGTATCACATATGCATGAAAATGAAGTCATCGAAAACTCTACTTTGCAATCGGACATTGTAATAGATAAATTTTTCGTAGACAACGAAACCATATATACAGCTAAGTATTGACTTTTTTCCCCTTCGTCGTACCCCCCTGAGACCTAGTTTTTCGGATTCTACGTAAAATTTTGATTAAAATCGACATTTTTGGACCCGTACGAAGTACAAAGCTCCTATACGTTTACTACAATTTTATTGTAAAAAATCTGACAAGGTGCACATGTGATTGCATAAGGTACACATGCGATGACACAATCATAATGCTATACTTCATTAAAATGGTTCTAGTACTATTTTGTAATGTTTGGACCCGTGCGAAGTGCTTCAAGAAGGGTTCTATTAAGTTTGCCACTACATTTGTAACCTGTCGAATTTTGGGAGTCGTTTAGTTTTTTGTTTTGGGTTATAAATAAGGCAAGTCTGCAAAAAAAATTGTCCATCTGCCCGTCCGTCCGTTAAAAAATAACTCGAGTAAAAATTGACCGATTTTCCAAACAAAATTTTTCTTTGAAAGGTAGTAGCAAAAGTGATTTTTGGATTGAATTTGGTGACGGTCAAAAAAGTGGTCGAAGACTTAGTTTTATAAGATTGGTGAAACGTTTTGATTTATATCTCCGAGAAATTAGCACGGAAATCGCTTTTCGAGATTTTGAATTAAAGATTTGTACGTCAGAAAATGGAAATGAAAATTAAATCATTGAAAATCTGTTGAGTGCTTTAGGCTGCATGGTCCTCAGTGTGCGCCCAACTCACGCTACGCGACCCTACACGATATTTGACGGTTTTTCGTGAATATTTATTTAATAAAGAGGTTTTGGGTCCGAGGCCTCTCCTTAGAACTATAGGTCGGTCCTAATGTTGGCCCGATTGGCCCTAACCGAAAAAAAATTATTATTAAAATTGTCTTTTGGGAAAATTTTTTCTTTGAGAAATTTTGTTTTCGAAATTTTGTTTTTTAGAATTGTGTGTTTTGAAATATTTTTTTGAGATTTTCTTTAATTTTTCTTTTTTTTTGGTAAAATTTTGTTTAATTTTTGGATGTTTTGTAAGTGTTTTTGACACCATCGCTTCGAGTGGGTTTTTCAATACCGCCCTTTCGGCAATTTCCGGTTCAATTTAATGTGGACGTAATTTTGTATACCTAAGAGTTTGCCACGTGCATTCTGTTTGCCGCATCTATTCTTATGCGTACAGGTCCCTTGCATATGTTTAGACCCGTACGAAGAACGAAGTTCTTCGAAAAGGGGTCTTATGCGTTTACCACGACGTTTGTAACCAGTCGAATTTCGACCCAGGAGTAGAAGAGGAGCACCGATCTTAGATGACGAATCAGCAATAAAAGAAATGTCCGTCCGTCCGTCTGTCAACACGATAACTCGAGTAAAACTCAACCGATTTTCAAAAACTTTTTTTCCCTACAAGGTATCGAAAAATCTTTTTGGAATTGCATCTGGGCACTGTCGGCCCAAGGGCCAATGAACTAGGTTTTTGGCCTTTTGTACAAAACTCGAGTAAATCTTTTCCGACTTTGTTTGAAAGGCCTGGGTATGGCCCACAATTTATGGAAGAAACTATTTTGATCTTGGGCCCTAGTACTTAGCTAGAGCACTAAAAAAGAGTCTCTGCTAGGGCCAAACATGTTTTTTGTACATAACTCAAGTAAATCTTTTCCGATTTTCAAAACTTTTTTTTTAATCAAAAGATAAAACAATTCCCTACAATTTATGGAAGGGCTCTAAAACTGAGTTTCTACAAGGGTCCTACGTGTTTTTTGTGCATAACTAGAGTAAATCTTTTCCTATTTTCAAAAAAAAAAATTTCAATCGAAAGGTCTGGGAATGCCTAAAAATTTATGGAATTTTTTTTTTACTTTGGGTCGCTGGACCTAGCTAGAGCCCTAAAGCGGACCCACTAGGGCCTTACTTGTTTTTTATACATAAATCGAATAAATTCCATCCGATTTTCGTGATTCTTTTTCTATTCGAATAGTGATCAAAGCCAAGAAAAAATATGGGCCTAAGATGGCCGCTAATGTTAGTTTGGATCGATCTAGGCAATTTATTTTGGAAAAATTCAAATATTTTGAAAACTATAAGAGATAGAAGATTGGTGTCAAAGGCAAAGTTGTTGGTTTCGGTGTGGTGCATGTCGTGATGCCTGCCAATATGGCCGCTAATGTTAGGTGGATCGATCTAGGCAATTTATTTTGGAAAAATTCAAATATTTTGAAAACTATTAGAGATAGAAGATCGGTGTCAGTGGCAAACTTTTTTGTCTATAGAAGTATGTGTCAGAGGTCTGTGCTCCAGGTCGGTTCTAATATCGACGGTAGGACAAATAACATTCTTTGAAAATATGTCTGAAAAAAAAGTTTTAACTTTTTTTTATTTTGACGGTTGCTTGAATATTTGGAGAGACTTTTACACCGTTTCTTCGGACGGGTTTTTCAATATTGCCCTTTCGGCAATTTAATATCGACGTAATTTCATACACTTAAGAGTTAAGGCAACATTTATTTTGATACGTTCGAATCTTTTTGCAACATCTATTCTGTTTGCCAAATCTATTCTGATACGTACGGGTCCCCTGCATATGTTTTAATATTGCCTTTTGGGAATTTTCCATCTCAATTTAAAAGGTCGCGATCACTAATTTATCCAAACTTCATTCAACACATTCATATTCGTATTCATAATCGCGCGGATTCACGTAGATAATCTCTTCAAATTTTTGGATTTCGTCAATTTCATAAAATATGTAATAGAATTTTGAATGTACGTTATGTCATGTTAATTGTTAGTTGATTATATAATCAAATTCAATGGAAGCGTCAACAGATCTTTTTATCAATATAATACGAAATCATCGTATTATATATGATACCAGTTCAAAAGATTTTAAAAATTTAAGAAAGAAAGAAGAAGAATGGATTAAAATTGCCGAAGAAAGCAGAATGGATGGTAAGTATTCACTTTCAATAAAATTGTATTCTTTAACCTCAAAATTCGAAATATTTAGTTGAAGCCGCGAAGAAACGCTATAATTCACTCCGGCAAAAACATGCCCGCGAAAAAAAGAGAAATAATATGCGCTCGTACCAAAGAAACATTTCGCCCTGGTGTTTTCTTTGATCGTCTATCATTTCTGGACGATTACATCAAACCCAGACGGTAATTTTATTCCTTTATTCATGTTTTATCAATAAGTTTCAACCAGAAAAGAGAGCGATCGAAACGAAGAAACAACCAAACACTTTGAGCATATAATTTTATTTCAGAAATCACATTTTGTTGGTTTTCAAAACGACCAAAATTTGTTTGTATGTAAGATCTCTCTGCTTTTTGCCTGCGCTGCAGTGGAGGTAAGGATCGGAATAGTCGACCCGAATCCAAAATATTTACGATCTAACTTTTTCGGTTCAGGTTCAAGTCCTTTATAAAGTATGTCACGCAAAAATCGCCTTTTTTCGACACCCCCCCCCCTCTGTCACACCGACCTCGAACCATGAAAACCATGAAAAGTCACAAAAAGTCCGAAAAAATATCAAATTTTCTTTCATGTGGGAATCGTGAATTTTCGTTAAGGTAACGAATGCTTCTCCAAAGCTCTTGCCGCGTTGCAATTTTTTTTCGTAGATAATAAATTTTCAGCTAGGTATAGATAGTATACACTTTAAAGCTACTGACTAAAAATAACATACGCCTAGGCAAAATAGATGAATGCGCCTTCATAAATCTATTCATAAAGAACAATAATTTGGTAGACCTGATCATTCGAGCGCAAAGTGTAAAAATATTGAAACTATAGGAAAGTGCAAGTTTTCATTTTCTGAATTAAAAAAGAAAGAAAGCGAGAGTGAGAGCATTTTTCGATTTTAACGTCAAAATGATGGACAATATACAATTACTTAAGTAATGACTTCCATCCAAGAATTCTATGTAAATTAGAGAAAAATGTAAATTTGAGCCAAATATTTTAAAAAATTTCGCGTGGCGTAACACGGCTCTAGAACCCTCCTCACCCCTGTCACACACTGTCACGGGAAGCCGAACCCCCCCCCCCTCCCCTCCCCCCTCGGAGCGTGACATACTTTATGAACGCCTCTGACCTGAAGAAACCAGGTCAGACCTGAATAAATCTGATCTGACCTCAAAATGGAAACCATGAATTTTTGTAGCTTCACCTAAAGAAATGTTTACATTTCATCAAATAATGTAGAAAATCTCATTCTAACAAAATACAGTTGGGTGGATAGTATTAATTTCTGTTGATTTATTCCTTAAATGAAAACTTAACTTAAATATTATGTACTGATATAAGCTCATTTTATTGCCAAAGAATATAATAGTGTATTATAACACAAAGACCATAATCGCGTGATTATAGTCGATGTAAAGTGAATGAACCGATTGATTTTGTAACTTTCCCGCGATTATGGTCCTTGGTTATAATATAATTTTATATTCTTTGCTAGAAACTGTAGATTGTAGATTGAAAAACTAATTAGCTGTCAATATGTCGAATGATATCGCTAAAATCAGAAGAAAATACAATGATCATCTTATATTTTTACCAGTTTATTTTCTAACCAGCTGTTGGCCCAGCTGGGTTGAATGTATACACAACCAGTTGTGTATGTATTCTGTATAGATATGGTAGATATTCGAATTATTCGAAGTAGAGTGAAACTCCCAACCGATCGACTTTTTTGGTTGAAAAATGTTTTCGGAGGGTATAGATCAGTAAATATTTTTAATTATTTAATACAATTAGGTGCTTATAAAATTAATTCATTTTTATTAATTGATTCATCAAATTATTAATTCCATTTCGAGTACTAAACACATCAAACACCGAGGGGTAGTAACGTCGATTTAACATCATATAAATGGATGCACATGGCTTGTAGTAATTACCCCTTCACATTTAGCTTAGTGTGTGTCTGTAAATCAAAAACATTCAACTACATGACATGAGTTTTTAGGCTTGTACGAAGTCAAATTTCGACCCTATAAATCTTTCAATATGAGCGAAATTGGTCACAAGGGCTCGTCCATAAATGACGTCCAGTTTTTTCAGTGCTGCCAGCACATTTAAATCGTTAATACCTCGATAAACATCCATTCTGGCGAGTCAAACATGTGTCCTACCCCCCCAATTAGAGGGGGTATTTAGGGGTAGAACACACATTTGACTCGCCAGAATGGATATTTGTCGAGTTACTAACGATTTAAATGTGCTGGCAACACTGAAAAAACTGAACGTCATTTATGGACGAGCCCCAAGCCTTCTAAGACACGGTCGAAAAATTGATCAACAACTTACCTTTGATTGTCCGTTGATAGCTTTGCAAGAAATCATGGACATTGTTGAAGGTCGTGTGAGTGGTCTGGACTATAGGATCCATAGACAGAGCGTAACTAAGGCTACTTAACCGTCTTTCAAAATTTTTTAAATCAGGTAAATATTTCTTTAAAGTAGGTAGGGGTCATTAGAATGGCTCATAACTCAATTTTTTCGATTTCTTTTCGATTTTTTTTACTAAACTTGCAGAAATCAAAATGTTCTTTTAATTGGTGGCAGGACATTTCTCCGCCGCAAATAACGCCCGGGTCGTTAAAAACGCCCGGGGTATTATTAACGCCCGCACTCCAGGCGCTAATAACGCCCGGGACGTTAATAACACCCGCACTCCGGGCACTAATAATGCCCAGCTAAGTGATTGGATAAAGGCTACAAAATGGCACTTTAATAAATAACTGTATTCATAGAGCATGTAACTAGAAGAAGTTTACTTAGGGGAAAATTTTCATTAAACAGAACGTCCCACTTTTCGTTTAATAAGTTTTTTAAAAATGTTGATAGTTACAGCCTTATCCTTTTAGAAGTGTACAATGTGACATAATAGATGACATTTGTACAATGATTTCTAACAGCTTCAAAAAAAAACATGATGCAGTTTCAAAACTAAAAATTTCAACTAGAAAATGGTAACTATTAGTGACTTTTAGTAGAAATGAACGAATAATAATATGAAAAATAATTGTAATAAATGATTAAAGGTTAATGTCGTGTGCCAAAAGAGGTTTTACGTGAAATAAAACTTTTATAATCTAAGCAGTCGAATTAGGGAATGCAATTTCCCGGGATTCAAAATACGGGAAATACGGGAAATGAAAAAAATTTCCCGGGAAATTCAAATTTCGTTTTTAGCTATTGTAACTTAAAAAGACCCACAATTTTTATTGATAAAATGATAGAATGTCAAAGGGCCTATGGGGGTTAGCATGGGAAAAGTGCCCTCGCACGGATTGAGGCATATACGGGTTGATTCTCGTTAATTCGTACCATGTACCACTAAATACCCATACGAATTAACGAGAATCAACCCATAATACATCATTCGAAGCGTCTTGGCCTACTTTTGGCTACTTTTGGTAGAATATGAAACTCCAAAATGGATGAAAATGCGAAAATGGAGTTATGGCTTTTTCTCATAAGGGTGCTTACGTAAAATTCTGAAAAAGTTCTCAAAAATCTCTATAGTGAGAGTAACATCTGTGATTTCTTTCAGAATTTTTGGGAGGGGTTTTAGGGGTGAAAAAATTCATAGAAAAATTCAATGAATTTTTTCTTAGTGTTAGAGGTCGACACTAACTCAGTTTTTCCACTATATATTCCCTTAGAGATGTATATTGTCATATTGTGTAATTTTTTTTTCAGAATTTTAAAAATTGTATTTCACCCCAAAAAGATGTTTGAATTTTTGTATGAATTTTTTCACCCTAAAAAAGGGAATTCGAATAGGCAGGCAGTTGTCATGTTGATATTTATGGAACATATGTTTTACAGTAACACCTTTCATTTGGCATAAGCACAATCTTAGAACCAGCTTGCCTTCCCATAGCCCCCATACAAATTTTGAATTCTTTGAGCTAGAACTCATGGAGGCACGCTGGTACCAATTTGATGATTACCGTAAATATTGTCTTACATTATTACCTTCCATTCGGCATAAGCAGAATCTTAGCACCAGTCTGCCTTCCCACAGCCTCCGAAACGGAATCCATAGTGTCAGGAGTCAGCGTAAAGCGCAATTTTTTGAATAAAAGAAAACAAAAAATGAAATTCGATTTCCCGGGAATTAATTATTGAACGAAATTTGCAATTATATTAAATTATGAAACACATCGAGTTCAAGTGAGAGTTCCGAATTTCGGTTTCCTTCAATATTCGCAACATTTTAGTTTTCTTGAATGAAGGAACTTTAGTTGACATTGATAAAGTTCAATTTAATATTTCTTATGCATTTACCACGAAGTTTGTAACCACCCAACTTCAACCCGTGAGTAGGGGAGGTTGCTTCGATCATGGTCCTTAGATGACGAATCAACAATAAAAAAAATGTCCGTCCGTCCGTCTGTCAACACGATAACTCGAGTAAAACTCAACTGATTTTCAGAAACTTTTTTTTCCTGAAAGATAATCAGAAAATTTTGTACGAGATTGAATTTGGAGAGAATCGATCGAAAACTTTCGAAGTTACGGTCGATAAAGTGGTAAAAAACTTGGTTCTTTGGAGGTTGGTGGAACTTTTTGACTTATATCTCTGCGAAATTAGAACGGAAATCGCTCTTGAAAGTTTTAAAGAAAAGATATGGACATCAGAAAATCACGAAAATTAAATTAGTCAAAATCTGTTGAGTGGTTCGGGCTGTAGAGTCCTCAGTGTGTGCCCAACTCACGCTTCGAGATCTTACACGATATGTGGTGGTTTTTTGGAAATATTTCTTGAATGATGAGGTTTTTTTTGCAATGTTGCAGACAAAAAAGAGGCGAACTCTTTTGTTCATGGAAATATGGATCGGGCCTAGTGCAATTTTTTTTTTTCAAATATTTTCCATTTTTCTTTTAATTTCGAGCTTTTTTAAGGATTGGTATTTCAATATGGCCCTTTCGGCAATTTCCAATCCAATTTAATGTCGTCGTAATTTCATATACTCTTAATTCTATTTGCCACATATATTCTGATACGTACCCTGTCCCCTGCATATGTTTTATGACCCCGTATATTGCAATGCGATTTTATGAAAATAAAATTTAATTAAAATCTCGACATTCTTTGCAACGCATCGCCATTCGTACGGGTCCGCATAGCATTTTTTGTTTTGATTATGGCAAAATTATTTATCAAAATGTTCTTTTATATTTCTAAATATCAAACAACACTGAAGAATTTCTCAATATTTGATACAATTGGATTGATTGCAATTTTCAAAGCATGCATTAAGTGTAAAAAGAAACGAAAACAAGTTTTCATTAAAGTTAATCTTCAAAACGTTCACCGTTAGGTTCATGTCACATCCTAGAAATATTTCTTTTGTCACTTCACTGTTTTACAGAAATTAAGAAGAATTATAAATTCTTCATTGAAGTAATATTGTTGATATAATTTAAGGGAAGAACAATCACTTTTGCTTGCCATAATCAAAACAAAACTAAAGTCATGTCATGTAGTTTAATGTTTACATTGATATAAAGGGGTAATCACTACAGGCGATGTGCGACTTTTCATATGAAATTAAATCAACGTGACTGCCCCCTCGGTTTTATGTTTAAAGTAATTTTATAAGCACCAATCCGAAAACATTTTTTATTGCTTGGAATTCGAATTCGAATATTCGGATATCCAACACATAAACAACGTCATTAGCGTAACGTTCAAACCAGCTGGTCCGATTTACATGGTAAAAATAAAAGATCATGAGTGTAACATTTTCAGTAAATATTGTATTTTCAAGAAAAATAGCGTTTCCAAGAGAAAAGCCTTTTCAGGAAAAAACACATAATCTTTATTAAAAAAAAAATTTTTACAGACTACTCACAAATCTATAAATTTCCCGAAGTTACCAACTGTCTAGCTTTTGTAATTCAGAAGATAACATTTTTCATCATTCATAAAATCCAAGATGGCATCACTTTGACAGCTGTCACATATTTCCTGAAGATTCCAGAAAAATTTTTCTGACCAAACTTTCTTATAGAAAATAACTCTCTAACTATTATTGTAATTCCGGAGGTAAAATTCGAAACCTACTCGGAAACCTATACAAAAAATTGACCACATGAAAATTTTTTTTGTTTACATTTTTTTCGACCAAAAACTGTTGATCAAAATATTTTAGATCAACATTTTTTTCGACCAAACAATACAATTTTGGACCAAAAATTTTTTTAAAAGAAAAACTTCGGAAGGGCTTTTGACATTACATATATGTATTTTTTGTGGGTTTTTCAAATTCTAATACTGTTGAAAAACTTGAATTCTTTTTGTCATGTTGTAGACGGGTACGTTGATTTTGCTGAACATGTTTTCAGCCTGGAAAATAACACATTGTTGTGTTGTTGTGTTGCTTAGGAGACGGTAATGAAAACTTTGCAGAATATGTTAGTTAGATTAGTGTGAGAATGGGTGTGAATAACGTCACGAAAATAAAATTATTCAACAAACGATATTGTTATTTCGATAAACGTCATAACATCTGTAAACAATTATTTGAGACTAAATTTAGGCGAATATTCAAATGCAATAACTAATAGATAAATGTCACTCAATGCACTTGTCACGTCTAACGGTATTCCCACTGAATTGTCAAAAACAAATTGCGCAGAAATTTCTATCGAAAATGGCAGAAAGAGCGTATTTGCGAAAATCTGTCGTCAATCTCTTTGGACGACTTAAAACCAGTGCAATTCTCGAAGTATTCAAAGATAAGCCGATCTCACGTTCAACTATTTTTCGCATTTTGAAGCAATGCCGTGATGGTGAAGAGCCGAAAAAAAGAAAAAACCTGGTCCAAAAATGAAATTGAGTGTCAGTGCAACCAAAAAACTGCTGTCATGCGCCAAAGACAAGGTTGGCCAATCAACACGCAAATTGGGTCGAAAATTTGGCGTTTCGCACACAATAGTCCACAGGATTTTGAAAAAAAAACAACGTAATGTATCGTAAACGAAAGCGCGCACCGAAATATACAGTAGATCAACTCGAAAAAATACAAACATGCTGCCGTACACTTCGCCGAAAACATTTTGCTGGTGGAAAATTCATAATTTTGGATGATGAATCGTATTTTACATTTTCGCACCATGAATTGAGTGGAAACGACGGCTTCTACACTGACAACATTGAAACAACACCAGACAATGTAAAATACGCCGGCAAAATGAAATTCGAGCCAAAAGTATTGGTTTGGTGCGCAATATCATCGAAAGGTGTCTCAGTGCCTTTGATTCGACCAAACAAAGCGAAAGCGGTGAATTCTGACATTTATATTGATAAATGCTTACAGAAACTGAAGAAATTCATCGAAAAATATCACGATGGTGACAAAATAATGTTTTGGCCAGATCTTGCACGCGCCCATTATGCAAAAAATACACTGAACTGGTTGAAGGAGCAAAAGATACCGGTCGTACCGAAAAAGGACAATCCTCCAAACGTGCCTCAAGCACGTCCAATCGAAAACTTTTGGAGTTTTTTAAAACGTAAAGTTTACGACAATGGACGGGAGGCTCAGAACGAACAACAGTTGCGGTCGCGAATTCAGAGAAAGATCAAGGAAGTGGACATTTCCGTTGTCCAAAGTCTGATTGATCAAATTCCATACATACTCCGAAAAATTGAAGACAATGGTCCATTAAGTGCACTGTGAATATTTTTCTCGACTCTTTATTGATCAAATAAAGACACCGAATAAGAATTTTTGAAACATTGTTATTGTTTTTCAAATGCCACTTAATCGAATTTAGTCTCAAATAACTGTTTACAGATGTTAGTTTTTTCAATAAACGAACAATATCGCTTATCATTTGGTGTCATATGACGTCATAATACATCCATAATTTTTGGATTAAAAATTGATTTTTTTACATAAATATTTAATGTAAAATTTATTGCAAAATGTAGATAGTTTGTTTTGGTGGTTTCAACGACCCGTCTATAACATGACAAAATAGTATTCATGCTTACTAAGAAAACTCGTTCATTACCTTGTTACGAATTGCATCGACTCGCCTTGCGGCTCGTCGTGCAACTATTCGTAACACGATAATGACTCGTTTTTTTAGCAAGCATGAAATCTACTATTTCATTCTAAAACTTTTGAAATAAGTGAGATAGCGGCTATTTAGAGTCAAAATTGTACTAGTTTTTCGTTTTTAAACAATTAAAAAGGATTTGAGAAAAGTTGACGGATGAATGGGCTTCAAAATTGTTTATGAGAGTAAGAATCTCTTGAATACTCTCTCTATCTCTAAATCTCCCTCTCTGATTATTCGTGTATTCTCAGGGGCGGGTTAGCTTAGAGGAATTGTATAGGCTTGTAGTACTGGACGTCCCGAGTTCAATTAAAGCGGTTAAAATTCTTTTTTCGTGATAAGCTTTCCTCACTTAAAAAGCAATTGTTGTCGATGGGATCGAAACCGCGCCCTTTGGTTCATCAAGTTACGAATATCGAATATCGAATTGCTCATGCATGTAAACTTGATGTACGAGTATAGTGCAGTATAAAGTAATTTTTTGAATACAGTCTTGTACAAAGTTGTTCGGGAAACACCAGAAGGCAGCCTCGAACACAGTTCCTACCATAGCTGTTTCTAAGCTTGTGCTAAGGGACTTCGAGAAAAAACATATGCAGGGGACCCGTACGTATCAGAATAGGTGTGACAAACAGAATAGATGTTACAAAAACGCTCGAACGTATTTAAATAAATATTGCCTTACGTTCACATTAAATTGTATTGGAAATTATCGAAATATTGAAAAACCCGTCCGAAGAAACCCAAATATTCAAGAATAAAATAAAAAAAATTCAAAATAGTTTAAAAAAAAGTAAAAATTTTTTTTTCACACATATTTTCAAAAAATGTTATTTGTACTACGGCCGATCTTAGAACCGACCTAGAGCACTTTGAAGAGGCCTCTGCCCCATACCTTCATAGACAAAAAAGTTTGCCGTTGACACCGATCTTCAATCACGACATACACCACACCTAAACCAACAACTTTCCCTTTGACACCGATCTTCTCTCTTATAATACTCAAAATGTTTGAATTTTTCTAAAATATATTGTCTATATCGATCCACCCTAATTAGCGGCCATGCTGGGAGGCATCATGACATGCGCCTCACCGCAATCAAAAACTTTCCCTTCGACACCGATTTACTATCTCTTATAGTTTTCAAAATATTTGAATTTTTCCAAAATAAATTGCCTAGATCGATCCAAACTAACATTAGCGGCCATCTTAGGCCAATATTTTTTCTTGGCTTTGATTACTATTCGAATAGAAAAAGAATCACGAAAATCGGATGGAATTTACTCGTTTTATGTATAAAAAACAAGTAGGGCCCTAGTCGGTCCGCTTCTTTAAGGCTCTAAAAAAATTTTCTACCATAAATTGTTGGGCATTCCTAGACCTTTCGATTGAAAAAATGTTTTGAAAATTGGAAAGGATTTACTCGAGTTATGTACAAGAAACACGTTTGGCCCTAGCAGAGACTCGTTTTAAGTGCGCTAGCTAAGTCCTTCGTTCTTCGTAGGGGTCTAAAAATTGCTTTATACTGCTTATACTCGTACATCAAGTTAACATATGCGTGAGCAATTTAGCTTGATGAACCAGAAGACTCGGATTTGATTCCAGCGAGAACAGTTTTTTTTTATTTGACGAAAGTTTCTCACGGAAAAAAGGTCAACCGCTGGATTTGAACTTGGGATGTCCAGCGCCACAAGCCTATTCAATTCCTCTAAGCTAACCAGCCCCTGAGAATATACGAATAATTGGAGATAGAATATTGGAGAGATTATTACTCTTATAAACAATACTGGAGCTCGTTCACTTTTCATGCGACAGCTTTCTCATGTACCAACATATGTTAAATTGATCACCGAAAAATACATTTTTGATCTCCGAGAAATACAAGTCTGATCACCAGCAAGCTAAAACAGTACTTTTTTGGGTTAATATGTCACTAGAAAATCTACTAAAAAATCTAATATATAAATATGTAGAACAACTAAAGTCGCCATTAATTGAATTTTATTTTGTGTTGGTCAATTTTTCGGTGATCGATATAAATTTTAAAAAAGTTCTTTTTCGGTTGAAACTTCAGCACAATTTTTCGTGTCGTTTGAAATATGCCTATGTTTTACTATAAAACCTACACGAATGATGTTGATGGAATGGCTTTATGCAACGATCGATATGAAAGTCGAGGCGACTCTGGAGGCGCTGTAGACTTCAGTGAAGGCAATTTTTTCCTTGAGTTGGAACGCGTAGATAGAGATGCCTCTAGAGAAGCACTAGAGAATTTTGAAAGAGATAATTGGCCAGCTAATGAAGGCGAAATTCAAATCTTGGATGATGTAATGCTTGTTGACCAAAATGGATCAACGATTTTTGGTGAAAACGAAGTTGCTCCTCGTCATTTTCATTCAATTTCACACTTTGTAAGCGATGATGAGCCGGTAAGTTCGGGTGCGATTTCGTCAGAAGCACCTGTAATGAATTCGGACAACTCGTACCAAACATCATCATTCCATTTTTTGGAGAATTCGCAGCAAGTTGTCGAAAGACCTTTAGCGACGACGTCTAAATTGACATCCCCTCACTTTCGAGGATGGAGTCAACGACAACCGCCTCATATAATTTCTTCGATTGTCGGTACTGCAGATCTAGAAGCCACCCGCTCGCTTCCTTCATCATCTCAATACACGCCACGTCAAACGTGTAATGTTCGAGATCAACCCCGAGCGACTTCTGGAGCCACCACCATAAACCAAAACAAGTCAACACATGCATCAACCTTCAATCCAACATCTTCGTCCGTACTTTCAAAAGACTCTCCTGTTGTGCAAGCCACAGTATCCGCACGCGAGCATGAAAGATCATCTACGCAAAATAAATCGACGGGTAGAGGCACTGGTATGGACTCTATTAAACAAAAAATGGAAACTTTTTTAAACGCATGCCATGAAAAATTACAAGCAAAGCCAGACCGCTCACCACATGCTTCATTTCTGTCCTATTTAGGAAAAAAATTGGAAAAGATTCCAGAGCGAAAGCTAGAGGCGTTAGAACAGGAGATTCTGGCATTGGTTTTTCGCTTTTCAATGGAAGGTTAAGTTTTAATTGTGCAAGGACTTGAGATAACAGTAGAACTGAATCAAGTGCGATGTCATTTTACCTTTATGTCTTTTTAATACATCTGTACTTGCTGAAATGAAGCAAAATGAATAATTCTAGCATTTTACAGACCGCATTTTATATTGCTCATGCCGAATATTTAACATCACGAAACCTAGAGCAGAAACTCGAATATTTGGTGATTCGTACTGTAGAATCTAGTCTACAAAAAATTTCAACAAATATTCAGGGCCGGATTATCGATCTCAGCTCTCTAATGTGCTCAAATTGCCGTTCCTCAGTGTCCTCCATACCGCGAAGTTTTTTCGGTAATAATCGGATACCGAGAAAAGATGATTTTGTTATTTATTTGTTGTTATTTATACCACTAAGATGAAAATATAGTTTTCATGCTTTGGGGCGAAAATAGCTACTTTCACCCCATACTTTCACCCTGCTCATGAATACAAATCAACTATTACAAGGTGGTTGAAAGTAGCTATTTTCGCCCCAAGGTATAAAAATAACTATTACACCAGGGCCCACTTTTGAAAATTTAATTCCTAGAAATTCCATAAAATTCTTAAAAAATTCCTAGAAATTATTAAAAATTCCTAAAATCTTAAATTTGAGAATTTAGGAATTTTTTAAGGATTTTATGGAATTTTTTGGAATTAAATTTCCAAAAATACGCTGAGGAAAATATTTACAAGCGACGTAGGAATTGTGTTTGTGTATATGCCATCCATCGTGCACGTATTACGAACGCCGTGCACTTATAACGAACGCCGTGCACGTATTACGAACGCCGTGCACTTATTACGAACGCCGTGCACTTATTACGAACGCCGTGCACGTACTACGAACGCCGTGCACGTATTACGAACGCCGTGCACGTATTACGAACGCCGTGCATGTATTACGAACGCCGTGCACGTATTACGAACGCCGTGCACGTATTACGAATGCCGTGCACGTATTACGAACGCCGTGCACGTATTACGAACGCCTTGCACGTATTACGGATGCCGTGCACGTATTACGAACACCTTGATCGTATTACGAACGCCGTGCACGTATTACGAACGCCGTGCTTTATTACGAACGCCGTACTTTATTACGAACGCCGCGCTTGCATTAGGAACGCCGTGCTTGCATTACGAACGCCGTGCACGTATTATGTGAGCTCATAACATGTTCGTTACGTATATCATACTACACAATAAAATTAATAATACGTTCACCGCGTATATAATACGTCGGCGGCGTATATTATAAACACAATTCCTACCTCGCTTGTAGATATTTTCCTCAGTGTAGGGCCACATTCTCACTAAGAAGGTTAACTCACTCGTGAGAAGTTTTTTTTCACTACTTGCGACGTAAATAAGTATTTTGTGGTGTTAAAAAGGTCCATATAATGTATTCATGGTAGTAACTTTACCGTTAACTGTGGCTGCGAAGTATTTGAAGTTTTTCAAAATTTAATTAAACTTTTTAAAAGTTCTCTAAGCTTTAAAAGCTTCTTAAAATTTTCAAAATTTGAAACTTTTTTTTGAAAGGATTTTCTCGCTCGTGAAACTATAGGTCGGAGAGCTGTTGTGGGCTGTTCGCATATTACGTCACACTTTTTTTCCAATTTTTCGACTACGACTCCACCCCTTGTCACGTTGCATTACGTCTAACTTACATACCATCAAACATGACGTCATTTTTTTCACCCTCCGAGAGGTACAAAAAATAATATCTTACACTAAGTGGCAAAGTAAACTTTCGCTTCTCAAATTGACATTTTTCTACTTTCGGACCTCTAAGCAAGCAAACACTTTCGGCTCTTGTCCTTGTGACTTAAATAACTATTGATGTCTATAATTGCCACCTTTCGGAACAAAAGATCATGTACTGTGAACCAGTATTGATGTCGTCAAAATTTTTGCACTCCACATCTTCCTGTCAATCATTGCGCATGATGATCTTCAATTTGTTTAAAGTATTTTTTTACTATTGGCTCTTTAACCCCGTCTGGGCTGTCTCCGTCCGTCTTATGCCATCATATTTTTGGAAACACGTAATTTGTGGACAGTCGCTTGGTAGGTCTCTACATTGGTTCAAGATTGACTGAGGACCTAATAAGTAATTTTTGATTTGTTATAGTTAGAAATGTGTATCTCGAAAATTTATTTTTATTTGAGTCCGTGCAAAAAACTGTTCTACGGTACGCCTGTAAAGTGCATCGATTTTTTTATACAAATAATTAAGCAGAATGTCGCTGGAAATTGAAAGTCATCGATATTTTTCTGAGTAACTAAACTCGATAAAAAAAATGAGCTAGTTCATTCGGCCACCACTTTTTTGATTCCGACTGGGTCTTTTCCCGTCAGGGATAAGTGAACACATTCCCTTAAGAATCGTATATAGGAATCGTGTGGGAATGTCTTATGCCATGGAAAATTTGTATGACGAAAGAAAAAGCGTTCACATATTCCGTCCGGGATTGATTTCGTACAAAAAAAATTTAAAAAAAAACATTGTAGATATATTTTAGACAGGCCGACGCGGAATCCGTAGAATACTTTATTTGTGCTTAGCATAATTTTTTGCGTCGATCTTTACCCAAACACCTAATGCGGAACTGCAAAAATACCAAGCCAACTTCAAAACATAATCAGTCACAATGCAATTCAAATTCGTTCAAACAATCAAACTGGTTACAGTTTTTTTATCTTAATGTAGACTGTAAATGGCATTGATTTTTTTTTTGTTTAAATCAATTGAATCAGAAATATGTATTTAGATTGCTATTGTTGGCTTCGTATGATATGAGGTTTTCTGTGTGATTTGAGGAATTCTTTGTGCGCTCTTCAATTTTGCAAATTAAATATTGAATAACACAATATAAATGCGACAATTTGTGTTAAGACCCCTGCGAATTACTCTTACATATTGCGTTTGGACCTGTACGAAGTACAAAAGGTCCTATACGTTTACAACTTTTTTGTAACATGGGGTAGATCGAGGCGGGAGTCGGGAGGATGCATCTATCATAGTCTAGATATGAGGAATCGGCAATAAAAAAATGTCCGGTCGTCCGTCCATCTTCACTTTTATTTCTAAACGGCTCCAATGATCACCCTAAACTTTTTTTCCTGAAAGGTGACATGCCCCGTAATTTAAGTTAAAAGATTAGCAAAATCGGTCGAGTAGTTCCGGAGATGTGGTCGAAGAAGTGTCCAAAAACGTGTATTTTCATGCGTCGGTGAAACTTTTTCGAAAATATCTCAGCAAGTATAGCACAGAAATTGTTCATTTTGGTGTCAAATTAAAGCATTTGGTTTCTCACAGAACTTTAGAAAGATTTTTTTTTGGAAAGCGGATCAGTCGTCTGTACATTGAGATCAATGGAATGGACGAAATTGAGTTCCTCGGCCATATACAAAAGCGGATGGTTTTTCGTCTGTATTTGCTCTTTTTTCGAAAACATTGCCCAATCCTGGAATACAACCACTTCTAGAATTGGCAAAGTTCGTCTTTGGAAGAAGATGTAGAAAATAAAATCTGAGAGAACACAAGTTTCAGGATTTTAAGAAAAAATGGCCCAACCCTGGAGTATGACCACTTCTAGAATTGGGCGGGATGACTCATATCTTTAGAACTATGACAGTTTGTTAGTTGCTTCCACAGACAAAGTTGTAGATAATAACATTTTACAGAATATGTGTTTCATGGTTTTAGAGAAAAATGGCCCAATCCTGGAATATGACCACTTCTATAATTGTAAGTGATGACTCATATCTCAAAAATTATGGCGGTTAAAAAGTCGCTTCCAAAAGCAAAGTTATAGAAAATAGGCAAAAATTACCTAATCCCGGGATATAGTCACTTCTAGAATTAAGAGTGATAACTCATATCTTTGAACTAGTTGCTTTCAAAGTCAAAATTGTAGAGGATAAAATTTTAGAGAACACCTGTTTCAGGGTTTTAGGGAAAAATTACCTAATTCTGGGATTTACTCACTTCTAGAATTGTGAATGAAGACTTGTATCTCTACAATTTTGGAAGTTAGAAAATCGCTTCCAGAGGCAAAGTTGTAGAGAATAAAATTTTACAGAATTTCAAGTTAAGTCGATTATAATCATCGAACTCCTGGCAATGAAACTTGAACCACTCACACTTTCAATTTCAAATTTGCCGACCACAATAGTCGATTCCCGGCAATGAAGTTATTTCAAGTTAAGTCGATTATAATCATCGAACTCCTGGCAATGAAACTTGAACCACTCACACTTTCAATTTCAAATTTGCCGACCACAATAGTCGATTCCCGGCAATGAAGTTTAACAAGCCTACAAAAACCTGACAGATTGCTTCAAGAAACGCGACATCGGCAACGGAATTTACCTTTCGTTTAATTAATATTTTGCTGTTAATAATTCACCACACCCCCAGATCATTATCATTTCATCCTCCACCATCTCTATGAGATATGTCACAAGAACAGTTTCAGTCATAGAACTCTTAAGAGCCTAATCGATACTCCGTTTAGGAGAGATGCAATGAGTTTATACTCGTCACGGAGACACTGTTTCGTCACCTTAGGTTTCCCGCGCGCGAAACTCGTCAGTCAATGGCAAGCACGTCTGGGAAGGTCCTTTGGTGTGCCATCGATACAGTAGGACGTAAATCAGGTTAAATCAACGGTTTGATTACGTCAGGATCTTTGAACTGATGTCCGAAATGTCATACTCTTAAAGCCTTCCGTGATCTGAAGATCGATCGTTCATTCAACTTAAATTGTTAGAGTAATCACAATCCTCTTAGTAAACACAACAAGTCAAAGGGTAAGATTACCTTCCCACTATCCCAAAATATACCTCCTCAACCGAGGGACATTATTGTCTTCCATTATCAGTAAATTTGGAAAATAAACAAATTTGAGAGCGAAAATCCCCCACCAACAATAAATTTCTACAACCTAAGTTCATCATCCGTCGACCGCGTCATCGGTGTGGAAGGACGCGACTTAAGCATTAAAATGCATACGTTCACTAATCATTATACATCGATACCAAATTACATGCCCAAAATTCCAAAAAGATCGCAAAAGATAAAAACATGTACGCCCGCGGTGTCAAATACTTTCCTCATATTGACCGGAACTTTGGTAACAAAACTTGCTTACTGCCCTGATTGAAAGTTGAAACCTGTCTACACGCGAAGGAAAACATAGGATAAAGTAACTAACCTCAAGGTTTTGCATTATGTATCTTCGTGGTGTCTAATACTTTCCCTATGTCGATCTGAACTTTGGCAACAAAACTTGGTTATTGTCCTGAGTGAAAGTTTAAACCTGTCCACACGTGAAAGAAAAACATGGGATAAAAGAGAGGGAAATGAAGTTTCTTATAGATATGACTTACAGTGCCCTTATTTCATTAGTCCTAACATGAAGTTAATAATGATTAGCCGCTTCTCAATTTTGCAGGTATGTGTTTCCTAAATTTCCGGACCAAGTACTTTTCACAATCAAACAGTTTCTCGAATAACATTTCAAAGGTTCCTTTATTCTAACACGAAACAAATGATTTGTACCGGTTTCTATGTTCTTTTTCATTCAACACCTTGGACAAAACCGGTACCTGGACAAAAACTCCAAGGTACTATCGTGCATCCGGAGGGGGTAAAAAAGGGGGGAGGGAGATTTGGGAACGGTCACACACATGACACATGATTGCCTCAGATTCCCACAAACAAGACGCAGGATCCTCCAGGATTTCGTTGCGAGGCAGTCTGAAGTTGTCAAACTCGGATGTGTCACCTTGGACAGGTTCTTGGGATTGACAGCAGGGATCTACTGATCATTTAAATGATGAACGGAAAAGAGAGAGAGAGCAAATCATCCGGAATTTGCGTTTCAAAAACAATATCAGGTTGCCTTAAAGTGATAAATATGATGCGCGCAAAATAAACAGAACAGAATTAGTTAACATCCTCATTACATGGGTTTTCCCTAAGAAAAATCGCAATCCAAATAAATTAAGTGCTTTTCATAATGCTTTAATTTCACACATTTATTTTTCACACATCGTTACAAAGATCATAAAGATTTTACATCTAATATTTTACCGATATCTGTTAAAATTACTCACATCATTACAATTGACTCTATTTACAGAGATAAATGACGAATTTGGATGATTATTACTATTCCTTCTATTAATATCCCTCGAGTAATTCCCACTTGGAAAATTACTACTCCTACCTGAAAGGTTGTTACGCCACCCACCACCCAACTGATACCCGCTAGGTCCCTTAAAACGATTATTATTGCTTTTACGATAATAAAGTTCCTTTGGACCAACCTCACTCCCGCAGTTCTTGTAAATATTTTTCTCCTGTCCGCCATTCCTTTCGGTAAACGGTTTCCTAGTAACATCATTCACATTCATCTCATTGGTCCTGCCATCAGGAATTACCTCACTCTGCTCATTCTCATCTTTCATAACCTCCCGTTCCTTATTCGTAGCCCTCAGATCCTTATCCAAGGTCCTCTTATCCTTCGAGTCAGTTCCTTTCCCGTCCAAACCGTCATTACCTAATCTACCCTGCTTTTCATTCCTGCTGATTCCGCAGGCTATCCCCCCATCATATCCACCACACACCGGTTCATGATTTCCGATCATACCCCCGGTAGCAACGTTGCTGTCATGATTGCCATTAACATCATCAATCGCAAGCATTGCATCATCAAAAACATAATCTTCATCAAAGTTAAAATCATCATCACTGCCGCAAGCAAACTGGCACCCAACCGGTGGGATGTCCATGTGTTCCACCCCAGCCATGTTTAAGCTTTTGAAGGTTGAATAATACTCATTCGCACTTACATCGCTGGAAATCATTTTGTTAGTAATCGATGACACCACGTTCAGCCATTTCTCAATATCAACTGATTGCCTTTCCTTATCCGCTACTGCTAATTTCCACAAGGCTTCATTTTCTTTCGCATAAGCTATCATATCCGATGATTTTCTACCCACCAAAAAGTCAACACAAATCTTAAACACTTCATCCGACCTCACCGATTTCAGAATTCGTCTCTCCTTAGATATTAACATATTTAGAAACGTAAGCTTTCTTTCCAAGCCTTTGATGTCTAAGTCCATCTTAGTCTTGTACACATTATGCTGAAAACCCAAGATCCCTTCTTTATCACAAAATGGTTGGTCAAGCATTCCTGAAATCAGACCGTTTATCGACATGTCACGCTCCAAGATAGTATTCCTTTCAATTCCTCTCTTCAATATAGTGATTTTACACCCATTAAAAGCGGTGATGGATTGCATCTTTAATATCCTACCCACCGATTTGATGATGACTTTCATCACGTTGTACGATCCATTGCCAGTGCCTAATTCATTCTTCAACGTCTCGAAAAAGCCATCATTCTGTAAAAATGTATAACCTAAGCTGACATTCCAAAACATTTCAATAAAATAAACAAACGAAACATGAAAAACGTTATAATTCGGACATAAAATTTGCTTAATTCATTTGATCAATTCCTTTGCCAATTTACAATCACGATTGTTTCTAAACCTG
>CM055403.1:95960241-95992167 GCA_029228625.1 Pseudolycoriella hygida
CTCTCAAAGGAGGCAAGATTTATTTACAAAAACCGTTTATTTCGCAAGGGAAAAACTTACATGTAGCCACAGAGAGCAAGAGCTTAAATTTCACAAATAGACACCCCGGAGGTGGTTTTAGCATATTCTCTTGAAAGTAAGTGCTACTCAAACACCGTCAATAAATACGATTCTTAAAGAAAAAAGTACACTCCTGAATACCTAGACTTGATGCAGTTTATGGAGATATTTTTGAGCTAGTCGTCTCACTTTTTTATTGCGTAATTGTTCGATGCGCACTATCTATCTCGATGTATGATAGTGATTCCAACAAATTATATCTTTATTGAAAGGACTATGGGTGTAGAAGAAAAACTAGCCTAATAATGAAAATTCTAGATGAGTTTGTTACATTTAGAACCAAAACATATGCAAGGGACGTATCAGAATAGATGTGGAAAACAGAGTTACAAAAAATTGCCTCAGGGGGTGTTCCACAAGTTGATGGTGTACTTTGTTACAACTTTACTGAAAATCTCCAATGCATTCATCAGCAATTGTAGTTCGTTCATGCAGTAGATTGATCTTTCCTCTACTGCATGGATTTACTGGATCTTGAATCCGAAGTACGGAGCCTTCAGGAAGTTGCAACAAGTGCATTTTCGGTTATGAAGCCTGGGATCAAAAAATGATGTTAGGAAATGTTAGAGCCAATAGCGAGTACTTTATGGTAAAATATACACCAGGCTGCGTACTTTGTCATGATCAAAGGTCAATAAGAAGACAGCCTGTTGTAAAAAATTGAAGAATATCCTTATGATGGCATTGACGAGTTGATACAACGCACCAATTTTCATATTGACACCAGGCTGCGTTCTTTTTCATGGTCAAGGTCGCATTAGGGAAAGCCAGGTGTCAAAATGAAAAGTATTGCGCCGCCGACCTTAGGACCGACGTTAGGCCCTACGTAGAGGTCTCGGACACAAAGCAACATAGCAAAAAAAAATGTTTTTTGGTTAGGGGTCGTGCACATATGACGTCACGTTTGCCATAAAAAATGAGTATCCATTAAATCGGTCATAACTTAGTCAAGACAGCAAATTCTGTTTATAGGACTCTGGCTACCCCCCCAAATAGGGGGAGTTTGGAGTTATAGACTTTGTGGATTTTATAGCAAGCGTGACGTCATGTCATATGTTTACGACCCCTTAGACCGACCTGAGGCCCACTTAAGCCCTAATCGCAGGCACCGGGCCCAAATTTGTTTTTGAATATAATTCGGTACTCGGTTTCCTTTCAAATAGAAAAAGAAGCAATTAAATCGGTTAGGATTTACAAGATTTACAAATATGTTGGGCCCCAGTAAAAACTCAGATTTAGGATCTTGGCTGAGTCCAACGGCTTCTGATCGAAATTTTTTTCCCATAAAATTTGAGTCATTCCTAGGTCATTCAATTAAAAAAAAAAAAATTGAAAATCGGAAGAGATTTAATCGAGTTATGTACAAAAACACGTAGGGCCCTAGCAGATACTCGTTTTTAGTACCCTAGCTAAGTCCAAGGGCCCAATCTCATAAAAAATTGTTGGGCTTTTATAGACCCATCGATTACAAAAATAATTTTGAAAATCGGTAGAGATTTACTCGAGTTATGTACAAAAAACTCGTTTTTAGTGCCCTAAGGTTCCACGGGGATGGCGAGGATGTTTGAAAACGACTTCTTCTGCCCAAACTTGTGATCGGATGTATTTCATATGTTCACAGAAAATGTTCAGGGCTTCATTACTTTCACAATGCATACCAAAAAGGCTCAAGAACAAACATTTCATTGAACAAAAAAATCAATTTTTTTGACAAAAATTTTTTTTTCCTCCTTGCAGCAGAAAAGTGCTGAAGAGGTTTTTACGCGTATTGATAGAGGGCATGGCCACCGATTTTTGTGTGAGGTTAGTTTTGCTACACACCGTTGCTGCAAGTTGGAATTAGCCTTTGAAATTTTGCCATATTTTCACCAATAACAGCCGAAGCTGGTGCCGCTGTCAACAATTAACTCAACCAAAAAACATTTCTTGTACACAATATCAGCACTTTCCATCAACTTCTTTCTGAGAAATAATTATCAAATCAAATCACATAGAAAGAGTGTTAAAAACGCTATAAATTACTAATTATAAACGGCTAATGTCCGTCTGTTTATCTATCTATGTGTCTATCTATTTATGTGTCTATCTATTCGTCTATAAGTCTGTCTGTCACGATCCCGTTATTTTTTCGTTTAATTGCGTTTACACTGGCGAAGAAAAAAAAAATACTTTTTGATATGTTGTTGGGGATGGTGTAAAACGTCGAGAAAACATGTTCCGGGGTTAGATATTGTTCTGAAATAAGGGAGTTATGGGTTATGGGGAAATTGAAAATCGTCCAAAAGTCAGTCAAGATGACGTCTTCGAGATTTGGTCGGGGAAAACTGTTAAAATTTTGGGGTTTCCTCACTTTGTTGTTAGGGAACTTTTGTTGTTGGACAAAGTAGAGATAATTTTTGAGTGCCAATCGATAGTGGAGGCTTGGAGCAACAAATTTGCTGAACAATGTTGGGTGAAAAAGTTTCATACTACCGAGCTATAGGTCATTATTTGGCGATTTTGTCCAGAGCTGGAGCACTTACTAACCAATATCTCGGCCGGTAGTTGCTGGAATGAGGCCAGTGAGGTGTCACATGAAAGGTTTCGACAGTGTGAAGGTAGTGGAATTGGGTTGAAGGAAATCGGTTGAGCGGTTTGGTGTCCAGGGTCGGTCAAAGGAGGCAAAAATGGACAAAAATTTGCTCCGCTGCCCGAAAATTATTGAAAAAAATGTTTTGATATGTTGTCGGGTATGGTGCAAAACGTCGAGAAAACATGTTCCGGGGTTAGATATTGTTCTGAATAAGGGAGTTGTGGGTAAAAAACGGGACATAATTGAAAATCGGCTAAAAGTCAGTCAAGATGTCGTCTTAGAGATTTGGTCGGGGAAGTGTCAGAGTAGGATGCGTAGCAAGTGCAACGCTGAATACGGGAAACGTTGAATACGGGGTAAGTGGAATACGGTGAACGTTGAATATGGGGGAATTGGAATACGGGGGAAGTGGAATACGGGGAACGTTGCATACGTTCCACGGAGGAAGTGGAGTACGGGGGAAGTTGAAACATTACGCATCATTATTTAAAACGAAAAAAAATATGGCTCTCTGAATAGACAACACGCAAAAATGATAAAGCCTGCGTAGCCCCTAGGGGCGGGGGTTTCGACTACGTAACCTACCCTTTAATGTTAAAGCGAAAATGATAAAGCCTGCGTAGCCCCTAGGGGCGGGGGTTCGACTAGTATTGTATATCCGCATTTTATCAGCGTAGGGTTTGGTCATCTCTATGATGTTTTGAACATCTGGGTATCGCTGAAACCGCGGGCAGCTGCGCAAATTCAAAATTAAAATATCAATCTGATCCAGGCCATTAATTCTGGCCATAAATGTCATTCTCATAATATTTATTACAGGGTATTAGACAGTACTCGCCAAAAAGTTGCACCTGGATGACAATAATCTGAATTAGACCCATTGTTATCATCATCCCGTAGGTAATAAAATATTTAGCCAGACCATTAATCTGAATCTGGACCATTGTTATCGCCAACTCAAAGGTAATAAATTATTTACCCACAGACCATTAATGTCAACTTCCCCTATTGTCCCATACTGAAGAAAAGTGCTCAAAACCCATTAATTTCACCCCTCCATTGTTATCACCCCTCATCAGGTAATAAATCATTTAGTCACACCCCATTAATTTTTAAACAGTACTTGCCAAAAGTGATAATAACTCTTCTCACAGCAGATGCATTTATCTCTGCATTCAAACGCTTCACTAGTCGACGAGGTCATGTTTCCGATATTTACACTGATAACGGCTCTAATTTTGTAGGCGCGAATGAAATACTTACAGAAGAACATCGTCAGGCTATGCTGGACCGAGAAATATCATTCGCCGAACTACTAGCAAATGACGGTGTCACCTGGCATTTTAGCCCCCCCCCCCCCCCAGCGCTCCGCACTTCAATGGTTTAGCAGAAGCGGGAGTTCGATCTATGAAGTATCATTTACGTCGCATCGTTGGAGTATCGTTCTTGCGTATGAAGAGCTGTACACTGTACTATGTAAATTTAAAGTGTTTTAAATTCACGTCCAATTATGTCCTTAACAGATGACTTTTCTGACTTTACAGTTCTCACTGTACAGTTCTCAAATGGTCGACCGAATACCTCACGACATTGCAACAAAGGCAGAAGTGGCCCACGAAGACAGAAAATTTAACAAGTGGGCAATTGGTTATCATACGACAGGATAACTTACCTCCCGCTAAGTGGTTACTTGGTCGTATAGAGAACATTCATCCAGGCAAAGATGGCTTAGTAAGGGTGGCTACGGTGCGTTCGCAAAATTCGGTAATGAAAAGACCTATCGTCAAACTATGCCTACTGCCATCGCAGCAAAATGCCGAGGTCCCGATACAACCTCAGCTAAATTGATTCACCAAGGTTCCGGAGCAGCGAGTCATACGCGCTGCGGAAACAAAACGTATGCATTGAAGTAGTAATCGGAGGAAATGCTGATTACTTTGGTGTTTTCAATTTAACTGTGGTTGGCACGGAGGATGTTTGGAACGGGACAACTACAGCAGAAATACCCTAAATTCTTTCGTTAAGTTTTACGTACAATTACATTGTTCTTTCATGTATACGTGTATTGTACTTACTTTAGTTCGCCTATTTTATCATCGATCATTCGATGTCAGACGAGCATAAGCACTAGACGTGTATTCTGAATTATAACATTTTTTTTTTATATTAAATTGAATTTATCAGTTCTAATAAAACGTGAAATAATTAAGAAACTTTTGCGTTTTCATCCTATGGAAAGAAAATCATACAGTCCAATAAAACTCGAAAAATTACAATTTAAATGCTGGGAACGCCAATAACATTGACAAGTTTATATTTCTTACATTGGCTTATTTCTATTTGTCCTTAGCTCTACGAGTGTGAAGTTTGCGGTCCGAGCGAAGAGAGGTCCGTAATCGCACGAGTTTAATTATTTGTTCATAAATAGAAAATATGGCAGATATTCCTTTATTATAATGGATGATGAACTATCAAAGTGAACAGTTTTTATATGAAAATAAAAATAAAACAGTGAATCCTCGTTTCAACGGAATGCAGTGAATTTGCAATGATTAATATAAATTGAAAAATATTGCTGTTGATATAAATGAACAGAATTTTAAAAATCTAAATAGTCTAAATTCATGTAATCACTCTTCGGATGAACAAAGAAGTTAAATGATTGAAATTCATAAAGTATTTCACTTTTCCTTGATCGTGTACTATCAATAGATGATATGGAGTTTGATCGAAAAGCTGACAAACTCCATATCATCTATTGAACAAAGAAGTTTTGTGACCGTGTGGTCATTTCCAACAAATGTTAACTTTCATACTTACTCCCTTCCCTCGAAGTTCTGGTTTCATATTTTCGCTTTCACCCCGTGGTATGAAGTTTGTTATTTTTGTTGTTCTTTCGGTGCTGATAAAAACTATTTTCACTAAATAATTGCATAATCTTCCTCTGGCCTTCCCAAACCCTGCCTATCAACGAAAAATTATTCGAAATACATATTTCCGAGTAAGAATCGATTTAATTGAGAAATGCATGGAGAATGTCTCCATATGAATTTTAAATCTTATTATATGGCTACTGTCACTGCCACCATGCCAAGACAACTATGAAATGAAAATATTCAATTCCATTTGTTATACTTGGTATTTAATTGAATGAAATATAATTTAAAAAATAAATTGAACTGTGTTCTTGTAGTATGGTATGCTTCTCTTCATTATAATGAAAAAGTAAAAAATCAGTCAAGGGATCTGACCCACCCAAAAGGTGGGACCTAGTTTTTTAAATTGAAAGTATTATTCATTCCTAACATTTCCCTTATTTATTATTTTAATTAGTTTGTCACTACCTGATGTAGTCGTCGCGGTCTGGCGCTAGGAAAAGTTGGTTACACTTTGTTCTTCAATGGGCTCCCATGATTCCGACAGCGTGCGGAAACACGATGTAAGTCAAAAAACGTTCGCTGCGGACTATTCTAAACGGATTTCATTAACCTTGCCTGAACATGACACTTTTTATCAGGGACCCATTTAGATTCGTTTTAACTCTGGTGCCCCAAACTTTTCGAAACTTTAATTTTTTCACACATTTTTGGACCACGCTAATATCCAGTAATGCTTCAGAAAGCGTCTCGATATGTTTCGAAACCGCTTAAAGGAATTTTAAAGGTCATGCTAACTTTGGGGTATATCCCCGAATCTTGGAGAGAGACCAATCAGCCTCACCTCGATCGTCATGAAAGTGTTGGAAAGGTTATGTGACAGGTACATACATAAGGGATGTAATTCTGGAGGTCAAGCCCCTGCATAAGAATCAGCATGCTTATCTATCAGGTAAATCTGTTGACACTGCTATGCATGAGGTGGTACACGACCTGGCTGCGTTTATATAGACCTGGAGGGAGCTTTCAATAAGGTGACATTTAGAGCTATAAATGCAGCCTTGAGGAGGTTTGGAGTGGGAAGGACTGGACGCTGATCAGATGGATTATGGCTATGCTCAGTAACAGATTGCTTACAGTCAATCTACTGGGTGTCTGTAGGACAGGATTCGTCGATCGGGGGTGTCCACAAGGAGGAGTGCTGCCACCGATCCTGTGGAACATGACGGTAGACGATCTCCTGTCAAAGTTGAATGCATCAGGATATCTAGCAATAGGATACGCCGATGACATTGCAATCTTGATCTCGGGGTCTTTTGAGGGAGTTCTTGTGCAGCTGATGCAGGGGGCTTTTCGCCTGGTGGAAGGGTGGTGCGTAGAATCGGGATTACCTGTAAACCCTGATAAAACCGGACTCGTGCTGTTCACGACTAGAAGAAAGGCTTCTGCATTCGCGATGCCGAAGCTCTTTGGGAAGCAGCTGGTGTTGGCTAAGAAGGTGAAATACCTAGGAGTGGTGCTAGACAAGAAGCTGACATGGAAGGACCATAGAGCGGAGAGGGTCAGCAAAGCGGTCAGAGTTTTCTGGAGGTGTCGTATTGCATTTGGTAAAAATTGGGGGCTGCGACCCTCAGTCTTATACTGCATACATATTTACAGGTTGATGGAATGGCAATCATTCAGGAGCCGGGGATGTCTATTTGAAGCCAAAATCTTCAAAATTTCACCAGAAACTTTAGAGAAAATCAAAAAAAAAAAAAAATCGCAAACTTTGAAGTTTTCGCGGTAGAATTTCCGAGAAAAAGTTTTTGGCAAAATTAGTTTCAAATAAACATTCCGTAATGCCACTGATCCCAATCCTAAACATCGACGAACAAGAAATTTCAATGTTGACCTGGGGGCTGAGGGAATTACTACCAATGGTACCAAAATTGACCACTTCGAATCATTTATTTTTGATATTTAAAAAAAGTTCTTTTGGCTAAAATTACGGTTACTTTCAACACTAAATCATTTATTGTGTCCCCTTCTAAATTTTAATTTAATTCGAGTTGGTTAAATATTGCCAACAAAATTCGAAAGCAGTTCCTACAAGCCTTAAAAAAATCGAAAAATTACAAAATTTAAATTTTTTTATTATTGACCTCATTATTGACTTCAATCATCTATTGAAATTCACGCATGCTCTAGACAAAGGCACGAAAGTAAAAAATAATAAATGTTACCGACGGTTACCGTAACTGTGTGGGAAAGTTTCCGTAACTTACCGAGTTTCCTATCAAAACCAAAGTTACGAAATCATATTTCTCCTAAGATATTGAATATTATGTTTTCAGGGATGTGTGGGAAATGAGTGGAAAAACAAGATTTTTCCTAAATTTCTAATGTTTTCTTAGTTTTACCATATATAAATTTTGAAAAATAAGTGTTGAAGAGTTTACAGTCTCGTGCTTTCTTTTTAGCTGCCAAAATTTAGCCATTCACTTTTGCCAATACAAAAAAAAAACATTGAAAAAGAGATAATCTTGAAAACAGCTGAATATTGAGAGTAAATAAATTTTAAACATTCTGTTAGAAGCTGTTGATGTTACAAGACCCCGGAAATATTTACAAAAATCATAGGATACGTCGCTTTTTCCTGTTTAGTTCTTTAACTATTCTCTAAATTCATGATGTGCGTGTGAATGAATATTAACAAGACCTGCAAAGCCTCTATTTGTAGTAATTTTCTTCTTTTTTTTCAAAAAATCCTTAAATTGTTCATGTTCTTGCAAGTGTATTAGCCCAGTTAGCGCAATAGATCGAAACTTCATCATTTTTCCTAGATTTCGACTATATTTTTCAATGGTTTGTTGTACATTACGTACAGTAAATTCTAACATAACTCTTAGACGAAATGAAAGTAATAAGTTTTCAGAAAAAGTAGTGGCTGCCATTAGTGGATTTCACATTTCCGCAAATGTCATGCAGTTAGATAGACGAAGTTTTATTTAATTTTCTGTGATTTTACTAATTTTACGATTTTCTTGGAAATATTTTAATGGGTACTATTTAAATGTCAAGTTAAAAATATTTATTTGTCAAGTTAAAAAAACAAAATATTTTTTTGTCAAGTTGCAAACTTTTTACTACGCCCCGACAGAACACTATGTACAAGGAAAATATGTTTTGGTACACTGCTTACGTAACGTGACGGCGTTCCACCGCACGTAACATATTTCTATTCACATAAATGCAATATACATAATAATAATTATTCAAATTAACCCGCGCGTAACGTTATCCACACCAGTAGGGACATCTTTTAAGATACTATTGTACTAGTTAATGGCTATAATAAAACTCAGGAAATTGAATCAACGGATTTTAAGACCGCCAATTTATACGTAAAATAGAGAGTTAAGTGGGGGGGGGGGGGAAGATCTTCTCTGACGAGGATCTTAAATTAAACATTACCTTTTTACTTTCGACCGTCCTGAGAGACGGAAGTATCATTTTAAGCTCTTAGTTTTGCTTTCGAATATCAAAGAAGATAAAAGTATTTTTACTAAATTAAATATCATCATCACGCTTATCCTAGACGGAAAGCATAGAATTGTTCAAGTTTAAATTGTTGTAAATAAAACCAAGACAATTGCAAGCTGTTAATATAATTGCGATAAATAAATTCATCGATAAATCATAAGAAGAAGCGTCTGGCTTATTATTACAAATACATTCGAGTGGCGTTGGTAATACTCAGTCATAATTACGATCGAAACCTTTGAAACCCTTTTGTGGATAGATCATATGCATTTCGAACCTTTTGCCAAACTCGTAATCAGATGTTTCCCATATTCATATTGCTCTTATGGGAAATGCCCGCTTCGTCACTTGGTACTCAATTTGCACACGAATCGTAAGAAGAAGATTAGTATTTTGGGGAGAAAACCGTGAGTCTTTTACATTGAGAAATAGCCATTCAGATCATAGAAAGTGTATATAATTTTTGTGAAGTGTGGACAACGTCATAAATAATATTATCATTCCATTCTTCATATATTTTGTCACATATTTCTAAGGATTGTTATATCCACTCATTTGGATATCCCAATTCATTGTCAACGCTCCCTCCTTTCTGTCGAGCCAGGAAAGGATCAAAGGGAGCAGTTGTAATCTCAACCGGGATGTTCCTGGTACCAAATTTAAAAAAAAAAATTAAAAGAAATCAATTTTAAATCATTTAAATTTTATCATATCCCTAAATCAGCTAGCCGATTGCTAGTGGAACAAATTATTTAAAATTACGCCGCGAAATATTTAATCAATACAAAGAAAAAAAATTTATTACCAAATTATTCATCAAATTAAGTTACATATTTAGATCGAAAAATCGTTATAATCATTCCCGTTATCAAGCCACATTAACGCGCCAACATTATTATTTTGAATTGCAAGTGAAATTAAATTGATCAAGTGATAAAAATACATCAAATCAATTGAAGATTTCAAGCTTACCTACAATTAAAAATCATTTATTCTTTTTGCCCTTACTCGATTCATGCGCGCATAAATTTAGGCGTTTAAATATTGGTCATACAGTTTCTCACATACAAGTTCATTGACCGACCTCGTCAATGAAATGCAATATTTTTGGTACTAATAATTTGAAAGTAAAATAAATATCTGTATGCGTTCGGAGCTTAAACAATATTTCGCATACAGTTGATGAGAATATCTACATGTTTATATTGAAATAAAGAAAATTTTGAGTTGTTTATTTTGATTAATCGCTAAAGAGTTTATATTAATGTCAACTATTGCCGCTCTTAATTCGAAAAAGTATGTAATCGCGTTATTGCATATTCAAGACATTCATGTTGCATTTAGTGAATGGACATGAATAGAACAATTATCAAAGAAGTATACATTCAAACACTCTTTGAATGTTACAAGTTAGTTTAAATAAGATGAGTGCACATTCATTTTAAAAAGGGATCAACTAGGGGAATGTTCTTGTTTAGAGTAGTAGGATATGTCGGACACATAGTGACCATCCAACGGGGAAAGGGACCGTCTAATGGAAATGTTCAAACCGATCTATATGAAACTCCTGAACAAGAATGGTTCGCCCGGCGTTGATCGAGAAAAATTATTTGTTTGCATCTTCTCACATTTTCATTTTTTTTACCAACCAGAACGGATTTTCTTACTAGTCCGAGATCAGTTGGATATAAATTCCATATTTTTTTATTATTTTATTCTTATATTTTTATTGGGGGCTCAGCCAAAAGCGATTCTAGTTATATCATCATTCCATTTCTATCCATTACATTATACAACTAATAATGTCTAATTCCTTAGACGATTATTATCGATTCGAATATATTCCTCTATATCACGAGAAGCAGCCTTGTCCTCCATCCAAACAAGAGGAGAATTATTATGACTCTCTCTTCGACGAAAGAAGAGCACGTGAAGAGATCGAAATTATCCGACACGACATAAATCTTTGTTTAAAACATTTATATACCTTGCCTTCCGCCGAGGTCGTAAATGATATTTACAACCGACTCGAAGGCTCAATCAAAGATCTGCATGACGTCAATCAAAGATGCCATGGCTTCTTTGAGAAGTACATAAAAATAGTAAGAAAACATATCTCCGAATCCTTCCTCGCCTATCAGGATCGATTGTCTCTCGCTGAGAATAAACCTCAAACTTTCGAAAGCAAGGCAGAGACGAATGATCGCATAGAGATAGACGACCACGAACTTTCCATTTGGAGAGAAGGAAAACAAATGGAAAGCGAAGTACTCCAGCTGTTAACTTATTCAATGGAGGTACGATCCTTTTCCGAACTAGAATTCATCAAAGAAAAATTGCATTACCTTTTGCACACACTAGATCAGTGTCAACAAAATTACGGTTCCTTATTCGATTTCGTTGACGATCTAATAAACCACTCTACTCGGAAAATTCGGCAAGCCGAGGAGAACTTCCGTAAATTTCTTGAATTCAATTCGAACCGGACATCTCGAAGTTAGAATTTAGCGATTCTGATGACGATTACCTCGAAGATTTTACTCCATCCTTAATAATATCTGACAATCCATCCTTTCTCCGACATGCCAAACCACCTGAAACGAATGAAGACTTCCTTCCCTTCATTCGATACTTGTTCAACATCTCCGAGAGTCGAGAAAGATACCCATGACTTGAGACCATTATTCAAACATGACAACATCAAATGTTCTTATGACCAGTATGTGACCTTCATCAGATATCTGTTCAAAACCCCTCTTGAAAATAACTTTTCTGAGGATGCCATAAATGACATCGAGCAGTTATTCGTCACGTATGAGGAAAACTTTGAGCGATCCTCATCGCATCAAACTAAACACCCTGATCCTGTTCCCACAAAGCCCATATTCGTCATATTCGTTATAACCAATCAATCTCAATTCATCACATATTTTCCGTCCTTTAACGTCAATATCCTAGGCGTTCCCAAAAGAGCAGCGACTATAATACACTTCGTCGTTAGAAATTTATTGAATATAAGTAAGCGATTTACAAAGCCTCGCTTGTTTTCCACCCGAACGAGCTGCCTTAAAGGGAAGGTGAAGCAAAGGTCTTCATAAACATGACATCTTCCAAAACATTGAAAATATCCATGCCAGACCCCATTATTCCCAACAAGGACCTTCCTTAAAATTTCACTATAATACAGACTTTAAGTTACAAAATTCTTAAACAGTTAAATTTAATAGATAAACAGTAAGCTATGTCAAAGTCCTGACAAGACTTAAACTATAAAATAAGTTGATCAAACAACACTTATTTTACCAGAACATTAATCTTAATACGTCAAACCTAAAGCTATGCCAAGGCTCTGACGAGGCCTTAACACTAAAACGCGATTAATGATCCGCGAAAGATTAAACAGACATAAGCTTCAGTCAAGAATTCACAAAGCTATGTCACTGCAAATAAATCTTATTACATGCCTTAACCCATAAATGCGTCGAGAAATCCGCATTATTAACGGGACACCATAAAATCATTATTAGACATAGGTTAGTTATAAGTTAGTCATAAGATAAAATAGGTATAAGCAGAATAAATTAGAATAAATTTAAAGAAAAATTAGATTAAGTTAAAAATTAGGCAAAGTTAGATTAGATTAGATAAGTAAGAGATAGGTTAAGTTAGATAAGTAAGAGTTAAAATAAGTTAGAAGAGAGTTACAATCTCAACGGAAAAACATATCAAGTGCCCCACGGATAAAAACCGGGCACGCGAATCAGATGATTCGCAAAAATTAAAATTTACACCTAAAATTATACCAACATTACGCTCCCTAGTATGCACTAAGGATAACGTTTGGCATACAAGAATAATTTTAGGGTTAAATCGTCGCACCATACGAAAGAAAGTTAAAATTTAAAAACATCGTAAATAGTGCCAACGGAAAAATTAAAAATAAATTTCCGTCAACGGAGAACTAGCATTCTTACAGAACGTTGTATCAAATCCAACTTAATTTTTCACACAATTTTGCCCCAGGTACAAGCCCCAATGGTTGTCAAAAATTAGAAAAATCAAGAAAAATTTGAAATAAAAATAAACATTTACTAGTTCATAAGAAAAAGAAGGCAAATCGCTCAATAAAGTATCCGCCTAAAATAGATCGCAAAAGTCGCGAAAGTCATTGACACAGGGTTAAAATTCATAGATTTATTGTAGACAAAAATGTGTGACTTTTCCAAAGCGGTAAAGTGCTCTTATTGGGAAAGAAATTGTCTTATTGCAAGCTCACCAGTTAAAGCCCCATCGAGTAAGAATACCCCATAGGAAGCTAGGATCGCAGCTAACAATAAAACAATTCGTTTTAATAATTAATTCGTAACGAAAACACTAAAAATATTTAAGCATTTCCAAAGAAAAACATCGAAATTAAAGCAAAAACTAAAATTTCGATTCAACACAAATCACGACCAAAACTAAACAAATTTTTCAAAAATAGTAAAAACAACACATTGTACCAACAAATATTGCAACAAGAAAACGTAAACAAATAAACAAGGTAATTAGCCTTATCAGAAAAATTAAAGAAATCTGACAAGGAAAAGTTGTAAATCATACATTTCCCGAAACGATCACCGTTTAGTAAAAACCGTAGCTCGCAGGTAAAAATGTATGACCAATATTTAAAATTGAAAAATTCGTCAAGTTTAAACAAAAATAAGCATGAAAATCTTCAATGCTAATTTATCACCCGAAAATGTCTTTTCTAAATTAAATAAAATAAAATCACAACCACATTATGCAAGGCCAGGTAAATAAAGCCAGCATTGCAGCGGTATGTTTTAATAAACATTATGACCTGCGCTAAGTTGCAATAATACTTAGGCAAAGTCATACGCGCATAATGTGAGAAAATGTCTCATAAATTTTCCTCAGTAAATAACACACAAAAATTTAAAGAAGACATTCATGCAAAACTTAAAAATAAAATCAAAATCTTCACAAATTTATTATCTTCATAAAAAAAAAAAATCGTATAACGACAGAGTTTCATTAGTAAAACAAGTTCCACTAACAAAACTCTAGCTCATGTCTAGGGGAATGTAACGTGACGGCGTTCCACCGCACGTTACATATTTCTATTCACATAAATGCAATATACATAATAATAATTATTCAAATTAACCCGCACGTAACGTTACCCACACCAGTAGGGACATCTTTTAAGATACTATTGTACTAGTTAATGGCTATAATAAAACTCAGGAAATTGAATCAACGGATTTTAAGACCGCTAATTTATACGTAAAATAGAGAGTTAAGTGGGGGGGGGGGAAGATCTTCTCTGACGAGGATCTTAAATTAAACAGTACCTTTTTACTTTCGACCATCCTGAGAGACAGAAGTATCATTTTAAACTCTTAGTTTTGCTTTCGAATATCAAAGAAGATAAAAGTATTTTTACTAAATTAAATATCATCATCACGCTTATCCTAGACGGAAAGCATAGAATTGTTCAAGTTTAAATTGTTGTAAATAAAACCAAGACAATTGCAAGCTGTTAATATAATTGCGATAAATCATAAGAAGAAGCGTCTGGCTTACTATTACAAATACATTCGAGTGGCGTTGGTAATACTCAGTCATAATTACGATCGAAACCTTTGGAACCCTTTTGTGGATAGATCATATGCATTTCGAACCTTTTGCCAAACTCGTCATCAGATGTTTCCCATATTCATATTGCTCTCATGGGAAATGCCCGCTTCGTCACTTGGTACTCAATTTGCACACGAATCGTAAGAAGAAGATTAGTATTTTGGGGAGAAAACTGTGAGTCTTTTATATTGAGAAATAGCCATTCAGATCATAGAAAGTGTATATAATTTTTGTGAAGTGTGGACAACGTCATAAATAATATTATCATTCCATTCTTCATATATTTTGTCACATATTTCTAAGGATTGTTATATCCATTCATTTGGATATCCCAATTCATTGTCAACGCTCCCTCCTTTCTGTCGAGCCAGGAAAGGATCAAAGGGAACAGTTGCACTTAAAGCGGGTTAATATGGAATAAGGGATAAAAATACATATTGTAAAATCAAAATGTCCAACTTGACAAAAAAACAAAATAACTTGACAAAAAAAACTTGACAAAAATGAATTTTTAACTTGTGCCAATAAATAGTTCCCTATTTTAATCAACTGACTTCTAATTTCTTCCATAATCATTCAGTTTTATAAGTCTGGACTAGTCCTTTCCAAATAGCCATAATTTGTCGAAATTGGGCTATTTTTTGATGACGTTTGAGGAAATTTTCTGTTAATTTTATCAATTTTTGCATATCACCATAAAACTCCAAATTTTTCAAGACTTTTCGAATTAAATGAAAGTAGGGAAAATTCATAAAAAGTCGGAAACTACGAAAATTGAAGTTTTTAGCGCTTTCTTCCTGTTTTTGTCTTTCTTGGCCTCCAAATTTCTTCAACAGCTAAAGACTTCCAAGAATTTGGACAAAATTTAGATGATGTTTTAGCAAATTTTCGTTGATTTCCTTTATTTTTGTAGCGCTTTTGGTGCTTTTTTTCTAAAAGTCTCGTTTGGTTGACGCCAAATTTCCTCAAATTTTATAGAGTTTGATAGAAATTAACAAGATCTTTCTAAAGAGCCACCACATGTTGAGATTTGACAACTTTTCGATGAAATTTGGGTCGAATTTGGCGTTTTTAGCGCTTTTTTGCAAATATTCTTTTCCATTAGTATACAATTTCCTCAAATTTCATCCTATTTCCTAGAATTAGTCAAGATCTTTCCAACGAGGCCTCTCTCAATGATTTTGGACAACTTTCAGATGAAATATTAGGAAATTTTCTGTAAAATTCATCTTTTTTGTAGCGCTTCTGGTAGCGCTGTAGCGCTACAAAAATGCCCAAATTTCATTTTTTTTCCTAGATTTCAATGAGAACTTTCCAACGAGCCATCACACGTCAAAATTGATAAAAGTTTAGTTACTTTTTGGAGGAAGTGAATATTGTCAATTTTAGGAAATTTCCTACCCAACTTCCTAAGCCTTACGTAATTTCCTCATATCTCCGAATGGAACGGTCCAGGTTGCGTGATGATACTGCAAATTTCATCCAAACTATCCATTTTCCTCGCAATTTGTCAGGAAAATGGAAAGTTTGGAGGAAATTTGGGATGTTACTACGCAACCCACCTATGTCAAATTTGATCATATTTCCTAAAACAAGCACTAGGAAATAAGATGAAATTCGATGTGATTTGGACCGTTCCATCCGGAGATATAAAAATTTACGTAAGGCTTAGGAAGTTGGGTAGGAAATTTTCATAGAAATTTCATAGGAAATTTCCTAAAATTGACAATATTCACTTCCTCCAAAAAGTATCTAAATTTTTATCAATTTTGACGTTTGATGGCTCGATGGAAAGTTCTCATCGAGATCTAGAAAATAGTATGAAATTTGGTCATTTCTGTAGCGCTACAGCGTTACTAGAAGCGCTACAAAAAAAGATGAAACCACCCACAAGCGAATAGTATTCTGGAGAGATGGCACCGAACACTCAAAAATTCAATTAAATGTCATGCAAATCTTCGATGGATGGAAACGTTGCCCACTGTTCTACTCGGTTTACGCTGCGTCATCCTCGATAACATTAATGCATCACCAGCCGAATTAGATATGGTTCTTCCTTACGTTTGCCTTACCATTTATTCGAAACGGCTACGCCAAACGTTCAGCCAAACCCTTCTTCTTTTGTCGAAAGGCTAAGAAAGCAATGAGTGAACTGAAACCAGTTCCTTCATCAAACCACGATAATCAACGATTATTCGTTCATAAAGACATGGAAACATTCACATACGAAACGACGACGTTAGAAAATCACTTCAGGCCACCTTTGATGGTCCCTACGAAGTCATTTCTAAACATCCTAAATATTTCCTAGTCAGAGTCAAAGGTGTTAACAAGACCATTTCACTTGACAGACTTAAACCAATGTTCGAACCGAACATTTCGTTTAACGAACCCCTTATACCCCCAAAACCACCCACCAAAAATGTGCGCTATGCTTTAAGGAATTCAAAGCACATTATTTCGGAATATTGCAGGAACTGCACAAATATTCTAAGCCCTTTATTCTGCAACCTATTTAAACAGAGCAATTTTACTCTAGCACTTTAGCTTTTAACCGGCTATCGAACTGCTCATACATACAAATTTTATTATCACAGTTCGTTATTTCTCAAATTAAAGTGAAACTGCTCATACTTAGTGTCACAGTTCCTTTTTTTGAAATCAAATATTTTGCACCATTTTTTATCATGGATCGCAAAAGATCGCACTCTCCAACTCAACCGCCTTCATGGTTCTTGAACTATCAACGGGAGTTGAGAGAAGTAACGCTCGCTCTTCAGCAACAAGACCTTGCAATTCGCGAGAACCGCCTTCTCTTGCTAGATAATCAGCGAATGTTACTCGATATTTTGTACGACAACCGGAGACCACCAAGTGAACCCAGACGTCCCAATAACACCACCAACGCTATAAATGGAACCAGGCAAGCCCGTACGCATTCAAGAAATAGAAAAAAACCACTCACCGTCAAATTGGAATCGACTTCAACCGTTCCTCACCAGCACAACCCTCCAAGCTCAAAGGTTTTGCCACCTCGCAGTACCGCTAACAAATTGGAAAATGGAATGCTCACGCATGAAACTATGTTGATACCATAAGAACTTCGGAATTAACACAACGAACTGTGTTGGTCAATGCGCAATGGCACCGGTTTCAAACCACATCCGCCCACCTGAGACATAGCCCACATCTACTATACCATCCAATATCTATAATGCAACCACGACTTCACATCCGGCACCTTCACCTCATAAGCCCACATCATACAAGCAACGCTCGTCATCCAGCAGTTCTTCTTCCTCTTCTACATCATCGTCATCATCCTCGAGCAGCATGGCAACCGAGAGAATGGAGACAGATTGGAACGTCATGGTCTAAACGGAAAACAAAAACATCAAGAATGCCAACGATGACGTCTAATCCCTACACGTCTTCATTCGAGGGGGAGTAATGTGGTGACCAGGTCATTACATATTTTATATTTCATATTTTATTTTCTCTCCGCGTTCCGCTCAATCAAATCGGCGCACCATTCTCACCGCGCGCCAATCCGGCTGAACATTCTGTTCAGTTCCGAGAAAGTTTCTTAGAAAATAATTTTTTATTTCTATTATTTTCAATTATGATAAATTGTCACATAATACAAATTGTTTATAAATTTGATTATGTATGTCTCACAATACAATATGCTAAAGGGTTCAATGCAATTTTTTTTTTATGTAAATTTGTATTGCTGATCAGCTGGATCCGGACCACCGGACAAAGTGTCAAAATTATTTTCAGACATGAAAGAAAAGTTGCGTCCGGGCTAATATTCGCGCGTGGTATACGGAATCCCATGTGGAGTTTGCAGTTCCTGGTATTATGGTGAAACAACTTGGTCGTTAGATAACCGATGTAAACTTGGCCACCTCAAGGACCTAAAGAACATCGCAAAGAAGCCGAGAAAAACTGCATTGGTCCACCATACGAATACAATACAACATCAATTTAACTTCGATGGTAAGAAAATTATGAAAAAGGTACGGTCAAAACGGACGCTCAAGATCCATGAAGCTAACCAGATTATCATGAACGAACATCGGGCGGTCAATTTTAAATCAGATGCGGAACACGTATCACCGGAATTTTTCAACCTGATAAAGAACAGTATAAAGCCGATGAAGCCTCGCAGTGTAAACTTTGGAAGAAAACAAAAAGTGAACTTAACCACGATATTCGAACAGAACACCTGTTATGCCTGACACGATCAAATCAACAAGTCACGTAGATAGTAAACAATTAGTGATAAGCAGAGTATTCCTCTTGCGAATAGAAAATGTGGAATATTGTGGATTCCAAGATAACATTTCTTTCATTTCCCACAAGCAAAAATGGCGAGATGGCCAGCCTGCTGGTCTACCTGAAGACTGCGTCAAAGAGCCTTGTTGTCTTATTGCAGCCTCATACAACCTCAGAATGACCTCCTACATCCTCATGCAACCTCACGAATAAGTTCCTTCATAGCCCGGAAGCCGCTAAGGGGGTCTAAGTTTAATCATTGACGTGAGTAATTCAGTTAAGTTTGCTGTCAAGCGTCTCTCCCAGGTATTTCACCTGTGGAGCTAGTTCCATGGCATTGTTGAAAACCCTGATCCTACCCACCAAATCCGATCCCAAGCTCCTTCTACTGAATAACACTAGATCAGTCTTGATTAGAATATTCAGGTCATCCGAAAATCTCACCCTGTGGACAACCTTTAGCTTCCCAGAGATTTGCATTATCACCTAGGTAAATGCTAGCAGACCGCTCAACAAAGTTATGGACTTGGACACTCTACGTCCATCTTAATTGGCACTCGAGCAGCCAGGGCCTATTTTAGAGAATTTAAATTTGTGAAAATCCCATATTACAGAAAATTTCTGAAAATTCCCGAAATTCAATTTAAGAACAAAGTTCGCGAAAATAATGTCGAGTACAGCAATGGTGTGGGAACTCTTTGTATCCTGGTAAAAACGCGCTGGTGGTACCACCATCAACGGCGGCCATAATTTTGATCAACCCACCACCCTCACACAACAAAGAACAACTTTGTCTTTCATATAGCAACCCAATATGATTGATAGATTTCGCACAAAGTGTAAATTTTTTACTAAAAAGCGCTGGTGGCGCCACCATTGCCTACTTGGAAATTTTTTTTGGTCGCCCCATCACCCACAAGAGCACAAGAAACAATTTTGTTAATCAAATAATTGACTTAAAACGATTGATTATTTTTCATACTGATTTGGTTCTCGTAGACGTTTTTCAGAGTGTAATGAAATTTTCGACATTAGAGGGAAATTTTTCGTCGAGTTCGAAATGGAAAATTATGTTAATATGAAATGTTTAGAATACTCTAAAGATGTTTTGAGACTTTTGGATTCCAAATTCGGAGCAAGGTTTCCGGGCTTCCGAACCGAACCGAACCGAACCCAAGAACCTCGAGATTTTTAACATAAAGAACCGAACCGCAAAACCGAACCTAAACTTTAGAACCGAACCCTAGAACCGAACCTTTACAATTCTTAGTTCGGAGAACCGAACCGAAGCTGAATTCGATCGCTTTAAAAAAAAATCAAATTAATTTATTTTTGATTTTTGTGTTTCAAACTTCGAAAACGAAAAGATGTTTGCGTAACATTCAATATCGTCGTGTCATATTTGCAATGTATTTTTTAACGAGTATTTTTTTTCATTTACTCAAACTCACAAACACAAATGTGTTTGCCAATCCTGATTCGAATCAACTCATGTTATCACAGTATGTAATTATAAACCAAGGCCGACATTTTAGAAAAACAGTTGATTGTATGCCTAAACCGAAAATTCCAAGACAAGTGATTCTTTTGCTAAGTACAAAAAAATACTTTATTTTTTCTTCGATTTTAAATGTCAATAAAATTCTCAATAAAATAATAAAACTAAATGAGGTTACAAATAACCGAACCGAAAACCGGTTTTGATTTGATTGAAGAACCAAAACCGGAACCGAACCTTTCACTTTTTCTTTTTTAAAAACCGAACCGTTTTTTATTTTCTTTAGAACCAGAACCGAGAACCGAACCTTTTTTCCACAGGTTCGGAAGCCCGAAGGTTTCTTCGATATACCGGTATAAAGTCGAAAAAAGTTTTCGCGGAGGTCATTTTTTCGATAAAATTTTGAATTTGAAAAATCATATCTCAGCCAAAAAATAACCAAAATTGGTGCGGTAAAGTGTTTTAGAAACTTTGAACTATTTAAAAATTGGGAAAAAAAGTCATCGGAAAATTTTTTGGAAAACTTAGATTTTCCTTTAACAGTAACAGAAAGCTTGCACAAAACCTAAATTTTTAGGGTTTTTCGCGATTTTCTCCAGGCCCGTATCTAGGGTCGGGGCAAGGGGGGTTTAGCCCCCCCTGAGGGTCTTCAGAGCCGCCTCTGGCGAAACTGAAATGTCGAAAAAATATAAATCTTGACGTCATGATCGTTTTCAATACTTGAAATTTTCGCCGGCGGCGCAATCATTCTTTTCTTGTCCAATCTCATTTCAATGTTTCCATTTCGTTATTGAAATAGATTTTCGGTTCTACATTGCAAGAGAAAACTTTTGACACTCTTAACGACAGTGGCGTGTTATCGGTCACATATACTGAGCTGTTAGAATTTTTGCTATAAAATGGTAATCAGAACTGTATACTTTCTTAGAAAACCAAAATGTGCAATTCAATTTTGAAAAATTTTCGCCTGCGGTGCAACTTTTAAATATAACATTCACCACCCACTCTAACCAAACTTTTTATTTTTCTCGCATAAGAATAGTACACAAAAAATTTTTTCCCTACAGCTTGTTGCAAACCGCAACTTTTGGTAAGTAGTAGCCGTACTAGGAGTGTCAAACTTTGTAGTACCGTATTGAAACCTCACCGAATAGACTTAACTTATTTATTCAATGATGTATGGTGTTGGATGTTACATAAGTTTCTTACGGAACTTTAAATTTCCTATAAAATTTACAGGTTTAGAAATTGCGTTCGTTACTCAATAGAAAGGATTTCTTACTTTAGTTTCCTAGCGCGCACTACGATTAACTCTACGTTTAATGAATGACAGCGTGTGAGCTCACAATGACTGTAACTATGATAATAAACAATTTTATTGCATACACGTTGAGTAAGCCATGCATTAAACACTCCTGTATATAAAGACTAAGTCGTACATTATTGTGAAAATTATTGTTCTAGATGAATAATTTTTTATTATAGTTCTAGATGCATAATTTTTTTATTTGAGGAACAAATAAAGAAAAAAACACATGCCTCTGCGAGTCTCGAACCGACGACAAGTGGTTCACTAGTCAAGCATTTATTCCACCGATCCACTTCTGCTTGTATACATTTTCAATTTAATTTCGTAATGTAGCGTTTGTTCATGGTTGTGTTATATATAAAAAAATCCGACAATGCTTGCTATGTTTTGCCATATTGAGTGAACATTTATAAAGCCAAGAATGGAATTTAGTTTATTTTATTTAAATAATTTGAAGTAAAAATACGCAACATAAATTAACATCAAGTTTGCTGTTTGCCGTTTTGCTCATGCATTTAAATGTGCTCTCGCGATATACGATCAAATTAATTTAGTATTTACTTAGTCGTGTAAACTAGCATCATGCGTATTGTGTCGCATTTACTCATGTATATGTTTTGTATATAGGATCAATGGCAATGTGCGACAAACGTGCATTTATCAATGGAAATAAAATGTAATGTGAATTGAAGGAGGAATAATTAGTTGAACTGAAATTTAAAAAGACACAAAGGGGATGTAGTTTTGTGAGAAATAATTTGCGTATGCGATAAACGATAAGTAAAAAAAAAATTAGTCAGCCGTAATTGAATCCACGATTGTGAAATAAAAAAACTATTAACAGAGCTACACCCTAACAAGCACGGCCGTTTTGCTTACAGATTACAGATTACAGATTACAGATTACAGATTACATGTGTTTTCGTTTATGCAATAAAATATCGTATTGTCTTGTATGCCAGAGTCTCGCATTATTGATATGTATTTATTGTATAAAACTCGCTCACTACGTTCGCTCGTTATATACAATAAATACATATCAATAATGCTCGACTTAGGCATACAAGACAATAAAATACTATTAGCACCTGAAAATCGTCAAATGATTTCTAGTAATCTTACTCAACGTTTTGCTCTAGCTTACAATTCCAACGATGGCTAGATTGAGCAATTCACGATGATTTTCGAGATCTATAATTGAATACAAATTGAAACAACTTTTCGTTTATATCAAATTCCTCAATTTGTTTACCTGACCAGTAAATCTCAACTGCTTTATGAAATACACAACACACACTGTCTATTCACTCAAATTAATTAAATTTAATGATCGGATGATACCGAAAAAATGTAATTTTGCTAGGGATTAATATTTACTTCGCAAGTGAAAAGGGAAAAAAATGAATGGTCAGTTCCGGAAATTAATATGTCCAACGGTTAATAGAAATTAATTGTGATCAGGCAATTCCTGCTGAATTGGATCGGTGTTGTCATCAGACCAGTACTGGCCAACATTCCCCTCTCCGTTAACAGCTCCGACTGGAGGCTGCTTAACTTCATCATACTTGGGCGGCCTTACGTTCACAACGGCCAATTTACCAATCGATCTTCTTCGGATTCCTTTGACGGTTCGAACCATGACTTGACGAACTGTTCCCTTCTTGTCAGGGAGCAAGTCTTCGACGATTCCCTTTGGCCATGTGTTACGATCATTTTCCTCGTCCACTATTATCACAACGTCACCCACTTTTATTGGTTCTACTGGTTGGAACCATTTCGTTCGCTTCGTGAGTGTTGGCATATATTCAAGAACGAATCGATGCCAGAAGTTGTTTGCTAAGATTTGTACTGCTTTGTACGTGTTTCTTGCTAAGTCCTCGTCGGTATATTTGGCCAGCGGCTTCCTTCCATTTGATGAGCCTAGCAAAATGTGATTGGGAGTCAGCGCTTCTTCGTCGGCTGATTCCAATGGCACGTAGGTTAGTGGTCTAGAGTTAACGATGTTTTCGGCCTCGATGATAAGATTTTTCAGCATATCGTCGTTGGGACATATTGTGAGCATCGTTTGCTTTAGACATGACTTCACGGTTCGAATGAGTCGTTCCCAGACTCCAGCCATATGCGGAGTTGCAGGTGGGTTGAATCTCCAAACTATTCCGCAATTGTTCAACTTTTCTTCGATTTCGTCTGAGTTCATTTTCTTAAATTCGTTGCACAATTCCTTATCCGAGCTGTGAAACGACGAGCCGTAATCGCTGTAGATTTCTTGTGGCTGCCCTTTTCGACAAATGAAATTTTCGATGATCATTAGACACGAACCGGTATCAAGTGAATGTGAAATTTCCATCCATACTGCTCTGGTCGTTAAGCAAGTGAACAAGAGGATCCATCGTTTCTCCATAATAACCGGCCGGTTTCTTGTTTTCCTGCCGTTTCGTACTCGTATCGGGCTAAAGTAATCCAATCCAACGAAAGTGAATGGCAGTGTATGCGTAGCTAATCTAGCTGGAGGAAGTTCAGCCATTTCAGGAATATTCGCTGAGGCTGACAGATGTTTGCATACTCGACATGACGATCTAACTCCTTTCATTACTACTCGGAGTGATGGAATGAAGAATTTTTGGTGAATTTCGTTAAGTGCCGTCGAATGATTGATGTGTAAATATTTTCGATGATACCGTTGAACGATAAGCCTTGTGATTCGATGTTCTTTTGGGAGGATTATAGGTCGTTTCGCTTCGAATACTATATTGGCAGCATCGGATCTTCCTTTTATTCGAATGACTTCGTGTTCGTCCAGATAAGGTGAAAGAGTTCGTAAAGCACTGGACTTGTCGAGCTGTTGATGTTTGTCTGACGAAACATTCTGGTTACCTTTGATGATCAAAATTTCGTCGAAGAAACAATCAGTTTGTGCACGACGGTAGAGATGATTAACAGCATTTTCGATTTCTTGCGTAGAAAGTGGTCCAAATTGACGTTCGCTGTCTTTTCGACGAACGTTTCGGACAAATCTGATAACATACGCTTGAGTCCGAGCTAATCGATGCCAATTATCGAATCGTTCTAAGGCTATAAGCTGCGGTCAAACGATTTCTCTGCAGGCCATTGTAAAGCTTGGCTTCATTTCTTCTTCGGTAACAAATTCTATGTCTCCTTCATCGCCAAACCAGTTTTCTTCCTTGTCGTATAGGAATTTTGGTCCTTTGTACCATCGACTTTCTGAGTCCAATTTCGAAATCTCCTTGGACTTTGTGGCTTCATCGGCCACATTGTTTCCAGTATTTCCAGATGTTTCCAGTATTTCACCAATGCGGAGGGCAACGAACTGATTGTATCGTCTGGCTTCGGAATTTATCCATCCCATCACCGTTTGTGAATCGCACCAGAAAGTTTCATTGTCGATTTTGAACGTCTGGCTTGACTTGATGGAATTGGCTAATCTTGTGCCGATACTTTTGTTTTGGCACCGATCAAACAGCAATCGACCCCCTCGTCGTCTCGTCGTCTCGTACTCGTAAGTAGATTGCCGTTGCGTATGCTTCAGCGCTGGTTTCTGATATGTTGGACAAGCTGTTACCCGAACCATACCGACAGTTTGATCCAGCCATGTTAGAAGCAGAAGAAATTTGGTGTCATCAGTTCGGCGAGCTGCCTGCAGAGGAATGTTGAAATATTCAACAAGTATGGGAATCACTTGAAATAAATATCAAAATCAATTCGTTAGCCGGATCAATGGATACTGAACACGACAAAGCAAGATTTATGGCTAATGCCATAAAAGAGTCAGGTGCATGGCTTCATGCTCTTCCTTACCACAGCTTGGGACGCATTTATCCAACGACGAATTTCGGATTTCATTGTCATTACGACTCGGGCTGTCAATAGCTCAGCCTCACACTTGTATTTGTGGAGAAAAAGTTAGTCATGTTCGAAAGCAAAAGGTACAAATTCACGACATGCGGCTGTAAATAACATACTCCAACGTGCATTGCAATCAGCCGAAATTCCTGCAACTCTAGAACCACCGGGATGTTCTAGGCCTGACGGTAAGAAACCCGACGGAATGACTCTCATACCCTGGGCAAGAGGAAAGTCATTGCTATGGGATTTTACATGCGGAGACACTTTCGCCCGATCATATATTCATTCATCGTCAAGACATGTTGGATATGTTGCAAACGAAGCAGAAAAAAGAAAAATTAACCATTACAACGATTTATCACACCAGTTCGTTTTCATTCCGGTCGCTGCTGAAACTTCCGGAATAATAGGCAAATTAGGATTGGACTTGCTGAAAAAAATTGGTACTAAAATGGCCGAAAAAACAGGTGAAAAACGTTCGACAATGTATCTTCTGCAACGTATTAGCATCGCTGTTCAAAAAGGTAATGCAGCGTCAATTTTGGGAACTATTCCACCATCAAAGGGTTTGAGCGAAATTTTTTATCTATAATTACTGTAATCTTGATAAATAAAAGAATAAATTAATTTCAAAATTGAAACGACCGATGAGGTTTCAAAAATAATTTCTCAATCGAGCTTTTGGCCAAGTCACATTGAATTTAAAACGTGGACGCCTAAAACGAAGAAGAATGCTAATCAATCAACTTTTTTATGCAACAAATTGACGTAACCAAACATTCTGATCTGGTTGAAAAGGTGTATTTTGACAAAACTAAATTTTCAAGTAATTCGTGGTATGTCTGGCAAAAAAGATCACATCTTCCTCTCCACCACCTCAACTGACTACGACGTTTTCGTCCTATCGGAGACATGGTTAACCGAAGACAAATTCAGCGCTGAATTTTTCGATCCTCGATTCCTTGTTTACCGTAAAGATCGTTGTGACACACACATTAATGCTGAGAAAGGTGGTGGTGTTCTGATAGCTGTTGACTCGAAATATGATAGCGAGTTATTAGATTTAAGCGAGATAACAAACCTTGAAGCAATCTGCGTTAGGATTAACCTTAGATCATCAGATTCATGTTTATATGTTTATGGCTTGTATGTCCAATATGGCTCTAACGCATATGGCTGTCGCACTTAAATGCATTGACCAACGATAAATCACGGTGACATCTTCTTAGCGATTGGTGACTTCAATTTACCATATGCTAAATGGTCAAAGAACGACGAGAGCTTCGATTATTTACCAGTAATTGGTGACTCAGAATCCGTACCTGCAAAAATTGCAAGATCGTTTACGACATCCCTCCTGGAGTGCGGTCTTTTTCAAATGTCAAATTTCGTTAACTCTTACAACATGTTCTTGACCTTGCATACACAAACATGCCCGAACTATTTGTCCTCACTGCTGCCGAGATGTCGATAATTCCGGATGCTATGCAAGATGTAGCACACGTACCAATGCACTGTATGATCGAATGTGAACCGTCGACTCATGCACCATCGCCATCATTTGAGTCGATATATTGTTACAAAAAAGCACCTTACCCTTTGATATGGCAGGACCTCACTGAGACCGATTTCGACGTACTACTTGCTGATAAAAGTTTAGATGAAATGATCATCGCATATTATTGTAAAATCTACGAAATTTTCGATCAACGCATTCCTAAGGTTACTCTTAGACAGACGAATCACCCAGTTTGGTACGACGCCAAACTTATCAATCTCAAGAATAGAAAGAATCGTGCTTATCGAAATTTTGAATGAAGAAACAAAATTTAAAGCTGTGAAAACAGAATTCGAATCTTATCAAAATGAACTCTATAATGGATATTTGACAAATTTAGCAGCCAACTATAAAAAAAATCCGAAAAAATTCTGGAACTTTATTAACTCCAAGTACAAAGAAAGCGCATTACCAGGAAAAATGACGTATGGGCACGAGCAAGTAACCAGTGATGAAGAAAAAGCTAACCTATTTTCCAAATTTTTTGCTTCCGTGTACGTTGACAATGCAAATGACAAAGATGAAGAAGACGTTATTGATTGGTATTAATTTTATTTTTTCAAGCCGACATGGAAAAAGAGTAGTTATGACTGCTGTCATAACCCTCCTTAAAAAACCATGAAAACGTTACAAATCATACAACTTAAAGTAGTATATCTAACACAATCACAGCATAGTAAAAATACAAAGAAAAACACAAAATTCAAATATTCAAATACATAAAGTAAAAAAATCAAAATATAGCGTCAGCATGTCAAAATATTGCATGAATTCAACAATCGAATTCGAGTCAAAAGAAAAAAAAATAAAACTGAGAGTTAAAATTGTAAATAAAGAAAAAAGCAAAACAATATGTCAAAAAAAATAAATAAATGAAAATTTAGCAAAATGCGTCGTCGCAAAAAATAAAATAAATAAATGAGAGTTAAGCAAAAAGCGTCGTCGCAAGAAATAAAATAAATAAATGAAAATTAAGCAAAAAGCGTCGTCGAAAGTTTGGTCCAAGGTTAAGCAAAGTCGAGCACTAGCTGTTGCACTGTAGCTGTTGTCAACAATTTAAGCGTCCATGCGGGTATTTCAACAAGTTGCAAATGAGTCAAACACTGAATCGTCAAGTTCTTGTACACAATGGCGAAATTTACGTGAGGATATGGTTTGATCAACATGCTCCGCTGCCAAATTGAATAAACGACAGGCGAAAATGAATGGGGAGAAAATCTGGTATTCTCGCCTGCATCCATCAATTCGTATCAGTGATGGATTTCGTAGAGCTCGAGATCCGTCGTATAGGTTAATTCTATCACGAAGAGCTTGAGAGTTTATTTTACCGGTCATTGAGTCATTGAGTCATTGAAGAACACTAGGAAGAACATTGGCCCGATAATTGAGCCTTGACCAACTCCGGAGTGTACTTCGATTTCTGAGGATAGGCTCGAGTTTATCTTTACCACTTGAATTCGATTGCGAAAGAATGATCGAAGCCATAGCAGTAATCGGTTGCTTAAACGATATTTAGCAGCTGCTAGTTCGAAAAGCAAGAGTACGTAGGATATGACATCGAATGCTTTGCGAATATCGGCATAAAATGTTTCCGTTTGTTTACCGCTAACGAAAGAATCGTGAACCAGCAGGGAGAATTCAATAAGATTCGACTCCACTCTCCTTCCAGGAAAAAAGCCGTGTTGCGTTGAAGATATGTGAGGGTAAATGTTGAATTTCATTTGAGTCAAAATGATGATTTCGAGAACTTTTGCCAAGTTAGGTGAGACATTAACTCCTCGATAGTTAGTGACGTTAGCTTTCTTGCCAGATTTATGGATCGGAGTTAGATGACCAAGCTTCCAAGTTATACTCTCACTTATAAAAAGACGAAATGATACTGATTACCTCAACATCACGGTCACACCTGATATTGTTGGACAAGTACTCCAACGCATGGACCTCAGCAAAGGAGCCAGTTCGGATAAAATATCTCCGATATTTCTTCATCAATGCGCTGATTTATTACCGATATACACGAAATCATTAGCAGAAATGCATTATCCGGATATTTGCAAAATTGACTACATATCACCGATCTTCAAATCAGGACGTAAGTCTGATATAACAAATTATCGTGGTGTTTCCGTCTCACCTACTTTGACAAAAGTCTTTGAAATCATAATTTTCCATCAGATGAAGTTCAACATTTACCCGCACTCGTCAATAAATCAACATGGATTCTTTCCTGGTAGAAGAGTAGAGTCCAAATTGATGGTGCCCTCAAGTCTAGTTCATGACGGTTTCGAAAATGTTTGTCAGACTGACATCTTCTTTGCTGATATTCATAAAGCATTTGATGTCGTAAGGCTCTGATATCCAAATTATCTGCCCACAAATATCGCCTATGCAATTCGCTACTGTTATGGTTCAGATCGTTCTTCCAACATCGCAAACAATTAATCAAAGTGAACTCTAGCAAATCCCGCCTTATAGACGTTACATCTGGTGTAGGCCAAGGATCCATTTTAGGACCTCACTGTTTTTCCTAGTGTACTTTGACGACTCGGACTGCAGATCCCCCATAACGTGTGACATAAATTTTGCTGATGATAAGAAGATAGTACACAACGGTATATCTTCAGCTAGTGATACCCATCCTCTGCAAGTATCCATAAACAATTTCGTCGAATGGTGCTATAGAAACGGATTTGAGATAAACGAAAATAAGTGTAAGATATTATCTATTTCACGGATGCGGTGTGCTATAAAAGCAGATTATTTCATCAACGGCAAGACGGTCGAACGTGTATACAGTGTGAAAGACCTGGGACTTACATACGACGAGAAGTTCACATTCAACGATCATGTAGAACTTGGATCGAAAAAGGGCATGTCGATGCTGTCGTTTCTTAAACGGCAATGCTACGGGCTATTTAACCTTAATACAGCTAAGATGCCTATATTCAGCAATAGTTAGGTCACACATGGAATTTTCAAGTATAGTTTGGGCACCACACCACAACGTCCACATTCAATCTCTTGAAAGTGTACAAAGGCAATTTGTCTTCTACGCCAATCGAGATCGTTACGTTGACGATAAACAGGACTCCTATCGTTTACGTCCATATGTAGACAGATGTAACGAGTTAAACCTGAAGTCACTCCTAAGGAGACGTACGTACCAATGCTGCTGTATTTTTCATACACGACGTTTTGACAGGGAGAATTAACTCAAAATTCTTGCGCGATAGAATACAGCTATACGATGGTGTTAGGAACCTAAGAAATCCTTCTTTTATTCGCATTAGAAGATCCAAACACGAATACACAGACTTCTCTTCTTTCAATTTCGCTTGTAAATTGTTCAATCTTGCTGCAGCTTACGTTGATCCATGTTTTTACCTACGTTGAATTTTCGTCGGAGTGTGTTAGATCTCTGCGATTCAGTATTTGGAACATTTGGTGTATGTTAGTGTCTTTGTTTTGGTGCTTTTCTTTCCACTACTTAAGAAACCGCAAAAAGCACCTTACCGGTGATTAATTATTCTCATATTTTCATATGTTTCAAAAAAAGTAAAATTAGTGTTCTTTCTTAGCGATTTCATTCATTCTTCAATTGATCATCTTGGCTAAATGACACATTCCAATAAGCACTCTCAATCTGGCAACATATTTACTCTACACTTTTTTTTAATTTCTTACTTTTTTTTGACGACGCCATACCTTTGGTTCGAAGATTTGACGACAGCTACTGTGGCAGCTACATTTTAATTTTTGTTTTGACGACGTCATCCCTTTGGTTCAACATTTGATGACACCTTTTCTAACAATTTTTATAATTTTTTGCATTCTTTATTTTATGTGAATTTTTTGTTTTCTTACTTTTGCTTGTTTTTGTATTATCTTGATTTGATTCTAATTGTGATTTTCCGTTATTGTGATTGTACTTAATAAGTAGTTATTATAACGTTTTGGTTTTTTAACGAGGGTTATTACTTGTGTAATAGCTACTCTTTTTTGCCATGTCAGCTAGCGGATAGTAGACAATAAAATTAAATATCAACCAATCAATCAACATTTCAATCCGATTGACACGACAAGTAGCACGTAAACGTCGGGTCTCCTTGATGAGTCACCATCTCGCCATAGAAATCTCTGGGCATTTTGGTGGGCTTTGATTACTTTAATTTGATGAAACATTTCCTTTATGTCGCCAAGAATTACATATCGCCGTTCTCGAAATCTTCGGAGTATGTCTGGCAACGGAACAAGCTGATCAGGTCCGGTCAGTAGCATAGAGTTCAACGAAGTGTTTGCGATTGTTGCGGCTCCATCCCAGACTATTCTTACTTTTTCAGGTTTCTTCGGATTAAGCGCTGGGAACGTCGGAAGGTACCAAACGGTCGTATCTCGTGGGGCGATAACTTCGTCCCGTTCCAATTTTCGAATGTAGCCCTTTTCGAGAAACTGTTGAATTTGTTTGCGCAAATCGGCTGCCAATTGTGGTTCTCTTACCATTTTCGATTCCAAGCAACGTAGTCGTTTGAGTGCCATGGGATAACTATCCGGTAGTTCAAACTGATCGAATTTCCACAACAGCCCGATTTCGTATCGACCATCGGACTTCGCTGTGGTCGTTTCCATTACATGTCGTGCTCGTTGTATTTCTTTTGATTCCAGCATTCTTTCTGGGACTTT
>CM055403.1:96000469-96018033 GCA_029228625.1 Pseudolycoriella hygida
CACTTAAAATGTTTCTACACATTAGACAAATAATTTTACATATTCGGCGAATTCTTTTTCCACCTGTTTCACATCGTTTTTACTCAAAGTGTTACATTTTTCCCAATTAACTTTAATGGAAAAAGTTTTTCCTGTCATTTCTTTCGCTTCAAATGTTGTAGTAGACCAATTTTATTGAATGACTATGGACGAGCAATTTTTTTTCATCTGTACACTCATGTTCATTCAATTATTTGGGGGATTTTTAAGATGCTTCACCGGGAATTTCGGTGTAATTCGGCCCCTGAAAAGTTAAATTGATTGCATTTAACTGAACGACCGTTCGCCCCTGAATAGTTAATTCATGGGGGTTTTTAAGGTGTTTCGCAAAGAATTTCGGTCTATGTACCTCTTCCAATCCAAGCTTTGTTAAAATTCAATTTAAATTGGAAAGTGTGAATTCGATATCAACCAACACTCCGAGTTAAGTAAGTTTTCTACTTCAGATTCGTTTTTCAACACTGAGAAGTTACAAACCTGGTGTAAAAGTTTGGAATAAGTTGTCTTTATTTATGACAATTATGGTTTCGGGTATTTTTTTTTTTTAAGGTTGAAGATTTGGCATTGCCAGCCTATTTATCATCTGTGTACTCTTCATCTGATCTGTCAAATAAGTTGTTAGAAAAATTTAATTTGCAAATAATCGATAATTACATTTTAGAGTTAGTTGAGGAAATTCCTCAAGATTTTATTCCAGGTTATGAGAAGAGAAAGGAGCAGAAAAATTGGGATCTTCCGAGGATCAACAGCAAGTTTTCTAGGATGTTTGATTCTAGTGAACCTGTTGCTCGAGCCAGACTACTTGCGTCATCTACTAATGAATCTTCAAAGTGGCTGCAGGTGGTCCCATCGAGTAATACTATTAGATAACAATTTCGCGAGAATTTCTGTTGGTCTTCGTTTAGGTTCTCAGTTATGTGAAGAACATAAATGCATCTGTGGTGCTATGGTTAAAAAGGACGGCCTACATGGTTTGTCTTGCAAGAAAAAATCAGGGATAATTTCTAGGCACGATGAAGTTAATAAAATTATTTCTCACGCATTGTCTTCCGCAGGTTTTCCAAATATAATACAACCACCAGGAATTTCTAGGGATGATGGTAAACGACCTGATGGCATGACTCTAATTCCGTGGAGTCATGGAAAGTCTCTTCTCTGGGACGTGACTGTTCGAGACACGTTAGCTCCTTCTTATGTCAATGAATCTTCCAAGAAAGCGCGTTCAATAGCCGATAAAGCGGAAAGATTTAAGCATAATCATTATATTCGTTTAAAAGAGAATTATTTATTAACTCCTGTTGCTTTCGAAACTCTAGGTTGTATGGGCCCAGAAACGAAGAAATTTATAGGCAAATTAGGGTCATTGATAAGGACAGCTTCTGGGGAATCACGCTCGAAAGATTTCCTATTACAGAAGATTTCAGTTGCAATTCAAAGAGGCAATGCGGCATGCATCGTGGCAACATTAGGGAAAAGTAGAGTAGATGAAATTTATTTATTGTAATTTGTTGTTGAAAACATCGTTTTTTTACTGGCTGCGCCATTGTGAGCAGTCTTTTTTTTCGCTTAAATAAAAACATAAAAAAATAAAAAAAAAAAAATTATTGATGCATTGGTACCTAAAAAGATTTTTCTACTTATCACCTCCGAAAAGTTTGTGATACACGTACACTTGGCCTCCACGAAAAGTGAACATTTCATTGAGGATATTGTGTCTTCATGTGAAAGTCTTTCCCTCACTAGGGGCGAAAAGTGTTTCCTTACCTATTGAGGAAAAATAATTCATCTGAAATATTGTTTAAAACTTTTGAAAAACAATTTTGAAACACAGAATCGAAAGTGTCAGCCATTCTTGTTCTAGCACGATTCATGAACACGATGAACACAAACACCTAATCACTTTTATTTTGTATATTTTTCAACTATTTTCTTAAACATTTGACACTATTGCTTACGTTAATAATAACTCACATCTCATCTGCAAAATTTGCTGTAATTGGTATCTCATATTCTGACGTTAATGTGAGCATTTTTTGTGATGAATCGGGATCAATATTGCGGTATAATCAAAAAATTTGAGTTGCGATCTTTGTTTTTAATGATGAAGGCCGAGTTTTAGCTTGAAAAATCAAGTCAGATTCGACCGAAATTGAGTAAAATGTCAAAATTTTTAGCGTTTTGATAACAGTTATCATTTTTATTTTCATTTTAATCGAATCTGGACGACTTTTTTCTTTTTCATATTTTCGTCATTCTTCTTTTTGTTGCAAAAGTGTTGGAAAAAGCGAATTAAAGCTATTTCAATTGAGCCATGGAACTCCAGCCCAAAATGATTTTAGTGGTCAAATATGTCGTTTTGAGATTTTCGTATGAAATCAATGCTTTCTTTGCTCGGTATATAGCTCAAAGTTTTGGGCTGGTTTTGGGCTGACGATTGGAACCAACCTGGAGTTTTGAGCTGATGTCAAACCGAAGTTATTCAACTTTTAAGCAAAAAAACCATGTCGTTTAGCTGTTCGGTTTGACATCAGCCGAAAACTCGAGGCTGGTTTCAATCGTCAGCCCAAAACCAGCCCAAAACGATACAATAAGTTTAGGATCTGAAGAATTTGATTTAGTTACGAAAACAGCTAAACGACATGGTTTTTTTGCTTAAAAGTTGAAAACCTTCGGTTTGACATCAGCCCAAAACTCGAGGTAGGTTCCAATCGTCAGCCCAAAACCAGCCCAAAATGATACAATAAGCTTAGGATCGGGAGAATTTGATTTAGTTACGAAAACAGCTAAACGACATGGTTTTTTTGCTTAAAAGTTAAATAGCTTCGATTTGACATCAGCCCAAAACTCGAGGCTGGTTCCAATCGTCAGCCCAAAACCAGCCCAAAATTTTGAGGTATATACTGAGCAAAGAAAGCATTGATTTCATACGAAAACCTCAAAACGACATATTCGACCACTAAAATCATTTTGGGCCGGAGTTCTATGGCAGCCTAAAACTTATGGTTATGTGCATTATCCAGCCCAAAACTAGCCAAATTGAAATAGCTTAAATTCGCTACAGTTCGAAAAGTTGGTGGTGCCAGCGACATGTACCTTATGTCCACTATATTAGAAAAATACTATACATAGCAATACATACAATACCTTGCAAAATGACATAAAGAACGGTCACATTGTCATTGACTTTCAAAAGTTATGATTGTTGAAAGCTATAGTTTTCGTCGAAAAATTAACAACGGCGAACTTTGACACTGCATAAAAAATATTGTTTGCCCAGTTTGCATCCTAAATTTATTTTTCCCAATTTTTCTTATTTAAGGAAATGTGAAATGTTGAAAAAAAATTGTATGTGCTCAGTAATATGTCAACCATTTATTTTTGAGAGTTCAGACGCACCAAAACACGACCTTTTGACTTCACCAATTTTGTGCTAGTTGAAGTAAAACATCTAAATATTTGAGGGGCCCTTCCCTTTTGTTGGATGCCAAATGTACTTGTAACACCAACTTTTCGGAGGGGATAGGCAAAAAAATAACTTACGTTGGATGCGTTGAAAAGCATTAATTTATTCGGAATCAATTTTGTGTAGTCGCGCAATCACTCGTGTGTTTTTAAGCAACTCGGTTTGAAAAAAACTATTATTTTGACACTTGTCAAAATAACAGTTTTTCAAAAGCTTGTTGCTTAAAAACATACTCATGAGTTCTTATGTCTACAAATAGTCATGGGAATTGAATAAAGCGCCCATTTTCAGAATATCCTCTGGCGCAATCTTATATAACCTTTTAAAATTTGACCCTTCTCACAAATATTACCAAATGAGGTCGTGAGGTCGTGAGGAAATCGCGTTGACGGTGTTCCAGGTCTGACAAAAATAAAAACTTAAAATCAGCCCACCCTATCATATACGACCGTGTACATTGAAATGAGTATGTGTGTGTATTGGTGTTATATGAAAAACCTTTCTTAAAAATAGAGTGTTTTGATCAATTAATCCCATACAAGTTCAAACTGAACTTAACTCTCAATTCTCTTTTTCATTTATAACTAGTAAATACCCCCGCCCCTAAAGCTACGCGGACATTAGGCATTCTTGTCCGCTCGAAGATTTGCGACTTTAATACTAAAATGTATGCAAGGGTGTGCAATTTTCTACGTACTACCGTTTCCCCGTACAAACGTTATCACCGTGCTACTTTTTCTCCGTACAACCGTTTCTGCCGTCCTACAATTTCCTCCTCACTACTGTTTTCCCCGTACTGTCATTTAACCGTTCTACGATTTCCCCGTAATAACATTTCCCCCGTACTACAATTTCGCCGTACAGACGTTGTCACCGTGCTGCTATTTCCCCGTAAAACCGTTTCTCCGTCATACAATTTCCTTCTCACTACTGTTTTCCCCGTACTACCATTTCACCCGTACTACTGTTTCCACCGAACAACACTTTTCCCCGTACTACAATTTCCTCCGTACAGATGTTATCACCGTGCTACTATTTCCCCCTACATCTGTTTCTCCCGTCCTACAATGTCCTCCTCACTATTGTTTTCCCCGTACTACCATTTCCCCGTACTACCATTTCCCCGTACTAACATTTCCCGCGTACTACAATTTCCCCGTACAAACGTTGTCACCGTGCTTCTATTTCCCCGTAAAACCGTTTCTCCCGTCCTACAATTTCCTTCTCACTACTGTTTTCCCCGTACTACCATTTCACCCGTACTACCGTTTCCAACGAACAACACTTTTCCCCGTACTACAATTTTCTCCATACTACCGTTTCCCGGTCATCAATTCCCCTCGGAAAACTTACCACAGTGTTTCAGTCTGAGGCCTTTGCCATCAAACAGGGTTGCAAGAGACTGATAGAGAAACGACTTATCAATAAGAGAATAGCAATATGCTCTGACAGTAAGTCGGCCATCGGAGCGCTCTCAAGTTGCAAGCTGTCAGCGAGATCGGTACTCGGGGCTAGAGTACCTCTGGAATCCCTAGCAGAGAACAACGAAGTATCGCTTGTTTGGGTCCCAGGCCACTCAGATATCCCGGCTAACGAAATTGCAGACGAACTAGCGAGAAGAGGCAGTGAGAAAGAGCTCAAAAGCCCGGAACCGGTAATCGGAATACACGAGGGACTAGGATAAGGCGTAGAACAAAAGAAAGGCACCAGCGTGTTTGGGAAAACCTAAATACGTGCAACAGGCAAAGGAATTTTCGGCAGGTTGCAACGAGCACACTACCAAATATCTTTTGAGCCTGGACAAGAGATCCTTAAGAAGGATAGTAGAAGTGCTGACGGGTCAAAATAATCTGAGATACCATTACCAGCTATGGCAAAAGTGTGATGGATTTTTTCAATAATTTTAAGTTGGACAAAAGGAAATTGAAAGAATTATCTGAGTTAATACTAGTAAAGACTATCCATATTATTAACCAACATATATATTATATACAATTCTGCTTATAATTATACACCTCCGTTTCGAGGGCAACACCTTTATTTTGTAAATAAATGTTTTCTTCAACTTCGTTAAAAGAAAACTATTTATTAACTCTTGTTGCTTCTGAAACTTTCGTATGTTTTTTCCTTCGATAGAGGACCACCCCCCACCAATAATCAATAGTTATTTGGCGGCGGTTCTGCCTCTAGAGAGAGGGGGAGGCAAAACTAAAAAAAAAATTATTTTTATTTTTTGGGTACTAGGAAGCGTTGGGAAGGGCTGAATGAGTGATGAAATGGTGGTGGATGCGTGGTGAAATGGTGGTGGATGCGTGGTGAAATGGTGGTGGATGAGTGGTGAAATGGTGGTTGAGGAGCGACGGAAGAGCACACATTAAGCAAATTGAGCAATGAGAAGGCTGATGAGCTGGCATAAACCGGCTCAACAGCAACCTCACGTTCCCATCCCGAATTCGCTTAGCGCGAAAGGAGTGAAGGACTACCAAGCATACCAAGCATTTCTTCGTCACTCCGAACGAGAAGGGAGCTCCGGTGGACTGGAATCGCATAAGAAGAGTGGTTAGTGCAACGACTGGACATTGCGGACCCAACAAGCACCTGACGAAGATGGAAGAGGAAACGGGCCTTCACGTTATATGAAGCTAAGATACAGGACGCAAGGAGACTACGTCGTACACCCTTCGAAAGTTGCCGAACTAGGACCTATCATATTAGACAGATTCCTGGTCGGCACGCGAAGGTTTTAATGATTTTTTTAAAATGATGAATGGTAAAAGGAACAAAGGGTCAAAAGACCGGTGTTTCAGGTCACGAAAGTGATCGCCGCAAACTAGTAAAATCTAGAAGCAAATTGGGCAGTTTTCAAAGCCCTTTTCAGGGCCAACGGGTAACACGTAAGCAGCCTCCACGCGGCGTATCCTAGGCGAGTGTACGCAAAATTGATGACCACTCATCGAATGCTTGCATTATCGATAAAATTTCTATTTTAAGCACCCAATTTGCTTAATGTGCGCTCTTTAAAGCGCCCAATATATTTTCATGGTTATCTACGCTCATTTGCCACTTTTCCACCACCCTTCCACCACTCATCCAGCCCTTCCCAGTACCCAAAAAATGCAAAAAAGAAATGCATTTTTTTTTTGTTTTCACCTCCAGAGGAGCGACCGCCACCATTTTCTATTAAAAGCGCTCAATTTTCTTAATGTAGGATTTTTAAAGCGCCCGATTTGCTTAATGTGTGCTTTTTAAAGCACTTAATATATTTTCATGGCAATCTCCGCTCTACCGTCACTCTTCCAAAACGATTTCACCACTCATCTAGCCCTTCCCAGCACTTGCCAAAAAAAGAAATAATTTTTTTTTAGTTTTACCTCCCCAACAGTTCTATTTTTTCAGATGTACGGGTCTTCGTAACATCACACTTACAATATCTCTTCAATATTGGGTGGTCGTATGTTCGCAATTTGTTCAAGTATACCAAATGTGGAGTATGTAGCATATACGAGACATATTGAAATTTATGATCAGGGGGTCAGAAACAATTGCTTGTCACTGCATATAACAATTTTTCAAATTAACCACTGCCTCTTCTGAACTACCGTTAGCGTTATTAACTACAGTCGAAATCAAAATAGGCGCTACACTTTTATCATTTTGCTTCAGCTGATCATTTTTTTGTATTACACTTATAATCTTTTATTTTTACCATGTGACTCGGACCAGCTGGTTTGAGCGTTACACTAATGATGTTGTTTATGTGTTGGATATTCGAATTCGAATTCCAAGGCAATAAAAAAATGTTTTCGGTTTGGTGCTTATAAAATTACTTTAAACATCAAACGAGGGGGTGGTCACGTTGATTTAATTTCATAGAAAAAGTCGCACATCGCCTGTAGTGATTACCCCTTTATATCGATCTAATATTGATAGATGACAATGTAAACATTAACTACATGACATGACTTTAGTTTTGTTTTGATTATGGCAAGCAAAAGTGGTGTTTTTAAATTTGTTCTTCCCTTAAATAATAACAACTATACTTCAATGAAGAATTTATAATTCTTCTTAATTTCTGTAAAACAGTGAAGTGACAAAAGAAATATTTCTAGGATGTGTGGAATCTATATGAACCCAACGGTGAACGTTTTGAAGATTAACTTTAATGAAAACTTTTGCGTTTCTTTTTACACTTAATGCATGCTTTCAACATTGCAATCAATCCAATTGTATCAAATGTTGAGAAATTCTTCAGAGTTGTTTGATATTTAGAAATATAAAAGAACATTTACAAAAATGTTTTGCCATAATCAAAACAAAAAATGCTATGCGGACCCGTACGAATGGCGATGCGTTGCAAAGAATGTTGAGATTTTAATTAAATTTTATTTTCATAAAATCGCAATGCAATATGAGAAATTCGTCCTAGCGGAGTGATAAAACATACGCAGGGGACCCCTGGCAATAGAGTAGATGTTGCAAAAAGATTCGAACGTATCAAAGTAAATGTTGCCTTAACTCTTGAAATTACGTCGACATTAAAAAAGCCCGAAATTAAAAGAAAAATGGAAAATATTCGCCTCTTTTTTGTCTGCAACATTGCAAAAAAAAACCTCATCATTCAAGAAATATTCACCAAAAACCACCAAATATCGTGTAGGATCACGTAGCGTGAGTCGGGCCCACACTGAGGATTCTACAGCCCGAACCACTCAAAAGGTTTTGACTAATTTTCGTGATTTTCTGATGTCCATATCTTTTCTTTAAAACTTTCAAAGACCAAAAACCACTTAAACGGCCCTAGCTCGGCGGCCCTTGGGCCGACGACAGTGCCCAGATTCAATTTCATAAAAAGTTTTTCGATTACCTTTCAGGAAAAAAAAACTTTTTGAAAATCGATTGAGTTTTACTCGAGTTATCGTGTTGACAGTCGGACGGACGGACATTGTTGATTCGTCATGTAGGGACCATGATCCGAAGCTCCCTCCCTACTCACGGATCGAAATTGCGGTGGTTACAAACGTCGTGGTAAACGCAAAGACCCCTTTTCGAAGAACTTCGTTCTTCGTACGGGTCTAAAAATCGAAAAAAATACAATAAATTTGACACCCAAAAAATAAATTGAACTTTATCAATGTCAACTAAAGTTCCTTCATTCTACGCACACAATCCTACAACGCGCATCTTTTTGAATTCTTCTTAAATAAATCCCAAAATACATATTTGCAAATTAAATATTTGATGATGGAAAGAAGCCAGATGGACTCACGCTGATACCATGGTCCCATGACCGGCACCTCGTATGGGACGCAACGTGCTGGGATATTCTAGCTCCAAATTATGTAAAATCGTCAGCGACTCGGGTCAGAAGCACTGCCGAGAAAGTACAGCAAATACCACGAACTGAATGCCAACTTGATGGTCGCTTTTGCAGTTGAGACATTAGGGCCATGGTCTTCGGACGCATTAAATTTCATTAATAAAATTGGACCCCGATTGAATAGTGTGAGTGGTGACCCGCGTTTCCATGAGTTCCTTATACAGCGTATATCACTGGCGATCCAGCGTTTGAACGCAGCATCTATAATGGGAACAATTCCCCATACCACTCGACTTGATGAAATTTTTTACCTGTGACGAATTTCCCCTTTATATGTTCATTTTAAAGTGTAAATAAAGACAATCAATATTTGAATTTGTGAAATACAACAATAGCTCCCCCCCCCCCCCTGTGCCACAGAAATGATGAATTTTAAGAAAAGCCCGAAAACTTAAATTTTCTCATCAAGCGGCAAAGTTCTTCATATTGTTAAAGAAATTATGAATCGCGAGCGAAGCGAGAGAATTTTTTTTTAATAACTTTCGTTTTCGTTGGATGTCAAGCTTTAAAATGGCTAATTTCCCGCCAGAATTACAAAATCTTCGTTCGTAAATTCCCGGTGCCGCCATTCTAGCGAACTGTGCAGTTTTTTTAAGTGCCCCATATAGTGTCCATAGTTACTATGATATAGCGCTAAACTTTTCTAACTGATATTAATCAATAAAAGGCAATCATATTAAAATTTGTTCCCTGTAATTTATTATTTTGATGGTTATTGTTGAAGCATAATGTGAAATTATCAACGTTTGGGTCGGCAAAGCTGGTACGCGCCCTGACTTCCCCATTGTGCTCTGTCCCAAGGAAATGACAGTAAACGTTACGGATAGAACAAAATGAATCAAACTTTAATTTAAATTTCTATTTCACAAATTAACAAACATACGGAGCAAAAAGAATTTTCTGCTAAAGAATTTCCTCCAAGAGCGATAAAAAAGTTATGTCCATAGTTTTCAGAATCTCAGGGGGGGCTCAGAGGTTCCCAGGGGGGGCTTAGCCCCTTCTTCACCCTCTCTAGATACTGGCCTGCCCGGAGTGTTATTAACGCCCGCCAGGGCGTTATTAACACCCACACTCCGAGCGCTAATAACGCCCGGGGCGTTCACATCATCGGCACTGCAAATAACGCCCGTGGTGTTAATAACGCCCGCACTCCGGGTGCTAAAAACGCCCGGGGCGTTAATATCGGCCAGCTATATAATTCGCTACACGCTCACGATTGACTTTCATAAAGTTTTCATGTGATGTTTTGATTTCTTATTGACCCGTACGAAGAACGAAATTCTTCGAAAAGGGGTCTTATGCGTTTACCACGACGTTTGTAACCACCCCAATTTCGACCTGGGAGTAGGTGGTGTTGCTGGCGGGTTGTCCTCATCGTGGTCGAGTAAATAAATGAGCAGTCGAGATTTCCTTTTCAACACTTTATTGTAGCGAAGGAAATTCGTAAAGCTGAAAATTTCTATAAATCACAAAGTTTTAGTCTGAGTTCTAACGATAGAGAAAACATTGCAAACTCACGTATCGTGTTCAACCAAAATTCGTGACACTTATAATTGGAACTGTGACCATTCGATTATTACTATTACGAAATTAATATCGAAATTTTATTGTAAAAACTAAGAACAAACTTTCGTGCATGAAGAGACGATGTATCTTCCATGACGACTTTACACAAAGGTTCAATCTTTTTCCCGCTCTTTGTGACATCCAACCTCATTGACAGGTTCAGTGCTGCTGGCAGTAACAGGTGGGGAGCATCGATCCTGCTGCTTAGATGACGAATCAACAACCAAAACGTTGTCCGTCCGTCTGGCACCGCGATTAACTTGAGTAAAACTCAACCGATTTTCAAAAACTTTTTTCCCTGAAAGGTAATCGAAAAACCTTTTATGGGATTGAATCTGGGCTCTGTCGGCCCAAGGGCCGCCCAGATAGGGCCGTTTAAGTGGTTTTTGGTCTTTTTTACATAACACGGGTAAATTTTTTCCGATTTATACCGAATTATATTCCAAAACAAATTTGGACCCGGTGCCTGTACTTAGGGCTGAAGTTTGAATTGAGGGAAACACTTTTGTCTATGGAATTATGTGTCCGATGCATTTCCTTATGGCCCTAGGTCGGTCCTAAGGTCTGCCCTAGACAAAAAAATGGTTTTTCATTATGTTGTAGAGAAATTGGAGGGAAATATTTTTGTCTATATGTAAGTATTTGTGCGAGGCCTCTCCTGAGGACTTTAGGTCGCCCCTAGACAAAAAAATGGTTTTTTGCTATGTTGTACAAAAAATTGACATGAACATTTTTGTCTGTTTGGGGGTCAATTTTGTACTTTTGGAAGGCCTTTTTTACACTGTTTCTTCGGACTTGTTTTTCAATATTTTCCAATACAATTTAATGTGTACGTAATTTCATACACTTAAGAGTTAAGGCAATATTTACTTAGGTACGTTAGACGCTTTTTGTAACATCTTTTCTGTTTGCCACATCGATTTTGATACGTACGGGTCCATTCATATGTTTTAAAAATAAAAGAGCGTTTCTATGTATCAAGTAAAAAATTCTTCCATCTTGTGACACAAGGAAAATTTTCTTCTTAATCAACTCTTTCTAGTGACATGCTTCTCTTAGTCAATCCCTTCTAGAAACATTCTGTATAAGGAAACTTTTCCCCTTAGTCAAGTCTTTCTAGTGAAATTCTGTGCAAGGAAATTGTTCCTCTTACTCAACTCCTAGTTACATTCTGTATAAGGAAAATTTGAGTGCGTGTCGATGTGAGTCGCCTTGAAGCACTTCATCTGAAATGTATTTTATGAAAATCGAAATCCAATGAAATGTGGCGAAACGAACATTATTGTATAGAAGTGAGCAGTGCTCAAACATTATTCTAGGAAAAACAAGTCTGTTTTCCAAAAGGATAAGGCTGTAACTGTCAACAACTCCTTCTATTGACGTTCTGTATAATGAAAATTTTCCCCTTAGTCAACTTCTTCTAGTTACATGCTCTATGAATAAAATTATTTATTAAAGTGCCATTTTGTAGCGTTTATCCAATTACTTAGCTGGGCATTATTAGCGCCCGGAGTGCGGGTGTTATTAACGCCCCGGGCGTTATTAGCGCCCGGAGTGCGGGTGTTATTAACGCACCAGGCGTTATTAGCGCCCGTAGTGCGGGTGGTTATAGCCCCTTAGGCCGGCGTTAATAACAACCCGGGCGTTATTTGCGGCGGAGAAATGTCCTGGCACCAATTAAAAGGACATTTTGATTTCTGCAAGTGTAGTAAAAAAAAATCGAAAAGAAATCGAAAAAATTGAGTTATGAGCCAATCTAATGACCCCTACCTCTGAGAGAAATGGTTACCAGCATAAAAAAATTTTGAAAGACGGTTAAGTAGCCTTTGTTAGGCTCTGTCTATGGATCCTATAGTCCAGACCACTCACACGACCTTCAACAATTTCCATGATTTTTTGCAAAGGTATAAACGGACAAGCAAAGGAATGCTGTTGACCAATTTTTCGACCGTGTCTGTTTACTTCGTACAAGCCTAAAAACTCATGTCATGTAGTTGACTGTTTTTGATTTACAGACACATAAATAGCTAGATGTGAAGGGGTAGTAACTACAAGCCAAGTGCATTCATTTATATGGGCAATTCCATGCAATGAATTTTGTACATGACCTGGGAACCGTGTTATTCTCCTGAAACGTACAAAGGTGCGAGAGTTGTGATATATGAAACATTTTTCAGGAAAAACTTATTCTGCAAGTCTCTCATACAAAAAAACATTGTCAGACGAACAGTTTAATCGGAAAATGTGGTTCCCAGGTCATCCACTTTTTTATTTTCAACTTTTGAGTGGAATGGCCCATATGATGTTAAATCGACGTGACTACCCCTCGGTGTTTGATGTGTTTAGTACTCGAAATGAAATTAATAATTTAATGAATCAATTAATAAAAATGAATTAATTTTATTAGCACCTGATTGTATTAAATAATTAAAAATATTTACTGATCTATTCCCTCCGAAAACATTTTTCAACCAAAAAAGTCGATCGGTTGGGAGTTTCACTCTACTTCGAATAATTCGAATATCTACCATATCTATACAGAATACATACACAACTTGTTGTGTATGCATTGAACCCAGCTGGGCCAACAGCTGGTTAGAAAATTAACTGGTAAAAATATAAGACCATCATTGTAAGGTAAATGACCAGCTGAAGCAGAAACAAAACAGTGTGACGACTATTTTGAATCGGACTGCATATTCATAGTACCTGATCATTTTTATCGACTGCTTTAGTAGTAATTGGATCGCAAGTTTCGTAATGCGCATACATTATCAGACCGGTTAAGCATGAAAAACTTTTCACGACAATCAAGCCAATTGTAAAAATATAAACTGATCTGAAATTATTTTTTATTATAAAGGACACAAAGAAAACGTATACTTCAATACTGTGTAAATTATTACCTTTTTGCCTTCTGTAAATCAGGAACTGCCAGAAACTTTTGAATACAACTTTGATTGACACCTAAATTTGACACCCTAAAAAGATTATTAAAAATTTACGGATGTTTAATTCAATAAAAAAATCCAATAAAAACCATGTAGTTGATAGTCCGAAAGCAACAGTCCAAAATGACGTCCTTAAAAATGGGCTCGGGTCCAAGCTACAGAAAATGAAAAATGGTTGAGAGTACCAACTCAGCTAATATTTGTTGCTTTACTTGAAAAAATGTAATCTACCACCACGTTCAGCTGCTTCCCAAACATTTGTCCAGCCTCCGACCTTTGTCATTCCCATAAAAAGAATTGCTAAAACTGCAATTATCATTACGACAAATTGCAATGCATCCGTCATGACCACCGCTCTAAAAAATCGTGAGATTATGGAATTTAATTTATCTCTTGCTTAAGTATACAGACTTTAATCCACCGATAGTTGTGTAGAAGATACAAACAGCACACATAATAGGAGTTATGATATACAAATTGATGCCAGATACTGAAACATAATACATTTTATCACATCGGAAAGCGTATTTGATATATTAAGTGTTTCCGTATATAAGGGATATGCAGTATCTTATTTTATGTATTAGGTGCCGCCTAGGGATTTTCATTTTACTTTAAATTATTATTATCCTAGAACAAAATGCTTTACTCTAGAAATTTTTAAAGAAAAAAAGCCATGCCCCCGACGAGTCTCGAACTCCGGACCCTCGAGTTAATATCAAACTCTGCTAACCACTCGACCACCGCATCTTCATAAAACAACGAAATGTTATTTGTATCGTTACAGCTAACGTGATTGAATTTAAAATGTACATAAAGCGTACATGCCTGTGTTTCAGGGCCTATTTTTGGTAATTTTTTTTTGAATTTTCGGTAATTTTCGGTAATTTTCAGTAATTTTGGGTAATTTTCGGTAATTTTTAGTAATTTTTGGTAATTTTCAGTAATTTTTGGTAATTTTCGGTAATTTTCAGTAATTTTCGGTAATTTTCAGTAATTTTCGGTAATTTTCAGTAACTTTCGGTAATTTTTAGTAATTTGAATTACCGAAAATAGGCCCTGCTGTGTTTCGAATTACTACATACATATACAATGAATTTCGTTGTTATCAAAGACAAAACGTACGATCGTAGTATGCATGCGAATGCCACGTATTTCTTTTTTTCATTATAGAAAAAAATCAAAATTTTAAATTAGATCATTCACCGTATGATGCGTGTATGTTACAAAAATCGAAAAAAATCGAATTACAAGTCTAAAAAAAAAAATTCATCCACCCAGATTCGAACATTGGGCACTGAATATGAAAAAATTTGAAAAAAAAATCCTACGCTCTAGCTCGCACGGCTATCTAGACTTTGTGTATAAAACGCTATTGTGGCCGATATGATAAAATATTAGATTCGCTTCGCTCACTTGTTCGTGTCTTATGTACTCGAGTATAATATTTCGGCTACTCCCCAGTAGCATAATATATATTATTTCATCGGCGAGAGAATATCGTACGTTATTCACTTTTGCATATAAAGAAAAACCATACATTAAATCACTAGGGAAAATTCGTTTTCTCTTTGCCAATTCACTGAAAAAAACAGTGGCACCGCCGTGATTTGAACTCACGACCCACCGATCCGCAGGAATCGACGCTAACTACTGCACAAATTCGCTCATTCGGTATGTACAAATTTTGTTGATATTGTTTGTAACGTAGAATGTACACATGTTTCTCTTACAAACACTAGCGTTGTTTTTCTCGATATACAACATAAACTTATGTATTTTGAGTGGTTTTCTTTACATATTGTATTTGTATTTTTGTTCGTTTTTTATTTGAATCAGTTTTTATTTATGTTATAAATGTGATTTTCTCGCAGAGCAAAATTCAAATGTCTATATGAAAATAGTAATTTCACCTGACGACCAAATAAATAAAATTAAAAAAAAAGTATTGGAAAAACAATTGCACCTGCAGCCGCCGGACTCGAACCCACGGCATGTAGTTCAGAAGGATACAATGCTAACCACTGACCCAATACGGTCATTTGTTACGACTAAATTTTGTTGATACTGTCTGTTGACTACAAACGAAGTAATGCATTCAGAAGTCATTTCAAACTCATTTCATGAAATGTTGTATGCAAAAAGATATTGGTGAATTTTTATCATTTCAAATTTTTTAACGGGGTACAAATGTCTCTCACAAACACTAGCGTTGTTTTTCTCCATATTCAACATACATACTTAAGCTTATGTATTTTGAGTGGTTTTGTTTACGTTTTGGTTCGTTTTGTATTTTGTGTTTATTCTCACAGAGCAAAATTCAAATGTCTATATGGAAATAGTAATTTCACGTGACGACCAAAACATAAATAAATAGAATTAAAAAAAAAATATTGGAAAAAAAATTGAAAAAAAGACCTGCAGCCGCCGTGTCTCGAACCCAGGACCCTGACACTTCGAAGCAGTGATAAATTTTCGCTTAATGAAATAAAATATTCCTTTTACATCTAAATACATTTACATCAAAGTTTCAAGGAGCTGCGGTAATTCGTCCATAAAGGGCATCAAAGTAAGACAAACGTAATATGGGAATTCACGTCATTACTCAATACAATATAATTACAGCAATAAGTGCTGTATATCCAGTATATTGCGATATGCTCAATTACTAATTATAAAACACGGTGCTGCTGAATGAGAAAAAAGTTTTTTTGAAAAGGCACCCAAAAATTTGTTGTGGTTTTCGAAAAAAGAGTTCAAAACAGGTTTCACTTGATTCCGATCAGATCCTTCCCCATGTACCTATATGAGATTTTCGATTTTTTTCCTTCGATAGGGCCTGTTTTTTTTCAATTTTTCGATTTCTTCTGTTTTTTCCTACTGAAAAGTTTTTAATATTTGAGAAACTTAGAAAATTTTTTTTTGGAATTTTTCGGAAAGGATTTAGAGATCGCGCAATCGCAAAATGTGCTTTTTTGGTCAAGTTGCAAAAGTTGCAAAAATCAGCAAACTGTAATCGACGCCGAAAATCCAATTCTTTATCAAATGTCTCGTGTGGGGCGTCGTTGCAAAGGAAATTAATGTGGCTTTCTATTAAAAATATCATAAAGCCGTTTTGATTGATCTTGTGAGAGTTAGAGGCCGAAAACGCTCCAAAATGACCAAAAAAGCACATTTTGCGATTGCGCGATCTCTAAATCCTTTCCGAAAAATTCCAAAAAATTTTTTTTCTAAGTTTCTCAAATATTAAAAACTTTTCAGTAGGAAAAAACAGAAGAAATCGAAAAATTGTTAAAAAAATCAGCCCTACGGAAGGAAAAAAATCGAAAATCTCGTATAGGTACATGAGGAATCTGATCGGAATCAAGTGAAACCTATTTTGAACTCTATTGGAGTCCCTTTTTCGAAAACCACAACAAATTTTTGGGTGCCTTTTCAAAAAAACTTTTTTCTCTTTCAGCAGCACGTGAAAAGTCAAAAGTTTGTCTGTCTGTTTGTCTGTCTGTTTGTTTGTCTGTCTGTAAATTGTCGGTAACAAATTTTCAGCGTGAACCAACATACGTCCGACCTGGTAGAAGAGTTCCGAGGAACTGAAGCAAAGTGTCGTTTTGCATTGCCTTTTATAAGCCGAAAAGCCAAAAAAAGGCAATGCAATAGTAGATTATTTTGCATTGCCTTCTATGAGCCAAAAAAGTCAATGCAAAAGAAGATTCCCATGTGAATCTATCTACGTCCGACCTGCTTGAAGAGTTCCGAGGAACTGAAGCAAAGTGTCGTTTTGCATTGCCTTCTATGATTCAAAAAAAGGCAATGCAAAAGAAGATTTCCATGTGAATCTATCTACGTCCTACCTGCTTGAAGAGTTCCAAGGAACTAAACTGTTTTGCATTGCCATTTTTAACCCAAAAAAGCAATGCAAGCCTAACTTCGAATGGCAAGAGAAATCAACAAGGAGAACCTAGAGATAGAGAACGACAGACCTTCTTTGGTAGAAGGTCGAAACCGAACAATAAAGCGCTCTTATTGTGGGAGCACTCTCCCTTATAAGAACAGCATTACCAGCTGGCGATACTTTCAAGCGTATTGAACAGAGGTATTCATACATTTGAAACTGAGTATATTCTGTGACGTATTAGTACTTTATTGGTTGACTAGAGAAAATCTAGGA
>CM055403.1:96018533-96080908 GCA_029228625.1 Pseudolycoriella hygida
GGCGCTACACTTTTTCGGCTACGCATTTTTGAAAATTACGTTAACAACGTTATGCTGCTGATTAAGGAACTTAGATTAGAGATATGAGCGCAGTTTACACTTCATCATAGTATTTTTGAAATTATAAATTGTGAAGACCGAATCCCGACTTTTTTTCGGAAACAAAATATTTATTTTCTTGATCAATTGTAGAAACAGTTTTTTTTTTTCGGAGATAAAGTACTTATTTTCTCAGAGCAGTTGTGAAAAATATAATTCATAACTGGGGAAGAATAGAAAATTCCTTAACTTGAGTAAAGCTTGTGACCCTCGCCGAATAAATTGTAACTTGGGTGAATTGCGGTCCCTCGCTACGCTCGGGGCGCAAATTCACCCTCGTTACAATTTATTCATCTCTGGTCGCAAACTTTACTCTTGTTAAGGAATTTTCTATTTCCTTCCCTAGTTATGAAATCTACTAATCGTTGTTTTATGAAGATGCGGTGGTCGAATGGTTAGCATAGTTTGATATTAAGTCGAGGGTCCGAAGTTCGAGACTCGTCGGGGGCATGGTTTTTTTTCTTTAAAAATTTCTAGAGTAAAACATTTTGTTCTAGGATAATAATAATATAAAGTAAAATGAAAGTCCCTAGGCAGCACCTAATACATAAAATAAGGTACGGCATATCCCTTATATACGGAAACACTTAATGTATGAAACACGCCTTCCGATGTGATAAAAATTAATAAACTTGAAATTGTGACATCTATCCGAAACAATTATCGTTTAAAATAAAACTGAAATAACAGCGAAATGTCCGACAGCCAAACAATGAAAATGAATTCGAACAATAAAAGTATGCGTACCGTGATATGTGTACGGTAATGTGTGGCAATCTGTGGGCTATTCACAAATGCCTACAAAAGTTCTATGTGATATTCTGAAGTAAATATACAACCATGCTCTACCAAACTTTAGAGAATAAAAATTCCTCTTAAAATGTTCGAAAACTCGTTTTCTTCTATTAAAATGGTTTGCCCCAAAATGGCAATTAGTACGCAAAAACCGTACCGATTGCCATTTTGAGACATTCTGGAGTTGGCCAAGGCTCAATCATTGCTCTTATGTTTTTCCTTGTGTTTTTCAACGACTCTGACGATGCACTCACTGTTACTAGAGGTCTAAATTTTGCCGACGACAAAAAGATTGTCCATAACAATATTTCCAAGATCGACGACACTCGCGCACTTCAACAGTCTATCGATGATATCTTCAAATCATGCTGCAACAACGGTCTCGAACTAAACCATGACAAATGTAAGATAATGATAATCCACGGCAATCGCTCTCCAATTCTGGCTGAGTATTATATGAATGGCAAACCATTGAAAAGAGTCGTTAACATCAAAGACCTCGGGGTAACATACAAGAGCGATTTTTCATTCAACATACACCACGAGCTAGCTTCAAAGAAAGGACATTCCATGTTATCGTTTGTTAAGCGTCAATGTTACAGCCGGTTCAACGTAGAAACAGCTAAGAAACTCTACAATTAAGTCGCACGATGTCATATTGAATTCGCCCGTTCGGTTTGGTCACCTCAGCACGACTCTTACGTTCAGACACTCGTTCTGCGGCCGCGTTTAACGGCAATCCGTACTGTATGCCAACCGCGATCGTGAAGTTGACTCAGATAACGAAAGCGACCATAAGCGTCGACTGTTACACTGAACTAAGTCTGCAGTCATTAGTACGACGTCGAGTAAATGCTGCAGTATTTTTTATCCACGATGTGTTAACCGGTAAAGTCAATGGCGGAAATGGTAGGCCAAGAGCGGCCAATATATAAAGAGGGCAATAAGGAAGATGTCACCAATTACAGACCGATCAGCATTTTATGTGCAGTATCAAAAATTTTCGAAAGATCAGTTTTTACTAAGCTCTTCGAAGACGTTAAGTCAAAGATTCATTATTCCCAGCATGGTTTTTTGCTAAAAGATCGACCCAGACAAATTTATTTAAATATCTACTGTGTCCGATGAAATTGTTGGTGGTGGCCAAGTTGACTCAATTTACACGGACTTTCGCAAAGGCATTTGATAAAGTTGAACACAACATTTTGTTAAAGAAATTAGAATCTCTTGGTGTATCGGAAAAAATGGTAATATATGGTTCTCTACATATTTAAGCAATCGAGCCCAATTTGTATTGTTATTATTGGTGGCACTAAGTCGAGTAAAACTTTACCTACATCGGGAGTTAAATTAAATTCATTTATTCACCGCCAAAAAATTAGCTGAATTTACACTACAATAATAAACCGTTTACAAGTCAATAAATACAATCAAATAAGGAAAATAGAATAAAAAATAAACACAAAAATTTAAAATCAGTTACATTCTACGTAAATAAGTCAAAATTTCTTCTCATAACGGCGGTTCGTCGTCTTGTTCTAAATCACTTTCCCCCCTCAGCCTTTTTTTCACTTCAGTCCTGAATGCACTTTTGTTCAACGGAAGCAATTCTCTTAATTCGTTCACCAATCTGATCATTTTCGCCAACGGTTGATTATGGCCGTAATTTGTTTCATAAATCGATTCAACTAAGTATCTTTGGTTCCTCAACGGATAATGCTGTTCCCTTCTGATGAATCTCGTTTGAATGTTTGGGTCATTTATCCTTTTATGAAACAGATCATACATCATCATTGCTGCTGTTACTTTCCTACGAGTTGACAATTTTTCCAGTCCAAGTTCTTTACAGCGTTCTTCGTAGGGCGATAACCGATAAGGCGGGATTCGATTCATGTCACCAAGTGCGTACAAAACAAATTGTTTCTGGACGGACTCAATATCGTCAATGTAATTTTGTTGATATGGATCCCAAATAACCGATGCGAATTCCAATTTTGACCGAACATATGATTTGTACAACACCACCAGCGTTCTTGTTGCAAATTTTCCTTTTGACACTGACTTGATAAAGCCCATCGATTGTCTCGCCCTGGTTATACTCCGTTCAATGTGTGCAATAAGCGAAAACTGAGGATCCACCGGAATGCCAAGATCTCTGACTTCTTCCTTTCGTTCAACGACGTGGTCACCCATATAATACGTGACGTAGTACGGATCATTTATTCGTGCAATGGTGATCACTTCACATTTCGCCAGATTAAATGGAAGTCGATTTGTTTCACTCCAGCGCAAAACATTATCAATGTCGGCTTGAAGAAGTCTTGCATCAGCAGTTGAACTAATTTCCATTACCAGTTTTATGTCATCTGCAAATAATAGTGGAAGTGCATGTACAACGTATTCAACAATGTCGTTTATACCAATTAAAAACAGCGTTGGTCCAAGAATACTTCCAGCCGGAACACCCGATGTCGATGTATAAACTCTAGACATAATGACACCGATTTTGACGAAAAACTTTCGACCATCGATAAACTCAAATAACCACTTCGCGGTTTTCCTGCCTATCGCAAACGATTTCATTTTGGTGATCAAAATCCGATGCCAGAGTTTATCGAAAGCATTCGCAAAATCACCGTAGAAAACATCGAGTTGTCGTTTTTTCGAAAATGCTTCATGCGCTGCGATGGACAGATTGAAAAGATTTGTTTCAACTGAGCGCCTCGGTCTAAAACCATGTTGACTATTTGATATACGTGGGTCGATACCGCCTAACAGCTTCGGTTGTATTGCAATTTCATATATCCTCATTACCACTGAACTGATGGCGGTTATACGATAATTTCGAACGTCGTTTTTCTTCCCTTTCTTCTTATAAACCGGAATCACCTTCGAAATTTTGAGCTTTGATGAGATTCTACCCAATTCCATTGATTTCTGATGCAAAATCCAAAGTGGCCACACTAAACCATCCGCACACTTTTTAATGACTATCGGAGCAATATCATCAGGACCAGCACTACTCTTTGCATCAAGCTTATCTACGGCTTTTTCAATGTCAAACATTGACAGTTCAATTTCCCATACATCATGAGTTTCCTCTCCATATACATCATTGAACACGATCGGCACTTCGTCTTTTACATATAATCCCTCGAAGTAATCGGCAAACATCGACACAATTTCCTCGGGCTGGTCGGACCGTCTATCATTAAAAAACATTTCACGAGGATACGTCTCACTTTTTTTCTTCGCCCTTGCGTACGACCAAAACTCTGCAGGGTTCCCAATGATGTCACCTTGTACTTTATCGATGTATTCTTCATTCAATTGCTCGTGTAATTCGTTGAACTCTTTCAGTACCTTTGCGTATTCAGTTGTCGTTTCGTTTTTCGGTTTCCTTTTGTACGTCTTGTCTCTCTTGTTCTTTTTCTGCTGCCACTCTCGAGTCCACCACTTCGGTCTGTTGTTATTCTTTTTGATTCGAATTTTTGGGATATTTTCATCAATCAAACAATTTATTAACTCAAAGAAGTAGTCGAATGCTTCTTCGACAGTCATCTGATCGAAGATTTCTGCAAAATTCATTCCTCCAAGCTGCTGCAACATACGTTCATAATTTCCGGTTTTGTATGAATATATTTCGATGTATTCGTCAGACGGTTGCATGTCTCTTTCGGCGTAATATTCAAATTGCAACTCCATCGGAACGTGAAAACGGTCAGTTTCATTATTCAGTGTAATAGCTACAGGAGCTTGACATACATGGGTATCACCCGTTACATTAACGAAGACCAGATCCAAAACGTTTGACGAAATGTTCTTGATGTTTGACAGCTGAAACATTGGCAGGTCGTGCATTTTCTGTAGAAACTCTGACGCTGTTTGAAAATAATATGAATCGGTATTGGAAGCTATATTTTGCGGCAAAAAGAAAGTCTCGCTGTCGTCGAAATTCCATACAATGTCGTGCAGATTGAAATCTCCCAAAACGATCACTCTACTCTCACTTTCTATTAACATAACCCGTCGTATCAAATCATGATGCTTAAGTAGAAGATGTGGAGTTGTCGGACTGTTTACATACGCCAAATAAATTACAAGCGGACATGGCACAAGTTCAACTTTTACACAAACACACTCACAGTCAGGATCGTTGATGCTTTCGATTTGTTGGCTTCGGAATTCTTCATCCACCAATACTGCTACACCACCACCGATTGCATTTCTGTCTCGTCTATACACAATAAAATTTTGCGGAAAGTAGTTGTGGCTATCATGATCCTTGCAAAAACGGGTTTCGGTGAAACATAAAGCTTTATAGATAGAATACTTGATTCTATATCGCAGATCAGTTCTTGCTGGAATACTCCGGACATTTTGATAGTACAGCGGTAAATAGCAGATATTTCTAAAACCTTCTGAAAAGTCTCGTTGTCCCTGAGTCTCGGTTGACTTAGATTCGTCGTCCTTAATAGCGTTTATGTCCAATACTTGTGGTTCATTTATGACCTTGTTTAACGGTGCGAAGAAATTTGTAATTTTCGATTGCCTTGTAGGACGTACAGAAACAGTTTGGACTAAGTCTGCATCTGTTCGTCTCTTACTTCTACGTTTTTTGGCTGTGCGGACTTATCAGCTGGACCAGTTTTCTGTTGTGGCCATCGATTCAATTTTTCTCCTGTAGAAGATCTTAATTCCAGATCGAATTCGCGAATCTGACTATTTAACATTTTGTTAAAGAAATTAGAATCTCTTGGTGTATCGGAAAAAATGGTAATATATGGTTCTCTACATATTTAAGCAATCGAGCCCAATTTGTATTGTTATTATTGGTGGCACTAAGTCGAGTAAAACTTTACCTACATCGGGAGTTCCGCAGGGATCCATTCTTGGACCACTTCTGTTCATTATCTTCATAAACGATCTTCTCGAATCACTCAACTCCTGTTCTGGGTTCGTTGATGACCTAAAACTGTACCGGTCTATTAGTAGCAGCTACGACTGTGAACTGCTTCAATCAGATCTTTCAAAAATTGTTGACTGGTGAAGAATGAATAAAATGGTCTTGAATGCGGATAAATGTACAGTAATGTCTATAACGCATAGGTGGCCCGACAAATCCTCCAGTGTATTTTCGTTGTAGGCGATAATATCGTATCGGTGTATGATAATATCATATTCGACATGATAATATCATTTTAGCGTATAATAATATCATATTCGACATGATAATATCGTATCCGTGTACAATAATATCATATTCGACATAATATTATCGTTTTGGCATATGATAATATCGTATTCGACACGATATTATCGTCTTGGTGTATAATAATATCGTATTCGACATAATAATATGGTTTTGGCGTATAATAATATCATATTCGACATGATATTTCGAATCGTCATACGATAATATAATATTCAACATGATAATATCGTTTTGGCGCAGAATAATATCATATTCGACATGATATTATCGTATACGTGTACGATAATATCATATTCGACATGATATTATCGTTTTGGTGTATAATAATATCATATTCGACATGATAATATCGTATCGGTGTATGATAATATCGTATTCGACATAATATTATCGTTTTGGCATATGATAATATCGTATTCGACATGATATTACCGTTTTGGTGTATAACAATATCATATTCGACATGATAATATCGTATTCGACATGATATTTTAGTTTTAGCGTACAATAATATAGTATTCGACATGATATTATCGTTTTGACGTATGATAATATCATATTCTACATGATATTATCGAATCGGCGTACGATAATATAATATTGAACATAATAATATTGTTTTAGCGTATGATAATATCATATTCTACATGATAATATCGTATCCGTGTACAATAATATCATATTCGACGTGATAATAGGGAGATTGGGCAAACCTACTTATAGCAAAACTTATAACTTATGCTTATAACTATACGTTATAAGTCATAAGTTATAAGTTATAAGTTGAAAGTGATAAGTAAACTGTAAGTTATAAGTTCAAAATTATAAGTGAACTATAAGTTATAAGTCATAAGTTATGTCATAAGTTATAAGTTATAAGTGAACTATAAGTTATAAGTTATAAGTTATAAGTCATAAGTTATAAGTTATAAGTTATAAGTTATAAGTTATAAGTTATAAGTCATAAGTTATAAGTTATAAATCATAAGTTATGTCATAAGTTATAAGTTATAAGTAAACTATTACTTATAACTTACAACTTATAACTTATAACTTATAACTTATAACTTATGACTTATACTTATAACTTATAACTTATGACTTATAACTTATAGTTCACTTATAACTTATAACTTATGACATAACTTATGACTTATAACTTATAACTTATGACTTATAACTTATAACTTATGACTTATAACTTATAGTTCACTTATAATTTTGAACTTATAACTTATAACTTATAACTTATGACTTATAACTTATAGTTCACTTATAACTTATAACTTACGACATAACTTATGACTTATAACTTATAACTTATGACTTATAACTTATAGTTCACTTATAATTTTGAACTTATAACTTATAGTTTACTTATAACTTTCAACTTATAACTTATAACTTATGTCTTATAACGTATAGTTATAAGTATAAGTTATCTCTGATAGCGTTGTATCGCTTGGATTTTTTGACCAAATATTAGAGTGCACGAACTAAATAAAAGGGAATTTTACTTCCAATCTTTTATAAAGGGCACTATATAAGGGACGAAACAATGGACAAAATAAATGCTGATTTCGGCGTATCACGCCCTCACATACCAGAGTATGTGATTTCATCAGTACACCTATGTCATGACTATGTGTATATAAGTTATAAGTTTTGCTATAAGTAGGTTTGCCCAATCTCCCTATTATATTATAACTTTTTACTTTATATGCGACGATACGCCTTACATTAAATACCAATTTTTGAGACGGAAAATGTGAATTTATTGCATCATTCTCAGTATTTATCCGTCTAGAGGGGTAAATTCCACTGTCTAGGGCGATAAATAACCAGCTAGACTAGAAATATTAAATTAAAAAAAAAACCGTCCGTTTGAGAATCGAACACAGAACGCCCCGCGTTCCAATCAACGATGCTAACCACTACGTCACATGATCTTATTAAATACATGAATTGCGAATTATATTATCGCAGCTAATGTGATTCAATTGAAAACTCTCATAAAATGTGTTTTCTATACGCGTAAATGGAATCTCTCATGTGTGTGTGTTTAATTCGAAATTTTGTTTTCGAATGCACATGCGCATTGTTCATTGTAACATAATTTTCGGTTGTGTTTTATATAAATATTTATATGAAATTTGCATTTAGGTTCAAGCATGCGCGAAATTTTTTTTTTTTCACTTTCTTCTATCTAGATGCAACAATTTGATAATTTGAATATTTTGTGCATGAAAAAAACATAAAAAGTAAAAAAAAAAAGTAAAAAAAATCAGGATTGAACCCCCGACACCTCATCTCAAAAAATTAGCGCTACCGTGCCCTAGCTCGCTCGGCCATTAGTACTTGTGTTTAATGTACGGCGAATCGTCGCTATTAAAGTAAAATAATATACTTATTATATTATCGCTATCGCTCGCGCGTTGTGTGTAATATACACTTGAACGGTTATTACTCGCTTACCACAATGTATAAGTAATCTTCTATTATAGTCCAGTTCTTCTTGCAGTTGAAATGTTGCAACACCGATAACGCTCGGAACAGGTCAGGTCAACCTGAAACCTGATTCGACCTGAACCTCATATTCGACCTGACCTAAACTGACCTGAACCTGTCTTGACCTAACGTGAAGTGACGTGAACATGCTTCAACCTGACTTGACCTGACCTGAACTGGCCCGAGAAAAAAATAATTCGAAAAGAAATTCCAACGTGACTTCATTCCAGTACAGTGCATATAAGCTTGGTATTCTGATGGACGGAGAAAGCCCTTAATGTTACCTTAACGTGGAATAGACAAATTTAAATATTGCAGAAATGGCTAGTATCGTTTTGCAGAATACTAGTATTCATGAAATGCTTTGCTTAAATGATGAGTTATTGGAATGAATTTGACCTTTCGTTAACATTTACGAAATTAAGTAACGTGGTCAGGCTGGGTTTACGTAATGTGGTCAGATTCGAGCGCCGATCACTAACGCTAAAATACCAAGTGAAGTGAATGCATGTGAAATGCCAACCTTTAAATAAGCGTGTGTTTCATGGGCGCGCGACAACAATGCGCCCGTATGCAGGTTAAAAATTCAAGCAAATGTTTGTCATAGACTGAGGAACCATAATAGCGTAATGGTTAACTTATCTGCTTTACACTACTCGAATGAGTTCTGAGTGTTGTCACTTGTCAGACTGATGATGGTCTCAATCGTCAGTCTTTAATGTTTCCTTTACTCCAGACTCATTTGTAGGTCAAAAATATAAGTAAAGACCCTCACTAATGTAGCAAAAGCCTGGTCGTCGCAAAAGTTTAAATGTAACATTTAGAAATTTCCTACGGCAATATCAGGGGTCCCCCACAAATGGCTATTACGTTTGTAACTTGTAAAATCTTTCCCAACTCCACTTCGAACTCTACCGGGCATGGAACTAATGTCTTTTTTCCGGTAACGGAGTAAAAATTTCCGAACCGAACCGAAAATCAGCTAGCGATTTCCCCAATGTTTGGTGCTGGGATTACATTCAACAATTGTCAAAAATACGAAAGACAATTCGAGAGAAAGTTTGTAATATTTTTGGCTCAACGACCGGACTATAAAACGATATTATCGTTTTGGTGTATGATAGTATCATATTCGACATGATAATATCGTTTTTGCGTACGATAATATCATATTTGACATGATAATATAGCATCTGTGCGCAATAATATCGTATTGTACATATCATCATATCGGTGTATAATAATATCATATTCGACATGATAATATCGCATCCGTGTACAACAATATTATATTCAACATGATATTATCGTATCCGTGTACAATAATATCATATTCGATATGATATTATTGTATCGTTGTATGATGATATCCTATTCGACATGATATTATCATATCGGTGTACAGTAATATCATATTCGACATGATAATGTCGTATCAGCGTATAATAATATCATATTTGACATGATATTTTCGTATTCGTGTACAATAATATCATATTCGACATGATATTATCGTATCGGTGTATGATAATATCATATTCGACGTGATATTATCGTAACGGTGTATAATAATATCATATTCAACATGATAATATCGTTTCGACGTACAATAATATCATATTTGACATGATATTATCGAATTGGCGTACGATAATATCATATTCTACATGATGTTATCATATCGGAGTATAATAATATCGTATTCGACATGATATTATTGTTTCGAGCTGAAATGCCTAAATTTGTTAAATAAGATGAATTTTCAGTTTGAATTATCTAAAAATAGCCAAAACTTTCATTTTTTGTTGAGAAAAACTTAACAAATAAAAGTTGTTGATTTTCGGTCATTTTTCACCTGTTTCTATAGTACCGATAACTTCCATCTTTTTCAACCGATTTTCAAAACCTTTTTTTTCCTGAATTCCTCCCGTCATGGCCTAGTTGTTCAAACATCAATAGAAAGAAAATATCACCCACAGCAGTGAGTTTAAAATTTTGAATGATCAAAATCACTCAAATTTTTCATGCTCGGCGAACTTTGACACTCCGCCAAAAAAAAAAATCCGACAATCTTCACTCCAGTTTTATTTTTTTCTATTAAGTTACACTCGAAATAGTTGAAATAAAATAATATTGCCCGAAGATGAGTCGAAATATTTTTTTGATAGAGGCGAGGATAGTGTAAATCAGAAAAAGTCAGCCATTTGACTTTGACGATTTTCCGCAAGTTGTAAATGAATTTAAAATAGTATTTTATTGTCTTGTATGCCTAAGTCGAGCATTATTGATATGTATTTATTGTATATAACGAGCGAACGTAATGAGCGAGTTTTATACAATAAATACATATCAATAATGCGAGACTCTGGCATACAAGACAATACGATATTTTATTGCATAAACGAAAACACCTCTTAATCTGTAAGCAAAACGGCCGTGCTTGTTAGGGTGTAGCTCTGTTAATAGTTTTTTTATTTCACAATCGTGGATTCAATTACGGCTGACTAATTTTTTTTACTTATCGTTTATCGCATACGCAAATTATTTCTCACAAAACTACATCCCCTTTGTGTCTTTTTAAATTTCAGTTCAACTAATTATTCCTCCTTCAATTCACATTACATTTTATTTCCATTGATAAATGCACGTTTGTCGCACATTGCCATTGATCCTATATACTAAACATATACATGAGTAAATGCGACACAATACGCATGATGCTAGTGTTACACGACTAAGTAAATACTAAATTAATTTGATCGTATATCGCGAGAGCACATTTAAATGCATGAGCAAAACGGCAAACAGCAAACTTGATGTTAATTTATGTTGCGTATTTTTACTTCAAATTATTTAAATAAAATAAACTAAATTCCATTCTTGGCTTTATAAATGTTCACTCAATATGGCAAAACATAGCAAGCATTATCGGATTTTTTTATATATAACACAACCATGAACAAACGCTACATTACGAAATTAAATTGAAAATGTATACAAGCAGAAGTGGATCGGTGGAATAAATGCTTGACTAGTGAACCGCTTGTCGTCGGTTCGAGACTCGCAGTGGCATGTGTTTTTTTCTTTATTTGTTCCTCAAATAAAAAAATTATGCATCTAGAACTATAATAAAAAATTATTCATCTAGAATAATAATTTTCACAATAATGTACGACTCAGTCTTTATATACAGGAGTGTTTAATGCATGGCTTACTCAACGTGTATGCAATAAAAAATTTTAATCGGTATTCGGTATTTAGGCGACACTAGAATTTTTTGTGGACCCCTAACTTTTCGATCCTTGAACCATCGCACACCCCTAATATATATACTGAAAGATTATCCATGTCACCAACGCATAGCCGTAACAAAAGAACTTTCCCTTATAAGATTGAGAGTAAAATCCTAGAAAGAGTCTCCACCAAAAAAGATCTGGGAATAATTATGGATGACACTCGTTGGAAACAAGGCGTTTGGAAACCGTCGAAATTATACTCCACAAGCTAATTCACGGCCGAGTAGACTCTTCCCTTAGGGGCCGTTCATAAGTTACAACAGTAGCGTTACGTAACACAACATATTTCTTACAAAGATGTAAAAAATTTTTAGTCGATCAAAAATTAGTAAATCGTATTTTCCATTATGTGAAGTCCGAACTTTGTCAGCATGGAGTAATGCCAATTTCCAACGCACTCTGTAGCACGGATCTAGGATGTGACATAAGTCTAATAGACGACCAAAATTACCGAAATTGCATTGCAAATGTATACAAAACAAAATACCTAATGTCATGTTGGTTGTATTGGTTGTTCAACAAAGTCAAGTTTTGTTCCTCTATTTGACTTATGTCACATATCACATCCTATGTCCGTTCTAGAAAGTGTGTTGCAATTTTAGAAGTAATAAAAAAATGTGAAAACAGTTGAGACCTCACAATGCACCTTATTTAGAAAAATCTGAGGTTTTTGATACTTTTAGAAAATTATTCTTTTAATTTTCTGTGCATTAAACACGGCACGTTTCAGCAAACCAAACTTCTAGAAATAATTAGAGAAAGTTGGAAGGAAATACCAGTCACTTCCATTCAGAAAACTTTGTTGTCGATGCCAGATCGAATGAACGATGTAATCAGAATGCGAGGTGAGCAGACGAGATTCTGATGCAAAATTACCGATCATCTAAATAAAAATTTTTGAGCTTGTTACGGTTACCGTCAAGATCTTGTTTCAATTTCAACAAATCTTTTTTAGCGGTGTACTACATTGTTCAAACTCAGTGAGTAAATTTCTTGCTGTAATTCGTTAAATTTGCCGGAAAATGATTGAGACTGAATTTGCCAAAACTTCGCACTGCTTGTATGAAACACGAATCCAACGTGTCGCGGAATTCCGATCTCTGTGGCTTAATCGATTATTCATTCCAATAGAAGACTTTCGTAGAAGAACAGTTTTTTTAAAAAAAAAAAATTTTTTTGTAGTTTTCAACTCTCTGAAAAATGGTCTAAACAGAGGTTAAAAAGATAGTTTTCGATGAATATCTAGGACAAAACCAAATCGATTCCAGGCAAATTATTAACGATTAAGTAGTCCAACAATACAAAGCATTTGGCTGTAGCAATACTCCTGACAATTTTCAAAGCGTCGTGGAAGGGACGGTATACAATTATTTTCCAAACCCAAAGCGGGAGGCTGTAGTCATTGCCCTTAGCTTTCGAATGAATGTCTAAGTAGAACTTTGTAACGCGTAGAAAAAAATGGAGTTGCTTTAAGTAAAAATTTTGAAAAAATTGAAAATCCGTAACTTTTTTATCTCTAACTTAACTGGAATAAAAAACTTAACCCAAATGAAAATGGAGTTCCTTTGTTGTATGAAAAACAGAAATTTTAAAAAAGGAAAAATGTTTGGAAGTGGAAATTCCAAATTGTTCACGAAAAACTCACATTCGAGGTACCTTTTATGGTTCTAAGTGTAACAAACTCGTCCACAATTTTCACTAATTATGCTAGTTTCACTTCTAGACGCGTAGTCTTTCAGGTAAAGACCTTATTTGTTGCAATTCATTTGGAAACCACACATTCAACGTCATATAATTATAAGGCCTCCAGTTTTTTCCGTACATATCGTTCGAATTTTGTGTTTTGTACTTAAGTACACAGCCTGGTGCTCGAAATCTGTTTTTGCCAAAATGTAGACAGTAGTAAGTTATATATTTCAAATAAGGCTGCTGCAGCCACCTACATTCATAAAACAAAAGTTTAAGTACGCAGCCTAGTGCCGACTTGTTTATATGACGTATCGTGTCCATTATTGCCGTTACACACTGATAGATTTTCGGCACCAGGCTGCCATCTACATTGTCAATCAATATTTATAAAGTACGCAGCCTGGTGCCGAGTTCAAAACTAGTGGACAGTTGCGTACTTATTCCACCATCCAACATTGTTGTAGACACTTTTTCGGCACCAGGCTGCCTAATCTGAAATGCAGACCTTTCTTCTAGCGAAAGATTTGTTAAAAAAACTAAGCAATCACAAAAAAGTAGCTCAAATACTAGATTAATAAAGGATGATAGTAAAGAGCCATTTAGTTACTTTTTTGAAAATGGCACATTTTTACAAAACTATACCCAGAAAAACATCGTTTTTACAGAGATCCCTCTTAACATATATTCTTGACAGTGCTGCGAAACCAATATTTGTGAGACACAAGTTTTTCTTAGCGACGTATTCTTTAAAAAATCTACTTTGGCTTCCGGGCTCCAGAATTTGAAAATTATTGATGGTGTACGTCTCCGTTTCGAATTATTACTTGCACATTCCTTATTTCTTGTGGGCAGGCGGAAAACTGACTTTATGGATTTGTTACCCTCATGACCAACCGCTTCACAGATTTTTTGAGAAATTATTTCAAGGTTTTCATTCTCCGTTTTGAGAACCCCCGAAACGTGACTGCCTCTCTAATTGGTCGATACGAAGCTCATAACGATCCTGCTCAATTCCAACCGCTGAACTTTGCTTTTTTCTTAGAGTTTCCCGCACTCCCTCATGGAAATCATTCATTCGTTTAAGCATGTCATCTTCCATTGTTTGAAACCTCCGATCGCATTCACCATCAAGCTCTTTCACACGAGCAGTAAAGTTCTATTATTTTGTCATCCACCATCGCTGCCAATCTTGACTCCAAGCTATCCATTCTGCTCCCCAATGACTTAATAGCATCCAAAATCATGTTATTCGAGACAATGCCAGCCTCACTTTCTATGCGTAAACACTGCCTTTTGAATTCAGCTTGTCGCACATTTTCTGACAAATCCTCGCTATGCGTGGAATCAATTGCACTTTTACGTTTAGTTGAGGAACTAGCCGAATTAAAGATGGGAACTAATTTCTTGGGAGATCGTAGCGTAGCCCTATCAAATCCAAAACAAGAGTTAACCAAACACTTCGTATCGGTCTAACAAAAGAAAATGGCTGAAATCCGAATGATAATGGACGACATCAATTGATGTATGACAATGGCTCCGCGCCGTAATCAAATGAAACGAAAAAATATGAAAATATCAATTTACGCCCAGTCGTTCTGCAAAACTCCAATGTATCGATACTCCAATTTGTTTCACAATGCCATGATACTAATTTCACCTCGAATACTCTCGACAAATTACTAAAAACTACGACTTTGCTGCAGCGCAAAAATTGTTCTCTACTCACTACACATCATTTTACTCTACCCTCGCACTCTAAATACCCGCCCTCTCCAAAGCCTGCGTAGCGGCTAGGGGCACCCGGGATCCAACTAGTACCTATATAAGTACACAGCTTTCCCAAGTAGCGGTTCAGCGCTGACTGTGATGTATCGGAACTAACTAGCCACAGGCAACTCTGAGCGAACTGGTTGCGAGACATTACGGTCTTGGGGAGCTCAGTCTTCAGTACCTACGTCACACAAGAGCACTCTTTGGTGACGTACGGCCTAATACTTTAAAAATGCTCGTCTGTTTCCCGGGTATATCCTACGCTTGGATTGCGCAGTCGGAGTCGGAGTCGGAGTCTATACTTAGTGTGTTAATGATGTGCGAATCGCATGAGTAAATTTATCAAAAAAATCTCTGCGAATCTCTTAAGGCCTAAGATAGGATTCGAAGTGAAGTGTAAAAGTTAAAAGGTAGCCGCTGAAAAAAATTAAATAAAATAAAGCAAAATAATTTTTTTTTATCTTCAGATTTCAAAAAATTAATAAGTTCATCGAATAGTTTCAGATAATTGTTAAAAGTCTAAACAGGACTGAAAAAATGTCAGTTTCATTAAACCAGAAAAGAGTTTATCTGTGTGAAATGAAAGGGTGTTTTGTGGACTTGATGGCATTTAGTGTGAATTAGGGAGAATTAGGGAGAAAGTTGATCCCTAAAATGGGGTACATTTTCCACCCCCTTTAGGCTTTTCATTTCATTTCACAATTATCTGAAACTATTCGATGAACTTATTTATTTTTTGAAATCTGAAAATAAAACAAATTTTCATGTTTATTTTGCTTTATTTTATTTAATTTTTGCTGTGGCTTTTACACTTCACTTATGATCCTACCTTCCCAAATAAGAGATTCGTGGTGATTTTTTGAAAATCTTACTCATGCGATTCACACGTCATTAACACGTCATTAGCATATCACTAACACACTAAGTAGATAATATCAAAACAACAGCAACACATCACTAATGCATCCTTTACAACATAAAATTTTAATGAAATATATATACATTAAACTTATCTTTGATAGATATACTGGTGATGTATTAGTAATGTACTGTTGTTGTACTGGTGATGTAAAATTGAGTTTCTTGGTAATATAGGAAAGCAGATGGTATTTCATCTATATGCGCTAACCTATGCCTTATGCAGATTTACTGTCAAAGGCAAAATTTTAGAGAACACGTGCTTCAGGGTTTTAGGAAAAAATGGCCCCATCCTGGATTACCACTTCTAGAATTGGGTGGGATGACACATATCTCTAGAACTATGGAAGTTAGAATGTTGCTTCCAAAGGCATAATTGTAGAGAATAAAATTTTAGAAAACACATGTTTCAGGGTTTTAAGAAAAATTGGCCGTTCATATTACGTTACGCTCAAGGGGGTGGGTGAATCGCGTGACAGATTGTGACAGGGGGGGGGGGGGTCTGTGAAACAGCTTACAAATACTCGAAAGCTGTTGTGTCCATTGGAAGCTTCAACGAGTTCTTCGCAGTGCCTCCTTTTCCATATGGTAGTAGTAGTATCACGTAGCGAAGCTAGTTTTACATCTTATCAAAAGAGGTCTTGCTTCAAAGTGATGTAAATTTTATGTAAAGATGTACATATATTCCATATATGTTCGATCAAAGTCGCCAACTTTATTTTTTCTAACCGGTGCGAATGAACACCCCGCTTGTGACGTCACACCCAATATACACCAAAATTTCACAAATTAGCATTAAAACTGGCTATCTAGGCTTAAGCCGAACCAGTGGATCTCATATTTCTGTAATTCGCATGACCATACAGGGAAGTCGACTCTCCTCACATCCAAATGATTAGTTTTTTTTATTATATTCCGTCAATTTTTACAAAGGTGGATACTATTCACACAATGTGCGAATATTGAAATAAAGTCTATTTGCACAATGTGCGATTAGTGAAATAAAGTCTATTCGGACAATGTGCGAATAGTGAAATAAAGTCTAATCGCACAATGTGAGAATAGTGAAATAAATTCGCACAATGTGCGAATAGTGGAATAAAGTCTAATCGCACAATGTGCGAATAGCCATATAAGAACTATTCACACATTGTGCGATAAGCCATATAAGGAAACATATAACAGCCACATAAGTCATAAAGGAAAAGCTCCAAAGTTCTGTTAGCCTCCTAGATTTTTGTGATGTTTCATTAGCGCAAAATCCCTAGTTTCGTTTTGTAAAAGGAAAAGCTCCCTAGTTTTTGCGACGCATTTTTTTAATCAAAAGTGAAAACATTTCAAAAGAATTTGTGCGTTCCGAAGCTGCAAGCGTCACCCAAATTGATATCAGTTGTTTTGGAAGAAGGAACGAGGACTGGCGTCACGTTTCTCTTTTTAAAAGGGTTTTTGTTGTGATATCGGTTGTTTTGGAAAAAGCGACGAGGACTTGCGTCAGGTTTCCCTTTTAAAAAGGGTTTTCGTTGTGATTGTAATGTTTTGCATTTTGTTGAGCCGCCGTTGCCGCCGAAACGAAGTGCGGCGGCTACTATTTCCATTGGCGAAAATGATTCCCTCAACCTCCTCTACAACATATCAAAAGTTATTTTTTGAGCCGCCGCCGCCGCCGTCGCCGAACCGAAGCGCGGCGGCTACTACTCCCATGGGCGGAAATGATCCCCTAACTTTCTCTACAACATATCAAAAGTTTTTTTTGAGCCGCCGCCGAACCGAAGCGCGGCGACTACTACTTCCATGGGCGAAAATGATCTCTACAACAATATTTTTTGATTTATTAAGCGAGAAAAAGGCTACCAGTAAAAAAACGATCTTTTCAACAACAAATTACAATAAATAAAATTCATCTACTCTACTTTTCCCTAATGTTGCCAAGGTGCATGCTGCATTGCCTCTTTGAATTGCAACTGAAATTTTCTGCAATAGGAAATCTTTCTGTACGACATATCAAAAGTTTTGTTTTTGAGCCGCCGCCGCCGCCAAACGGAAGCGCGGCGTTTACTACTTCCATTGCCGAAAATGATTCCCTCAACTTTCTTTACAACATATCAAAAGTTTTTCTCTGAGTCCCCGCCTATTTTCCGCCATTTTGGCGGTCACCCTGATACACTACACACCCAACCCAACAATTTTTCCTTTGACACCAGACCTCTATCTCGAACATCCAACCTTGTCTCATACAAAATGTGCTACCATACACATTACACACACAAACACAACACATACACATGGCCTTTATATGGCGCCTTCTAAGAGACCTGGCGCCCAAACGAGGCCGGTATCTCCCTTTTTTAAAGTCTCATATGGCGTAGAATGCCCACCCGAAGGTCCCTGCAAAATTTCAAGAAAAGTTATCGAGCCGTTTTCGAGCACGAGCCAAAAAAGTCGGTTTTCATACAAATGGCTCTTAAACTAACTAACTAACGTAAGATGTTTCCATTAACTTGGGTTTATATGAAGTAGCACATTTTGTATGGAAAATTACGATTTTCTAAAGGTCATATCTTCGGATCCACTGGACCGATTTTAATGAGTAAAATGTCGATTTCAATCAAAATTTTACAAAGAATCTAATGAACTACGTCTCAGGGGGTGCAACGCGAGGGAAAAAAGTCAAAACTTAGCTGTATATATGGTTCCGAAGTCTACGAAAAAAAATTTTCTGAACTTTTTGTTCGTATGGGGACTTGCGTCACGGGCGCATCGCTACCGCGCGCCCATGATTGATAAAAAATTCATCGGAATTTTTGATCACATAGACAATTGGTGTTGGAAATATACGTGCAATCGCTTGTACTGAATCTGTTGCAGGAGGAAATGTATCAGTGCAAACAGAAATGCAACTAGCACAGAAAGTAGTAACAAGAGAAAACGGTGAGACTGAGGTGACGAATGACCAGTTGATGGATGCATTGAAAGTCGGTTTTTCGGATCTTAAGGAACATATTAACGCTAATGCAGAAAAAAATGGACGTGAGGTGAAGAGCTCGATGGAGGAACTTACGAAAATCGTGAATAAAACATCAACGCTCTCAGTTCTTCGAAGCAAAAGATAAGTTTTGCTTAAAGATGGTTAGACGGCAATTTCAACTCCTGCTCCTCATAAACGCAAGCAGCACGAGGACAGTGGAAGTGGAGTGCAGTCAGAGGAGAATGAAATGATAAAACCATTCTTATTAACGATTCCCAAACATTTGGTTGGGCGGAAAGATGCGACTATTGGACAAAGACCGAAGACTCGCGAACCAAAATCACTGAGGCAGCGGGCTGATGCAAGTGGATTTGAGAAATCTATGAGAGTCGCCGGACTGGATCCTTCTTTAACCGTAGGTCAACTCAGCGAGTACATAATGAAAAATACTTCGTTGATAGAAAAGGACAGATTTAATTGCACAATGCTGGTTAAGAAAGATCAAGATCTAAGTGAATTTACGTATATATCGGCCAAGATTGACGTGTCAGTTCGGGATTTTGATATTTTGTGTAACTTGGATTACTGGCCAAACTATGTCACGGTGGGTGAATTCGTTCGACTGGACAAACGTAAACAATGGATAACTGGAAACGACAAACTGCAACTGAACAAAGTGCAACGTAGAGACGACGGCGAGGGAAATTCGTCTACAAAGGCATAAAGGCAACGACGAGCTCAACAGAAAGTTTGAAGTCAAGAGTAGAACAAATGGAGGCAGACTTGGGGTTTCGAAACGAGCAGTTGCAAACGATTCAAGGCCAACGATACAATCTCTTATGACTAGTTTTGCTACAGGCAACGTGAATCACGACAGTTTATCGAAGGAACCTCGTCAGAGATGTAATGATGCAAAGATTCCACAAGACAAATCAAAATTCAATTGACATTTCTTTCCTACCGATATATTACAACAATGTGAGAGGTATTACCAGCAAACATAACATTTCCATGAAGATTGAGTTATCGATGTACAGGGTTTTAGTGTTTGCGGAGACGTGGCTTAGTACTTCCGCTTACAAGGTTTATAGATATGATAGGATCGTTCTAATTCATTGCGAAGATACGGTGGAGTGGCTATCATCGTACAGAAAGAGTTGCATCACCAACGGTTAAGATTGAAAGTCAATGAAGCAGGGGCGCCGCTTTATATTTTTTCGTAGTGTTGCCCGAATATATCTCGGGACGAGTAAATTCTAGGTCATACGAAGCTTACAGGTACAATGATTTTTAGTATCAGCATCATCACGTCTAACGGGCTATAGGTAAAAGGATTCTACAAGAAGATTATGTCTACTTTAGTATAACCTGAAATTGGAACCGTGCGGGCTGTGTACCCGCGAATTGGAATTTTGTTAATGGAAAATTTGAAAGATTTATGCGGACAAGAAATTGCATGATTTATTTCAAAATAGTGATATGAGTACAGGGCACTATGTCAAAAAAATCGTCTCGCTCGCTAGAGAGTTTAGATGCATTTCGACTTGTGGAGACGAAGCTTCCTAACTATTTTTTTTTTCTTGGACCTCATCGACCGGTAATAGCCGGTTAAAACCTGTCTTACGTAAAACTTCAAACTCAAATATCTCCGTCAAATCTGAATATCTTTTGATGATCTCGATGGTTTCGGAAACTTTGATTCAATACCTATAATCCATGGAACAACTTTTTTGCAAAGGGTCCAGGATATCCAGGACGTTTTGGAAAGGTATTCGTATACGATATCAAAGATAGCTGGCCGAGCTCTGATATATCAAAGGGTCAGGAGCCACAGCCCTGTGATTAGTAATTTCCTATTCAATTTTTTCTTTCAAAAATGTGAGAATTAATGTGCATTTCAAACGATTTCCCCCATTTTTACCAGAGGAAAGGTGAGAGGTCCGTAGAGGTCAGTTCCTAGAATTCCATATCTCCACAAGGTCCCAGTGCTAGAACTCTGGGAAGAGAAGTACTTCCCTCTGTTTTTTGATCTCTCTCTGAGACTTAGATAGAGATTGATGTCTCTAAAGGTTAATTCCTAGAATTTAATCGCCCCTTAAGGCACATTTTATTCCGATTGTTAGAACTCAAGGATGAGAAGTACTTCGTTCAGTATTTTCTGAGGTATGAGGTCCACAAAAGAAATTTAGTACGGAAACTTCGACCCCTTTAATGATATCTTTTAAACTCCTTAGGAGAGATGACGTTATTTCCCGGACTGTATGCCAAAACACTATATTCCAATCAGATAAAAAAAGATTTTCAACATTTTTCATTACATCAGAACTTCTGATTCAGAAGGGGCAATAGTGTGTATTTTACATAGACATGTTAAATATTGAGGAAAAAATGTTTGTCGTTGCACCGACGAGTCGTAGTGTTGCTCAGCCTCGACAAACTTAATCGTAGTGTTGCCCGAGCCTCGAGGCAAGACCGTTTCCGGCGCCCCTGCAATGAAGGAGTGGAATGTGTTGCTGTGGAAATCAAATTAAACCCGACTCCATTGATTGTTTACGCAGTTTACATGAGAGTGTTTGACCCGGAGGTGGGTATGAAACACATCGACAATATCAAAGAGTTGTGTGGAAGATTTAGAAAACACAGAATCATGGTTCTTGGTGACTTCAACATGGACTCTCTACGATGGATCAGCGATGAAAACGACGAGTACTACTCGTATGAAATTTCATTTGAATACAGTACGAAACGGACATCGACGTACCGTATTGAGAAAAAAATCTTTTGTTATAAAGTTGAAAATTACGGGCATGTGTTGGAGGAATTAGCTGAAAATAGATTTCACAAATGAAATTAACAGTCGAGACGTCGATTCAGCATTCGATTTTTTCTACGCAACAGTCAATGTCTGGTAGCAAGAAATATACCGAAGAAGAAAATTATAGTCAACCTGAATAAGCCGGACGAAAGAGTTACAGCGATTGAAAAATCGACGCGATAAATTGTTCAAAAGAGATCGGAACGCAACGGAATATGCAGCGGTGTTGGAGAAATTTGATGAACTTTCATCGAAAATATTTGATCAATATAACGATGATGTGCAAGACGAAATCAAAACTAATCCAGCTTCGTTCTGGAAATTTGCTAAATTGAACAACAAATCGGTGTCATATCCTAGTGAGATATATTTTAAGAGCAATATCGGCCAATCTGCTGAGGAGATAGTGGAATTATTCGCAGATTTTTTCGAGGAAAATTATGTTGTTTATGAACAAAAATGGCTGTTTGAGAATGTTTACAACGAACCCGAAACACCACAAGAGGTTAACATCGCACAACAAGACATCGAGATGGCAATTCATTCGCTAAAACGGAAAGGAGGCGTTGGTCCTGATCAAATGCCACATTTTTTCATCAAAAAGTGCATGGAAGTGATATCATTACCATTGTTGCTGTTGTGGCAAAAAACAGTGGAGGAGGGGAAAAATCCTTCCATATTGAAGTTATCGAGGGTGCTACCAGTGTTTGAAAAAGAGAAAAAACGATCACTCAATGTCATTCAAAATAAATAAATAAATAAATAAAAAACTACAGAGTGGTTGGAATCAGTTCCACGATTTTAAAAATTTTCCAATGAGCCAGTAAATTTCAGCTTACGACGATTATCGAACCGCATGTTAGTAATTCGCAATATGGATTTCGACCTAAGCGATCAGTGACGACGAATTTATTGAGTCAGTCGGTTATGGCGCATAAAGTTTTTGAACGTGAACTACAATTAGATACATTTCTTGGAGATTTTGGTTGGAAAGGTGTCTAAGTTTTCGATAGGGCCTAAGACGGCTAAATGTTTGTATGAAAATATAAAACAAACGAGGTACTACGTTCAAATCGGTGATACCAAATCGCGTGAATATGAATCAACGTCGGGAATTGTTCCAGGAAGTATTTTGGGACCATCTTTATTCACGATGTTTATTAATGATGTATGTATGCGATGATTCGTATGCATTCGTATTACTGTTCGCAGATGACATTAAAGCGTCGATGATAATTAATGACGTGAGAGACAGTTGGAAGCTTCAAAGTGACATCAATCGGATTTATAAATGGAGTATGGTGAACAGACTCTTTTTTAATACGGACAAATGCGAAATGTTCACGTCGTACAGAACGACGTCTTGTATCGAAACATCATATAAGCTGGGAAATTTAGTAATTGGAAAAAGAGATGAAGTATGTGATTTGGGTCTACTTGTGGATAAAAGGTACCATTTAGCTCATCATATGGAACAGACGACAGTAAAAGCTCGACAAGTTATTGGATATATAAGTCGAATGGTAAATTTACTATTGAAACATTGAGATTGTTGTATGTGACGTACGTAATTGTCATTGTTATGTGTTTTCATATAAATTACAAAATTTGTTATTGTTATTTAAGGTAAGGGAGAAATATTTGGCTATTTTAAATAAAATAATTTATTGAGCAATTGTCCGTAATTAATTAATTTGACGTACGTAAGGTTCGCGCCTTGAATTCGCATCTGTGTTATGGAATCCATATCAGTGCAAAAACAATTTATGATCGATTTATAAGACAGTAGACGAAATGCTTCTTCCTATAGGCTAGCACAGTACAAAAGATGCGAGACTTTGAATTTGCAACCTTTGTTTGTTCGGAGGAAGATTGCGGATGCTTTGTGTGCTTATGACATCTTTCATGGAAAAGCAAAAAATATGCATTAACTTTAATTTTCCACTGGGCAAAATATTTCTCTAATGCGTCTAATTGCTTTTGAACTTAGAAGTAGCTTCTCTGTGGGTAATTCGATGTGTGATACGTGTTTGTTTCATCGGCAAATAACGAAAGATTTACACCCGGTACTAGAGGTGTGCGGGTCGACCTTTTTTTCCAAACGGGACCCGCACCGAACCCGAACCAAAATAAAAATTTAAACCCGACTCGAACCGAACCCGATCTAAAAAAAATTCAAGTTCGATATTCTACTGTCTGTTTCTTGAATTTAATAGAATATAAGTCACACCTGGGAATTTCAGATAATAATATTCGAAGTTCGGATACATATTAAGCGAGTTTCCGTTAAACATCGATAAGTGTGTTAGAAAAATAATAAATGCGAAGTAATAGAGAACATTCGTTCCCGTGCAACTATCCACGGGAACGACTGTTTATCATTGCTTCGTATTTCACATTTTTCTTGTAGACATCGGTTTTCAGGGGAAACTCGCTTAATATGTATCCTTAATTTTCTCTAGAGTTCAAGTTAAAGACAAACGGTAGTCGTCGAAGATTGTATTTTAGTAGCCATCGACGACAGTATTTTAGCAGTCATCGACTGCTTTGAAGGCTGCTTGAAGACTGTTGGACGACTGTTTGAATGTTGTTTTAGCGACTGCTTGAAAGCTGTTTGATTTGTTCACAGATAATATGAACATTATTCAAAATATAATGCAAAACGTGTTCACTGGAGTATTGAATTTTGGATACATAATCCGTTTATGTGGGTATTTTCAGTTTGTGTATGTCTGTAGATGTTATTCGAGTTCATTTGAAAGTACTTTGAAAATAATTTATTTACATATGAGAAATAATGACTGAAAGTGTATCAGAATGAGATATGACTCCGGATAAGTCTCGGAAACGTATCGTCGACTCGCACAACCTCAGCCACGTTAGTTCGTACGGATAAAAAAGTCGTCCTTCCATCTCAGCAAGCATACTTCATTCTACGATTACAAACAAATTTGATTTGTTTCATAAATATTTTCAAAAAATTTACAAGTGAGTAAGAGTTATTTGCTAGAAACCAGAATGTGAACTAATTTTTTCGGGTCGGGTCGGGTTTGGTCAGTTGAAGTCATCAAACCCGACTCGACCCGAAAAAAAGTAAATGAAAATCCGACCCGAGCCGATCCGAAAAAAAACGAAAAACGAAAATAAAAAACCCGACCCGTCAAATTCATTCGGGTTCGGGTCGGGTTTTTTCGAGTTTCGGGCGGCCGGCACACCTCTACCCGGTACCACTGGCATTTCTGAGACGTAAATCAAAAATAGTAAAGGGCCGAAAACAGATCCTTGTGGGATACCTTCACCAATTTCCTTTTTGTCAGAAGTTGAAGCGCCTCCCATAACAGAAAAACTTCTTTCTTTGAAGAACGACTTTATCAGTTGTACAATGTATTTCGGAAATTTTAGTTGAACAAGTTCGTAAAGAAATCGATTAATCCAGACAGTATCGAAGGCCTCTGCAACGTCTAAGAGAACTGCTATGGTCACTTCATCGTTGTTAGATCCGATCGATATATCCTCCATCAGTTTAAGTAGAACGTGCACGATGGAATACTTGGGTTTGAAACCAAACTGCCTGTTCGGAATAATCTTGTTAATTTGGCAAAAAATAACGTCTGTAGACAACTTTTTCGAGTATTTTTAAGATTGCAGAGTAGGCTGATCGGTCTGTAGCTTCTTGGGTCATTCGCTTCTTCGCCTGGCTTGAGCACTGGTTATACGTGTGCCAATTTCCATACGTTGGGATAATACCCAGTCCTCAGACACGCATTACAACCTTTTCTGGCAGTTCGAAACAGACAAATGGAAGCTTCTTGATGACTATATTCGGAATCGTGTCAGGACCCTTGGATTTTTTGTTTTTCAGGGATTTTAAGATTGAATGGATTTCCTCCGCATTGGTGAGATGGAGTTCATTAATTGACTGGATATGTTCGGAAAGATTGTTAACAGCGATACGAACATGTTCCGAAAATGATGGGTCCACTCATTAGTTATTTGTCACCCATTAATTACACTACTCCACACTATTTTTGTAGCAAATATGATTCCAAAAATCTCCAACCCGTTTTTCCTCTAGAATCAGAATCTGTTCTCAGAATTTCTCTATCACGTCTAAATTTTGAATTATATCAAATTAAAATTGCATGGGACCTTCGAATGTTAGAAAGAGATGTTGCGAAAGTCTCTTTCTAACATTCGAAGGTCCCATGTAACTTTAATTTGATATAATTCAAAATTTAGACGTGATCAGGGCCTATTATGTAGAATTTTTTGGTGAATTTTGCGAATTTTGCGAATTTTGTGAATTTTTGCGAATTTTGTGAATTTTTGCGAATTTTGTGAATTTTGTGAATTTTTGCGAATTTTGCGAATTTTTGTGAATTTTGCGAATTATTGCTAATTTTTGTAAATTTTTGTGATTTTTAATAAAATTGTAAGAATTTATTTTAGAACTGAATCTTATTCTTGGGAACATATTTCGTTCCTGCGTTCTTCAACACTCCCTTAAACCAATTTTGTTTTTGACTTTTCGTGTTTGATTGAGGCTGCCTTCGCCTTTTCGCCAACCAAAACTGAGTTGCCGGTCGAGGATCGAACTCTTCTACAGAACTCATGTTAATGTTTACATACAAGTAATTGAAGAGCGATCGTTGAATGAGAGACGATCGGTCTGTGTCTTTGAATTTATTGTAGACATCTAAAACCGAATAATGAAGAACAGCTTTTAGCCAATTGAAATAATTTAAACTTACTAATTAATCTTTCGACGTCTGCAGAATGCGGTTTAGCTGCGACAATTCTAGCTAATCCAAGTTTGATTATTGGTAGGTCGTTGGGACAAAGCTCATGAAGTTTTTGCAAGTAACTAAGTGTGGTATCGCAACTATGTTCCTTCAACAAATTTACAGCCTTGTCGTACTCGAAGTAGAAATCTCTTACGTCATAATCAGGCAGCAAAAAAGAATGGCACCTTTCAAGGTCACTTTTTGACACTGTGTTATTGATAAGAATGAATGGTTTCATCGTCTTCTGGAATGACTCATCAATACCGAGTCGAATCTTTAGCTGTCCAATCAATTTATTCATTATAAATTTTCTTGTTTTTGAATTAAATGATGTTGATTGACATTTCGTCTTTCTTAATGGAATGTCATACAAATACGAAATGTTGCCGACTCTATACAATTTCTTTAAAAAAAGTTCTTCCCAACCTCCGTCAAGTTTACTGTGTTTGCAGTTTTCTAATTTAACGAAAAGATTATGCTGTTTCTTAATAACATCAAGCAAGGATATGGTATCAGACTGACAAGTTTTTTGAAACGCCTTTATCAGACACAAGACATCGGCCAAAAACGTCATCAAATGAATTCTGTCAACGATGAGCCATTGATTCTTGAGTGTAGAAAATTTGGTTCCTTCAAAGTATTTCACCGAACAGCGCCAGTTACGTAACACAGTATTGATCAAATGAAACGAGAACTCAGACCATCGTATAGCAAAAAAAGCTGGATATCGTTGTGGTTGACTTAAGTTTTGTTCAATAGCGATAGTTTTCAATGTTTTAGTTCGCTTTCCAGACTTTCGAAAGTGAGCAGCTAGCTTTGTGGCATCTAAAATTAGTTTTTTGATCGTCACGATGTTACAGGTACTTTTCCAAGCGAGATTTACTCGATGGCCAATACACCATATCGAAAATAAAGGCCGTTCTGGACTATTAGATAACAATCTATCTGCTTTAATCTTAGCGAAGAGCCCATTAAATTCGCCAGTGTTAAGATTTTCTCCATCAGTAACAAGAGAAGTCATTAAAGTTGAAAACTCATTCCAAGTTACTATGTCGTCAATAATTTCCTTCACACATTCGAAATAGCCGATCGATTTATCTCTCTTTGGAGATTTGAAACCTAGAAAGGCTGTAGACAATGTCGAATCAGACCTTACAATGTTGACCATAACAAATACATTGTGATCTGCAGTACGATCGGTTGAGCCATCGACTCTGAGTGACACCGCTAACGAATTTCGTATCATGGCCTTAAGTTCTGTCATGTTACTTTGTACAATACAGTCAATAAACTCTGAGTGATTTGTAGGAGTTACGTACTGCAAATTAATATCATTCAACAAAAGACCATTTGTTCTATAATTGTGTGAAATTTCCGATGTCACATAGCGCCCCGGCCAAGACCAACCACTTAATGTAGTACGTTTCGCGTCATTAAAAACGGTGATTATATGGGAACCAATCAAGTTAAAAAATCTTTTTTCATTGTCAGCAATAGTTTCCTTAATAACCTGAGTACATAAAGCATCTGTAAAAGCAATAATTTATTATGTGAAATAGATAAATCTTGTTGTCAGTTACCCTCATTTGTGTTCAGTTTATTTATTTCAGTTTCATACAACTTTCGACATTCTTTGGCTATGTTCGAAATCATGCTAATTTGTCCACCAACCAGTTTGAATTTGTCTTGGCACCGCCAGTAGTACCCCAAATAATCTTTTGTTGTCTCGCCGGATCCTATCATAACATCACTGAAATCATTCCGCATAAACTCCTCAATACCACGTAGTGATTCTTCATCAAAATTTAAAAATGCATATGCACTAGTGTATTGAGTGATAGTTAGAAGGTTTTTTATCATTTTTGGGATTTTGAAGCTTAGGAACAACTCCAAGCACTTATAAAACTCATCATCACTACTTTGCTTGAGATTATTAATTAATGATTCAATATTCATTGTAGACAAATCGCTTATTCACAAGAAAAATGATTATTTTTGACAAATTTATAGATATATGCATGTAATAAGTAAATACATTAAGATACAAATGAGCGCGTAAAGATAATTTAATCAAACATTGGCGTACAAATATTTTGCACTCCGTTTGAATTGCAAAATTTACCCCTTTCAAGTGATACGCCAATGTGTTTTTCGTTCGGTATCAAGTACTTACATTTTGAAACAATGCAATTATTTATGAGCATGTTCCCACGTCAACTATCAGAATTTAAGGAATATCTTTGAATGAAGTTTGATTTTTTTGTGGTCTTTATTCAAATTTAAAATGAGTGATCAAGCCTCCTTAATAGTGAATAATCTCAAGCAAAGTAGTGATGATGAGTTTTATAAGTGTTTAGAATTGTTTCTAAATTTTAAAATTCCACAAATGATAAAAAACATTCTAACAATTACTCAATACACTAGCGCATATGCGTTCTTGAATTTTGATGAAAAATCCTTACATGGTATTGAGGAATTTATGAGAAATGATTTTAGTGAAGTTATGATAGGATCCGGCGAGACAACAAAAGATTATTTGGGTTTCTATTGGCAAGACCAAGGCAAATTCAAGCTGATTTGTGGACAAATTAGCATGATTTCGAACATTGCCGAACAGTGTCACAAATTGTACGCGACGAAGGAGACGAATCAAAACGAGGTACCTGACAAAGTTGAAGGTCAGTAAATAGATTCTCCGTAAATGTTTTCCTGTATGAGGTCATTCTCTACAGTCTCGATCCGAAAAGATGTCGATGAAAAGGCTGAAATAGTGAAGCAATTGTTTGTCAACGTTTTTCATTGGATGAAAACGCGTCAGTGTTTACATAAGGTAAAGAATTGCGAAGTGTTCTGAACAATTGAATCAAACTTTAGTTTTATATTTACTACTAACTACTTAGGCAATTGAAAACACACCCGATTTCAAGGTGAAAAAAGAAAGTTACGTGACCAAAGCCGATGGATCAATCTCAGTTTTTATCAAATGCCCCGTAACTGAATGCAAGGAAGGTTACACCGCCATATATAAGGGTTACCGTCGTCGTTCGAAAGAATCGACAAAAGAAGATAAGTCCGCAAGTTTAATCCGTCCGAGATGGCATTATTCGTCTCTAAGGAAACACTTACTACTGTCCCATTCAAGTAACGATGTAAGTTCCATTGATGACGATATCGAAGACGATTCTCATAACGATTACGAACTTGAAATGGATCTCAATGACACAAGCAATGCTTCTTCTAGTGATGACAATCAAAGTAGCGATCGCAGTTTAAAGGTGGAGATGGACTGCAATGGTGATGTCAGCACTAGACACAGTAGCAAATCTATAAATGTCTCTGCCAAACAGACTCAGGGTATGTTGTTTTTAAAAGACGCAAAATCGTCGGGAGGATTGCTAAGCAAATTTTTCATTATAGCTGTTGGGGTAACGTTACGTTCCAGGGTTGTGTGCAACACAGAAAGTGGAAAGACAAATAGCAAGTATTTAAAAAAGAAAAAATTGACTTAATGATTATGAAATAAATTAAAAATGAAACCAAACTAGCCATTGGTAGAATAAGTTTCAATTTATTTTATTTCTTGAGCAACGTATACACCAAAAATGTTGGCGAACATGGTAAAACCCCAATTTGTTCTAATTTGTTATATACATCTCCATATGCAAATTTTGTAAATTTTTACGAATTTTGTGAATTTTTGCGAATTTTGTGAATTTTTGCGAATTTTGTGAATCTGTGCGAATTTTGTGAATTTTTGCGAATTTTGTGAATTTTTGCGAATTTTGTGAATTTTGCGAATTTCTGCGAATTAATTCACCATAATAGGCCCTGGACGTGATAGAGAAATTCTGAGAACAGATTCTGATTCTAGAGGAAAACGGGTCTGAGGTTTTTGGAATCATATTTGCTAAACGAAAATTTTTAAAATTTGTAACCTAGTGTTATTAGTTATTTTGCAAAGCTAGGAGAAAAAGCCTAAAAAATCGCGAGCGGAGCGAGCAAAAATATTTTTCGGAAACTTTCTATAAAAGTTTTATTTTTGTTTCACACGATAGTTTAAAAACAGTACTGAAGTTAGAGTTAGACCTTATCGTATAAAGGTTTTTTATCTCTGACATATTTTGTATCTGGAAATTCCAATCAGGGCGGCGGGTGGCTCGCCCTGGTATAGTGGGCGCCTCTGAATTCGATGTATTTTGAACTCTATGTTTCTAATTATTTTTCGACAATATAATATGTGACGAATTATAAAAACGACGTTGACGACTTGAGACAGCGCCAGTAGAAAAATGCATTTAAAACATAAGCAAAGCCGACCCGTACGTAAAGCCTTCACGTGCGAAAAGTCTCGACGTACTAAAGTCTCAAATATAAAATATAAATAAATATAATGCGCATCAGAATGCATAGTCAAGTTCTCTTGATATAATGTTTGTCAGATTCAAATTCCTTTAGAACTATAAAAGTTGGAATGACTCATAAAAATAACCCAAGGTAATGTTGAGAGCCCTCCCGAATTACGTTTAAAATTTAATTCTCTCCAACTTTGCCTTTGGAAGCAACTTTCTATCTGTCATAGTTCTTGAGATATGACTCATCCTTCCAAATTCTAGAAGTGGCTGAATCTCGGAATTGGGACGTTTCTGAGGGAAACCCTGAAACAAGTGTTCGTTAAAATTTAATTCTCTTCAACTTTCTCTTCGGGAGTAAGTCTCTATGCTTCATAATCATAACCATAGGTTGATGAAAACTCATCTCGTATTGTATATGGCTGAGAAATAAAATTTTCTCCATTCCGTGGGTTCCAGTGCCCAAACCACTCAACCGATTTCTACAAATATTTTTTCCCAGTTTTGTGACATCTAATTCTTTCATTTGACGCTAATTTGAACAATTTACGTGCTGTACTTGCTGAGATATGCGTGAACAAGTTTCACCGACCTTCGAAAAACCACGTTTTTGGACACCTTTTCGATCATATCTCCGGAACTTTTCGACAGATTTTGCTCATCTTTGAACTTGATCTCAGTTTTTCGACTACCTTTCACGAAAAAAAGTTTTTGAAAATCGGTCAAGATTTACTCAAATTATCGTGTTGACGGACAGACAGACGGACATTTTTTTTCGCTGATTTGTCATCTGGAGGCTACAAAAAAGGTTTCCCCCATACTCCCGGATTCGAATTCTCAATGTAACAAACGTGGTAGTAAACGCATCAGACCTTCGTACGGGTCTAAACATATGTAGGGGACCCGTACTTATCAGAATAGATGTGGCAAACAGAATAGATGTTACAAAAAGGCTTTAACGTACATATCGTTCTTTATTCCATTTGTGAAGGTACGTAAAGTTAAAGATACAAAAAGTTACGGATTTTCAATTTTTTCAAAATTTTGACTTAAATCAACTCCATTTTTTTTCTACGCGTCACAAAGTTCTACTTAGACATTCAATTGAAAGCTAAGGGCAATAACTACAGCCTCCCGCTTTGGGTTTGGGAAAAAATTCTATAGCGTCCCTTCCACGACTCTTTGAAAATGGCCATTTTTTCGACGTTTTTGACTTCTGTAGCCAGCAACTTGCACTTGTCAGGAGTGTTGCCACAGCCAAAAGCTTTGTATCATTGGACATATCATATCATATCATCGTACATAATTTGCCTGGAATCGATTTGGTCTTGTCCAAGATATTCATCAAAAACTATTTTTTTGACCTCTGTGCAGACTATTTTTCGGAGAGTTCAAAACTACAAAATAATTTTTTGAAAAAAAAACTGTTCTTCTACGAAAGTCTTCTATTGGAATGAAGAATCGAATAAGCCATAGAGATCGAAATTCCGCGACACGTTGGATTCGTGTTTCATACAAGCCGTGCGAAGTTCTGGCAAATTCACTCTTAATCAGTCTCGAGTTGACATGGCAGCCAGGTATTCCCCGTACAAAACCTCTTTGATTACGGCTGATTTTCACTTGTGACCGTAGTATTGAGTCCAACGCTTTTTCAATGATGCGTCTGATCACCGAATAGATGGTATGTGGTCGCCAGTTCTGTGGTTTACTCAGGTCTCCGTCTTTGTCACTTTGGGGACGTATTGTGATTGGAGCATTATGTTCCCTATGAGATTTATGCTTTTCGCTACATTAAGTATTCGAACCGTTCTCACCAGAACTCAGGACCAGCTGCTGTGTCCATGGGAATTTTCTTTATCTGAACTTTGATATCTTCTTCACACAGGACGATGTCAAAATTCGTCGGGGTAGATGGATATGTTTCCAATGTGACATTATTTTCGTTCTCGAATACAGATTTGAAGTGGTCTTCAAGGACTTCCATTTTAATGTTGCATTGTTTTGCTATACCATCAGCCATTACTGTACGGACAGCTTTGTTGCGCTCATTATAATACCAGTATTGTGTGAGGTCGTACTGGTATTTGTCTCTTCTCTTTTGGTTTTTGCATCCGTTAGTAGCGGATTGGATGATCGATACTGTTGTGTCGCCGTGATGTTTCTCTTTTTCTGACGAATTCGGTAAAATTTAACTGACGGATGTTGTGGACCAGGAAGTCGCTGGTTCGATTTAAAGAGAAATGCTCCGCTATCTATCGTTTGTTGGTTAGCAAGAGCTTCAAATTTTATTTCACAACTTTTACATTCTTTTGGGTTCTTTGCCGTTCTTTTGGAGGAAGACGATATTCTTTCAACCAACTTATTCGCAGTGTTTGTGTTCCATTCCTTCGCATGAAGATTTCTATTTCTAAATACGTCAGCACTTTGTCCATCACGTCCATCAGCATATCAAGGTGCATGACTTGACTGAAGATTGGCACTAGATGTCGAAATGTTGATCACTTCTAATTATCTCCATAACGCAACTGTTCTAGATGTGTTAATGTCTGAGCGTCATGTCAATGACAAAATAATTCAAATAAGAGCTTACACGTTCATAGTAAAAGTAATATGTAATGAGTTGTATCCTATGATTGAAAACCGTTATAGTTATTTTTCATATTTTTCTATTGCATATTCAGGAATCTGAAGACTTCATTTTTTTTGAAATTTTTTTTTTGTATTTTGATTCTTAGTGAAGCTCAGTGATTTTCTAGAGATTATTGCTTACTTAATTAAACGTAAAGAGAAGATTAATTTAATTTGCAAACAATAAGAGGATATCATATAAAGTATTTTCGTTAGGCATTTTAGCATTGAGTTATGATTTGATTTGCAAATCGGTGAGTGCAGATATTTTTTTATTATTATTATTTTGTTTTTTTCTTGAATTTTTTTTTTGCCGTCGGTTTCTTTCCGCGATTTTACTAAAAATAAATACATAAATAAAAAAAATGACTGAACAAAACAAGAGGGAGGTGCAAGAAACTCCCATTAATTCAGTAGCCAACAACGAGTTAAATCCAGTAAAAGTCAAATTACCGTTGTTCTGGTGAAACTCTGAGGCTGAGTTTTCTTTGAGCAGAATAGCGAAGGATTTAAGTAAATATAATTATGTAGTGAGGGCGTTACCGTAAGAAATAGCCGAGTCTATTTCAGACCTTTTAAAGCAAAGACCACAAGTAGATGCTCATAAAATCATAAAAGAAAAACTGATCGAAAGGCATTCCTTAAGCATAGAATCGCGCATTAAAAGGCTAATATCGGATGAAATGATAGGTGACAAAAAGCCTTCCGAATTTTACAGGAAGTTGTTAGACCTTGCGGGTGACTGTGGAACGGTAGGTGAGGACCTAGTGAAGAAATTGCGGTTGAATAGGTTACCAAATATCATCAGTATAGCACTTATACCCCAAAGTAAAACAGACATTCAGGAATTACTGAAGCTAGCAGATCAAATCTATGAGGCAGTTCAGGGTTCTAATCTGTCGCAAGTAGATTACAAAAGCAAACAAAACAATCCTCAGATGAACATTTCAAATTCAAGCTCTTCGACCAATACGTCTAACTCTCCTAGTATAGAAAGTTTACAAGCAGAAATCAGCGAATTAAGGAAAGTAATTCGGCAGTTTACGGACGAAAATCGTTTACGCCCAAGGCGTAGGAACCGTAGTATATCCAGACATAGAGAGAGATCTAGGAACAGGTCCACCAATAGGAGAGCCTACAATCCAGAGGGTTCACAGTGCTGGTATCATTTTAAGTTTGGAAGCAAGGCTACTAAATGTAACAAGCCTTGTACATTTGCGAATAGAGGATCACAAAGTAAGCAACAATCGGAGCAGACGGGAAACTAGAACGTCCGACCATCAGTACGGCAGATGTTAGGACACAATTAGTTTCTCGCCGTCTATTCGTTTTTTGATAAGAAAGCCAAGTTAGAGTTTTTAGTTGATACTGGAGCAGATGTTTCTGTAGTACCGCTTAATTTCTGTTCCGAGATTATTTCAAACCAAATCATTTTTTCAATTAACAGCCGCAAACGGTTCAATCATTAACACCTATGGAAAAAAAGCATTGGAAGTAGATATCGGATTACGACGAAAATTCGTGCATGAATTCATCGTAGCTGATATAAACAAACCTATTTTGGGTGCAGATTTTCTAGCAGATTTCGGGCTACTTCCAGACTTAAGAAATAAAAGATTAATAGATCCACTGACTTCGTTGTCAGTAAACACCGTGTTAGCAGTGAATTGTAGTACACCTACACCACGGTTGTTTTCAGTTGATACGGAATTTGGGGAAATTCTAAAACAATTTCCATCTTTAATTGCCCCACTAGATTTTAAAAAACAAACAAAACACAATATCGTACATTATATTTATACGAAAGGCCCGTTACCATTTTCCAAAGCCAGGCGACTGTACAATGAAAAAGAAAAAGCAGACCGCCTAGAATTCGATTACATGAACAAAGTTGGCATATGTCAAACGTCTTCGTCTCAGACGGCCTCACCTTTGCTAATGGCAAATAAACCAAATAGTTCCGACTTACGACCCTGCGGGGATTACCGTCGTTTAAAGACGATAACAATACCAGATATATATCCCATTCCACATATTCAAGACCTCAACTCGAGGATCCGAGGCTGTAAGTTATTTTCAAAGGTAGATTTAGTAAGAGCCTACCATCAAATCCCAGTAGCGCCGGAAGACGTACACAAAACGGCGATTATTACACCTTTCGGATTATTCGAGTTTCCTCGTATGCCTTTCGGGTTAAGAAACGCGGCCCAAACATTTCAAAGATTCATGAACGAGGTCTGTGCATGGCTGGATTTTGTTTTTGTTTACTTGGATGACATATTAGTCTTTAGTAAAACTCCAGAAGAACACAAAGAACATTTAAAGAAACTATTTCAAAGGTTAGATGATTATGGCTTAAACATCAAACCGTCCAAGTGTATATTTGGAGTGCAGAGAATACTATTCTTAGGGCACGACATTACTATAGATGGTATAGCACCATCTTCGCAAAAGGTCGAAACGATCGCTAAATTGTTACCGCCAAGTTCGCTGAAACAAGCACAAGGTCTCGTAGGTATGATTAATTTTTATAATCGCTTCATCCCGAAAACAGCCGAAATTTTAGCACCAATTTATGCTTACATAGTGACATTAAAAAGAAGACTAAAAAGAAACCGCCATTCACCTGGCCGGAAGATTGCGAAAAGCATTCATCAAAGCAAAAGAAGCTCTTTCAAAAGCAACTATGTTAGTTCTCCCAAGCGAAGAGTCTGTTATTAGTCTATCAATGAATACGGACGCGTCAAATTTCGCAGTAGGTTCAGTATTACAGCAGTTTAATAAAAAAACGAGTTCGTGGGAACCGTTAGGTTTTTTTTTTCAAAAAAACTAGCGCCTAACGAGCAAAAATATTCAGCACTAGATAGGGAGTTATTAGCAATTTATCTCTCAATCAAGCTCTGTAGAAGTAGTGTGGAAGGTAAAGACTTTATTATTTACACAGATCACAAGCCCCTCACCAATGCTTTGACATCAAAGACGGGAAGAAGTCCCTGGCAAACCACTCATATTGAATTCATAGCGCAATTCACTTCTAATATCCAACATATAAAAGGGAAAGAGAATGTGGTAGCCGATTTTCTGTCACGGATAGGGGAAATCAATGAAGCAACAGCTAAAGTATCATTAGAATTGAAAACTTTGCAGGAGTTACAGCAAGGAGATGAAGAGTTAGCAAAACTGATTAACAAAAAGAGCTCCAAGAGTAAAATCAAGTTGAGGGAGGTAGAACTTACACTTTCACAAGGGAAATCGTGGTGTGAAGTAAGTTTAGGAAAAGATCGACCTTTTGTACCGCAAGATTTGAGAAGAGCAATTTTCGATCAGCTGCACAACTTGTCACACCCAGGCATAAAAAGTACCGTTTCACTCGATGGCCAGAAGAGTTCCCGATCAAAGACATGAAGGCTGAAACAGTAGCAGGGACGTTAGTTAAAGAGTACATTTCACGTTTTGGAGTACCAAAGATTATCACAACGGACCGCGCGAAATAGTTTGAAGTGGTGTTGTTCGCGGAAGGAAATTATTAGGTGCACATAGGATAAGAACTACGTCTTACCATCCACAGGCGAACGGCATGGTAGAAAGGTTTCACAGGCAGTTTAAGGCTTCATTATTAGCCCGCTGTAAAACAATGCATTGGAGTGAAGAGCTATCGTTAGTCTTGCTAGGGATCAGATCTACATTCAAAGAGGATTCAGAATGTTCACCAGCAGAGCTAGTTTACGGACAAGCTTTGAAAGTGCCAGGCGAATATTTCGTAGACTCTCCAAAATCAAATTTGACTTCTCCAGGTGAGTCAGTAGATAGACTCAGAAATTATATGCGCAACTTGAGAAGCCCAGATCCTAGGGAAAATAAGCAATCACATACCAAAGGATTTAAGCACATGTCAACAAGTGTTTATTAGAGTAGACAGAGTAAGAACTGGTTTAACTCCTCCCTATGAAGGACCATTCACAGTCATCCGCAGGTTGAGGAAGCAATATGTGCTAAATGTGAAAGGAAGAAATGAGTCAGTATCAATTGACAGATTGAAGCCCGCGTATAACATTTTGTCAATGAAGTCAGAAAAGAAAAGAATCAAGAATTTAAAAGTTACCTACACATAATTACATTTACTTTATATTTTCAAGTTATATCTTCATTTTTTATAGTTCAAGTTATTTTTTTTGTTCACGTTAATTTTTTTAAGGGGGAGCAATGTAGCGTCCCAGTATCAATATTGATAATTAAATAAATTCAGCGTAAAATATTGATTAACAGCGGCGCACAAGTTTTACCGATTCACATCACTACCAAATCATTTCTCACGCTTTATTCAGGATTGTATAAATTAGAAAGTAAGAAGAACGAGCAGCAGATTGTTCTTAGTATTAAATAATAGTTTATAACGTACGCAACCAAAGTATTTCATTTTATCAACCGCCCACACAGCGGCCATATCGTACGTTATAAACTATTATTTAATATTAAGAACAATCTGCTGCTCGTTCTTCTTACTTTCTAATTTATACATTCCTGAATAAAGCGTGAGGAATGATTTGGTAGTGGGGTGAATCGGTAAAACTTGTGCGTCGAAATTAATCCATATTTTACGCTGAATTTATTTACTTATCAATATTGATACTGGGACGCTACAATAGGGGTTATTTTCCAAACTATTTATCAATATCTCGCAGAAAATAATTATTTTTTTAGAACTTAAAAATACGTACGCTCGTCAAACTTCTCTCGATGTCTGTCAATATAGCCTATAGCACTAACAACAGCTCACCGCACATTATCGAGTGAGCAAAACTTCGTTTTGACAGATCTGGCATGCTATCGCTCTGGCATGATCATTTATTTAACGACGCGATTCGAAGAGCATTGACGAACACCCAAGCAACAGAAACACGCGATTCTTCTTTAGAAACTGATGTCACGCCAACCGCGCAAAACTACACTGCTCTTCAAGGTATAAAAAATGCTTACCGACGCGAAAACGTTTAGTTAACAGATGAATAGAATCACATAACAGACATTGCAAATTTGTACTATATTGAATCTTAAAAATCTTACCTTGACTTAAGGCCAGAGCAGGGACATACATAACTATAGGAATGAACAAAATTGATTGAACAGCGTAAACCGTACTTGCCATAACCTTGACTCTCTTATCAAATCTCTTTTCTAAGTATGTGTAGCAAGAGGTGAGTTGGAGGTCGTGAAACACTGGCAAGTAAACAAAAATCATTGAGCACGCAACCTGCAAATAAGTAATAAATCTTTAGTGTCCACAATAATACTGTGTGTAACGGGGGCACGGGCAAAGATAAGGACTTGAAATTGTCAAGAAATCATTGTTCTTTTTTCTTGGTGTGGTTATGTCTAAGATGGGGAAAGTTTTGCAGCAAGTTGAGGATGTTTAGACCCGTACGAAGAACGAAGTACGAACGTACTCTAAGACTTTTCTTCGCCGACCAAATATCTAACACTACATCTTGACTGACTTTTGACCGATTTTCAATTTTGACCCGTTTTTTACCCATAACTCGCTTATTTCAGAACAATACTACCAATACTTCCCAGTACTACCATTTCCCCGTACTATCATTTCCCCGTACAAACGTTATCACCGTGCTACTATTACCCCGTACAATCGTTTCTCCCGTCCTATAATTTCCTCCTCACTACTGTTTTTCTCGTACTACCATTTCACCGTTCTACCATTTCCCCGTACTAACATTTCCCCTGTACAACCATTTCCCCTGTACTACCATTTCCCCGTACAAACGTCATCACCGTGCTACTATTTCCCCGTACAACCGTTTCTCCCGTCCTACAATCTCCTCCTGACTACTGTTTTCCCCGTACTACCATTTCACCGTTCTACCATTTCCCCCGCACAACCGTTTCCCCGCACTACTGTTTTCCCCGTACAACCGTTTCCCCCGTACTACTGTTTCCCGTACAACCGTTTCTCCCGTACTACCATTTTCTCCTCAATACTGTTTTCTCCGTATTACCATTTCCTCATACAACCGGTTACCCCCGTACTGCTTCTTCCCCCGAGCTGGCCATCATTTTCACCAATACTGGTGGCTTCTACTCACAAAACTCTGAGACTTTGCAAAAGAAACCAATGGTCTGTCTCTCAAACCAATTTGTGTTGTTTATCTCGGGTATAGCGGCTATAGCGGGTATGCCGCTATACCCGAGATAAACAACACAAATTGGAACAAACACGGCAAAAAAGCAAAACCCAAATATATGTCTCTCAAACCTTCCCAAATACTTTTAAAAGCACAAAAATTTACCCTATGTCCAACTGCCCGACATTTTCACCAATACTAGTGACTTTTACTAACAAAACTCTGAGACTTGTGGCAGATCTAGCTCAACAATTATGATCGAGCAAACAAAGTGGCTATAAAAAGCAAACGTATTGTGCTGTTGACTACACATTCCACCGTGTGTTCTGCTGATATACACATAGTTCCTATAAGGACATAGGTGTACTGAAGAAATTATGTAATTGTTACATGAGGGCGTGATACGCCGAAATCAGCATATGGCCCATTCTATGCAAACAGTAACGCCTGTAATGTAAGGAATGGAAATACTGCCTTAACCGTAGGAAATAGCTAAATCATACGTTCGGCGGAAAATTATATACTACAGTTGTGAACAATTTTTTCATAGAACATAAAATTTGGACTCTTTGATGAATCAGTAGAAATTTTTGTTCCTTACATTACGTATATTTGGAATGGCCCATATATGTTTTTAGATTGTATATCATTGTGCATTTTATATGCAAAGTTGTTTTTTAAAATTTTTCAACTCTAAATAAAATAAATAATTTTGGTAAATTTCCAAGCAATACAAAGCTAACGACGAAATAGAAAAATTATTTCTCCATACAAAAATGTCATTTTCAAACCTCGATATCTCAGCCAATTTGCAACCGATTTTGATGAGTGAGGGCTCGTTTGAAAGCTGCTGCGACGTAGTTTTTTTTTAAATAATATGGAGTGGGAGGGGGGCAAGGGGAAAAAACTCAAAAGTTCGCCTATATATGACTCCTTGTCCGAAAGGTTTTTGTATGGAGTTTTTTGGGTTTGTGGAAGTTTTTTTTTGGGTGTGGGGACTGCGTCACGCCCTCCGCTACTGCTGCGGGCATGATCTATCTATCTATCTATCTATTAATAATTTTCGATCTCGAGAACTAGACAGCCGATCTTCCTGAAATTTTCAGGGAACGTCAGTCATTTCATACGCTGCTTTTCCGGGAAAATTCTGGAAAAGCCGTGGCATGTGGAAAAGTGGTCAATTTCGAGGGTTTTTTAGGTAATGCTGGGAGTTTCCGAATTTTAGCTCCGGAGTGACAATAGCTAGAGAGTTGGTTTCTTCGGAAAAGTTATAGAGTTTGATCAGGATATTTTTTGGATTTTCAGAAATCTGCCAAAGCGACGCCACCTTGGAATTTTGTGAGGTATAATATATGCTTCTTTGGGTTTTCGAGTTTTAGCTCCGGAATGATAATACTTACAGAGATGGTTTCTTCTAGAAAGTTATAGAGTTTCATCAGGAAAATTTTTTGGTATCATTAGAAAATTGCTGCCAGGTGGCCTAAAGTGACACGAAGTGTTCCGAAGGTAGCCGAAGGTTTCACGAAGTGTTCCGAAGACAGCCGAAGGTGGCACGAAGTGCTACAAAGGCAGCCGAAGGTGACACGAAGTGTTCCGAAGACAGCCGAAGGTGACACGAAGTGTTCCGAAGGCAAGCGAAGGTGACACAAAGTATTTCGAAAGTAGCCGAAGGTGATACGAAGTGTTCCGATGGTAGCCGAAGGTGTTGGAGAACAATTTTTTTCGAAGAAAAATTTTTTCGGAGAAAAAATTTTTTTTGAGAAATTTTTTTTTCGGAGAAAATTTTCTTAAGGAAAAATTTTTTTGGCGGAGAGAAATTTTTTTTGAAGGAAAATTTTTTTTGGAGAAAAAATTTTTTTTTGAGAAAATTTTTTTCGAAAAATAGAAATTTTTTTAACAACTGAAAGCTTCCAAAACAACTGATATCACAACAAAAACCTCTTATAAGGTAGAGTGTGACGCAGTCCGTGAGTCTGACGCTATGGCTGATAATACGCAGAAGTTTGTTTGAATAGAACCTTGCGTTCAAAGTATTAATTTCCTGAAAAATTACAGCGCCTTTTTTAAAACAAATTTACTTTGTGTTAACAAAAATTGCGTCACAAATGCCGGACCCACCAGCGGAATAATTTTTCTACATTTTCAGTTTTTACACGTAAAAATTTAAATTTACCTTAAACAATCTACACAATAAGAAACAAAAGTCAAATTTTTGCAGCGCAAAAACTGAAAGTACAGAAAAATTATTTCGTCGTTCATCATTCTACGAGAGATACGTTGATGACATAATTGTCGCTTTGCCAATAAACGAAACAGAAACCATTAGAAAAACGTTTAACGCTTACAACCGACGAATAGAATTCACCTTGGAAGAAGAAACAGATAACAAAATAAACTTCCTAGATTTCACGTTGATGACAACTGAGGATGGCCGCATAGAAACAAAATGGTACCAGAAAGACGTGGCATCTGGACGGCACCTAAATTTCAAAGCGAATAATCCAACATCACATAAACGGAACGTGATAACAGCGTTAACGGACAGAGCCATCAGATTCACGAATCCACGTGACAGGCCTGAAAGCATCACGAAGGTCAAACAACTCATGAAATAGAATGGATACCCCGACGATTTCGTTTCAAATATCAGAAAAAATAGAGTAGACCGGTTTCACAACGGCAAAAATCAGGACAACACCGAGAGGAAAAGATTCATCCCAACCACATACGTACCTGGCTTGTCAGAACGGTTGAGGAAGACGTTAAGCAAATACGATCTGACGGTAAGCTGCAAATCGAGAAACGATATTGGAAACATCTACAGCCGAATGAAATACACGGTTCCCAAACAGAACAAGTATAAGGTGATTTACAAGGTGAAATGCGACATGTGTGACGTCACATACGTGGGCATGACAAAGCAGAAAGTGAAAGATCGAATGTCGAAGCATAGGAGTGACGTCCATCAAAAGAAACTCAAAGAAATAACCGGACTGACGATCCACGCTATAACCGAGAACCATACTTTTGACTTCAACAATGTGATTATATTAGACCACATTCCAAACTTCTTCCAGCGCCGTATCGCAGAAAAGATGCACATGCACAGTACGCCAAACAACTGTAATACGCAAATTGACAAAGAAGGACTACACAGATCATATATTAACTTCCTTTAAGCATATTCTAAGCCGATAACCAAACCACCAGACACACCAGCCATATGAACATCGAAATTAAGACCGTTGATGCGGAGAAGAAAGAAAAGAATAAGTGCACCTGACAAATGGGATTATTTTGTGTACGTTTCGCAGATGATAGTGCAATTTTTGTTAAATTTTTCGTGTCATTGGACCCGTACGAAGTACGAAGGTTCTATACGTTTACTACAAACAATTTTAATGTAACATGGGGTAGATCGAGTTGGCAATGGGGGGATGCATTTATTGTACATGATTCGGCCAAAACGTTCTTATCAAAAGATCCATCGAAGTCAGTTGATCCTTATTACTTCCATGAGGAGAGTATACTAAAGACCATTATGAAACCTACAAGCATCTCTTAGACTGTCACTTTCCTAACTGTAAATTAATTAACGACACAAACTTAAACCAGGCACAAATAGTAGATGAAGGAGATGTTAATATTCCACTAATAGATAAAGTTGTAACAGAAGACAGGATCATATGGGCTATAAACTCTTTTGAACCTTATAAATCACCCGGTTTAGATAAAGTCCTTCCAGCTATGTTTCAACACTCAATCAACGTAATAGTAAAGCTAATTTATACTCTCTTCAAAGCTTCTCTGCGTCTCAAAATATCCCGATTAGTTGGAGAGATGTAAAAGTCATATTCAGTCAAAAACCAGGAAAGAAAACTACGCATTAGCTGAAAATTACAGACCGATTAGTTTGACTTCATTTATGCTGAAGACTCCTTACGTTACCTTAGGGACGAACCTCTAAAGAAATTTAAGATACATGATTTATTTATTTATTTATTCATTCATTTCATCAATGGCCGAGGCCCCCTGACTACTTACAATTATACATGAATTCGACAAGAAAAAAGACTTATACAATGTAAAAAGCGAAAAAGGAAAACGAGAAAACTCGACTTAAAAACATAGAAGGGACCCGTACGTATCAGAATAGATGTGGCAAACAGAGTTGATGTTACGAAAAGACTGGAACGTATTTAAGTAAATATTTCGTTCACATTAGACTGTATTAGAAATTACCCGTCCGAAGTAACGGTGTAAAAAAATTCTCTGAACTCACAAAATTGACCTCCAAATAGAGAAAAATGTTCTCCTCAATTTTGTCTACAACATAGCAAAAAACATTTTTTTGGGCTAGGGCCGACCTAGGGCCTTAAGTAGAGGCCTCGGACACATACTTCCATAGACAAAAATGTTTCCCTCAATTTGCTCTGCAACATAACAAAAAAAACATTTTTTATGTTAGGGTCGACCTTAGGACCGACATGAGGCCCAGTTGAGCCCTAAGCACAGGCAAAAATTCTTCTATAAGTTGTCGGCTGTGCCGAGATCTTTCAAACAAACAAAAAGTTTTTGAAAATCGGAAGAGATTTACTCGAGTTATGTACAAAAAACACGTAGGGCCCTAACAAAGACTCTCTTTTAGTGCCCTAGCTAAGTCCAAAGACTCAAATCAAAAAATGTTTCTTCCACAAATTGTCGGTCATGCCTAGATCTTTTAAATAAAAAAAAATTTTGAAAATCGGTAAAGATTTACTCGAGTTATGTACAAAAAACACATAGAGCCCTAGCAGAGACTCGTTTTAAGTGCCCTAGCTAAGTCCAAGGACTCAAATAAAAAAAAGTTTCTTCCATAAATTGTCAGCCGTGCCCAGATCTTTCAAACAAAAAAAAAAATTTATGAAAATCAGCCGACAGTGTCCAGATTCAATCCCATAAAATATTTTTCGACTACCTTTCAGGAAAAAAAAAGTTTTTGAAAATCGGTCAAGATTTACTCAAGTTATCGTGCTGACGGACAGACAGACAGACCGACAGACGGGCATTGTTTTTTTTTTGCTGATTTGTCATCTGGCGGCAACAAAAAAAGTTTCCCCCTTACTCCCGGGTTCGAATTCGCAATGTAACAAACGTGGTAGTAAACGCATCAGACCTACGTACTTCGTACGGGTCTAAAAAAAGAATAATAATGAATTTTGAAATAGTGACATCATGGCAGTTCCAGAGAAACTGCGTGGTGTTCTCTCTCCACTCTTATGGTGTCTAGTCTAGTAATATATGAATTATTAACGAAACTAAATGATAGAAAATTGCAAAAGGAAGGCTTCGAAGAACAGAGATGATCTTGCGATGTTAGTTCGTGGCAAATTTGTAGATACTCTATGTGACCTACTTCAAACTGCTTTGAATATAATTTCAAAATGGTGCGAAGACAAAGGACTCAGCATAAATCCAGACAAAATTAAATAATACTATTCACCAAGAGGAATAAAGTCGAGGGAATAAAAATTCCAACAATAAATGATATTCTCATAAAATTAGTAGAATTTGTAAAATACCTGGGCATAATTCTAGACTGCAGACTCAACTGGTTATTAAACATAGACTCTCGACTAGAAAAGGCTTTGATAGCTCAATGGCAACGTCGCAAAGCATATCGCAAAAAGTGGGGACTCTCGCTGAAGGTAATGTTTTGGATATATACAACTGTCATTAGACCAATTATAGCATACGCCCCTTTTCTCTCGAATCACAAATGCCAACTAAAATATATCCAGAAGAAACTAGAGAAGTTCCAAAGGAAAGCATGCATTTCCATTACGAGCGCTTGGAAATCAACTCCCACAGCCGCAATGGAAGCAATGCTAAATTTACCTCCATTACATATCTTAACCCATACAGACGCGCTGGCCACTCTAAGCAGGATATCAAGACACCAACCTATAAGATATACAGACCACGCACAGATCTGGCTAGAATATACATATAAATGAAGAATCTACATTAAGCGTGCCTAAATATAGGATAATAACTGAATTTAAATTTGACAAGAATTTTGACATCCATATACCTGCAAAAGAGGACTGGTTTAAAGTTATTTACCCACCAGAGTATGAAATAGTTATGTACTCGGACGGTTCACTAATTCTTGATTCAGCAAGAGCAGGATTATACTGTGACAAACTTAAAATGCAAAGATCCATACCATTGTGAAACTACGTTTCGATCTTCCTAGCAGAAATAAGAGCCATCATAGAAGCTTGCCATGCCATCAAAGATAGTAACACCACTAATAAGATCGTCTTCATCTGCTCAGATAGTGAAGCGGCTTTGAAAACTCTCTCATCAGTTGAAATAAAATCAGCACTAACTTTAGAATGTTGGGATTTACTAAACAACCTTGCTTCTGACAACCGCATAGACTTATTGTGGGTACCAGCTCACTCAAACATAGAGGGTAATGAAACAGCAGATGAATTAGCAAAAAAGGGAGCCTTGACTAAATTCATAGGTCCAGAGGCAGTAATGGGAACACGATATTTCAATATAAGACGTAAAAAAACAACTGTAAGGTCCAAAAGGTTACACCATGAGGTATAGCCTAATTAGATCTTTGCAACCAAAATACATTCTGAACGACATTGCTAGTACAGGAAGGTTCGATACAACAGAAAATGTCTAAACAGCAATATTGTAAGCACAACGGTGGCCTCCGTGCGCGTTCTATCATATAATAGAACTACTAATTTTAATAAAAAAAATAATATTGATAAATGTCTCTTTGGCCAAAAAGATATCCAACCAAATAAATCATTAAATTCGAAAGTTCAAACAATTTCAAACTTTCCTCTACAGCAAACAGTCAACAAATTAAAACGATTTCTCGGAATGATCAATTTCTTCTAGATTCATTCCTCATGCAGCGGACACACAAATTCCATTATTTTCCTGCATGAAAGGAAATATCAAAAATGACAAAATGAAATGTTAAATGCATTTGAGAAATGTAAACAACAAGCAAAATGCAACACTACTTGCTCATCCCGATCCTAATGCTAAAATCTCTCTACAGGTTGATGCATCTGATTTTGCTATAGGAGGTGTGATCCTTCAATGGAAAGAAAATATTTGGCAACCGCTATCATTCTTTTCACAAAAATTATCACAAGCTCAAACAAAATATTCAACTTATGATAAAGAATTACTTGCCATTTATGAAGGAATTAAACATTTCATGTTTTCAACAAAAAGGAAGACAAAGTACTCCTCGGTGCTGCTACAAATGTGTAGTCGTCGACTCAAATTTTTATTTTATCTGCACAAATAATTTGTCTTCAATTTGTCCTATGCGTCCGACGTCCGACACAAAAAAAAATTTGTCCTACCTTGGGGTCCGAAATATAGAGGTGTACTAAAACGCCAAAAAGCTCAAAATCGCTTTTTTGAAAACGATAAAAATTTGAGCAAAATTGGTGATGCCATTAATTTGTCCTAAATTCTTGACACTTTCAAATTAGTGTACCGACACTTCGATAGTGTAAAAGTGTGTTACTAGATTTCAAAGTGCTTTGTCCTAAAAAGTTAAGTACAGTAAAAATTTGTCCTCAATTTGTCCTTTCAGAATATACATACAAAATTTTCAAAACATTTCCTGAAACAAGACTATAAAGGATTATTTTCTTGGACTTGTACTAAAACCTCTATTTAAATTATTTATAGGAACGTTCTGACTCTTGTATTTTCTAATTCAAAAATATGTCCTCAATTTGTCCTTTGCGTATGTGAAATCAGAAAATTGCATAATGACGTAGATGACTAGAAAATAGAGTGTACTAAAAAGTATTAAAAGCTCTTCGAAAGCTCCCAAACTAGAAAATCGCTTCAAATCCGATCACAGAAACATTTTTTAATTGTTTTTGTCCATGATCAAGAAAGGACAAAATGAGGACATATTTCTGCTGCGCATTAAATTTTCATACGAGTGAAGGAATAAAAATGTTCTTCAACGAGATACATGAGAGGGTTTGCTTGGGCTGCTTAGCGTCACCGGTTCAAATCCGATCGGCGCCACTTTTTTTTTCTTTCGATGGTTAGAAAAGGACAAAATGAGGACATATTTCTGCTTCATTTAAGATTTCCATACGAGTGAAGGACTAAAAATGTTCTTCAACGAGATACATAAGAAAGTTTGCTTGGGCTGCCTAGCGTCACCGGTTCAAATCCGATCGGCACCACTTTTTTGTTGTTGTTTCTTTTGATGGCTAGGAAAGGACAAAATGAGGACATATTTCTGCTTCCCATTAGGTTTTCATACGAGTGAAGGACTAAAATTGTTCTTCAACGAGATACATAAGAAAGTTTGCTTGGGCTGCCTAGCGTCACCGGTTCAAATCCGATCGGCACCACTATTCTTTGTTGTTTCTTTCGATGGCTAGGAAAGGACAAAATGAGGACATATTTCTGCTTCCCATTAGGTTTCCATACGAGTGAAGGACTAAAAATGTTCTTCAACGAGATGTAGTGTGAACTTATTACAATTATTACAATAGTTCACATCACATTCCATTCTCATTACATTCCAATCTCATAAAGCTCTATTCTAATATTATTCATATTTCTTAGTAACCATATATTCCTATAATATCATAATACATTCCCACATACCTTTTAATCCAGTCCCACGCTTAGCGTCTATCTACTAATATAAATACCAGTGCTCTAAGTAATTATAAGTCAGTCAACATACAAGCTTCTTTAAGTTAAGCTCATCTATACAAGTTATAAAGTGAATAAAGAGTTAACTACATAACGTTTTATTATTCAACAACATAATTACTATTACATGGCGATCCAGTGACAATTACGGTCAAAATATTATACTAAAAAGAAATAAGTGTGTGACTCAACTAGTAATATCTAAATGCTTTAAGTACTACAATTAAATCGATATCGTATAAAATAATAGTATTTTATTGTCTTGTATGCCTAAGTCGAGCATTATTGATATGTATTTATTGTATATAACGAGCGAACGTAGTGAGCGAGTTTTATACAATAAATACATATCAATAATGCGAGACTCTGGCATACAAGACAATACGATATTTTATTGCATAAACGAAAACACCTCTTAATCTGTAAGCAAAACGGCCGTGCTTGTTAGGGTGTAGCTCTGTTAATAGTTTTTTTATTTCACAATCGTGGATTCAATTACGGCTGACTAATTTTTTTTTTTACTTATCGTTTATCGCATACGCAAATTATTTCTCACAAAACTACATCCCCTTTGTGTCTTTTTAAGTTTCAGTTCAACTAATTATTCCTCCTTCAATTCACATTACATTTTATTTCCATTGATAAATGCACGTTTGTCGCACATTGCCATTGATCCTATATACTAAACATATACATGAGTAAATGCGACACAATACGCATGATGCTAGTGTTACACGACTCAGTAAATACTAAATTAATTTGATCGTATATCGCGAGAGCACATTTAAATGCATGAGCAAAACGGCAAACAGCAAACTTGATGTTAATTTATGTTGCGTATTTTTACTTCAAATTATTTAAATAAAATAAACTAAATTCCATTCTTGGCTTTATAAATGTTCACTCAATATGGCAAAACATAGCAAGCATTGTCGGATTTTTTTATATATAACACAACCATGAACAAACGCTACATTACGAAATTAAATTGAAAATGTATACAAGCAGAAGTGGATCGGTGGAATAAATGCTTGACTAGTGAACCACTTGTCGTCGGTTCGAGACTCGCAGAGGCATGTGTTTTTTTCTTTATTTGTTCCTCAAATAAAAAAATTATGCATCTAGAACTATAATAAAAAATTATTCATCTAGAACAATAATTTTCACAATAATGTACGACTTAGTCTTTATATACAGGAGTGTTTAATGCATGGCTTACTCAACGTGTATGCAATAAAAATTATTAGGTGATACACAATATTTAAACATATCCAATTTTAATCAGTCATATTTGGAATTGACTGCAACACGGGTAATAATCCCGTCCGAAGAATCATCAATTACCTATGGAGGTACAACACGGGTACTAATCCCATCCGATGTAACATCAATTACCTATGGAGGTACAACAATTTCACTAATTTATGGTAAACAATAATATTCCACAAATATTTGTATGCAATCAAGTGGAGCATCAGTACATTCACAAGTCATCAAAATAAAAAGTAAAGTATCAAATTACATTTTTTTTTGCAACAAATTGTGTATATTCCAAAGTAATTGCAAAGTGATGTCTTATGTTAAATGTGTGATGAAATTACTCGATATTTTCCTAATATAAAGTGCTGAATATTTACATTTATTAATGCCATTGCAACAAGAAAAAGAAAAATTCTCTAAAGTAGCAAAACGAATTTTAAAGGAAAAGTTAACTACAAATAAACAAACTTTAGAGAAATACTTAGATGACATTATTCTTGCTTATAACGATTTCGTGAATTATGCTCACAGAAAATACAATACTTTGAAAATTAAAGAAGAACAACAACTTTTATTAGATACCATTTTAATTATTAGGAACAAATTTAAATTGTGTTTAGCAAGGCTAGGATATACCTTCGAATTTTCTTCAGACGCTTGGTTAGTTGTAGAACGTACAAAATTAGAATTTGTAGAATTTGTTTTCAGTGAAAATAACTCAGAAAGTGAATCAGAAATTGAAAAAATGGCTTCCAAAGATAGCGTAAAAAAAGACATTTACAAATTATTGCCAAATTTCGATGGTAATTTTTCTAATTTACGATCATTTATTGATTCATTAAAATTAATAAAAGAAGATGTAGGGGATCACGAGACATACGCAGTTCGTCTTATTAAAACAAAACTCACAGGTACTGCTAGAGATTATATTTGTGATGAGCATATCACAATCAATGATATTATAGCAGCTCTCCAACAAAATATTAAAGGAGATTCTTCAACTGTGATTCGAGGCAAATTAAATAATTCGAAACAACAGTCTAAAAATGCAAATAGTTTTGTTACAGAAATTAAAGAATTAACAAATTCTTTGAAATCTGCTTACATAAGTGAGGGACTCTCGCCAACTCTAGCAGAAAAACAGGCCAATGAATTTGGTATAGACGCACTAAGCAATAATGCGAATAATGTAGAGGTTAGAAGAATATTAAAAGCAGGAAATTTCGCGAACATGAATGAAGCTTCGGCTACATTTTTGAAACATACTAACGAAGAGAATACCTCTAGCCAAGTTTTTTATGCAAATAATAATAGGAACAAAAAAATTTTCCGTGGAAATGGGAGAACTTTTCGTGGAAATTATAATAGCAATGGAAATGGGAATAACTTCAGTAGTAACAATTACAATAACAGAAACAGAAGTAACAACGGTTATAGAGGGAACAACAATAATAGGTATTCCAATGACAACAATCGCTTCCAACGTAATGGATACGGAAATCGAGGTTATTCTCACTCTTTCAATAACAGATATAATAACGGGCCTCAAGCAGGGTATAGCAGTGGTTCTAACCACGTGCGCGTGACCGAGCAATCGGGAAACGCGTCGGCCCCCCAGTTTGCAGGATTGGGGGATACCGAAATTTTCTGAATCAAAATTACGTCAATAATGAACATTATTGCTGCCATGAGGTACATCATTTGACCTTATCATTTAGTAGCTTCGTATCTATGTTTTCAGCGATGACTCAACGTCTTAACTCTTACTTATTAGACACTGGAGCAACAATTTCATTAATTAAAATTGGTAAACTCGCACCCAATTGTCCTATAGATTTTAGATCACGTTGTCAATTAAGTGGTATAAAAAAGGGTGTAGTTTTTACATTAGGCGAAACAATGACAACTTTCGAAATAAATGGAAAAATTATTTATCACAAATTTCACGTAGTTCACGATGATTTTCCTATTCCATACGACGGACGGTATTTTAGGTTTAGATTTCATAAAAGGATTTCACTGTATATTAGATTATTCTGAAAATTCAATGACTATAACTTCAATAAACGCTAAAATACGAATACGCGACACTCCCAGTGATAATGGATATATGTTAGTTATACCTGCTAGATGTGAGGTGATTAGAAGAATAGCAGTAAATACAAATGATGAATTTGTTGTAATCCCAAATCAAGAATTATCACCAGGAGTCTTCGTAGGTAGAACTATAGCAAGTGCTAAGCGTCCATTTGTTAGAATTTTGAATACAGAAATGTCAGATAAAACGATTACTAATGTTAAAATTCGTACTGAATCATTAGATGAATATAACATCATTGATCCAAAAGAGATTATTCCCAATAAACATTTAATTTTTGAAAAGCTCAAGAAAAATTTTCCGAATTATGCTCCTAAAGAATTGACCACACTATGTTCTCAATATTTGGATATATTTGCGACAGAAACAGACCCTGTCAGTTTCAACAACTTTTATAAACAAAAGCTCTTATTAAGAGACAAAATTCCAGTTTATATCAAAAATTATAGAATACCACACGCTCATAAGACAATTATAAATGAAAAAGCTAAATTAATGTGCGAAAATGGCACTATTGAACCTTCAATGTCAGAATACAACAGTCCCGTTCTTTTGGTTCCAAAGAAAAGTTTACCGGGAAGCTCGGAAAAAAGATGGAGATTTTGTGTCGATTATAGAGAAATTAATAAAAACCTTTTGGGGATAAATTTCCACTTCCCAGAATAGACGATATTCTAGACCAGTTGGGCGATGCTAGATACTTTTCTCTAATTGATTTACTAAACGGTTTTCATCAGATAGAATTAGAAGAAAATTCCAAAAACTTTACATCGTTTTCTACAGACCAAGATTCCTACAGGTTCAATTCAATACCTTTTGGCCTGAAAATTGGCCCAAATGCATTCCAAAGAATGATGTCAATAGCTTTTAGCGGTTTAACACCAACAAAATGTTTTATTTATTTGGATGACTTAGTTGTAATAGCTACCACAGAAGAAGAAATGTTAGAAAATTTGAAAGACGTTTTCGAAGTATGTCGTAAATACAATTTGAAATTGAATCCAGATAAATGTGAATTCTTCCGTAAGGAAATAACGTATTTAGGACATAAATGCACAGATAAAGGCATTTTACCGGACGAATCTAAATATTCGGTAATTAAAAATTATCCAACGCCTACTGATGCAGATAGTGCTAGACGGTTTGTAGCTTTTTGTAACTATTACAGGCGTTTCATTCGGAGATTTGCTCATTATTTGCACATAACTAATTTAACTCGTAAAGATGTTCCATTTGTATGGTCGCAAAAGTGCGAAAATTCTTTTCAGTACTTGAAAAATGCCCTGATTAATCCGCCTATTCTACAATATCCAGACTTCAGTAAAGAATTTTGTATCACAACTGATGCAAGTCACATTGCTTGCGGTGCCACATTGACTCAAGAACATAATGGAATTCAATTGCCAGTCGCATATGCATCTCGTTCTTTTACTGCAGGAGAAAGAAACAAATCTACACCATTGCAGGAACTAACTGCAATACATTGGGCAATAACACATTTTAGACCATATATTTTTTCCACAAAATTTCTTATTAGAACAGATCACCGACCATTAGTGTATTTATTTAGTATGAAAAATCCCAGCTCAAAATTAATGAGAATGAGATTAGATTTAGAGGAATATGATTTTGTTATAGAACATATTCCTGGTAAGAAGAATGTAGTAGCCGATGCATTATCTAGGATAGAATTCCAAGATATCAGAAAAATGGCTCAAACATGTAATTTTATTAGGTTAAGGAAAAATAAACTGTACATAGTAACGGCCAATGCATTATCTCGATCAGAGTCTCGAGATACCAGAAAAACGGCCTCATCTAATAATTATCATATGACAACACGATCTATGGCTAGAAAAACTAATAACATAAATAATTCTCAAAGTATTGAAAATGAAAATATTAAGAATAATGAAGCAACTACTAACGAAACTAAAGTTTATGAAGCGAATAATATTAAAGAATTGTTTAAGGTACCAAAATTAAAGTTTACACTACTATCTAATACATTGAGTTGCACTATTATACATGGAAGGAAAGTAATTTTAAAAATTAACTTAAAACAATATGTAAACTATAACATGCTAGACATGGGAAAAATAATGTCAACAATTGACGACGATTTATTCAATAAAAATATCTCACAATTACAAATATCATTAAGTGATCAAATATTTAATTATATGAAACTACAGGATTTTAAAAAATTCGGAAACGAATTCCTAAAAAATTTAAATATAGCAATAACTCCTATAGTCGAAATAATTACCGACAATAATAAGAAATTAGAATTATTAAACAAATACCATGTTGACCCGCTTTTTGGAGGTCACAGTGGTTCAAAACGTTTATATGCTAAGTTAAAATTAAGGTATTATTGGAAAAATATTAAAAAAGAAGTTAGTGATTATGTTAAAAATTGTGAAAAATGCCAAACTAACAAAACTTCATTTAAAAATAAGGGAGAGTTGACTATAACACCTACTCCTCAAAATGCTTTTGATATAGTCTCCATCGATACAATCGGTCCATTTGCAAAATCCGACAATGGAAATTTATACGCAGTTACGATTATTTGCGATCTGACAAAATACTTGGTAACGATAGCAATACCCGATAAAAAAGCAACTACAATAGCCAAAGCAATTTTTGAAAATTTCATTCTAATCTATGGTCCTATGAAAGAATTATTAACAGATAGAGGTTCTGAATACGTTAACAGCATTGTTGATGAATTATGTAAACTATTAGGTGTCAAACATAACACTTCTACATCCTATCAACACAGAACCTTAGGCACAGTCGAACGGTGCCATCGAACTTTCAATGAGTATGTTAGATCATACATCAACGACCTCAGAACAGATTGGGATAAATGGTTGTCTTATTTCACATATTGTTACAATACAACACCATCCACAGCAGTCAACGATTACTGTCCGTATCAATTGATTTTTGCAAAATTACCGGGAAATTATGATTTTTTGAATTCAGAACATATAGATCCAGTGTATAATTTGGAAGCTTATTATCAAGAAGTTCGTTATAGATTGCAAGTTGCAAATAAATTAGCTATGCAAATGTTAGAAAAATCAAAAGTACAAAGAAAGGCAATTTACGATGAAAACATAAAACCACAACAAATTTCTGTAAATGATTTAGTGTTACGTGAAAATTTTCCTAGACATAAGTTCGACCCATTGTTTAAGGGTCCATACAAAGTAATAGAAATTAAAAACCCTAATGTAGTAATTGAAGATAAAAATGGCAAACAATCCTTAGTACATATGGATCAAACTAAACCATTCCATACTTACTTCTTTTATAGATTTAATAACTTTAATCAATTAGAATTTTAACACATCATATTGTATAATCGTTAATTAAGAGCCATCAAGTAAATGAATACGAACAGAAACAACAAATAACAAAAACAAAAGGGGAAGGAATGGAGACGTCTGGAACTTCCTATAAAAGAAAGCAAAGGAGACGTCCTGAACTTTCTAAATTCGATTTTAAATTTCAAACATTATCATTATTCATCTACTTATTTCATACCTTAAGGATCATTTAGAATTTTTCAGTTTACTTCATAAATTAAGAATAATATCATTAAGATTTTACACTGACAAGTTTAATAATCTAAGAACTTATATTCTGACTAACTCTATCTTAAAATTTCAGTATCCTTCAATTTTCTAAGGGGGATGATGTAGTGTGAACTTATTACAATTATGGTTCACATCACATTCCATTCTCATTACATTCCAATCTCATAAAGCTCTATTCTAATATTATTCATATTTCTTAGTAACCATATATTCCTTTAATATCATAATACATTCCCACATACCTTTTAATCCAGTCCCACGCTTAGCGTCTATCTACTAATATAAATACCAGTGCTCTAAGTAATTATAAGTCAGTCAACATACAATCTTCTTTAAGTTAAGCTCATCTATACAAGTTATAAAGTGAATAAAGAGTTAACAACATAACGTTTTATTATTCAACAAGATAATTACTATTACAGAGATACATAAGAAAGTTTGCTTGGGCTGCTCGGCCACATTTTTTCTTGGATGCTCTTAAGGCTTTCATTACCTATCGAATAGAAAAAGAATCACGAAAATCGGATGTAATTTACTCGCATTATATATAAAAAAAAGAAGTGCCCCAGTGGATCCGCTTCTTTAGGGCTCTAGCTAGGTCCAGCGACCCAAAGTAAAAAAAAAATTTCCATAAATTGTTCAGCATTCACAGACCTTTCGATTGAAATTTTTTTTTGAAAATCGGAAAAGATTTACTCAAGTTATGCACAAAAAACACGTAGGGCCCTTGTAGAGACTCAGTTTTAGAGCCCTGACTGAGTGCAGGCGCTCAGATTCAAAAAAGTTTCTTCCATAAATTGTAGGGAATTGCTTTATCTTTTGATTAAAAAAAAGTTTTGTAAATCGGAAAAGATTTATTCGAGTTATGTCCAAAAAACACGTTTGGTCCTAGCAGAGATTCTTTTTTAGTGCTCTAGCTAAGTCCTAGTGCTCAAGATCAAAAAAGTTTCTTCCATAAGTTGTTGGCCATACCCAGGCCTTTCAAACAAAAGAAATATTTTGAAAATCATAAAAGATTTACTCGAGTTATGTACATAAGACCAAAAACCACTTAAACGGCCCTAGTTCATTGGCCCTTGGGCCGACAGTGCTCAGATTCAATCCCAAAAAAGATTTTTCGATTGGCTTGTAGGAAAAAAAAAAGTTTTTATAAATCGGTTGAGTTTTACTCGAGTTATCATGTTGATCGGTGCTCCCCTTACTCCCGGGTCGAAATTCGACTGGTTACAAACATCGTGGTAAACGCATAAGACCGCTTTTCGAAGATATTTGTTCTTCTTTTGGTCTAAAAAGTTTTGAAAATCGGAAAAGATTTACTCGAGTTATGTACAAAAAACACGTTTGGCCCTAGCAAAGACTCTTTTTTAGTGCTCTAGCTAAGTCCTAGGGCTCAAGATCAAAAAAGTTTCTTTCATAAATTCCATAAATTGTCGGCCATATCCAGGCCTTTCAAACGTAATGCAAGGGACCCGTACGTATCAGAATAGATGGTGCAAACAGAGTTGATGTTGCCTTAACTCTTAAGTGTAAATTACGTCCATTGTATTCTAAATTGCCTAGAGGGCAATATTGAAAAACCCGTCCGAAGAAACGGCGTAAAAAAGGCCCCCAAATAGACAAAAATGCTCATCTCAATTTTTTCTACAACATAGCATAGTCTAGGGTCGACCTAAGGTGCTCAGGAGAGGTCTCGAACAAATACGTACGTAGACAAAAATATTTCCCTCCATTTTCTCTACACGAACCAACGCACTGGCAACTCGATCTCGTAGTAGCAAGCAGACGTGTTAATCACTGCGCTATCGAGTTACTTGTTATTGTCAAAATATTATTATGAAAACGAGGTTTAGGGATCGTTCCTTTGTAGTAGCGAATATTATTAAACTTGTGTTCATTCAGTAATTTTGGTTGCAAGCGGCCTTCAGTACTCCAATCGTACCACACGCAAAGTACGCCTATCGGTTTTCCTGATTGAATGAATGCGGCCGACTTTGTGAAAGAGGTTTCTTTGAAGTTCCTTCCATTTATGAAACTAAAACTGAGCACATGACCAATTAGGGAAGAGTTATCTATATTAAAGAGACATCAGTCACCAACGTTTATGTGATCAATTTGAGTAACATCTGTAACAAGATTATCTCGATTGTGGATGGTTCGTTCTATATTATCAATCAAATATTAGACCCAGGCCTTGTCGTAATTTTTTTCACGTACTCTAAATAGCCGATCACTGCTCACTTTGGTTTTATTGTTATTTAAAAACCAAACAATAGCGGACTTTCGGACTTTCTTTTCGCGGCCAGTGCTGCTAGATACAATAGCGTATATGTCGTTCTCTTTCAAATTTAAAAACTTTTCAGATTAATCTTTTAGTAGCAATTCGCCTGTGATACCAGATAAAACATGTTTATCCTGTTGAATCGCATCCATATCACCATCGTCAGATTGATAATCACTTTCGTCAATGTAACTGATATCGTTTTTCCTTTCGTCTTCATCGCTCATGTTTTCATAATGAAAATCTTTCTCGAATACTGTAGGAGTGATTTGGCAGTGAAAATCCAATTGATGCAATTTAATTCCGAGACTTTGCATATCACTCGACACATCAGCCCTAACATTTTCAATTTGTTTGATGATTTCTTCCTTAGTAAGTATCGTCGGTTGCGATTGGTCCATATTTCTTTTTTTATAGAAGCGTGGAAATTTTATTTAATCTGAGTAATTGTCAATTATATCAGCTTGTAGCTGGATCATGTTGATTCTGTTTATAAACTCCATCATTGTGAAATTAACTACGTTAGAATACATGGACGAGAATGACCTTGCCTGCCTGGACAGCTGCTCACAAGGTTGACGACCATGTTAATATTGAAATTATTCATACTCGGACTCATAGCTACGCGAAAGCGAACTCGCAAAATTTTTCCTAATATGACATCTCCGAGATTGATTCATAATTCATACTTTTACAGGGATCAAAAATCAAAATCAAATAAAATTTCTAAAATCAAATCAAAATTGATCATCAACGAAAAAAGCGTGATCATCAAATCAATTGATTTTTTTGTGGTGGTCATCATTATTTCTTTTTACCGTTTGTTATGACGAGAATAATGAAAATTCCAAGTTTCGCGAAAAATAAATTTTTTGAAAAATCATGATGATCACTATAAAAAAATCAATTGATTTGATTATCACGCTTTTTTCGATGATGATCAATTTCGATTTGATTTCAGAAATTTGATTTGATTTTGATTTTTTAACCCTGGCTGCAAACTTGACAAAAATAAAATAAAATTTGTTAAGTTGAGTTTTCGAGTAAACCTTTCCCGATGAGGTATAATAAAAACACACCAATTCGACTCAATGATTGGTATTTTCATATATCGATTCTTTGGTAATTATCGATACTTTGAAAATTCACACAACTTTCACAACATAACACGGGTTACATTTACAACTTGCTCATATGTGCTTTCGTCGCAGATTGATAATATTAACAAAAAATGAAAATTATTAACGATTCCCGCATCTCCCTGCATCGAACGCACGCGTGTTCTATGTGAATTCAAATTGGCGCCCGTTTGGTGAACACATCTCATTCCCTTTGACTTTTAAAAGTCATAAATTTCATAATAGTGTTCAACGTAACTTTGAAGCGGCTGTATTCAATTTATTTAAGCAAACACGTTCGGCTATAGTAGAAACTCAGTTTTGGGGTCTGACTCCAAAGGTTTCTAATTAAAAAATTTTCTGCCATAAAACTGAAGACAGTCGTAGACCTTTCAATCAAACAAAATTTGAAAATCGGAAGAGATTTACTCGAGTTAAGTACAAAAAACATGTAGAGCGCTTGTAGAGACTCGTTTTTAGTGCCCTAGCTATATCATTGGGCCCAATCTCAATAAAGATTCTACTACAAATAGTAGGGCTTTCACAGACCTGTCGATTGAAAAAACAGTTATGACAATCGGAAAAGATTTACTCGAGTTATGTACAAAAAACATGTAAGGCCCAAGCATAGACGCGGTTTAAGTGCCCTAGCTACGTCCAAGGACTCAAACTTAAAAAAGTTTCTTCAAACAAAAAAAAATTTATGAAAATCGGAAAAGATTTACTCAAGTTATGTACAAAAAATACGTATCGCCCTAGCATAGACTCGTTATTAGTGCCCTAGCCAAGTCCAAGGACTCAAATCCAAAAAAGTTTCTTCCATAAATTGTCGGCCATGCCCAGATCTTCAAACAAAAAAAAATTTGAAAATCGGAAAGGATTTACTTGAGTTATGTACAAAAGACTAAAAATCACTTAAACGGCCCTAGCTCAGCGGCCCTTAGGCCGACAGTGCGCAGATTCAATTCCATAAAAGATTTTTGGATTAGCTTCCAGGAAAAGGATAGTTTTTGAAAATCGGTTGAGTTTTACTCGAGTTATCGTGTTAACAGAGGGACGGACGGACTAAAATTAGCTGCTTTTTGTTTCTATGAAATGGCAGGAAACGACTACTGCTAATTCTTTAGTAATGTGCAAATACTGCCTACTTCACTCTCAATTTTCGAAAGAACCGTAGCCTAAAATATTCTACTTTGTCCATTAGATTCGTAATTTACTCGAAGCGACGCATGTGTTCAAGTGTTCATAGAACAAAAGCTGAATCGGCTAAATCAAATATAAATCAAATGAATTTGCGAAAAGTGTCTTGACTGAATTTGAATTTAACTTCTTATTCTAATTTGTATTGTTTTCTTAAGTATAGCGGCCTAAATCACGATCTTTTTATTCAAAATTAGTCATTATCACAGACAGTTTGCTGCAACAGTTCAAAGGTTTTCTGTTTTTTTTTGTCATAGCTATCACTAAGAATTATTTTAATTATTTGTCGATGAGAGCTATTTTTTATTTGATTAGATTATCCAATAAATTTTGAATCAAAGGACCGTATTTTCTGCCGCGATACTGAAGAAAACCAACTCAAATTGATGTCAACACAATTCTAATAACATTGAAAGAACACTGACAATCTACTCTTGAAATTTGTTTTATTTCAAAAATTTAGACACCAGCCGCCGCCGCCTGACTTTTTTGCTGGCAGCTAGACTCAGACGCCGCCGCCTGACTTTTTTGCTGGCGGCTAGACTCAGGCGCCGCCATCGTTTTTTTGACGGCTTAGCCGATGTAGTCGCCAGCCGCCCAACCCTTTAAGGTCGGCTATCATATATGGGCAAAAGCATTCCCTATTTATGAGCCATTCATAAATTACGTCCGGTCGGGGGGAGGCGCTATAGGGAAACCGGTGGGGGGATCTCCGGTTGAGAATTTGTGGTTTTATCAAATTTCTGTCAAGAATTTATAACTGTGAACATACCCGAGGTTTTTTGCCGACAGAGAAACGCAGACTTAGCTTTTGATGACAATTAGCTTTTACTTACGACTACCGCTGGCACCACAAACATCCAATACTGTGTTCCGCCAGTGTACACCTCAACTGGAACTCCGAGCAACGTTGATCCCGAGATATGTCTATCACACGATCTTACTAGAATTAATAATTTCAAATTTAATTGAACACTCACGAGGCAATTAATGACATCGAAATGGGAACAATATGCATTCGTTTTCCGCCTAATAAATACTCGTTAACTGTGTTTTGTTTAGTTTTGGCCAAAAATCCATAATAAATTCCAACAGCCGTTGACAATATCAACATTGCCAAAAAAAGCATATAGTCAAACCAAGAAAAGTACATTTCGGCTCGTGAAAAAGACATTGTGGAGGTAACGTTGAAGTGAATAGTGGATGCGTTTGTTTGTGCCATTTTTTATAATTTTCCTTCGGAATTATCCCGATTAATGTGTTCGTTACCAAAAAAGATTTTCGATTAAACCAGAATACTGGAATTTGTTGCTCAATTTTGCGATTTCATTTTATCTTCTATCCCGTACACTACTCTTTGCTTCGTAGAGTTATATATTACCATATTGTTTCTTGCAGATTACGTCTAAATGTTGTGAAAAGTGTCATACACCACTCACATCGCAACCTTGATTATAATTTATTACGAATATTATTCAGAAATTCCACGCATGATTTATAGTTGCTGAAAGAAATTACATGTAGAACGAGTTGTCTCGACTCGCTGTTATTTATTTTCCAAAATGATTAAATTATTCCTTATTTTGTAAGATAAGGTATATTGTGCCAAGTAATTGTTTTTTAATCATCAGTGTATCTTTGTAAGTTTGAGTCAAGATGGCGGCAGATATGGACGTGTTTGTTTTGCTCTGAGTAAGTTTCGTTTATTTTTTGCCCTCTTCGCGTTTTAAATCACAGTTTCTCGTAAATAAGTTAAGTTAAATTAGTGTGTGTTTTTGTAACTTTTTTAGATATCAATTAACATCTGCATTTTCTTTTCAAGCAACGTAGTGCTCACATAACCTCAAAGTTACAGCGTTTTTCGGGTGTTTGTTTTGTTTTCTTCATGCAAAACAATCGGCGTTTTGTGTTTGTGGTTTTGGTATGGAATTTCAAGTAGGTGTTTGTCTACGGTTACGGTTAACTTCTTCGCTTTTCATATAGCAATTCTTTTTTGGCAAAAATAAATGAGCTTGCGCTTAGCATCTCAGGCACGTGTGTGATGTCCCCATTGAGGCTTGAACTTCCAGTGCGGTTCGGCTTACCAGGCCGTCCCACTGTCTTCATTATTGGTAAGAACGGTCA
>CM055403.1:96121038-96137525 GCA_029228625.1 Pseudolycoriella hygida
CAATGAAAGCCACCGCAGCATTGGCCAGAATAATGCCAAACGGCTTTGGACCGCGCAGCAGCAAAAGGAGGCTCCTTGCAAGTGTCACCCTATCGATATTGCGCTACGGAGCACCAGCGTGGATACAGGCGCTAGATACTAAGAGGAATCGGAGAAGGCTTAATAGAGCCCAGAGGCTGGCAAGCATAAGAGTAGCAAGCGCATATCGAACAATATCCTTAGAAGCGGTATGTGTTATAGCCGGGACGATGCCCATATGCATAACGCTGACAGAAGACAGTGAATGTCATAGAAAGAAGAGAATGGAGCGTCAAACTACCAAAACAGTTAGGACGAAATTAAGAGCCGAATCACTGAGACAGTGGCAGCAAGGTGGACCCATAGACTCATACCAAAAATCACGACATGGGTACAGAGAAAACATGGAGAGGTTAATTTCCACCTGACACAGTTTCTGTCTGGTCACGGATGCTTCAGGAAGTACCTGCACAGGTTTGGATTCACGGAGTCACCTTTCTGCACGACATGCGATAGGCAGGAAGAGACTGAGGAGCACGTGTTATTCGTCTGCCCCCGCTTCGAACAAGAACGAGGAGAGCTGTTGACTGTGAGTAGGCCAGATGTAAGTGCCGAAAACATAATATCGGAGATGTGCCGCGATGAGTAGGTGTGGATAGTGGCGGATAATGTAGTTGCGAAAATAATGACGAAGCTGCAAATTGCATGGAGAGACGATCAAAGAAGACTGGCAGTTGATCTAAGAGAGTAGGTGCGAAAGCACAGCTCCTCCCCGAAGTAATGCTGTGAGGCGGTTCCGGGGAGAAGAGAGCACGAAGACTAAGGAAGGAGGTTTTAGTTGGTAGGTCATTAAAGTTAATGGAATCTAACACTACCTTGGTTCAGAAAGACCGGTTGTCTATGAAGATTTCGTCACCCTTATAAAAAAAAATACTTTGCGATATACTCTTGATCATTCGGTGACATCTGTCATACAGTGCTCCCTCTACAGCTTATGCCACCTCAGGGTTAAATAGTGCTGAAATCATGGACGAATAATAACGTATATTTCTGGACAATGATTCAGCCACAATGAACGGGACGGAACTTCATGTGTTAACATAACCCACCTAGACACTATCTCAATTTTCTATACATGGGGATTAGTCACATTATTCTGCTACCTCATCAGTTGGATTTCTCTTAACCGTAATTCTACTGGAGCGCACTTAAAGCTCACCCTTGATTAATACAACAAACCGACAACATTTTATTCCATGAGTTTATTCAGGTAAAGAAATTGCAAACTCAGTCGAAATAAATGGCACATTCTGCGGCAATTCATGATGATCCCCTAACAACCAGCTAACAGGTTTACACAGTGCCATACTTGCTCATATTCTGATATGAGAGCTACCGGTGACAAATCTGCGTCCACAGTAAATATCTGGAAACGCATTAGCGGAAATGGCAATTATCAGGACACAATTCATCAAGTGTGGTTCACCGTGATCTCCTCTTCGTTCCTCAAATTGGCCTCCTGTAGATCTCTTAACCAATGTTCGTGGGAACTATGCAAACCCTCTAGATACCCTAGAGCAACCGTTCCCTCTTCTGGTCGCGCCCTTGCCCGCATCCGCTCATACGCGACGGATGAGGAAGTCCGCAAATATACTGTAAAAATTAAAAATGGTTAATGAATTTGGTTAGATCTACATCTCCATAATTAAGATAAGAAAAGGAAAGGGATATCTACACATACTAATGGCATGGGGCCTCACTCGATCTAACTTCAACATGCGATCGTACCAATGATCCAATACATGCGAGGATACGCGATCTATTGTTAACATTTGCCTCACCAGCTCGAAAAAGCAATACCTTTTAGTTCAATAATTTGTATTACACAAAAAAATAGAACTTAGACAAGAGCATTACCGCGAACTCAACAATGATCGCTCCACTACCTTGGTCGGCTTAAACGTCTCTTTCTCGTAAATCGCAATCATCGACTTGCCGACCGCCATCTGGAATGCTAGCGCCCATTGACGTGGATCATTGTAGAAGTTAGCCCAAGTTCACAAGACGACAGTCACAATTCTAACTATCACAAATCAAAAATCACTCAATACTAACTAGCAAATTCACCCCTCCAACATTTCGCCATAGCTCCACTGGCTTTTGATATGCAACTGCGTTAGTTTGGCGTCGACAATACTCTATGACTGTTGATTTCTCACTTCCAATATTGCCCTCAATCGGGTTGTTTACCGAATTTACGACTTCCCTATCAAAATTGTCCATATTGTGACCTTTCTTCGCACAAAGTAGTTGGCACTCACAAGTGAATCAGCACTTACGATGGTTAAACTGATCTGATATAATTTGTTTCATACCTTACACGTTCCTATATTCATTCTAGATACCATAGGTTATGTATGTACTATCATAAACCAGTAAATTCAACAGGTAGAACGACAACTCTAAATTACCTCACAACAAACAAACACATAGGAATGGGACAAAAAGTCAATACGGATAATACAGGACGACAGTAAATGGATAAGTATTTAGTTAAAATAATTTATAACACCAAAAACACTTCTTCGAAGGTAAAGTGTGACGCAGCCCGTAAGTCCACTTACAAAATTATTGATATCGGTAGAGCTCAGTGAGGGCCTTCTGTTGTGTATGCAAAGATTACACATTTTAAAAACATAGCTAAGGCGATCCGCACGTATTTGCAAAGAGACCTGTGAGTATCAGAACAACTGTTACGAAATCTTACTGCATATTGAAACAAACGCTAAACTTCCATAGAGTATCGAGGAATGCTTTGCAGTTTTATTGAATTGAAGTCTTAGATTACATTGGAAATCGCCAAAATGACAAATTGGAAAACCCTTGTCTAGTAACGCACCGTTCAGGGCACTAGGGAATGGCCTTAGACCGATACTTCCATGGATGAAAATGTTCCCCGCATCTTTCTCTAAAACATAGCAAAAAAAGAGGACCGACTTGGGGCCCTCAGTAGAGGCTTCGGTCCTACTCTTTTTCTCTTGAGCCTTCGACCGCATCTATATTGTACCAAAAATAATTTATACGTAAGTACCAGTGAGTTGATTTAATCAACTTTTTTTTGTTTTTTGAAGTCCATATCTTTCATTCAAAACCTTGGAAGGTAACTCGTAAATCGCGGAGATATAAGCCAAAAAGTTTCACCGGCCTTCAAAAAGTCACGTTTTCGACTACTTTTTCGATCTTTACTTCGAAAGTTCTTGACTGATTTCACTTATTTTGATAACAACTTTCGGGGAAAACATACTTTTGGAAATCGGTCAAAATTGACTCGAGTTATCGTGTCGACACACAGACGGACGGACAAATGTTTTCTTGCAGATTCGGAGAAGGGTAAATCCGTTGGGCCCGGGCTGTCATTTTGGGGACCCAAACTGAGGCTGAAAATAAGAAAAACGAATCCAAATTTTCAAAATTTTTACCTGCGGCGCTAAAAAAATAACTCAATTTTGTTTAAAAACTGCCAAAGAGCCCACAAATTGTCGCCTGCCGCGTTATACGAAATCATTCAATTATTAAAATTCTTACATAAATGATCCCTAAGGTCAAAAAATTGCGTCGGCTGCAATTAAGCGTTCCTCGATTTACCGAAAGGACAAGTGAAGGTGTCCAAAATTTTCCCCTGCGGCGTATGATAACCTTACCTTGCGACAGCGACAGTGAACGGACGTGTTTTTCGAAAGCTCAGAGTTTTTACACAAACATAAGTGAACAGTTGCTGAAAATTTGTAAAGTCTGGTAGCCCAACCACCTCCATTAAGACACATTGGGCACAGAGTGAAAATGAAATATAGTGCATACGTACCAAAGTTTAGGAAAAAAAAATCCATTTTAGATGCATCGAAACCTTCTTCAAGGTGGAACATAGAAATCTCAAATGGCTGACAATGCCACAAATACAACACAATTGTAATTTTATTACTCTCCCGCCTTTTGGCTCTTTGAACTCGATACATTCGAGTTCTCTAGTGATTCTCTTGCCGTTTGGCTCTAACAAATTCAGTGTGGTAGATAAGTCTACAAAATCTCCAGTCACACAAATAAGGGAAAGGACGTATCTCTATTGTTACGTACTTGTCTGATCACGACACGACGCACAAAAAAAGCGCCAATCACACAACTCAAACACGATTTCGATATCTTAAAAGGCCCCTCTTCACTCTCCGTAACGTCCGATCTACACACTCTTGCAGAGTACAGACGTTCACCAGTATCAGTGCATCCAATAAAGTACTGCAGATATTCTGTTCAGAACAAAAGCGAACAAATAAACCGTGTGTGTCCGACAAAGAAGCTAGTAAACCTTCAACAAGCTGCAAGCAAACATTTTGCTAAAGAGTGTACATCATTATACAACTTAGTACTGGTAATCCGGGAGAAATTGACGTGCTATAGTTCGGAAACTCAATCATTGTTGTCACGGAACTTCGCTATCGTGGTTAGGACTTCGTTATCAAAACACGTTTCAGCGTCACTGTATTCTATTGGTGAGTCGAACTTTTGTAATGATAGCGACATAATAACAACTAAAGCTAGAACATTACCAAATAAGAGTGCACCAAAAATCGGTTCAATATTAAGCATAACGTCTTTCCCTACAGCAGCACCATACTCCAAACACATCACCGCTACGGGGCACTTACTGCTAGCGGCATCATCAATTCAATCGAAAAAGGACTCTTGGAGCGACAGTAACTTTGTAGAAATAAAGGCGAACACGCTAACACAAGGTAGTCGGAATAAAGTTATGCAGCGCACTCAATTCGATAGGGAAGTACTCAGCTCAACATTGAATGAAGGAGAATTCTCATTTAACCGACTTAGAGGAGGAAATCGACGCGGTCGAGGCAATAGACGTCGACGTTGAGGACTTCGAAAGCCATCAACTAAAGGAGGTCACAGCCGAACAGATACTCCAAGTCTCCGTGCATGAGTCTGACATCAATTTCATCAGTAACATCGGCACCAGAAATGTTGGATTTTTCGACGAGTTAGAGCTCAAAAATGAGACCATACACACAAACAACTGGAGGCCCTTCAACAAAAGAAAAATATCAGGTGACAAATCGCTGGCGATCTTTGGAGTAGATGAGAAAGCAGTTAGTGATCTGAAAGCTATCGTGTTTAGACCGCACTAGTCTAACATCCGCATTCAGATCTCAATAGATGAAGCCAAAAACAACAAACAAAATGTTTATTCGGAATAAAAGTGCAAGTGAAGTAATAGCCAATGCCCTAAAACTCCAACGGAATAAACATTTTCTTTCAAACTTGTATTGCAGTTGTTTGACTTTCATCGTAAACAGCAAATTTGTTTCAGCTCGCACGTTAAGGCCAACACACTTGAAGGTAAGAGGAAAATCACTGCACTTAAAGGCAAGATTTGTACGACTTTGGAAGGTAAGGCTGTTAGCTATGAGTGGGCTAAAACGTGTGGAGGTAAGGGACATAGCGCTGCACTTGAAGGTAAGGGTGATGCGACAGTGTAAGGTAAAGTTGTTTCGGCATCGGAGGGCAAGGGCATTCCAATATGGTAAGGTAAAGCTGTTGTTTAGGCAATCTGGCTTAAGTGGGGAAGAGAATGATAAATTAGTCAAGCCATCGTTCCTTTTCTTGAGCTACATACACGTACTAGCCAATAAGGAAAACATTTATCGAACTAGAACAAAAAGGAAACATCAATCGATTGTAAATTCGATCAATAAGTCCTTTGCCGGGGAATACATACATAATAGCAAAACATAAAGCACTAGCAGTCAGATACCTCAACAGGTCGGTCAGCTTCATTAACAACGATGGATAATGAACTAGATATATTTCAGATAAATCTGCATAGAGCATACGCTCCCACATCTGAAGTTAACAATATAGTTAAAAGCAGAACTAGTTTTATAGTATTCATCCAAGAACCGGTAGCTAGAGCGGGAAGAATAACAGGGCTCAATAGGAGGTTAGGCAACGTAATACATTCGGGAGGCCGAGAGCGGCAATATATTACTCCAAAAACCTAGTCATGCACCCACTGTATAATCTCAGCACGGTAGATCAAATATTAGCTATGATAACTGTTAAGATGAATGGCATCGACAAGAACATTATCCTAAGCTCCAGCTACTTCCCTTTGAAACGCAAAGTACTGCTCCCTCACAAGAATTCGCATCGTTAGCAGAGTACTGTAAGTCTAATAATGTACCACTGCTTGCAGGAATTGATTCCAATGCACATCACTTTGCGTGGGGTAGCACGGACATAAATCCACGGGGTAGCGATCTTTTCGAGTTCATACTTACAATAGAGCTGGCGCTACTGAATGTAGGCAATGCACCAACCTTCAGAAAAAAACTAAGAGCAGAAGTACTAGGCATTACTTTATGCTTGGAAAGCCGAGGAGAAAGCGATGAAACCGACCAGCTAAATAACTTACTGGTAGATGCATACGAGGTAGCATGCCCTGTACGCCCTCATAAAGCAGGTAAATCTGTTCCGTATTACACCATGGAACTAGGCACATACAACAAATATCTTAGAAGAAAAGAGAGAATAGGGTGGAGAAACCAATGCAGTGCAATCGAGAAAATACACGACGGACGTAACTAAGCTCTACAAGGTCATATCTAAGGATCAAGCTCAAATGGTAGGCTCTTTCTTGCAACCGAACGGTGAATACACGTCAAATCAGGAGGAAACATACAAGCACCTTTTAGACTTCCACTTTCCCAACTGCATAGCTACGAGCGTAGAGGAGCATAATAACAAATCCCTACTCTATGAAGGTACACCCAACGCAAATCTAATAGATAGGTTTATAACTGTGGATAGAATAAGATAGGCAGTGAATTCTTTTAGTGCATTAAAGTGATGAATTGCATTTTATTGTCTTCTATCTTCTAGATGACATGGAAAAAGAGTGTCTATGACTGCTGTCATAGACCTCGTTAAAAAACCATCAAAACGTTACAATACAATAAATTAAGCGTATCTGTACAAATGTCTAAATCGAAAAGTAAAAAATCAAAAAACGTTAAAAAGCGAACATAGATAAGAAAAAGTCAAATTCAATAAACAACAAACAACAAATAGTTAAGATCGAGTAAATCTAAGTCAAAAATATTAACAAAAAAATCTAACAAATAGTTAAGATCGAGTAAATCTAAGTCAAAAATCTAAAGAAAAAAAATTCGTCAAAAGTGAAAAAGCAAATTCAACTAAAGCGTATCGTCAAAAATAGTATATCGTCGTAAATCGTATCAAATAAATCAGTCGTCATAGAATACGTCGTCGTGTTATCATCGAAGTGGAGTCACCGGGACCAGACAAAATTTTCCCAGCAATGTTACAAAATGCTACTAGTGAAGTACTAAAAATTATGAGTAGACTATTCAAAGCATCCCTAATGGTAAAATACATCCCAAAAAACTGGAGATATGCGGAAGTGATCTTCATAATTAAACCGGGTAAAACGGACTACTTACTGGCAGAAAACTACAGGCCCATCAGCCTAACTTCTTTCATGCTTAAAACACTAGAAAAACTAATCGATAGGTACCTAACAGACGAATCTCTGAAACATATGTGTAATTTTATATGTTTCAGAGGTCCGTCTCTCCTGAAACTGAAAGTACAGAAAAATTATTTCGCCGTTGGGTCTGGCATTTGTGTTGTAATTTTTTGAGCACAACGTAATTTTTTTTAAAAAAAAAGTCGTGCAAATTTTTTTAAGAATAAAACTTTGACCACAAGCTAACATTCTATTCAAACAAATGTTTGCGCCTTATCAGCGAAAGCGTCACCTCTGACGATATCAATAATTTTGAAAGTGGACTTACTTACTGCGTTACACCTTACCTTAGAAGAAGTTTTTTTGTTGTGATGTCAGTAGTTTATAGTTTTGTAAGTTTTGTAAGGCGAGCTCTGCGACCTATGCTACCATGGACAAAAATGATCTGAGAATTTCTGAGAATTGCTGACAACTTTTTGACACTTGCTGACAACTTTTTGACATTTGCTTACAACTTTCTAACACTTGATGGCAACTTTCCGACACTTGTTATTAACTTTTTTAGACTTTCTGACGCTTGCTGACAGCTTCCTGAAACTGTCTGACAACTTTCTAAAACTGTCTGACACTTTGTGACTAACTGACACTTACTGACAACTTTCTGACACTTGCTGACAAGTTTTCGAGACTTTCTGACATTTGCTGACAACTTTCTGAGACTTGCTGACAACTTTATGAGACTGTCTGACACTTGCTGACACCTTTTAAGACTTGCTGACAACTTTCTAAGACTTGCTGACAACTTTTTGACACTTGCTGATAACTTTCTGAGAATGTCTGACAGTTGCTAAAAACTTTCTTAGAATTTCTGATCGAATTTCAACCGATTTTGATTAGTCTAGGCTGCTACGTCGTAGTTTTTTAAAAAATAATTTAGAAGGATAGGGGGCAGGGGGAAAGTGCTCAAAAGTTCGTGTATATATGGTGACTTGTCCCAAATGTTATTGTATGGCGTTTTTTGAGTTTGTGGACTTCTGTTTTGGGGTGTGGGGACTGCGTTACGTCCTCCGCTACCGCTGCAGGCATGATCACACAAAAATGCCTAACTTTCGACTGGTTACAAACATCGTGATGTGCACATATAGTAGATTATGCACCGCTGTCCACGATGCTCTATTTTGACGATTTGGAGGCCGAAGGCGTGGGAAATAATCCAAATCGTCAAAATAAACCATCCTGGACAGCGGTGCATATGCTATTTTATCTGCCGAGAAAAGATATATCGAGAAAAACAATTTTGCCCTAAGGGAAAAAAATGCGAGATTGTCGAATTCGGCCGTAAGACCCTGACTAACGTCAAGGGAATTAGAAAAAACATTAAATCATTCCACACGTTCAAGCCCTCTGGGAACTCCACAGGGACCAGTTCGAATGTTGCAAGTTCAAGTTCTTCCTTTGAGAAAAAGTTGCTTGAGTAGAGGTCTGCATTGTGGGCCAAATTAGCCATGCAGCCTGATGCCAAAAAAAGAACGAGTACATTGACGAAAAAGGAAACGATAAAATTGACGAAAATCACATCAACTTTTAGTTTGTAAGAAGATTGTCCTGTGATAGATTAGTACGCCGTGTATCGAGCAACTTAATGAAATTAAGCGGCACACATTTTATTAAATAAATGTTTTCTCTCTCTCAGTCGGCTCCAACTCGACACCAGGCCTCCTACTCGATAAGTATAAGTAATCATAAATGAGGTAGCCTGGTAACAAATACTGTATGTCATATGAATTTAAGCTCGGCACAAGGCTGCTCACTTCACATTTAACAGGAAAATATTATAAAGTAATTCTGGAAAAAATGTAGCTAGAAAAGCATCCGATTCGAATCGCTAAAATGCATCTCGTAAAAATGTCACGGTTTATACTTTCCGTAATTAACTGCAAAATTACTCGTTTTACATTCAAAATATCAAATATCGCTTATATGTTCGATAAATCACGATCAAGTCGAATAACGAATTAAATTCTTATAAACGAACATTCAAATTATATTTTGAAATACGGCGCTACTTGACACTATTTTTCATGACCGAAATTCAAATATACGAAAATTTTGTTAGTGTTGTGAACCATGCGAAATTTAGAGACATTATGTTGCCATTTGGATGCGTTTTGTTTCATTTTGTTTTGTTTTGTCTTACTGAAATGGCAACTCACTTCAAATGGAATTTTAAAGCAAATGCAGTAATGATTTCCAATGCCGAAAAACCGACGGAGAACGCATATTTCAAACAATGTTTTCTTTATTTTATTTAAATAAATCTGGTAGTTTTAATGAACAAAGCGGTGAAACATTTAATTTTCTATCTACAGCCACCCGATCGGAAGATTGTGCAACTTTTATTTTTACCTTGTATCTCTCTTTTCACGTATTTGCTTGCATTTTTCTCATAGAAAACAGGATTTTTGACGAAAAGAGTTAAACAGTAAAGTTGCACAATCTTATGATTGGGTCACTGTATATCCGCCAGCACATTGCAAATCATTACTGCATTTGCTTTAAAATTCCATTTGAAGTAAGTCGACATTTCAGTCAAACGAATAAAACGAAATGAAATGGAGACAAAATGTGGCCACATATAAGCTACATGAATGTTCGCTCATTTGAATTTAATTCGTATGTTCGACTTGCTTGTGATTTATCGAGCAATTATCCGATAATTAATATTTTGAATATAAAACGAGTCACTTGCAGTTAATTCTCAAGTTTATTACGGAAAGTTTGAAAAGTAACAAGTCTACGAGATGCATTTCGACGATTCAGATACCACCCTTTTCTAGCTAATTTTTTTCCAGATTTGCTTTACAGTACTTTTCAATTTAAATTGATATTCTATCGAATACCCGCACCTTCATAGCAGCCTAGTGCCGAGTTGAAATTTATGTGACGTATAGTATTTGTTACTGCCGTTACGATGACATCAACAGATTTTCGGCAACATGCTGCCTCGTTATTAATCTGCCTTCTATTTCTTAGTTTCTTAGTGTGTTGCTTCTGCCTTCTGAATCGACGAGAGTAGCATCCCTTAAATTTTTAAATATAACCGACTATTTTAATGAAAGAGCCCCAATAGTTTCAAAAGTTGAACTTTTGTTCTATTTTTAATTGAAAAATAGAATAATGAAAACTCTAAAATTTCCTGATATTAAACTATAATCACAAGACGTAGGAAATAGTTGTTTTGTTCCACGGGACGATGAGCAATCAACCGAGTGAGTAAGTGAGTTAATTGTTAGGGGACATGTCGGCATCCCTATTTGTATGGAGCAACGTTGGTCACACAATGCAATGTACACACGATTGTAATCAACAAATTCGTTTTTTAGGACCCATGGAATGCACGAAATTCAGTTTCTCGGCCATTTACGATAGTAGATGGTTTTTCGTCAATATTTGCTTAACTATGTAATACTGAGATTTACTTTCAGGGGCAAGGTTGTAGAGAATAAAATTTTAGAGAACACGTGTTTCAGGGTTTTAAGGGAAAATGACCTAATCGAGTTATAGAATTTGAAGAAATTACTCATATCTCCAGAACTGCTGCATTTGGAAAGTTGCTTCCAAAGACGTAGTTGTGCTAAATTATTTTTTTTTATTCCTAAGACAGAAAACTGCTGCTTTCAGTCCTATTTTAAAACAGAAAAGTACTTTTCTGATTCTTGGAATGAAAAATATTGTGCGAAACTCGGAAAAATGTATGTATTTGACTAGTATGATTGCAGCCCTTTGCATCGCCGCGGGCTGCAAACCTCACACTCGTCAAAAACGTAATATTTTTCCTAGTTATGTAAAAAACTATTTGTCGACTGAAATATTTTTTTACCAAAATTTTTTAACCTCGAATTTTTTAACCAAATATTTTTTGATCCAATTGATAAAACTTTTTTCGATCAGTTTGGGACGACCTTTTGTTGAAACACAGATCCTGGGATCCTTTGTTCCTTTTCCCATCATCATCATCATATAAATCATTATATATTTTATATATTATATATTATATTTATATTATATATATTGCTTGTTTGAATGAGACTTGGTTAAGGGATTCTGATAAACTTTCTTTGCCCAGTTACATATTTTACCGAGTTGATAGGCAGAGCGGAGATCGTGGTGGTGGTGTCGGGATTGCGGTCAAGGGTAGTATTAAGCACAATCATATCCCGTCCATTAAAACCTCAGTAATTGAAAACTTGGCTGTCAGCATCTATGCTGTCTGTCTATAGACACCCCCTTTGGTGAATTAATTTTTGTGTCAGTCTACTTTAACGGCAAGGATCTAACGCCAACGACACTGAAGGGCTTCAAGCGATATATCCGTGCCTTGACATCATTAAAGGGGGGTTACTATGTCTGTGGGGACCTAAACTCCAAACACCGCTTATGGCATAATGCTAAAGCAAATTCGACTGGTACCATTATCTACAACGACCTCATGTCGCGGCCGTTCCCCGACGCCGACGTATTACCCGCCGCAAAGTCGTCGTAAACTTTCCAACATCGATATTGTTTTGACGAATGACCTACACATAACATCTCAAGTTATTTCCTCCGACAACCTAATGTCCGACCATAGAGCAATTGAGTTTTCCGTAGATTGTGACGTGAATTTGAAAATTCAATCATCTAAGAAATACAGGTTTGATTTAGCAGACTGGAGCGCCTTCAAAGACTCAATCAATGCCATGCTCTATCTCAGTCTCAAACTGGATTCTATAGTTGATATTGATAACGCTGTTTCGGAAATGACATCGATCTGCAAGGAATCAATGGACCTGTCTATCACAAAGCGATTGCCCAAAACCCATCAATTTAAACTGACTATTGATATCAAAGACCTTATCGCCCACAAGAACTATGTGAAGAGAGTAGTGCAGCGTTCTGAATTCCGTAACTGGACCTATGTCAACTTCCTTAGTAGAAAAATAGAACGCGAGACGCTGGCGCTACGAAACTAAAGTTATTTCTCCGTGACCGCAGATTATTCGTTTGTCTATTCGGTGGTAAATCAAAAATTTTAAACATCCCAGCGGGTGTCCCTCAAGGGAGTTGCCTCAGTCCCACTTTGTACAATGTTTTTATTTCCGACCTCGTTCTCCCGAACGAATGTAAACTAGCACAATTCGCTGATGATACGGGTATTTTATTAAGCCACGAGAAACCTAGGGTAATATAATCACGGTTGAGGGAGCCTGTACAATCAGTCATTGCATTTTTTCGCAACTGCAATGTCAAGATTAATAATAAACATAACCAAAGACCCGTATAGTACGTATCAGAATAGATGTGGCAAACAGAACAGATGTGGCAAAGAGACCAATAAAATCGGAGCGATATTTTTTACTCGCCGGAGAGCAAAGAGATTTCTCCCTCCCAGAAAGTTCAAGTTTGATTCAACCGTAATCGAATGGTAAAAAATTCTCAAATACCTTGGAGTCATTTAAGATCATAAACTGCTGTTCAATGGCCACATAAACTTTTCATGTGAGCGCGCACAAAAATATATCAAAATCAGGCGTTCGAAACTCAGCACCAGAAACAAGCTGTTACTCTACACGAGAATTTTTAGATCCATTTTGCTGTACGCGTGCCCTGTTTGGGGGTCCTGCGCTGATAGCCATTTGAAGAAACTGCAGGTTATGCAAACCAAGTGCGATCTAGGACGTACCGTACCGCTACAGCACATCTAAGATCCATGCAAATGCTAAGGTCAAAATGATTTCAGAATCTATTCGTATACAATTGCAAAAATTCCTGGCAAACTGCTATTTCTCAACCAACCCACTAATTTCTGCTCGGTCTATCTAATTGGCTTGTTAATAATTTGAACTTGAATAATTCAAACCTGTCTTGGACATGTTCTTTTTTCTTAGTTTAAGTCTTTCAGTTTAAGTCTTCCATTTTTCTTCCACTCTTTTTGTTTTTTTTTCTTTTCTTGTTTCTTTTCTCATCATAGTCTTTAAGATTTAAATAAAACGCTAGGGTTTTTAACGCAACCTTATTAACCAAGTACAAATCAATAAATTAATCAATAAAATATTATCATAACTAACAATATAGCTGTAAAAGCGAATCACAACAAAAACCCTTTTAAAAGGGAAATGTGACGCAAGTCCTTGTCCCTTCTTCCAAAACAACTGATATCAATTTGGGTGACGCTTAACGCTTCGAAACGCAAAAAAAACTTTCAAAATATTTTCACATTTGATTAAAAAAATGTGTCACAAATGCCGGACCCACCAGTGTTATAGTTTTTCTGTTCTTTCAATTTTTTACGCAAAAGTTTGACTTCCTGTACAAAAATACTACATACATTCCTACATACAAGTCAAATTTTTGCGGTGTGAAAGCTGAAAGAACAGAAAAACTATAACACTGGTGGGCCCGGCATTTGTGACGCATTTTTTTAATCAAATGTGAAAATATTTTGAAAGTTTTTTTTGCGTTTCGAAGCGTTAAGCGTCACCCAAATTGATATTTCCCTTTAAAAAGGGTTTTTGTTGTGATATCAGTAGTTTTGGCAGCAATTGAAACCGATTAAAAATATAAAAAAAAAACCTGATGGAAGTTGAAAAATGCTAGAGAAATCCACAAAAGTTCTTAATAATCAATTAAACCTAGGAAGCTCCATAGAATGACCTGACTCATGTCGAGAATAACCGAAAAATATAAAGAAGCTGATGGAAGTTTAAAAGTGCTAGAGAAATCCACAAAAATCCTTAATAATCCCTTAAACCTAGGAAGCTCCATTGCATGACCTGACTCATGTCGAGAATAACCGAAAAATATCAAAAAATCTGATGGAAGTTGAAAAGTGCTACAGAAATCCACAAGAATCCCTTAAACCTAGGAAGCTCCATTGCATGAGCTGACTCATGTCGAGAATAACCGAAAAATATCAAAAAACCTGATGGAAGTTGAAAAGTGCTAGAGAAATCCACAAGAATCCCTTAAACCTAGGAAGCTCCATTGCATGACCTGGCAAAATTTCAATTTCAATTTCAATTTATTTACAAAATGATCTTTATACAGAGTTGAGCCTCATTGTGCATAGCACTTTAAAGAGGCAAAAAAAAAAACAATAATTGACTAAATAATAAAATAAATCAAAATACATTTATGCTTGAAATAAAAGAACTAGAGATTTCAATTTGACTACCTGTCAATATAGGTAATGAAAATATCAGGATGAAAAAAATAAAAATATAGATTTGAGATCTTTTAAAATATAATGTTAAGGTAATTTAGTAGGTTGGAACTCAAGAGTTACGAACTTAGGCAGTTAGGAAAGAAACAGCGGCAATGAGCGGCGCCTCCGAGTGAGCGCCAAATCTCCACCTCCACCCCAAACAAACATCCCCATAACCCTCTCATAGCATTTTACATAGAAAAAAAGTAGAGAATAATTAATTATACAGGGAAATTTCCATCAGTTAAATTTTCGACAATTAGTTCTAAAACGGATATTGCTGGCTCAGTAGCCATTCCTTGAGACGATCCACGAATCTAAGCGGTTTATCTGTCACTACTATTTCAGGCAGGGCGTTATACAAAGAGCTCCCAATAGACGTGATGGCTTTTGCAGTTCTACATGTTCTCGACCTAGCCGGCCGCACCCTTCTCTCCTTTCTTAAGTTATAGTTGTGCGTTGGCACCTCAAACACTATAGAGTTGTGCGAACTTTTACTCACAGCTTCATGAAGGAATTTACAGACATTTGCCTGGTACATGCTAGAGACGTTGAGAATTTCTTTGCAGTGCAAATTGAATAGTTCAGCGGTCGGGGTCCTAGACGGGAGCTTGCAGACATATTTTAAGCACCTGTTTTGGAGAACTTGAACCTGTTTCAGTTCTCTTTTGCTAGCAGAACCCCACGCTCCGATCAAATAGTTCACGTGGGGATGCGCAAGAGCATAGTAGATTGACAGTAAGACAGATTTAGGAATGTGTCTCTTTATTTTGCACAGCACTCCGCTCAAGGATTCCAGCTTCTTACACACGTGAGAGATAAGCCTAAATACTTGTAAGTTTCGACTGAGCTGATTATTTGCTCTTCGAAAACCTCATGTCGAGAATAACCGAAAAATATCAAAAAACCTGATGGGAGTTGAAAAGTGCTAGAGAAATCTACAAGAATCCCTTAAACCTAGAAAGCACCATTGCAAGACCTGACTCATGTCGAGAATAACCAAAAAATATCAAAAAACCTGCTGGAAGTTGAAAAGTGCTAGAGAAATTCACAAAAATCCTTAATAATCCCTTAAACTTAGGAAGCTCCATTGCATGACCTGACTCATGTCGAGAATAACCGAAAAATATCAAAAAACCTGATGGAAGTTGAAAAGTGGTAGAGAAATCCACAAGAATCCCATAAACCTATCAAGCCCCATTGGATGACCTCACTTATGTCGAGAATAACCGAAAAATATTAAAAACTCTAATGGAAGTTGAATACCTCACTTACCCAATCGTGACACACACATTTTTTTATATGGGATTTGTATGGGAGCTTCTGGGAGCCCTAGCGCCGAAACGAGGCCGGTGACCCCATTTTTTTAAATCTTAGATGGCGTAGAATGCCCATCCGAAAGTCCCTGCAAAATTTAAAGAAGATCTGACTCCAGTTTTCGAGAAATCGCCAAAAAGGTCGTTTTTCATACAAACCGCTCTGGAACTACTAACTAACAAACTAACGAACTAATTAACTAACTAACGTAGGATATAATCATGGGCGCGCGGTAGCAACGCGTCCTTGACGCAAGTCCGCATACGATCAAAAAAATCAGAAATTTGTTTTCGTAGACTGCGGAACCATATATACAGCTAAGTTTTGACTTGTTTGCCTTGCGTCGTACCCCCC
>CM055403.1:96138025-96153170 GCA_029228625.1 Pseudolycoriella hygida
GGGAGTTGCGGGAAACGCGAACAATTCATGGACATCAGTTGATTCGAATAGTCAGCACTGACATCTGTAAAATTGTTTGACACATTCGTTTATTACAGAAAAATGAAGTAGCTACGAAACATTTGTCATCTTGAAAGCGTTTTGAAGTAAAATACCGAGGATTGAAATTGTTTCTTTTTAACTTCTTAAGTTCCTTCCTTGTAACTTCTACAGTAAAAAAAACTCACCGCAATATTAAGTAATTTTATTTTGTGGTGCATTGCCTGGAGCTGACATGCGTGCGATGCGAAGTGACTCTTAAAAATTGTTATGTTTTTCAAAAAATAATTTTCATAAGTTACATAGAACAGTCAGAGTAAAGAAATTCATAGATCTGCGTCGTTTTAAGGGAAGAATACAATTTTCATATTTATCCATTTTTGTGTCAGTTTTCGAGCCGTGGATGCTTTCAGTTGCTGAGATGTGACCTAATTTTGGGTTTGTATTAGTTTTTGTATGAGTAAAAACATTTCAAACACAAAAAATCGAAAATGTGAATTTCACATTTCACATTTTTTTCACAGATGTGGTCACATTTATGTGAAAATATGTGAGTAAAATGTGAAACACATAATTTTCAAACGGCAAATTTGGCGTCAGCTTAAGATTTTTTATGGATATTTTTGCACATCTGAAAAGTTTATGGTAGAATGTGCCGAGATGTGACCTAAAGTCCCACAATGAAGTACTTTATATATGGAAATGTGACGTTCACATCTGGCAAATGTGACGAAAAAAGGCAAATTTAGCCACTTTCACCACTCACATTTTCATACGCAAACTACTTTATTGTGTTACTTTAGGTCACATCTCGGCACATTCTACCATAAAGATATGAGATGTGCAATAATATAGACGAAAAGTTCAATGCCGACGACAAATGTGCCATTTGAAAATTATGTGACTTCACATATTTTTTTCACATTTTTTTCACATATGTGAAATGTGAAATGTGAAAATCGAATTTCACATCTCGGATTTTTTGTGTTTAAAATGTTTTTATAGATATAAAAAGTGAAACAAACAAAAAATCAGGTCACATCTCAGCAACTAGTCATATACAGAGCCCGAAAAAGGGTAAAAAACAACGAATTCTTCAAAATCCCTAACGTTAATCATTTCTAAGCAACAACTGAGTTACCTTCTATTGAAACGAAACTGAAAGTAAGCAAACATTATTGGTTACAATGAGTTTGACATTAGACAATATTAGATGCCCGTACATTTTACTGTGTTAGACGCGACCAATATGACTACTATGAAAAACATTTAAACAAAAATGTTAATTCTTGAAAAGATGTATTCGAGCGAAACCATAAAGAAAGTGTTGTGGTAAGTTGCATGTCATCCGAATTAGACAATATTGCAAATTTAATTCTAAATGAGAAGATGGATTTATGATGACAAAAAACTTGGAACTGCACACATTTTAAGAGCTTATGTTAATTTTGCTTTTAAATATTCGAATTTGCTTATGTCTATTACTTTTTCACTTTTCCCGCAACTCCCCGAAGAAGAAACAATCGATTTGTAACTCGATTCGGCCATGCAACGCAAATTTGTCGATGTTGACGAATCGTATAACAAACTGAAAATTAAAAAACGGCATCTATAAAATGTAGACGAAATTCAAAAACTCCAAAAAATTGTGTAAATTCCATGTAAATTTTTATAGTAAATGACACCCTCGTGCCTTGTCCATTCATGGGCCGTTATTTATTAAGAATTACTCGTATAATTCTTGGCGCAAATGCTTCTCATTCGGAAGTTTCGCATGATGGGCGGAGCATGGGATATCCGTTGTTTCGAACATTAGCGTTCACCGGATTGCGCTCGAACGGTGCGTGAGAGAAAATACTTTTATTCGTTCAGAATTAAGGACATTTGAATAATGAATTTGAATTGTTTTGATGCGTTAGTGAATTTATTTTTGATTCCTCTTAAATGTTCTACTGCCTGATTTGAGCGACGCGACAATAATGACATCCAAATCGTCTCATTATAACCATCTGTCTCACAAAATTGAATTAAGGCTAGGTTATTTCTTTAACAAAATTCTCAAAGGGGACGAGACCCAAGTTACATTGGGTCTGGCATTTGTGACGCAATTTTTTAAAAACACAACGTAGCTTCGCTTTAATTTTTTTTGCGTCGCCCACCTCTGGTTTCAGAACTTTTGTAAGTAGACACGAAGACTTGCGTTACACCACCTCTGTAAGAGGTTTTTTGGTGCGGATATGACCTACCGAAAATAAAGGAAAACAATGTCGGAAGTCGTTGTCCTGAGTTTCTTTCAACAATCAATCGTTAGGATGTATAACATTAAAAGGATGTGCGCGAAAAAAGTATAAAAATTATTTATTAAGTATAAAAAAAGTATTCAATCACATTTTCCACTATAGTCAACGGTCGACTATCATTTTACGAACGAGTATAAGTTTTGTGAGAAAATTCTTACTGATATTTGTTGTGCTAATTAATGAAGGGCAAATTAAGACGAAACTCCTGTTGGTGGCTGAAGCCCCAGCGAACCGTGGAAGTCGGCGTGCCTGACTAGCAATCTGCATCTCAGTTTACACTTTACCCTTCATTGGTTAAATTGAAGAGGTTATTATAACAAGTGAACTGCGATCAATTCATTTGTGCACTATTATTGCAAGAGTTAGTACATCTTCCGTGACGTTATACAATTATAATAGGCTTAGTTCCTGCTGATGTACCCTATACCTATTTCAAAAGCCCGCAATGAAGCATGTTAATCTTCACACATCATTAGTGATAAAGTGAATAGACTTTTGTCGAAGTCAGTCATTATCTTTCATAATCAACATTCCACAATCAATGTGGAAAACCATTTCAAATGTGACAAATAGTTCAGTCAAACAGTCTTGCTACACCCTTCGTAGAAACCTGAGTAAAATTTGCCTTTCGTAGAATTGTGGTGGAAATTACAAATCGGTGCATGGAATCAATAAAATGGGTTGTGGTGCGTCGACAACTGACAAAAATTCAATAAATAATTTGTCAGTGGAAGTGTCAGAGCATTTATTACCAACACAAATGGCCATGAACGGAATGAAGGTTAGTAATATTGTTGCTCTATACGTTTTTTTATTGATTCATGCTTTAAAGTAATACATTTATATAGTTGATTGTCAACCTTATAACATGTAATTACAACCCGAGCGTGACCCGATTTACTGTTTTGTCAAACTTTAGCGCTATTAAAAATTGTATATATCGCTAAAAGACTTTATATAATTGACATTGGATAAGTTCCAATGAGTGTGATTGCTTTATGTGAACATTGCTAGTGAATTTTCATGTTTGCATTCGAGTTATGTATAAAATGTTGGAAATTGTTTTGTTGACGCACTGCTTTCAATCCGAACCCTCACGTATTACGTTTTGGATAAATTTTAGAAATTACATTTGCAATTGGATTTGAATTAAAAATTTTTTATGTTCACGGGTGAGACACGAACTCACATCCTTCAACTTGCCGGGCTGATGCTCTACCATTGAGCTACAGTGGACATTTTCATTTTAAATCCAATTTTGAACCGTTGGTACAACACGTTTCATTCATTCATTCATTATTTGTATTTCTATCTCCATTAAATTGGGTTTGTGTTAATTAGTATACATCATATCGATATATTTTCCAAAACTCTAAACCCATTGACACCGCTTGCAACACAGAATGCATTGCAAGCATAGGATTGGCTCCCCACGTGCGCCGTTCTTCCCATTGCTGAAAAATTTTCGCAAATATCTCTGCAAGTACAGAACGGAAATTGGTCATGTTCATTTTGATGTCAAATTATATCATTTTGATCTCATAAAACTGTGTTGGCTCTGTTTATAATATGGTAGGCGCGCCCACTTCTATGTGACATTAGGTACACGTGCACCCGATGGCGATAATCGTTGGGTGCAAGGCTCCCGATGAGTTTATGCACAAGGCCTTGCACTGCAAAGGGTGGGTCGATTTCGCTACTTTGAAAATGCACACATATTGTACTGTGCAGCTCGAGGAGGCGAAGTTTTCGGCGATTTAATTTTTCATTTCTGAGAAATTTTGAATTATATATCAAAGATAAAAAATAAAACAAGTTTCGTCACCATTTCGAAGCATTTATCCCACTCCTGGGACCATTTCCGACGCCACAACTCATGCAGTGAGTCAGTATTCATTTCTGTCTAGAAGCTACTTCAATTACTTGGAAATTGTTATTTCGGCATCTACTTGACTTCACTACGGAAGAGTTGCAACACTACACCACACTCAACTGGCCGTCAAAATTGCAATTTTTAACCAAATATCTTATAGAGTTGGAAAGGTGATTGATGTGGCTGATGATGAATAGCAAAAATAATTTCGTTAGATTTCATTTGAGTGTGTGAGGAGTGGGTTTGATAAATGCTTCAATTTGTTGAAGAAATTAGCTTTTTTTTACCTCTGGGATATTAAAAAGTGCAAATGCAGAAAAGTTCGTCTCGTCGAGCTGCACAGCACCGGGTGTGCATTTTTAAAGTGTCGAAATCGATGCAACCTACTTTGCAGCATCGAACCAGAGGTGACGACTTTCATTTATTTTACTGGGGGCTGGTCTAATAGAATTTTTTAGCGTACCGTAAAGTCGGCTAACTTCGTCCGGTTTTCGCTGTTTTTGGTGTATTTTTGCATTTTTAAGACTGTTAAGAAAATGAAATCATAACGAAATGACGATACCAGACCCGATTCTGAAAGCATGAATCTTTCAACTAAACTTTAAATGTGACATTTTGTATGGAACTTTTTAAAACCTATGAACACGTGTGGCCACTCATTTTTAGCAAGTGACTCTAACCTGTCGCACCTTTTCTATAAATGAATGTAAAGTTTCAAGCTTTCATAATCGAAACTGCTATCGTCATTTCGTTTCGATTTCAATTTTTCATAGCAGTCTTGAAAATGCACAAATACACCAAAAACAGCGAAAAAATGGTCAAAGTTAGGGTACCCGGTCAAAATTAGCCGACTTTACGGTAACCCACATGTGGGTAACACTTACATGCTCGTATTTACATTTGTCAGTTTTTTGTCTCTGGATTTTCAAAAAACTAGAGGGAACAGGGAGGAGGTGTTACGCATATATCGACTCCTAGAACATGTAGAGTGCTCAACCTTATGACATTCGATAGCTCTCTGACTTTAGATCTGCTAAAGTGCCGGAAAGGGGAACAGACCTGTAGTGGCTCGACCCCTACTTAGTTATAACACACATACACATACGTAAACATTCACTCATCACACCTCACACAGTTAAGATTCATTTCATTACCGGCACTTGACCAGAGAACACGCAATAAATAAGGGATGTCCCAAACTAAATCCGGACAATTTCAATAATGAATAACTTTCTTAATTTTGCTCGAAATTAGCTGAAATTTTCAACTTTTGAAGTCTGATATGTTAAAATTAAGTGCTGTAAATATGAAGACATAAAACTTTTTGCTCGCTGAAATATTTGCGATGGAGTGAAACTAGTATGTGACGGTTTAGTTCGATTTAAACTGTTGCACACATATCGATTTACCGTTCTATCTAATTATAGCAAATCGGTTAAATCATGGGCGGTCGTTACGGAGAACAATTTCCGGCTATGTGAGGGAGCACACAAACTCGTAATTAATTCAGAGAATTTGTTGTTGAGTAAACCCAACTATGAAAAGTCACTCGACACTTTTCAAATCTCTACGGATTAAAGCCCGCAAACTTGGAATCAATCATAGGATACAACTCATTACATATTACTTTTACTATGAACGTGTAAGCTCTACAGAAAATAACGTTCGTCACGAACCGCTCCCGTTACATTTGTTGGTGAGCCCGCCCACCCCACGGCCGGAAAGAAATGCCTGCTCCGAAATGTGCCCGCTCACTACCATTTCCCGTGCGAACTTAAAGTCAGTGAACTGTAGTGAGGCACGCCGAACTTGATAACATCATCAAACGAGCCCTGGTTTCAGCAGACATACCTGCCAGACTCGAGCCAGTGGGACATACAGGATACGCCACGAGGAGGCTGCTTACGTGTATCCCATTGGCCCTGAAAAGGGCCATTCACCTTACCTAGCGGGGACCGCTCGGTTCGTCGCTCCCGAAGTATTTATTGATTACAAGCCACCTCAGAATGGTGCACTGTACATTCAGTGGCTATTACTGTGTTTTAATACGTCCACCAATATAGGTAACTTTTTTGAGCATGGTATCGAAAGAGTATGCGCGACTTGGTCTTTCTGCACCATTTATTGGATCATTTAAGTAAGCACACAAGCCACACTGAGGGGGCTTGTAGTCAATAATTATTTTGGGAGCGATGAACCAAGGGGTCCCCACTCGGTATGGTAAACGGCCCTTTTCAGGGCCTCCTCGTGGCGTATCCTGGGTGAGTCCATACTAAGCGGATGCTTACAAAATTAAAGTGCTCAAATTCGAAATTATTTCATTCATACTTCATATTTGCATAATTAGAGCGCTAAAATCCAATGTCTAATTACAAGTTTCCATGGGAATGCGGGAATCTGACAAAAATCAAACATTTTTAAACGGTACACCAACTGAATGTATTTTAATTTAATTATATGCAGTTGTTGACAGTAAATAATTGTTGTCCGTTTAATAACATTAATTGTGTCAAATTAGCGACAGCATGAAAAACTGTCGGATGTTTTGACAAATCGTGCCGAAACGACCGTTTCAAAATTTGGTACTGTTCGTGCCGGGCCATTATTGTTATATATGTATGTATCACCCTGTGAAACGCAAACTATTCTAGTACAACATTCTGTATAATTTTGATGACGATGTTTAGTTTCATAAGAAGGGTTTAATAAAGATTCATTCGTGATTTGTACTTCATTCGTATTGCATCTCAATACATTACATTTGGCGACGAGGACAATTTTTTTTTATTGTTTGTTCAGTCATTCTAAAAAAGCACAATTTTTTGTGAATTAGTTTTGCTAATTAATTTAAATCATATAAAATCATTTTGAAGCAGAGTAATATTTTTGAGTAATTATGAACAACGTGGACAATATCTCCAATACAGTTATTCAGTAGACAACGTCCACTGAGTTCAATGCAAGCGAAGACAAATGGAGAGTTTCATTATATAACGTGGCTTTTTCCGCTGGCTTGACACGGAAAATGGTGCCCGTTACACGGCGTCTCGGATGAAACTTACCGCTAATCACAGAATGTCTTCGGAACGAATAAAAAAAGAAAACGGATTTCGCGATCTCACATCAATTGATTTTATTTAGCAATAGGAACAATATTTGAAATTGATTGATAAAAAATTTATACTTATGATTAAATCGGAATTATCATCATGCCTCGCAGATAATAATTCAGATGAAATATGGGACTCCAACACACAGTTGGAATTCCATTTGATCTTAGCCTAAAATAAATATTGCGCAATATAATTTGAATAAACAGCGAACCGTTGGAGCTCAGTCCTTCAATGTACCAACGTGTGCGATCGATTAAATGGATGTTGTTGGAATGACCAAGACGCAGAACCACACTTAATTATCAACACTAGAAATTTATAATGGATATTGCCCTTTGCGGACAATATCGGGCTTAGGTACGACGACCTTTTCTTATCACTTTCACTGGATTTATCCCAATGCGTCCTTAGTGCCAAAATGGACGCAAATTGGGTTACATAAATTTATTTAATTTTTATTTGAAGAAACCGGTACCGGCGCGTTTTATCATTCACTATCGAATTGACAAATATTTTAATGTATAAAAATTTCTCTCTTTGGAATAGAATTAATGAAATTCGCTTGGAAAATTCACTTTTGTAACTCGCGTTGATACTTTCCTTGCGTCAACGACGAATGTAATAATCGAACTGATAAAAGAATGGAGGATTCTTCGATTGTACTTCTATTTATTTGATGCTGAATTGCGCGAAGTACTCATTCGAAGTTCTCGAACAAACTGAACGAATGAAGTTGCACCAGAGTACAGTGTGGTCCTTATTTCCTTAAAGCTAAAACGTTCTAAATTACAATGATTATAACACTATTTTCTTATAACTAGTTTTATTTGTGTGAGACGCTTTTTATTATCAAATTGAGGCAGGGGAAAGGTACTAATGTAGGATTTTCTTACATCCGACGTTTCGGTATCAGAAAACCCCTGCCTTTCTTTTCTTGCAACGTTATAATGTTTCTTTAAGATATTTTACAAGTAATATGATCGCGGAATACGTTCCTTTCATGATATTTAGTTATACTATTTTGGAGCGAGGCCGCGTCCGCGGATTCGTTACAATTATACAGAAATAACTTGCACTAATGAGGATTCAAAAAAAGCAATTTTGCTAAAATCAATTGGATCAACTGCATATGACGTATTGCGTAATAATTGCGTAATAATTATCACCGATAAAGAAGTCGTTGTGTAACCATTGTGTATCATGAAAGAAAAATTTTTCATGATGCAGTGCGCAGTAAAAACGAAAGTGTTTCATCATGGTATGCTCGCATTAAACAATTGGCGTTGCAATGTAAGTACGGAACAAATTTGGATGACAGACAAATTCATCACACAACTTCCGGAAAACATTTTCACAAAATTATGTGAGGAGGATGAAACACTAACCCTACCAATAGCATATAAAAAGGCGTTGATTTTTGAAACGAAATTATGCGATCCGATGCCACAGATTCTGAGGTTAACTTCGTTCGTTCGCAGCGTGGTGCATTATACCGTAAATCAAATAATTGGAACAACAATACCTACAACAACATGCCTACAACAACAATACCTACAACAATAGAAACAATACAAACGGTAAACAACCGCATGGCAAGAAAATTGCTTGCAACCGATGTGGATGGAAAACGCATGAGCTAAATCGTGTCCATACAAAGAAGCAAGCTGTAATTCATGTTCTAAAAGGGTCACTTGAGTAGTGTTTGCCACTCTAAAGGGAAGAATAAGCAATTTAATTTTATTAATTCAAATTCAAATTCTACTGATGTAAGTTCAGTATCCAATGATAATTTATTTGATTTTTCTTTATACAGTCTGTCTGATGATGAATCAAATGAGGTGTACTGGTTGAACGTGAAGATTGGAGGCAATTGTTTGGAAATAGCTTGTGACACGGGAGCACCAAGTACAATTATCTCAATGAATTTCTACGAGAAACATTTATCACAATTTCCGATCAGAGACTGCAAAATTCCATTTTTCAAAAAAAAAAATCCAAAATTCCATATTGGAAATAAAATAAAATTAATTGGTGAGTGTTCAGCAAGTATTACTTATCAGGGTATGAATCGCGTTGTGGACATTGTTCGCTTATTCGGATTTGAACTGGTGCAAAATAATCGCGTTTTTTCTATTGATTCAAAAGAAACTCAGAAATTTCCTTTAGAAAATAATCAAATCAAAAGTGAATTTTCGATTTGATTTGATGGCCAATTGGGAGTATAGCGTTTGTGAAATTTCGTTGGCTATCGATAGTGACGCTAAGCCGGTTTTTTGTAAACCGCGTTCTGTTCCCATTGCTTGGAAATCCAAACTTGAACGTAATTTACATGATTTAGTTGAAAAAAGAGTTCTTGAACAAGTTGATACTTCAAAGTGGGGTACGCCGTTAGTACCTGTTCTTAAACCAGATTGCAATTTACGCGTTTTTGGTGACTCCAAAGTAACTATTAACAAGTTTCTTGATGATGTTAAATATCCATTGCCTCTTATTGAAGAAATATTTTCAAATTTGCAAGGGGGAAAACTATTTACTAAATTGGACATGAACGCTGCATACAATCAGTTGTGCTTAGATGAAAAATCTCAACTTCTTTGCACGTGGAGTACTAACATTGGTACTTTTAAGATGAAACGTTTACCGTTCGGTATTAAACCTGCAGCCGCCATTTTTCAAATGCATTTGGAAAATTTGTTAAGAGGCATTGATGGCGTAGTTGTGTACCAAGATAATATTACCGTTACGGGTAAAACTTTTAAAGATCATCAAATCAATTTGAAATCTGTTTTAGAGAAGATTTCGGATGCCGGTTTAAAATTAAATTTCAAAAATAGATTTCTTATCTTGGTTTTATCATTGACAAAAATGGTTTACATAAAAACAAAGAACGATATTTGTCTGTCCTAGATGCACCCATTCCTCGTGATATTCATGAATTACGAGCAGTTATTGGCATGGCAAATTATTATTCGCGTTTTATAAAAAGTTTCGCTGCTAAAATGAATCCATTATATTTGTTATTACAAAAAGATGTAAAATTTCAATGGAATACAGATTGCCAACGTGCATATGATTTCATAAAACAAAAGATTTCGCCTGATCAAGTTATGACTCATTTCAATCCGAAATTACCGGTTATTCTCACAACAGAAGCTTGTAAAACATTTATAGCAGGAGTTTTATCACACAAATTTCCTGACGGACTCAAATCGATTTCTTTTGTATCGCGATCATTATCCAAACATGAGCTGAATTATCCTGTTATTGAAAAAGAAGCCTTAGCCATCGTATTTTCAATAATGAAATTGAGACAATATTTGTTGGGAAATTTCTTTACTATATTCACTGATCACAAACCGTTATTAACGATATTTGGTGATACTCATGGACTTCCAATAATGGCTGCAGTTCGAATTCAACGATGGGCACTCATTTTGAGTGGTTTTAACTATCAGATCAAATTTGTTATGGCGCTATAGTGAAAGAGTCAATACATGGTTTGGGATGTCACCTGTTGGGACACTCTCGCTCCGAGTCTCTTGAATGTGTCCATTAAACGCGCCAGAAGTACCGCTGAGTTGGCCTCTCGATATAAACACAACAAGTATACGGAGTTGAAAGCTAACAACTACATCTTTAATGCTTTCGCAGTCGAGACCCTCGGCCCCTGGTCCGCCGACGCCACGCAATTAGTCAATAAAATAGGTTACAGACTTAACGAAATTTCTGGCGATCCTCGATCATTAAGTTTCCTCAAACAGCGAATATCACTGGCCATTCAAAGGGCAAACGTTTCGTAAATTTTGAGTACAATCCCGTCTTCTAAGGGGCTAGATCAAATTTTTTATTTGTAAATGTACTTCTTTTATCCAACTCGTGAAAATTGAATAATAAAATCCAATAAAAAAAAATTTAAATATATTTCTATTGAAACGCGTCGTGATCCGATCCTTAGCAAGTAGGTAGCCATTGAAAATAGCGCTGTTGACAAATTGGATTCCAATTTTGATGCTTTTAAAAATAGGGCACTAGAACTAGCGGTCCAATATGGATGTATAATGTGGGGCTATCGGACAATTAATCCATTAAAATTGCGACAATATATTCTAAACGAATTACATGCGTCACACATGGGAATTGTCAGAACTAAATCCCTTGGAAGATCCTATGTGTGGTGGCCGAAGATCGATTCTGAGATCGAAAATTTGATTTAAAGATGCATTCCATGTCAAGAATTGCAGGCTAGTCCGCCAAAAGCAGAATTAATTCCGTGGAAACCAACTGGTTCAGTTTGGAGTCGTACCCACATTGATTTTGCTGGTCCGAAAAATAATTATTACTTTCTCATTGTCATCGACTCGTACTCAAAATGGGTCGAAGTTTTTAGGACAAGAACTATAACTTCAGAATTCACTGTAAATACATTGTGTCAATTATTTAGTCGCTATGATATACCAGAAACAATGGTGAGTGACAATGGACCTCAATTTAAATCTCAAGAATTCAACAATTTTACTCAAAGAAATGACATTGAACATATTTACACCTCACCGGGTCATCCAGCTACCAACAGTCAAGCTGAAATTTTTGTTAAAACTTTCAAAAAATCTTTAGTTGCTTGTATAAATAGCGCTCTACATAACCATAACCTAACTCGTGACATTGACGCTATCTTTGATAGAATTTTGATTGATTATCGAAACGCCATTTATTGCACGACGTACTTTACGAACTCTTTTTAGTAATTTGCGTCCACCTACAGTAGTTGAAGTTATTAAGAGTCAATCTGCGAATTCTTCCAACAGTTTGTATGAAACTGAAATACAACACCTCACCGATTTTTGTGATTATTGGGCCATTGATTCTTTGGACCAATCCGAGAAATCCGTAGAATAACATTTTTCTGTTAGCGACAATATATGAGAGGCACAGCTGTACTTCTTCTGATGGCTCGTAAGTCTTGATGTACACTTCATCAAATTTTGTATGTCAATAGAATTAAAAAAATGTTTTTAAAGTTTTGGTTTACATAGATAAGGTCCTAATTTCAAGACATATTAGCGTTTTCAGGCATGTTCTCCGGCAGAGTAGCAAGCATTTAAGGTATTTGGAGGTTCGCCAAAAATACAATTTTTACCCAAAACTATGTTGTGGGGTGTCATTTTAAACGAAAAGGCGTCAACTTTTCCAGAAAAATAGTTTGAGAACAGTTAAGTATTGCGCGTAGACCACCGACCTCCAAAGTCTTCCCGGCAGTGTAACATTTCAACTTTTCGCGTACTCTAGCTCACTCCAGTCCTAGTCCAGATTACTTAGCATCGTTTTAGATACTAGGGACCATGGCCTAAACAACCACACCTATTAGCCTTTGGACCGACGCTGGAATTTTTTTAAAATCGCTTTTTAAAAGTTCCATTTTTTCGACTATAAACTGTTCCAGGTCCTCAGACACCTTCACCTTCCAAGCAAATAGGCATCCACACTTTTTGTATCAATGAGGTCTACGTAATATATAAGTTTCAGATCAAAGCGATTCGTCTTTGCGAAAATATTAAACAAAATTGTTTTTCGCCACCCCTTGGTAGACCATTTTTCTTACACCTGTACAGCTCATATATGGTCGCTAACAGAAAAATGTTATTCTACGGATTTCTCTCTATCAATGAGCCAATAATTACAAAAATCGGTGAGGTGTTGTATTTTTTTTTTGTTCGAAGAATTCCCAGATTGACTCTTAAAGAGAAACAAAGTGCACAAAAAGGATATTTCAAGGTCAACCGTAATGTACAGTTTAACTCAGGTCAAGAAGTTATGATTAGAAACTACAAAGATCCTAATAACCCATCGTGGTCACAAGCAACAATTAAGCAAAGAATTGGTCCACGCACGTATACGTGTGTCTATACACACAATAATAGAGAGATAAGTAGACATGTTGATCAAATTCGAAACCAAAGTGTTGAATCAGATAATTCCATTTCGCATGATATTGGTGAATTAAGCTCAACCACGGACAATGTGATAAACGTCTCTAATGAAAACATTACATATGAAAGTCAAGCATCATCACAAGCTGTTGCTAATTCAGGAGCTAACGATCCGAACTTGATACCAGTATCACATTCGTTGACTTCTGAGTCAACAACTGATGAAGGTGAGATCAAACATGATGAAAAGTTATTTGGAAGGAGGGTACTTCGACTACGTAAAAATGGCAAAGTTTTCAAACCTCCTAAGTAATCATCTGTAATCTTGTATATTGGAACATTTTTATTTTTTATTTCATTTTTAGTAAAAAGCTTTAGGAAGAGCGTGTTATATATGTATGTATCACCCTGTGAAACGCAAACTATTCTAGTACAACATACTGTATAATTTTGATAACGAGGTTCAGTTTCATAAGAAGGGTTTAATAGATTCATTCGTGCTTTGTACTTCATTCGTATTGCATCTCAATACATTACAATTATAGTGCCGTGAGCTTCTCGGTCCCTTAAAGGAGGAAAATTTCCTAAAATGTTGAGAACATCATGGAGATCCAATCGGCACTAATTTGTTTAAGATTTAGAGGGGGCCACTTATAGAGGCTTAGGGACCCTCATCCCTTATGGCTGAAGCAGCGCGTGCTAAATGGTTGTGGTTGTTTTATTCTAAAATCAACTCCGTCCAAGGAAACGAAACAGGTCTGTCCGGTTCGCTGCTCCATCAAGTCGGCTCTCCCAAGTAACCTTATAAACTAAAATTTACTAACTGTACTGTCGTTTTACCACATTCAACTTCGATATAAGCTGAATTACAATCCATGTCCATGTTCTTATAGTTTTTTCGTCTGCCTTCAGAACGGATTTTCGAATGTACTCCGTGGAATATTGACGTAAAAAGAGTAAAGCCCATAGAAGATGCTTTGGTTCGCAATTTTCTGGTGCGTGTTCTTGGATCCCTATCCAAACAATTGCGCAAACACTGAGGGTAACACCAAAAAACGACTTGAATCGTCTTAATTTTTTCGGTAGTTTTTGATTAACTTTCGTTTTAGTGTAAATATTTCCAATTTTCAGGAAAGATAACGAACTGGGAATTGAACAGATCTTTAAAAATAGTATCAACTGAATAGCATGAGAAAGGATATTCATATCTATAAAGAATTAGTTGTGTTAAACAATTTTCATATTCATGGTTCGTTTGAATTTTTTTATACTAAAAAACTGAAAATATTTCGAATAAAAATTAATAACTCTATGAAAAGGAAATGAAATGTTGACTATGTAATGTAACTATCGCATTTTTAACACTAAATTGCATGCAAACACATGTATCTGCCGTATGTTTTAACTAAAATGTTGATCATGAGCACTTTAATGTTGGACCAACATTTACGGTTTTCGAGTCTATTCTTCCATTATCGTTAGGTTTATTTATCACATTCGAGCCTATAATAAGCCAATTATTGCACTAATAATAGGGCTATAATCGGCATATTATAGTCGACTTTCTTGTTAAAAGTAGGGTTGTAATGACGCTACTATAACCCGGTTCTTTAATGATGACATAGGCTTCACTGAAACAATACGAATGAATGAGAATGAAACGTGTGTTATATAATGAATATTTCCCGAGGTGGGAGGGTTATTATTGATCGTTGAATGAATTAATTCAAATTGGAAAATGTTGTTTTCATATATTTATTGGAAGGCGGTCGTTTTAATTTTAATTGAAAGACTGTATGCTTATTTCATGTGAATTTTCGATGTCTGTTGGACTTCATCATCAGGCGGTTATCGTATTATTTGAGTAAATTAATGAGAAAAAAATTTATTAAA
>CM055403.1:96153670-96180538 GCA_029228625.1 Pseudolycoriella hygida
AAAATTATTTCTCCATAGAAAAGTGTCATTTTCAAACCTCGATATCTCAGCCAATTTTCAACCGATTTTGATGAGTGAGGGCTTGTTTGAAAGCTGCTGCGACGCAGTGTTTTTTTTAAATAATTTGGAGGGGGAGGGGGCGAAAGGAAAAAACTCAAAAGTTCGCCTATATATGGCTCCTTGTCCCAAAGGTTTTTGTATGGAATTTTTTGGGTTTGTGGACGTTTTTTTTGGGGTGTGGGGACTGCGTCACGCCCTCCGCTACCGCTGCGGGCATGATGATTTGGGAATAACTTAATTTTCTGGGTACGCTTGTGAAGTGAAGCTGTCATCTATTTCTTCAAACTAGGTAAAAAAGGAATGAACCGGCTGTAACAGTTTTAAAAACTTTGCAACAATTTGCAATTCTGGTACGTTCGCGTCTATTTGCAAAATCTGTTTGGTTGTTCATGTATTTTGATACGAACGGGTCTTTGGTTATGTTCTTTCTTGATTTTGCGTTTGTACGAATTCTTCCATAAGGGTGTCAAAGGCATAGTAAAGTCTCTGTTGATAAACAATGAACTCGCGCCTCCGTTGGCCTTTTTTGTGTGGCATGAAGTACACGCTCGTTTTCTTTTGGAAAATTGGTAATAATATGTCTTAACAACCCATGAAGAAGGGTTAGCGGCTAGATCATTATTTACTAGTTCCGCTACTTTTGTGGTTCTACTTCCTTCGTGTACTTCAGCTTAATTTGAGAAGTATAAGGCTTTTGAATAGATTTGATCTCTTTCAATTTTACATTTCGAAATTTCCTCACGCTTTTGACTTGCTAGTTGTGAGTGAAACGTGGATTACACCGAGTTCGGTTGGATTGTAAAAACGGTTATGGTGGTGGCCTGGCTGTTTATGTGAATGAATTCTTGAATTATTCACTCGATGATAATTTATCTGTAGATTTCTTTTACATCTCAGTCACCTTGAACTTCAAAAATAATGACAGATTTGATCACTTTAAACGTCACGCGTACTACAGGCCCCCCCTCCCATGGATCAAATGAAAGATAAATTCTAAGGCATTTAGAATCTGCCTTGGATGATAATAACAAATTTTGTATGTTGGCAGGGGATATAAATTTCGATATTTTAAAGTTCTTGTCATCGAATGCTTCATTATCTTTGAACGAATATGTTAACATACTGCGAAGATCGAATATCAAGATCTCGAATGACAGGATAACGAGGCCTTATTCTTCTACCCTGATTGACCATGCAGCATTTCGCTGCAATGACGAAGTTTTTATTCATAATGTTACTATGAGTAACGATATAAGTGGTCACAATCCAATAATTTCTCACATCTTATTTCCTACTATTCCTGACAAATATAAATTGGTCAAAAAAAAAGATTACTGACTATGCCAAAGTTACCGCGGAATTGTATCAATTTTTTGACTACTCCAAACGACCAAAGTCCAACGATCTTCTTCATACGCTAACGAGGGTGTTGGGTGAGTTTACAACAATGAGAACATGTAAAGTCAAACGATCTTATTTAAAATGCCCTTACATGAATGATCATTTGGAGTATTGGCTTATTATGAGAAGTACTGTTTGGTAAAAATTAAAAAAGAATAGATATAATGAATTCCTTCGTGTGAAGAGGCACTTGATGTTTCAATCCCACGCCTTCAAGCTCAGTATAAATTGGCTTATTATGAAAAGCTACTTGAAAGATGTGAAAACCCTCGCACACTCTAGATTGACATACTGAGTGGGGATTTGGGGTAGTGCAAACAAAACATGGATCGATAAAATTGAGAGATTGCAGAGGATCGCGTTGAAAATATCCCATAAACTACCGGTTAGATTTCCTTCTGTGCTTTTGTTCAAAAAATATTGTCCTACAATTTTGAACGTGAAAGGTATATATCAGTATTCGGTGTGTAAATTCGTATATTCTTCTATTCACAACCTTTGCAACCATAATCTTGCCTTTCTAAAGCCAGCGCACCGGTATCCAACTTCATCGGTTAATCTATTGCGTGTCCCATTGACCCGTACTATGACTGGAAGAAGTAGTATCTCATTCTCAGGACCTGTGCTATTTAACAAACTGCCAAGAGCTATTCGTGAATCACAATCTCTGATGCAATTTTGTCGTCTTTTGAAAATTAAACTATCACTTATCGAATGATAACTAGTTGTTATTGGAGTAAACATTGTGTATTCATGACTCAGCTTGCGTCCTTCGGCCTACTATGCTTCACCATTTCTTGATTTATGCGTTATTACCATTATTATTAGTATGATTTTTTTTGATGATTGTTTCCTGGGTATTTTGGTCCTCGCTTTATTTTCTTTTTTGGTAACAATAGTTCTTTTTCCCTTGTTTTGATTTTATGAATGAAGGCTGATTATCACTACAGGTTGTGTCACCGATGTTTTTTTCTTGATTTTCTGTTAATGATTTTTCTGTTCCCTTGAATTCGATTTGGTTTATTGCTCAGCATTGGTACAAAAATGACTTTGGTCACAAAATTTACAAGTAAAATAAAATAAAATAAAGTGCGTAAAGATCTTTCAAACAAAAAAAATTTATGAAAATCGGAAAAGATTTACTCGAGTTATGTACAAAAAACATGTATGGCCCTAGCATAGACTCGGTTTTAGTGCCTTAGCTAAGTTTAAGGACTCAAATTTAAAAAAGTTTCTTCCATAAATTGTCGGCCATGCCCAGATCTTTCACACAAAAAAAAATTTTGGAAATCGGATAAGATTTACTCGAGTTATGTACCAAAGACCCAAAACCACTTAAACGGCCCTAGCTCGGCGGCCCTTGGGCCGACAGTGCCAGATTCAATCCCATAAAAGATTTTTTGGTTACCTTACAGGGGAAAAAAGTTTTTGAAAATCGGTTGAGTTTTACTCAAGTTATCGCGGTGACGGACGGACGGACGGACATTTTTTTATTGCTGATTAGTCATCTAAGGACCATGATCGATGCTCCCCCCTACTCCCCTGTCGAAGTTGGCGTCAAAGGTCGTGGTAAATGCATAAGATCCCTTTTCGAAGAACTTCGTTCTTCGTTCGGGTCTAAAAATTGTAAGCAAAACACATTTAGTTTGCCAGAAATTGAAAGTATCACCACATACTTCGCCATCACATTTTTGGGTGAAGGTATATTAAGTTCATAGGGACTGACCTCCTACCATCTCAATCATTTCATTCATTCAAAAAAAAAACCGAAAAAGTTGGGAAATTCTGATAAGACCCTGAATTCTAGAACTAGAAAGACGTATTGCCATGTTCCTGAGATGGGGAATATTACATCAGCAATAGATCTATAAATTTTTATTAATTAATATCAACAAATTGGAAAAATTATACACAGGAAAAGTGTAAAAATTTTGAGCGAATTCTAATTTCAAAGATATGTGGGAATTCTGGCTCATACCCTCAGAACCACCAATGGGATGAAGTTCCGCCGGACAGAATTAGAAAGATCTAATCTTGACCTTTTCGCAAAATGCCGCTTTATCAAAATCGATTAGTATTTGTTATCTGCCCGACATCCCAACGTTGACCAGTTTCCCACCTAATTTTGACGCCATTTTGTTTTATAAAAAAAATTTCTTCCACGAAATGTCGACATTGGATCACTCTCTTAATAGAAAAAAAATCTAAAAAATACTCATCCGTTAAGAAGTTATTTGATTTTTAAATTGATTTGCAATTTTCCAGAAAAGAAATTAGTTCCATAGTTTTTCAACAAAAACAATTTACGCTATCAACAAGTTACATTTACTACTGCTAGCGGAACCAATTTTCTGACGAAAGCACCCGTACTATTATGAATTTAGTTAAATAAATATGAAACAGAATCCCTTCAATAACGAAATCATAATGCGAAATGTGTGTAATTTGCATGTAGAGTTGCAATTAAAATGTGTGTAATTTGCATGTAGAGTTGCAATTAAATCATTTTTCTAAACACACATGGACACTTGGATGAATGAATTGAATATGGTCAAAAAACAGAACGCTTTTTATAATCAAATAATGGCTCAGTGGAATTATTGTGGCTTGATACTTTTTTGCAAATTTGATGAGATTTCAAATTCTTTTGCCGATTTTTTTTTATCTACTAAATACAATAAGAATGTTTTTTGAAATGTTTTTAATAATATTGAACTGATTTGGTCTCAATTAGTTCAAAATTAACAAAAAATGATAATTAAATGCAGCATGTGCAGTGCATTGAAAAGTTAACATAAGGTTCATGTAGTAGTGTTCTTTTCATACACAACGGCAATAAACCAGTTGAACAACATCCAACAGAAGCAACATTTTTTCTATGTTTCTATGTATGAGTGCACCAGCTGGTCAATCAACAAAAACGAAACTATGAGCAAAATAAAGTTTTCTAATTGTATTTTTCTTGATTTATACGATAAATCATTGGTCGACGTCTTTTCTCTCTATTGGCTTTTCTATAGGCAAAACACTAACTTTATGAATGCTTCTTACTAACACCGTAGTTGCTGTTTTTATTCTTACGCGTCTCACTAATCCTTCCTCGTCTTCGAACGTTTCTAATATTCTCCCTAAAAGCCATTTTGAGGGTGGTAAATCATCCTCCTTGATTATTACGACATCTCCTACTTCCACGTTTTTGCACGGTCTCATCCATTTTCTACGGTATTGTAGTTGGGATAAGTACTCCGCCTTCCACCGTCTCTGAAAATGTTCTACCTTTTGCGAAATCTGTTTCCATCTACTGAGTAGACTCGGTCTTGGGGGGGCCAACAAGCTTTCTCCAATCAAGAAATGTCCCGGTGTTAAAATTGACAAGTCACTTGGATCATTAGATACCGGACATAGGGGCCTAGAATTGAGACATGCCTCTATTTCCGCCAACATCGTGGTATATTCTTGGAATGTGTGCACTGAAGTTTTAAGCATTCTCGATAAATGGTATTTCGTCGATTTGACGCCCGCCTCCCACATACCTCCCCAATGAGATGCATGTGGTGGAATGGAATAACCAATCAACTTCCTGACTTGAAAGTATATCCGCTAAACTGGGTTCTAACTCTTCCTTAATAGTACGGTACCCTTCCTCTAATTCTCCTTTCGCGCCCACAAACGTTTTGGCATTATTCGAATACATATTTGCTGGCAAGCCTCTTCGACTCCTAAATCTCGTGAACGCTGCTAAGAATTCTTCCGACGTTAAGTTAGTCACCATCTCTAAGTGAATTGCTTTCGTGCAAAGACAGACGAACAATGATATATAACCCTTCGTAATTTGCCTTCTCCCTGGCTTCCTCACAGTCAGTACATCCATAGGGCCCGCGTAGTCGACGCCTGTGTGCAAGAATGCCCTCGACATATTCACTCTAGCTTCTGGCAGGTTGCCCATTAGTTGTTGTTGTGTGTTTTTGGCGAACCTGTGGCAAGTCACACATCGGCTAATCTGATTCCTCACAACATTCTTCGTGTCTATTATCCAGTACTTTGTCCTCGCATGCGCTACTGTTAAATGTGTACCCCCATGCTCCGTACGTATGTGAGCATCATTTACGATTAATTTCGCAATTTTTGACATTTTTGGAATTATTATTTGATGTTTACTGTCCCTGTCCAATACTGATTCTTTCAAGCGTCCTCCCACTCGCAAAACTTCATTCTCATCGAGAAATGGATCAAACGTTAATAACTTGCTTTTTCTGCCCAATAGCTCAATTGTTTACCTTTCTTTATGTCGCCTATCTCTTTTTTAAACGATTCATTTTGTGCTATCTTTATCCAAAATATTCTTTCTTTCTCTATTTCACTCGACGTCAATTCCTTCTGATTACGCTTAACCTTCGATACTATCGTTCTAATGCGCGCGGTTACTCTAACCAATAATTGAAATGATGAATATCTTTCTAAAAGGTCTGATTCCATCTCGCTATGTGTGCTTGTTATAGTCGTTAACACTAATTTCCGTCTCTTTTCTAACATTTCTTCCGGAGTTCTTACGTTAGGATTTTTGGGCCACTTATCCTTCTCCTCTTTCAACCAAGATGGTCCTTCCCACCATAACTTATGGTCCCGCAATTCTTCTGGGTTTAATCCCCTAGATAGGCAATCCGCGGGGTGTTGTGTTCTTTCGACATGCCTCCAATCCTCTTGCCCTGTAAATGATTGTATTTCGGAAATCCTATTCGCGACAAATGTCTTATACACGTCTGGCGATGAGTTCACCCAATCCAAAGTCACCGTGGAATCTGTCCAGCAATAAAATTTTGGTATATTTAATTCTCTTGACAACATTTCTATCAACTCAGCTAGAAGCACCGCTCCACACAACTCGAGCCTTAGCAAGCTGACAACCTAAATTGGCGCTACTCTCGACTTAGCCAATACTAATTGAATTCGAACGTTATACTCCAGATCTATAGCTTTCACATAAACTACAGACCCATATGCTTGGATAGAAGCGTCACAAAATCCATGAAGCTCTATTGATTGACCTTCTCCAACAAATCCATACCACCGAGGAATTCTTATCTCTTCCAACTTATACAAGTTTTCTTTAAGCAAAATCCACTCCCGTTCTAATTTCGATGGTAACTCATCATCCCATCCCAACCTTTGCTTCCATATACTCTGAAACATAATTTTTACTTTCATTACTGCGGGTCCTAGCCATCCTAAGGGGTCGAATAATTTCGCTGCTTGTGATAGGAATATTCGCTTAGTTAATTTGTTGTGACTTTCAAACTTAGGTACTGTGAAAAAAAATTTGTCTGCGATCGGAAGCAAGCCAATTCCCAGAGTTTTAATAGTATCATCTACATCTACTGGTCTTGCCTTGATTTCTCTATCCTCTTCAGGTATTTCTTCCAATATTTCTTTATTGTTGCTAGCCCATTTCCTCATCGGTAACTTGGCTGTTTCTAACAATTCCTTTGTTTCCCTCCAGATAACCTTAACTTCTTCCACCGAATCACCTCCCGTTAACAAATCATCAACATGAAAATGCGATTTTACTACCTTTGAACCCACCGGAAAATTTTTCTTCTCTTCATTTGCTAACTCCTCTAACGTTCTTGTCGCCATGAACGCCGAGCTGGCTACTCCGAATGTTAGGGTGGTTAATTTAAAGTCTTCGATTGGGTCTTCTTTGTTAAACCTGAAAACAATTCGTTGATAATCTGTATCCTCTTCATAGACTTGCACTTGCCTGTACATTTTGGTTATATCTCCCCTTAAAACGTATCTAAAAATTCTCCACTTTATTAACCTCAATATCAAACTTTCTTGGATTGTGGGACCTATCATCAACAAGTCGTTTAGTGACTTTCCAGATGATGTCTTCGCTGATGCATCGAATACTATCCTAGTCTTAGTAGTGGTGCTTTCCGGTTTTATAACCGCGTGATGTGGTATGTAATAAGTACTAAATCGCGACTCCCCTTCCATATTTATTTTCAAGTGTTGATCTTCGCTTGTCTTGGTCCTTGTCATATGCCCTAAATCCCAATGCTCTTGCATTGACTTCAGGTACTCTTCTTTCAGTTTCTGATCCTTATCAAGTTTCCTCTCCATTGCTAACCGTCTTGCTACTGCTTGTTTCCTTGATTCTCCTAACAATTTTTCTGGTTGTTCCCTGAATGGTAGTTTCAACTGAACCCTGCCTTCTTCCGTCCTTTTATACGACTGCTTGAACATTTTTTCACACTTCTTCTCTTCCTCACTTAATTGCTTGATTTTCCTAGGTTTTTCTTCTATTCTCCAGAACCTCTCTAACAGTTCGTCTGTGTCCTCTACCCTTTTCGTAAGCATAAATTTTTTAATTCGACTTTGTCCAGTTTGATCTGTGTTTCTTCCCTTTCCAATAACCCACCCTAATTTGGTGTTTTGCGCTAAGTAACCTCCCACCTTTAGTATCCCTTCTAGTAACAATTCGGTGTATATTGCTCCTCCCAACATCACGTCAATGTTTCCCGGTGTGGCGAATGTGGGGTCCGCCAAGTTCATATTTTTAAATAGATCGCTTGCCCACGGTTCGCTTGATTTGGGTAAAATGTTGACTAATGTTTCTACGATACATGCCTTGTCTACTTTCACGCTCTCGCTTCTGTTTATTAAAATTTCGTAACTCGTTGCTTTGTTTATCCTCGATATTATTGTATTATCTAAATCTGTCACTTCGAATCCTGGAATTTCTATCTGCTCTAATCTCAACATCTTCGCTACCGATCCCTTTATGTAATTTTCATCTGAACATTGGTCTAATAATGCTCTTAAATTATATACTGTATATAATAACATCTGCTGCCCGCTTTCTACTCTTTTTACTAAATTTACACTCGTTGTCGTTAAAGTTTGCCTATTCCCCCCTTGATTGACTACTGATATTGTCGGGTCGTTTCCTGCCTGATAACTATTCGCATTTGCATTTGCAATACCCTGAGTTATTTGTGACTAAGGATTGACTCTGTGATCTATTACCCTGGAATGAAGTCATTTGTGATTGATTTTGAACACTGTTTGGCCAGCTTGACCTGGGCTCCTCTTTATGTAATAAGCAATTATGTCTTCCACCGCACTTCAAACACGTCCTACGACTCCTGCATTCCATTGCGTTGTGATCGGGTCTCAAGCAATTTCTGCATAACCTCTTAGCGTTAACAAATGCTATCTTGTTCGATAACGGCATATTCAAAAATTTTTCGCACATGTAAATAAAGTGACCTTCAACATTACACACTATGCATTTCGTTCGTTTACTCTGCTGTTGATGTATTTGACCCTTAACATTCGTTGTATTACTCCTCCCTTTCTCTCCTTTACTTATTAATTCTAAGCTTTCTAATGTCCTGAATCTCTTTTCTAAGAACTCTATCAGCCTCGCATACGTTGGTACTTCTGCCAACTCTAATTCTTCCTCCCACAACTCCCTAGTCTTCAATGGCAATTTCCTCGTTATTAGTACCACAAGCATGATGTCCCATGTTGACACGTCTACCCCTAGTATTTTTAATGATTCTAAGCATTCTTGATTTGTATCAATGAGCTCCCTGATCTCTTTTGCTGACTCCGACCCTATAATCCTCCTATCTATTATCATTTCGGTATGCGTAACTTGTAATATTATCTTATTATCATATTTCTCATTTAGCTGTTTCCAAGCTAGAGCGTAATTCTCGTCGGTTATTTGGTATCTCTGTATTGTGATTTCCGCTTTATCTGTCAAACACCCTTTTAGATATTCGAGCTTCTCTACTGGTTGCAACCCTTTGTTACCGTGAATTAAGTTAGTGAACCTGTTTTTAAATGATAGCCAATCAAAGTAGGACCCGTTAAATGTGGGTAAAGAAATCTTTGGTAATTTAACATTTGATTGACTAACATTCGACTGGCTGTTGCTTGATTTCTGATTAGGATTACCTTCTGTCCGGTTTGGTTGAGGGTCAAGTGCATTCAGATAATCATTAATCTGCCCTAAAAGCTGAAAATACTTTTCTTCTAATGATTCGAATACCTCGTTTTCAAAGTAATTATCCTTTTCCGTCTCCTTACTTTTCAACGAGTTAATCAGATCATTTGTTTCAACTATCCTCAACCAAAGCTCGTTAATCCCTTTCAACCTCCCTTCTAGGTACCCTCTAGTCCTCGCCGCACTCGAACATTTTTTGAAATTTTTCTCGAATTTTGATAGATTCCCCATAATGCCTTTCATCTCATTCAACGCCTGTTCCATCATTAACCTTTTAATATTCAACGACTACTACCACGGGATCGCTATTGCAAACCAAAGTAAACAATTATATCAAGCGCAGTTAATTAGCTTAACAATAATTTCAACCTGAAAAATCTTTCCAATTTCCCAGCAGTATAAATAAAACAATCCTTGTAATTTCAGTTATATTTTTAATTTCACACTTACTCTCCTCAGTGAAGTGGTAATTTCTTAATCCTTTTATCTAATTCACTGAGCTCACAAATTCCGTAACCTTGTAATCAAATGAAAAGATTTTAAACGTTCTAAATTTTATTCGGCGACTAACTTAAAATTTCTTTTATCTCAACTGATGCGCTTACTTCGATGAACAAAACGAAGTGATTTACCCTATAACCATTCGTGAATTATAATCCTTATCTTCCTTGATTTACCTTTGCTGCTTATGAATTCAATTACCAAAGTTTCAAACCGACCAATAATTTTATTTTTACCACAAAGCTTTCCAAATTAATATTTTCAGCATTACAATTACAATTCAATTATTCAAACCTCTAATTGCTTTATTCAACACCGACCTAACCAAACTTTCAAACCGTACAATTTCCGTCAACTTAGTGAACGCACAAACCTCAACATATATGAGTCTGTGCTCATTCGTTAAATTTTATTCAGCAAATCTCAAACTCAAACCATATAGTTTCACCAACAAATTTCAAACAATTCAATCAATCAAGTTCAACCAATTTTAATGAACCTTTTGCCATGCCATCTCTATTTAACTTGTCTAATATTCAATTAATGTCAACTCAACCGTATTTTTTTTTTATCGTGCTTTTATCGCAAATAATTTTCCTTCAAAATTTTCAACTATAAATCTTTACAATTGTTATCAGTCTCCAAACTTTAGCTTGCGTTCAAACCTTTCAAATCTTATAACTTGACATAAATTGCTTTATTTTCAAACCGTCCTGACTTCAAACTTTTCAAAATTTAATTCACATGAGCTTCCAAACTTTATAACGTCAACTTACCACAGCCTTCAACCCGTTTTGACTTTAAGCTTTTAATTATTCAATCTTTCAGTTCGATTTATTAAACATTACAAATTTTTAGAAATATATTATTGAACAAATTACTCACCGGTAGTCTTTTCCTTGCTCTTGCAAGAATTTGATGAATTTTCCAATTTCCTTCCAGCTTTCTGTTACCAAATTTTCAGTCAAATTTCTCCACTTGCCACCAAAATGTTTCGCCACAACCTTTTACCAAACTGTCCGCCAAACTTTTTAATTAGATGTATTTTCCGCCACAAATTTCCACCAATATGTTCGCTGAATTTATTGCCACAACTTTTTATCCAACTGTCCGCCAAAATCTGTACTTAACTGTCTGCTCGTCCAATTTTCCAATAATTTCATCCAAACCCTTTATTCGAAGATGTTCGCCAAAATTTCCACTAATTTTCGCCAAGATTTTCCACCAATTTGTTCAACCAAATTTTTACCAATTTCCGCCAAAACTTTTTTATAAATCTTCTGCAAACCTTTGCCAAAATCTTTTTTCAAATATGGCCGCCAACTTTTCCAATGATTTCCAAATTGTATGCTAACTTTCCACTAATTTTTGCCCAACTTTTCATCCACCAATTTTCTTACAACTGTTTGCTAAACTTTCAACAATAATTTACATTAATTTCAATCGACACCGACGTCTTGTATTTTACATCGAATTTTGCGTCTGAACTTCACTTGACCTTCGTTTTCGAACCAACACTTTTATTTCTTGAAATATTATTCTTTCTTTATTTCCTCTCACATAAAAATGCGCTTTACTTTGCGCTTTCATTACCACTTGACCGTATTCGACTAAATTATTTTTCGCGGGGGCGCCATGAATAAAATTGAGTTGTCAATAAAAAAACTTCCTTTACTACGTTACAAAGTTTATTGCTTCCTTTTTGCTTGCTGACCGAAAACGAACTTATCAGCGAAGTTGTGATCGCATTCAATCTCTCTCTATGACGTTCATTTCGTTGTCCAGAGAGGGCGAATGATGGCGACCAGAACATTCTGCCATAAAATATTCACAATGACTTTACATAGACTTGATAATTTAAATGACGTACGTAACAAGTGGAATGCCATCACGGTCAAACGGTTGCTGAATAGTCTCAATTTCGTCCGCAATGAAGATAAAGCACGATTGTTGTCAATTTAAAGGCGAGAATCTGGGGCTTGGCTTCATGCCCTCCCATCGAGTTCACTTGGGACCCTGCCGTATAATAATGGGTTTAAGACTTGGTATCAACATTTGCTCGAATCATATGTGCTTCTGCGGATCGCAAGTTGACACAACCGGCCACCATGGTTTAAAATGTAAAAACAGCGCAGGACGCCATGCACGCCATGCTGAGTTGAATACAATCATTAAGCGAGCCTTGGTGTTGGCTGATGTACCAGCACAGTTGAAGCCAGTGGACTTGGTTAGAGAAGATAGCAAACGCGTAGACGGCATGTCGTTGATACCATGGTCGAAGGGGCGCACCAAGTAAACTAAGACTAAGCATAAGAACACCGGGTGCAGCAGCGGAAGAAAAGGCTAAACGGAAGGTCAGAAAATACGCGCCGTTGATAGCTCAAAACTACTATTTCGTAACCTTTGCTGTAGAAACAATGGGCGCATGGGGACGCGATGCCATCGTCTTTTTTGAAGAACTGAGCAAGAGGATTAGGATTAAAATTCAGAAAAAATTTTTGATGTACGCCCTGAGGCGGACGGTGAAGCGGGATGAAAACCACAAGCTTCCGCCATATATTGAAAGATGCGATTCGATCAACATCGAAACACTCGCCCGACGCAGAATCAATGCCTGCGCACTTTTTGTATCCGATCTGATGAATGGAACCATCGACGCACCGAAAATCAAAAGCAAGATCATGCGAAATTCCAGACCCATTTGTGCTGATGATTTTCTCGAAGTTGACAATATATAATATATAATGTAGCCATATTATCCATTGCTGGATGAGGCCTCCCAATTAGGGGTATTTAGCCATGAAACACCACGCGGGCCAGTGCGGGTTGGTGAGTGTGGACCACATGCTTAACGTGAATTCCGAACCACGCCTATAGACTAGCAACACCATAGGATTTCTTTCAGTGCTAATTATTTATATCTCCGCCTAAAGTTATACTTTTAGACTCAGATATTTTGTACACAGAATTCATCGTGAATGGGTTGCGTCATTCATGTCATTCTTCTGTGTACGGTTCGTTGAGGGCACTAAATTCCTCACCTACCCGTGTTGGGAAGCTTGGGTACACTTAGGAACGTTGCTTTCATGCTAGACATTGAAGAAAAATCCTATACAGAATTTGCCTTCACGGGGATTGAACCCGGGTTTTCTTGGTGGAAGGCCAGTACGCTACCACTGAGCCAACCCGTTCCACAAGTTGACAAACACAGGACTAAATATGGTCTTTATGAGCCTATTAATAACATGTGCATGGCATTTAATCGCTTTTCATTACTGTGGTTTCAAAACATACAACGTGAAACGTTTAAGGCGACTATTAGGAAATTGAGAATCACATATAAACTGAACGATAAGATCAGAATTTCATAAACTGTACCTCTGGTTCTCAATCTAATCAACAGCTGATTAGTCAATTGGGTCTCACGACTCTCAAATGAAACTCAAATGTAACTCTAAGTCACGTCGACTTGTGCAAAAATAACTAGTCAAGGCGACTAGTTTCCGCTAATCGCTTTTGTTTCAGGTGGACCATTGCTACACGAGACGTTGGTGCCTCATGGATCAACGCGACGGGCTCTTCAGTTTTCAGTTTCAATTTACTGATACTCTGTGATTAATTGGACAAGATGCAAAAGATGGCTGTCGACTTCGACGGGTCGACCGGGTCGCCAGTCCATCTTCGGTTTCGATAACATTTTTCTTTTTACTATTTTTAAATGTCTTAATTGTAAATGTATTAGCCAGTAAGCGATTTTTTTTTTTAGAATAGAATTTTTGGGGGTGTTGGCACCTGGATCTGGGACCCTTTGTACCACCCCCCGCCGATTCTTCCTTTATTGAAACGATTTAAACATAAATGTTAAGTAAATGAACAATAAAGAAATGAAATCAAACCAAATAAACTGCACTTAAAACTAACAAGTAACTAACTACAACATGACGCATTCCAATAGTCCCTCGGTGTAAATTCACAGTTGAAGAAAACATGTTATCAAACGTCCGTGACAAATCGCTGCAGATGGTGAAATATCCATAACCTCCACCTTTGGAATATGGTTGTTCCTCAGTAGCTTTTGAAATCTTAAGGGCGGTGGCAAAACATTTAACTAATCGATATATAAACATAACCTGCTAACACATATCCGTGAATCGGGACTTAGCTGGACTATTATGCGATTTTAAATGTTTCCATCTCCTCTTCTCATCCGTGATCAGGGAGCCGCTGTGTAAGTGACGTACTCCGTCATGTCGGTTTGAATGATCGATATATAAAGAAAGCCTGCTAAAATTTTACCGTACATCGGGATTTAGCTGGAATAATATTCGATTTATTTCGTTATTATTTCCCTTACTGGGAAGGAGTGATAGCTTCCATAAGGCCAGTCCCATCTCGAAGGATGAACCCTAACCCTTGGGGCAGTGTTTGTGTTGGACTTTCACGACTCCCCTCACATTTTCCCATCTGATTTCAGCCGGGGTTGCATTGGCGTCATTGCCTCAATGCCCTCAATGCTTGACACAGAAGGGGAAGGGAGGTAGGTTTATGTCGACCGAGCCAACTAGGAATATAGCCGTATAACGGGATTCTTGTTGGTATAATGCACAATTCTGCTCTAACGAAAACAGCATTAAGCCGAAGCAAATTGCTTTTTATCCGTCTGCATTTTTCCCCTTAAAGCAAAACCGTTAATCGGGATTTAGTGGGTTATTAAAAGAGCCGCTCGTACGCAACTGATGCAATAAAGTTGTTATTTTGGTTTTGTTTTTACACCCACAGACGGTTAAAATCCATCTTCGGTTTCGATAAAATTTTTCTTTTTACTATTTTTAAATGTCTTCATTGTAAATGTATTAGCCAGTAAGCGATAGCCGTTGGCCGAAATAAATAAATAAATAAAAAAAAAACCAATGAACCACGATCGAAGTCTTTTCTAAAGCAGAGATTGAGTCTGGCCATCCAAAGAACAAACGCTGCGGCGGTAATGGGTACTCGGATAAGTTAAATGAAGTTTTTTACGAGCTGTGATTTATTTTTCTTTTCTTATTTTTCATCTTACTTTATTTTATTTTAGTTCCTTTGAATTGGATAATTCCAAAGTGGAACTTTTTGATTTGCTTGACTGACTTAGATAATGTATGATTTTGTATTTTATTTTGATTTATGATTTTTGTTATCTAATCTCACTAAGCTCAATGATGTTTTTATTATGTGAATGAAGTGAATTGAAATTTTAGACCTGTACGAAGAACGAAGTTCTTAGAAAAGGGGTCTTATGCGTATACCATGACGTTAGTAACTACACCAATTTCGACTGTGGAGTAAGGGGGGGGGGGAGCATCGATCATGGTCCTTAGATGACGAATTAGCAATAAAAACAATTGCCGTCATCGAAATATCTTTAATCGGATTGAATCTGGGCACTGTCGGCCCAAGGGCCGTTTAAGTGGTTTTTGGTCGTTTGTATGTACATAACTCGAGTAAATCTTTTCCAAATTTCATAATATTTTTTTGTTTGAAAGGTCTGGGCGTGGCCGACAATTTATAGTAGAAACATTTTCAAATATGAGTCCTTGGACTTAGCTAGGGCACTAAAAACGAGTCTCTGCTAGGGCCCTACCTGTTTTTTGTACATAACTCGAGTAAATCTTTTCCGATTTTCATAACTGTTTTTTTAGTCGACAGGTCTACGAAAGCCCAACTATTTGTAGAAGAAACTTTTTTGAGATTGGGCCCAAGGATATAGCTAGAGCACAAAAAACGAGTCTCTGCCAGCGCTCTACATGTTTTTTGTACATACCTCGAGTAAATCTCTTCCGATTTTCAATTTTTTTTTTTGATCGAAAGGTCTGTCTCCCGTTTTATGAAAGAAAATTTTTTGATTAGAAACCCTTGGACTGATTTTATTGATTCTTTTTCTAATTGAGAGGTAATCGAGCATCGAATTATATTCAAAAACCAATTTGAACCCGGTGCCTGTGCTTAGGGCTGAAGTGGGCCTCAGGTCTGTCCTAAGGTCGGCCCTAACCAAAAAAAAAATTTTTTCTATGTTGCAGATCAAATTGAGGGAAACATTTTTGACTATGAAAGTACGTGTCCCGAGGCATTTCCTTATGGCTCTAGGTCGGTCCTAAGGTCTGCGCTAGACAAAAAAATGGTTTTTCACTATGTATTTTTTTGTTCGAAAGGTCTTGGAATGACCGACAATTTATGGAAGCAAATTGTTCGATTTTGAGGAAGTATGCGTGAGGAGGCTTCTCCTAAGTGCTCTAATTCAGTTATAAGATCGGCCCTAGTACCATTTTTGTAACTTTTTTGATTTTTTTTTAAATGTTGGGCTTTTTTAAGGATTTGGAGACGGGTTTTTCCTTATTGCCTTTTCGACAAATTCCGATCTAATGAAATGTGGAGGTAATTTCATGCATATATATTCTGATACAAATGCCTTATTGGACCCGTACGAAGTGCAAAGGTCCTATACGTTTACTACAAACAATTTTATTGTAACATGGGGTAGGTCGAGGTGGGAGTTAGGGGGATGCATCTATTATCGTCTAAATATGACGAATCAGCAATAAAAAAAATGTCCGTCCGTCCGGCCGTCTCCACTTTTTTTTCCAAACGGCTGAACCGATCAGCCTAAACTTTTTTTTCCTGAAAGGTACATGTCTCCCATGATTCAAGTTCGAAGATGAGCAAAATCAATCAAGTAGTTCCGGAGATATGGTCGAGGAAGCGACCAAAAACATGGTTTTTTGAAGGTCGGTGAAGCTTTTTCGCAAATATCTCAGCAAGTATAGCAATGAAAGCATTTGATGTCACAAAACTGGTAAAAAAATTTTGTGGGAATCGGTACAGGGGTCTGGACACTGGGACCAATGGAATGCACGAAATTGAGATTCTTGGCCATATACGAAAACCGTTTTTCGACTATATTATTCAACTATATTTCCTTAACTATGCAATATGGAGATTTACTGTCAAAGGCAAAGTTATAGAGAAGTAAATTTGAGCGAACACGTGTTTCAGGGTTTTGGGGGGATATGGTCCATTCCTGGTATATGGCCACTTCCATAATTGGGCAGGATGACCCAGATCTCCAGAACTATGAGAGGTAGAAAGTTGCTTCCAAGGACAAAGTTGTAGACAATAAAATTTTAGCTAACACGTGTTTCTGGGCTTTAGGGAAAAACGACTTGGTCCTTGGATATAAGATTTTCTAGATTTGAATGGTCTGAGACGTACTGCGGTAGGACCTTTGACATTACCTTGGGTAATTTCTATGGATCTTTGAAATTCTTACAGTTATAAAAGAACAGAAAACGTTGGATTGTTTGCTTATTTGTATATTTAGGTACGTTCGAGTCACTTTGCCACATCTATTCTGTTTGTCACATCTATTCTGATACGTACGGGTCTTTGGTTATGTTTCGAAATTGTTTTCTACCAATATTTCGAAATAAATGAAGAATTGTAATTGTATACTTCTGTTACTTATTATAGATGTTTTTGGTACAACTTTTGTTATTTTTGAAAATTCGTGAAATATCATGAAAATTCACAAAAATTCACGAAACTCGCGAAAATTCGAGAAAGTCAAGAAAATGTTTTCACGAATACAGACACTACGTCACAACAATCAAAATAGTGGGAGTGTCAAATTTTCCAAAATTGTCTCAAATCCGAATCAGGCACTTGAAGAAGTGCGTTGCGGGAACATACGACAGGCGTTGTTAAAGGGCGAATAGTACAAGCGGCTTGTCCTGCATGATTTGATGAAGATCGTACCGTTGCGTCGTGTTGATCTCGAATTGTATATTATAGGAGAGAGAAGCACTAGTCAATTGATTTACCCCGTGAGCACAGAGTGAATAAATAGAAAACACGCATTCGTCTACGTCGAATGAATTGCATTTTATTGTCTTCTATCTTCTAGATGACATGGAAAAAGAGTGTCTATGACTGCTGTCATAGACCTTGTTTAAAAACCATCGAAACGTTACAATACAATAAATTAAGCGTATCTGTACAAATGTCTAAATCAAAAAGTAAAAAATCAAAAAACGTCAAAAAGCGACATAGATAAGAAAAAATCAAATTCAATAAACAACAAACAACAAATAGTTAAGATCGAGTAAATCTAAGTAAAAAATATCAACAAAAGAATCTAACAAATAGTTAAGATCGAGTAAATCTAAGTCAAAAATCTAAAGAAAAAAAATCCGTCAAAAGTGAAAATAAGCAAATTCAACTGAATCGTATCGTCAAAAATCGTATATCGTCGTAAATCGTATCAAATAAAAATCAGTCGTCATAGAATACGTCGTCATGTTATCATCGAAGTGGAGCCAGAATGTGGTAACGGCCAGCCAATTACAGAGACTCCGGCGAACCAAAGATTCCAAGTCAAAAGTCATACATCTTTCACTATACGGACTGAGTCGTTGTCTGATCGATTGAGATAGTCGCCGTTAGGGGCCATCCATAAATGACGTCCAGTTTTTTCAGTGGTGCCAGCACATTTAAATCGTTAATAACTCGATAAATATGCTTTCTGGTGATTCAAATGTGTGTTGTACCCCTCTAAATACCATCCTAATTGGGGGGGGGGGGGGGGGAGAAGAACACACGTTTGACTCGCCAGAAAGCACATTTATCGAGTTATTAACGATTTAAATGTGCTGGCAGCACTGAAAAAACTGGACGTCATTTGTGGATGGCCCCTTAAGGAACATCAAAAACAAAACAAAATTGTTTCTGTGTACTTTCAATCGTATTCCGATGGGTCATGTAGTGCGGAGACCAGAAACATGCAGCGAATTATAGATTTGAACGAACCAGCGCTTTGTAAAGGATTTTGATATCATCATCATCCAGAAATCGCCTTTGGCGCTTTACGAAATTCAGAACCGACTTCGATTTGTTACTGATATATTCATAATGCGAGTTGAAATTGAATTTGGTGTTCATCAGTCCATGTTATTATATCTCCATTCAGAACATAGTCGAAAATTAGCGGTTTGGTTTTCAATGTGTATGTGATGATCTTTGATTTAGTACCGTTGATTTCCATGCCATTTTCACAACACCGATTGAAGAAGCGATTGATTGCAGCTTCAAGTTTGATTGCGTCATCTGCCGAATTGATGATTGCTGCGATATTTTTATCATCAGCAAAGTTCAGGCAAAAGATATCTTCCATATCCACGTATGAGTCGTTGAAAAACATAAGAAACAAAAAAACGCCTAGAATCGATCCCTGACCAACACCAGAAAGGACTATGAAATTAGCAGATTTATCATTTCCAATGATCACTAGGTAGCTTTTTTTCGGGGTCGGGTCAGGAATTCAGTTCTTCCAATGTCTACCACGTAGCAAAGGAAAAATATTAGACACGTATTTTTTATAGACTTCTAAAATTTATTTTGGGGCAGGGAAACATAAATTCATTCAAATGTACAAACACGTTGGTTAGAGCGAGGCAGATATATTGTGTACAACATCTGTCTCGCTCTTTTCAACGCTTTCGTATATTTGAATGAATTTATGTTTCTCTGCCCCAAAACAAATTATAGAAGTCTATAAAATAATACGTGTCTAATATTTTTGAATTCCGTACCACGTGGACACTGGAAGAACTGAATTCCCGACCCATCCCCGAAAAAAACTACCTAGAGAAGAACGGCATTCAAAGGTGGAAATTCAGTCATTTTCATGATCAGTTTCAGTGCTTTGACCTTGTCGAAAGCTGTACTAATGTCAACGTTGAAAGTGTTAAGTTGAGCGTTTTGTTCGAAAGCTTCATGGGCAAGGACACTCATCTGAATTAAATTCGGTTCGAAGTTTCTATTCGGAATGAACGCATGTTGAGATACCTTGATGTTACGAGGGATGATTAGTTTAAGTTGCATATAAACGATTCGTTCAAATACTGTGACAAGGTTCGATTACGTTGACACCTCGCTGGTTTAATGATTGAGTATATACAGCGCTTAGCGGTTCAGCTAAATTTTCAGCACATTCACGGAGGAAGAGTGACGATACTCCATAATGTCCGCCAACTTTGTTCACATATAGCCCACGCAATACGAAGTGAACGAGTTCTACCGGAGATATAATGTCGTAGCATTCACTGTGATTCATTGCATTGAGGAAGTCTAACGGCGATGGATCGTTGGGATGGTCAACGTATACACTTCGGAAGTATTCGGCGAAAAAGTTCGATTTTTCAGCATTCGTGGTCGCTTTCGTACCATTAAGATCAACGGTAGCAGGTAAGTTGTTCGATTTACGCTTAGAATTGCCAGAACGACCTCGGATCAGTCTTGATGCAATGAGATTTTTCACGTAGGAAGTCACTGTGCAGCAGGGCCTATTTTCGGTAATTCAAATTACCGAAAATTACCAAAAATTGCCAAAAATCACTTTCATGTTGAACTTTCGTGTGGCTCTCCGTTTTTTGGTTCATTCAGAGCCTTACCGCAGGACTCGGAACAAATTCAACAACCGTTGGCATATTTACGTTGACATACAAATAATTAAGCAATGTTGACCTATTCAGACTCATTCGGCCAGTTGCATTCAGCTTGTTATATTCGTCTGTATGAGTAAAAGCAAGAAGTAAAGGATGATCTACATTTCAGATTCCTTTTCGGATATCTCCGGCACCAGATAAGCTAGAACAATAGTATCATATGTTTTGGAAAATTGTAGATGTTCTCTTTCTGAATCACGTAATTCTATTGGTCTAGCTTATCTGCTGCCGGAAATATTCGAAGAGAAATCTAAAAAACAGAGTTCGTGAAAGAGAGGTTGACTTACTAATCAATCGTTCCACATCCGTCGAATGGGGCTTTGCTGCAACTACTCGAGCCAAAGCAAGTTTCATAATGGTAAGATCCTGTGGTACTAGCGCATGTAATTTCTGTAAGTTATTCAATGGATTCGTCATTTCATCTCCAGCAATCAGGTTTGCAAAGCGTCTATATTCACGAAAGAACGTATTCTTATCGCAATCACGTACAATTGTTTCGTAGCATAATTTCAGCCTTTCAGGAGATACGGTGTGCATTATTTCAAGCAGCGGTTGCAACGCCTCTTGTAATTCAATGTCGTAATTCAGTCTTGTATCCAATCGTAAAAGCAAAGCATCAATGACAAACTTTCGCTTAGAAATGTCGAAAATAAAAGCTGAATTTTGATTAGATCGTCCGTGATTCTCTATTAACTTGTGTCCATAAAAGTATTTTCCGTCACTCTTTACTTCAACGTTCGCTAGAAACAATTCTCCCCAACCGTTACTAACAGGTGAGTTCACTGCATTTCTCAGTAGATTGAATAATTCAATCTTTTTTGATTGAATATTAAGAATGCTGATGGAGTTACTTTCAAATGTTTTTTGAACTTTTTTCAACATTTTCAGTATATCAGTAATGAAAGCGGGAAAATGTAGCCGATCGAAAAGTAGCCAACGATTTGCGAGTCCCACATCTCCTTCTAATTTAAAATATGCCATTGCTGATCTCCAGTTTCTTAACGTAATATTCAATAAATCAAAAACAAATTCAGTCCATCGAACTTCAAAATGAGTAACATATCGCAGAGGTTTCTGTAAGTTGTTAAGTACAGCAGCATTCTTCAATTTTAGCGTTCGCTCTTCCGATTTGTGGGAGTGTGATGAAAGACTTGATGCAACTGCTATTATGTCTGCAATCAGTGGGCAGTCTTTGCAGACATCTTTCCAAGCTAGAATAACCGGTTGTTTTCGTGACGTCGGCTTTCGAACTTCATTTACGAATCTAGTGTGAAGACTTTGCTCATTACCACTGTTCAAGGATTCACCAAAGAAGTAGCCAACTCGAGACATTTCTCCCATGTCCAAATATGGTTCACAATACTCTTCTCGCATTCAAAGTGATTTTCAAGTGATCAAGTGATCAAGTGATCAAAATGATTTTGTGGATTTTTGTTCTTGAAACCCTATAAACATCGTCGAAGTTGTGACATCTTTATTTGCGATATGACACAAAACATAAATATTGTGATCTTGAGTGCGATCAATTGAACCATCTACTCGTAAAGACAGCGCTAACGAATTCTGCAACATGTTTACAAATTCAGGCTTGTTGCTTTTAACGATGCAATCCAAAAATATTTTGTGCTGATACGGTGTCACATAATTTAAAATAGGAGAGAATGTGGCTTCCCCAGTAGCTTTAAAATGATAAGGTTTTTCAGCAGTCAAATGTCGGAAAGTCCACGACCAAGCGCTTGAAGTTAATCTTTTCGCGTCATTGAACACTGTAATCATCAACGACTCAATGTAATTGAAAAGACAAAACTCATCATTAAGCGGCGATGAATTTTACCGTCGAATCGAATCAAAAATTCTAACCAAAGTCCAGCAAAATTTGAAATTAATCCTTGAACTTTGTGACTTAAATTCAGCAGCTGTGTTCACCAGATCGGTACATTGACTGAAGACGAAAAGACGAAGCATTATGCAGAATTTCAACGATCATTGTCGTCCTGGATGCATCAACAAGAAGCAGGCATGTTTTCTTAAACAGATAACAAATTCGTCTTGTTTTACCAATTTCTGACAATTATTTCAGATCCCAGAAGAGGAATTAATTTTTCAAGTTTTAAGAGAAAGCATCAGAAAAATTTCTGATGGATTAGTCTCGTTTCAAATTAACTGCCCGTATCCTGGCTGCAGCCAGAACTATAGCGTACAGTGGCAGCAATATAAACAAAACGAAAATAAAAGCTAAGTCAAGACCATGTCGATATAAATGGTATTTTGCGATACTTGCTCAGCACATTTCCAAAAGCCATAGGCGAATTAATGAATTGCATGAAGCCGATAGCGAAACAGAGCGCATTATATACCATTCGCAGTCTGCTGAAATTAGTGAGAATGGTGTTGGTGATCTCGCTGAAGTCGCAGTAATCGAAAATGAAGATGAATTAAATCGTCATGACTGTGAAAGTCTGCTTATTGAATCAGCTTTACATACTGTTGCAACTATTGAAAATGAACAACATGCAGCTAGTAGTAGCGATGTAGATCATCATAGTTGTGATAGTCCTCAAGAAGCAGAAAACGGAAGCAAAACCTTTTGCGTGAGCGAAATCACTGTGATAAAGGCACTGATTTTCGAAAACGTCAGCGAAACAATAAACGAAAGAAAATTCGTTAAACATTTGTTGTACATTTATTTAGAGCTTTCAAAAAATCGGCTCCTGAAAATTTTTGAAAACTTACTGAAAATTACCGAAAAATAACAAAAAATTACTGAAGATTACCAAAAATTACCAAAAATGACTGAAAATTACCGAAAATTACTGAAAATTAGAAAAATTTTCAAAAATTACTGAAAATTACCAAAAATTACCGAAAATGACCAAAAATAAATGAAAATTACCAAAAATTATCGAAAATTACCAAAAATTACTGAAAACTACCAAAAATTGCCGAAATTCAAAAAAAAACCTGTTGAAACCAAATAATGGCACCTAAACAACCAAATTCAACCAATACTCAAAACCTTTTGCATGAAATAATTGCAATTAGAAATACCATGCAATTGGCACAACAATCACTTTCACGATTAGAAAAACAATTGGCAAAAGAAAATAAAAAACCAATTGACACAACTCTAAGTCGTGAACAATCAAAAGGACGAATAGTTCCTCCACGCCGTGCTTTACTAAATCGATTATACAACCAAGAGATCTCTAACCAAATCTGTTGGTACCACCAAAAATTTGGAAAAGCCGCCAATATAAGCAATTGTCCTGGACCTGAACATTGCCAATTCATACCACCTACAAAAATAACATTGAAACCAACCATGGATAGTAAGAATACCAAAATTCGACCTGCCTCATCCAATCCAACTGCCACAACAACACCTGAATCAATCAAAGAAAAAGTTCAAAACCAATCCAACGAAGAAGCAATAATACCAAAACAAGAAATATGGACACTAACTTCTCTTGGTCCAAGGAAGTCGAAAAAGAACTTCTGGATAGTTCTGAATCAGATTAATTAACTTAACATTTTTTTGAGGAAGGAACGTAACTGTGGTGATCTCAGTAATCAGTTTTAATTCCAAATCATTTGATAATCTAGTAACCTAAAAATTCTGTATAAATAGCCATACGTTTTTATATTAAAATCAGATTTGTTTCAACCTCTAATGAGGAAACATCTCATCTTTTATTTGTAGTTAGAACATACATTCACTACAACACCTCTTCGGACGGGTTTTTCAATATTGCCGTATCGGCAATTTCCAATACAATTTAATGTGAACGCAATATTTACTTAAATACGTTCCAGTCTTTTCGTAACATCAACTCTGTTTGCTGCATCCATTCTGATACGTACAGGTCCCTTCATATGTTTTCATTATTGTTTATTGTTTTTTTTAAGTTAACATAGATTTTTATTGTAAGTCCTTTTTTTGTGTATCTATGTTAATTGCAATTGAAAGTAATCAGGAGGCTTCGGCTATTGATGAAATAAAAAAAAACGATCACTTTTAAGTCGGCGCAACTCAAATAATTTGTTCCAGGGACATTTACGAGAAAAGTTGTCTTTGAGAACCGATTAGATACAACTCTCCTTTACATTTTTGCTAGGATGAAGTCCAAAGGCTAGAGGGCTAGAGACTGTCTTGAAGACCCAGCCGGCGCACGAGTCTAATCGAAATTAATTAAACACTTTTGTCATTCTTCGAAACATTTTCAAATAATTTCTATAGTGACTCTTCATTTAAAGGAAAATATCTTTTCAAGTCAACAGAGACAGTTTATCAAGCATATAGACGATTGGATCAGCAAATTTGCAAGTTTGAAGGAACATGCCCAGGACCACGCCTAACAACATCCGATGCTTGGGTGGAATTCCTGGAGTCCGAACAACATAAACTCATCATTAGCAGTAATATTTTTTTACACAATGAAAATGAGTCTTTGGATTTTCGTGAAGATGTTTCAAAGATGGATAAAGAAAAATTGAATATTTTAAAGGTTTGTTCCAATTTGTTTAAAAAATGAGAACAACTATACAAAATACATTGAAATTTAGTTGGCCATTCAGTGTGATGTTGCATTTAACGTAGAAAAAGCAGTTAAAAATGAGGAATTCCTTGCAAGTGTTAGCAGAACCTATCTCAGCAATATTGAGGCGTATTTATTGCATGACATCATTGAACATGCAAAATCGAGATCGAAAGCGTTAGCCGAAAATTACAACACATTACGATTATTGTATGCAGAAGAGGATGGATTGTTAGGTAGGCATGCAAAATAAGTCTGGGAAGAGAGCCCCAAATTTGGGATGCAAATTTCGAGTGATCCGTTCAAAACCGAAGAAATAAGGTTAAAAGTGCAAGATATTTTTTATTTTCTTGTTTTCTACAAAAACTTGATTTCTTGATAACGAATTCATTTAAAAACAACACAAATGTCTTTTTACTCACGAGAAATGAAGTGAAAATTTCATTCTACTCCTGCGAAAACTGACATTATATCAAGAGAAACCGAATTGTGGCACTCCTTCTACTAATGTTACTCCTGGAATACTTTACAAAGATCAATGACAAAATTCAAATTTACTCAAAAGTGAAACTTTTGGTCGTGAGTAATTGACCAAAAACGTCGCACACCAATTAGTGCTGAAAATTGACAGCGATCACAGAATTGAAGCTTGTTTTTCATGTTTGTTAAAAAAGTCATTTTAGCTTCAATTCAAACGCCTTCTATCAAGAACACTTAGTTAAAACATGACTTGTGGTAAGCTATAAGCGATTACCCAAAGCTAACTAATGAGAATCTATTAGATGATAAAATTTTATTAATCAGTTAGTAACCGAATGAAGAAACAACGTATCAGTAAAAATTCTTAAACTTTTCCAAAGACATATTACATATGAAAATGTGTAAACGATTTAGTTGAGAATAGATTAATTTTAGAACAAAATTCAACTTCAGGTCATCAGGTCAACCTGAAACCTGTTTCAACCTGAACCTGATTTTTAATTTTTGTACCTGACCTGAAAATAAAAAACCTGACTTGATCTGACCAGACCTGATAAAATTCTTTATATATAGAAACTATTTCATTACGAAAAGAAACGAATTTCCCTTCCATGAATTATATAATTTCGATTTCACCAAAAATGGGCCAATTCAAACGTTGTAATAGGTCCCATGACCGTATCGTGTTCCATCTCCGTGGTTTTGTGCTAGCTCAAGGGTTCATTCCTCTTAAATCTCTGAGTGGATCTATTCTCTACGGAAATATTTCTCTCACTCATTGCTTGGTGTAATAACGGGGGAGATAAGTTTCTTTCTGCTTTTGTGTTAGGGGACGTCCATTAATTACGTACGCAGCGACGGGGGGGGGGAGGGGGGTACGTGAAAACGTACGGCTGCGTACGGAACTTTCAGGGGGGGGGGGGGTTGGTACATAAAGTACGTACAACAAATTCATTTAAAAAAAAATCTATACACAAGGTGCGAACTTATCGAATACTTAAAACGATTGTGATCTCTTATCATTATTACTAATTATAAACGTCTAATGTCTGCCTGTTTATCTGTCTATGTGTCTATCTATTTATGCGTCTATCTATGTGTCTATAAGTCTGTCTGTCACGATCCCGTTATTTTTTCGTTTAATTGCGTTTACACTGGCGAAGCAAAAAAAAAAAAAAATACTTTTTGATATGTTGTTGGGGAAGGTGCAAAACGTGGAGAAAACATGTTCCGGGGTTAGATATTGTTCTGAAATAAGGGAGTTATGGGTCGAGAAAGGGTGAAAACTGAAAATCGTCCAAACGTCAGTTAAGATGACGTCTTAGAGATTTGGTCGGGG
>CM055403.1:96181038-96252352 GCA_029228625.1 Pseudolycoriella hygida
GGGGGAAGTGGAATATGGGGAACTTGGAATACGGGGAAAATTGTATACGGTGAACGTGGAATACGGGGGAAGTGGAAAACGGTTAACGTAGAATACGGGGGAAGTGGAATACGGTGGAAGTGGAAAACGGGAGAGTGGAATACGAGGATTCTATTCGGGGGAACTTGGAATACGGGGAACGTGGAATACGGGGGAAGTGGAATACTGGGAACTTGGAATATGGTGCACATCGAATACGATGAACGTTGAATACGGGGGAAGTGTAATACGGGGAACGTAGAATACGGGGAAAGTTGATTACGGGGAAAATTAAATTAAATACGGGAACGTTGCATACGGTGAACGTGGAATACGGGAGAGGTGGAATTAGGGGGAAGTGGAATAAGGGGAACTTGCAATACGATGCACGTTAATTACGGTGAACGTTGCATACGGGGAAAGTTTAATACGGGGAACGTTGCGTACGGTGAACGTTGCATACGGGGAACGTAGCATACGGGGAACGTTGCATACGGGGAACGTAGCATACGGTGAACGTTGCATACGGTGAACGGTGAACGTTGCATACGGTGAACGGTGAACGTTGCATACGGTGATCGTGAAATACAGGGAAAGTGGAATACGGGGAACTTGGAATACGGGGAAAGTTGAATACGGGGAACGTTGCATACGGTGAACGTGGAACAGGGGGGAAGTAGAATCGGGGAACTTGGAATACGGGGAAAGTTGAATACGGTGACCTTTGCATACGGTAAACGTGGAATACGGGGGAAGTGGAATACGGTGGAAGTGGAAAACGGTGAACGTAGAATACGGGGGAAGTGGAGTATGGGGGAAGTGGAATACGAGGGAGTGGAATACGGGGAAGTAGAATTCGGGGAAAGTTGAATACGGCGAACTTGGAATATGGGGAACTTGGAATGCGGTGAACGTTGAATACGGGGTAAGTGGAGTACGGGGGAAGTGGAAAACGGGGAACGTTGCATACGCTTCACGGAGGAAGTGGAATACGGGGGAAGTGAACTAATTTTGCGGCAAAGAAAGTATTTTAATTTATAGTACTTTTCTCGCCCACTTTGATTTTAGTATTATTAGCGGTAATATCAACGAAGTGATACAATGACATGAAACATTACGCATCATTATTTAAAACGAAAAAAAATAAGCTTTGACTCTCTGAATAGACAACACGTGAAAATGATAAAGCCTGCGCAGCCCCTAGGGGCGGGGGTTCGACTAGTCTTGTAATAATATACGAACGGTTTGATTTTATTTGTAGTGAGACAAAAGGAAGAAAAAATATTAAAGTCTGCCGATTAAATGGAACCACATGCCTTCAATATATTTTATTATCGTTACACGCAAGGAAGAATAGACCTGTCCTAATTTTATTTTTACAATTTTCTTTCTATCTCTAATTTTATATTTATTTTCTGAAATTCCATATTAATGCAAAAATGTGCCAAAGAACATGTGACCTATGCACCAAATTAAAGTACAAATGAAATGTAGAATTATAGTCACCTTATAACAGCATCATTGGTGTAGCCAGTTCAAGGTCAAAAATTGTATATTGTAATATTTGTTTATTAGGTGAGTTCCCTTCAGAGTTTAACGAGTTGGTTAAATTTAATTTTTCGATAAACTACCAAATCGCATCAAACGTACTCAGAATTAAATTTAACCGGATAAATGCTGATAAATTTATTGTAGCCTCGAAGCTAGTTTTTTTGTAAGTTTATCGAGATAAACAACGCACGAAGTTTGAAATTTGCTTCTCAGTGTGATTTTAGGAAGTTTGTGATATGATAATTTGATGGTTTATTTGTAAATAAAATTTATTTTATGACTAAAATTTCACCTTCAGGAACCTGACCTGATTAAATCTGGTAATCGGTTTCAGGTTTCAGGTCAGGTCAAACTTGACCTGTTCCGAGCTGCACTGCTCACTTCTATACAATAATGTTCGTTTTGCCACATTTCATTGGATTTCGATTTTCATGAAATACATTTCAGATGAAGTGCTTCAAGGCGATTCACATACATACATACATTTTCCTTACACAGAATGTCACCAGAAAGACTTGACTAAGGGGAAAATTTTCCTTATACAGAATGTTTCTAGAAGGGATTGACTAAGAGAAGCATTTTCCTTATACAGAATGTCAGTACAAAGAATTGACTAAGAAGAACATTTTCCTTATGTCACAAGATGGAAGATTTTTTTCCTTGATACATAGAAACGCTCTTTTATTTTTAAAACATATGAAGGGACCCGTACGTATCAGAATCGATGTGGCAAACAGAAAAGATGTTACAAAAAGCGTCTAACGTACCTAAGTAAATATTGCCTTAACTCTTAAGTGTATGAAATTACGTACACATTAAATTGTATTGGAAATTGCCGAGAAGACAATATTGAAAAACCCGTCCGAAGAAACAGTGTGAAAAAGACCTTCCAAAAGTACAAAATTGGCCCCCAAACAGACAAAAATGTTCATTCAATTTTTTCTACAACATAGCAAAAAAACATTTTTTTGTCTAGGGCCGACCTAGGGTCCTCAGGATATGCCTCGCACAAATACTTACATAGACAAAAATATTTCCCTCCAATTTCTCTACAACATAGTGAAAAACCATTGTTTTGTCTAGGGCAGACCTTAGGACCGACCTAGGGCAATAAGGAAATGCCTCGGACACATAATTCCATAGACAAAAATGTTTACCTCAATTTGCTCTGCAATATAGCAAATACAATTTTATTGGTTAGGGCCGACCTTAGTACAGACATGAGGCCAGCTTCAGCCCTAAGTACAGGCACCGGGTCCAAATTTGTTTTGATATATAATATATATATATATATATATATATATATATATATATATATATATATAATTCGATATAAAACGGAAAAGATTTACTCGAGTAGAGTGCGGTCCTTTTGAAATTGTATTTTTTATCGAAAGTACACTTCATAAAAATAAATTCGGCCTCAGAACTTATTCAAAATTATTTTTTTTTTAATATAATATCTTCAATTCGCGAAAAACGCTCTCAATCCCGAGTCAATCCCGGTGAGGGTCAAATTTTAATACGAATATACGGGATTTTTTGAACAGATGTTTTGTCATAGCTGCCAACAAAATAACTAAAAAAACAAAACTGTCAAAACAAAAAAGGTATACCTATGATGAGCAAGTTAATTGATGTTGTGATTTTATATTCGGTTTCATTTTATATCAGAAATGATTTACTGTGCGATAAGTGGATGCCACATAAGTGGAGCTAGTTTGTTTACTTTTGATATTTGAATAACAGAAATTTTAACGGTTGACATAGGGTTTTAATTTTTTTTATCACGTTGACAAAACTGATGATCCCAATTTTTGGATGAAAACGAAAATGAAAAGTTTGGACTTCAAAATAAATGTTAAAGAAAAAATAATTTTCAATAAGTTCTTAAGCCGATTTTATTTTTTTGAAGTGTACTTTCGATAAAAAATACAATTTCAAAACGACCGCACTCTGTTATGTACAAAAGACCAAAAACCACTTAAACGGCCCTATCTGGGCGGCCCTTGGGCCGACAGAGCCCAGATTCAATCCCATAAAAGATTTTTCGATTACCTTTCACGGAAAAAAAAGTTTTTGAAAATCGGTTGAGTCTTACTCAAGTTATCGCGGTGATAGATGGACGGACGGACAGACAACGTTTTTATTGTTGATTCGTCATCTAAGCACCAGGATTGATGCTTCCCACCTACTCTCAGGTCGAAATTGGGGTGGTTACAAACGTCGTGGTAAACGCATAGGACCTCATTTCGAAGAACTTCGTTCTTCGTACGGGTCTAAAAAGTTGTCAATAAGAAATCAAAAAATCACATGAAAACTTTATGAAAGTCAATCGTGAGCGTGTAGCGAATTATATAGCTGGGCGTTTTTAGCACCCGGAGTGCGGGCGTTATTAACACCCCGGGCGTTATTTGCAGTGCCGGTGATGTGAACGCCCGGGCGTTATTAGCGCCCGGAGCGTGGGTGTTAATAACACTCCGGGCAGGTCCGTATCTAGAGGGAGGCAGAAGGTGCTAAGCCCCCCTTGGAAACTCTGAGCCCCCCTGAGATTCTGAAAACTATGGACATAACTTTTTTATGAACACACTTTCGTAGGCCAAACTCCTTTCAGAGTTTCGCTTACGGCTCATTCAAACGATACATTTACAACATCAACTACTGATAAATATTTTCCAACAAGCCCAATCGCTCTTGAGAGAAATTCTTTAGCAAAAAATTCTTTTTGCCCCGTATGTTTGTTAATTTGTGAAATAGAAATTTAAATTAGGGGCCGTTCATAACTTACATAACGCTAAAATTGGCTTTTTTCAGACCCCCCTCCCCCCTGAAACACAAAAAGAGTCAAGTTTGATTCATTTTGTTCTATCCATAACGTTTACTGTCATTTCATTGGGACAGAGCACAATGGGGAAGTCAGGGCGCGTACCAACTTTGCCAACCCAAACGTTGGTAATTTCACATTATGCTTCCACAATAACCATCAAAATAATATATTGTTCCTGTAATTTTAATATGATTGCCTTTTATTGATTAATATGAGTTAGAAAAGTTTAGCGCCATATATTCATAGTAACTATGGACACTATATGGGGCACTTAAGAAAACTACACAGTTCTGTAGAATGGCGGCACCGGGAATTTACGAACGAAGATTTTGTAATTCTGGTGAGAAGTGAGCCATTTTAAAGCTTGACATCCAACAAAACGAAAGTTATTAAAAAAAATTTCGCTCGCTTCGCTCGCGATTCATAATTTCTTTACCAATATGAACAACTTTCCCGCTTGATGAGAAAATTTAAGTTTCAGGCTTTTCTTTAAACGTTTGTCAAGTCACTCTGGCTACGGGCCTGACTCCGGGCGTTATTTGCAGCGGAGAAATGTCCCGTTACCCTTTTGATTATTAAACGAAATTTACTATTATATTAAATTATGAAACACATCGAGTTCAAGTGAAAGTTCCGAATTTCGGTTTTCTTCAAAATTCGCAATTTCTTCAAAATTTTAATTTTGTTAAAACATTTCAGTTTTCTTGAAAATAATTTTTTTTTAAAATGTTATTTTTGTAAAACTTTTTGGAATTGGAATTTTAATGAAAATTTGAATTTCCTTGAAAACTTGGATTTTCGTCAAAAAATTGAAAATTTTCACGAAACTTGAAGTTTGGAGCTATTGTTGTATTTTCAATTATTCAATTCAATTCAATTATTTAAATTGCAAATATGTATTTTGGGATTTATTTAAAAAGAATTCAAAAAGAGGCGCGTTGAAGGATGGTGTGCGTAGAATGAAGGAACTTTAGTTGAAATTGATAAAGTTCAATTTAATTTTTGGGTATCAAAATTGTATTTTTTTCGATTTTTAGACCCGTACGAAAAACGAAGTTCTTCGAAAAGAGGTCTTTGCGTTTACCACGACGTTTGTAGGGAGGGAGCTTCGATCATGGTCCTTACATGACGAATCAAAAATGTCCGTCCGTCCGACTGTCAACACGATAACTCGAGTAAAACTCAACCGGTTTTCAAAAACATTTTTTCCCCTGAAAGGTAATCGAAAAACCTTTTATTGGATTGAATCTGGGCGCTGTCGTTGGCCCGAGCGCCGCCGAGCTAGGGCCGTTTAAGTGGTTTTTGGTCTTTGAAAGTGTTAAAGATAAGATATGGACATCAGAAAATCACGAAAATTAAATTAGTCAAAACCTGTTGAGTGGTTCGGGCTGTAGAGTCCTCAGTGTGGGCCCGACTCACGCTACGCGATCCTACACGATATTTGGTGGTTTTTGGTGAATATTTCTTGAATGATGAGGGTTTTTTTGCAATGTTGCAGACAAAAAAGAGGCAAACTTTTTTGTTCATGGAAATATGGATCGGGCCTAGTGCAATTTTTTTTTTCAAATATTTTCCATTTTTCTTTTAACTTCGGGCTTTTTAAGGATTGGAGATGTTTTTTGCGCCGTTTCTTCGGACGAGTATTTCAATATTGCCCTTTCGGCAATTTCCAATCCAATTTAATGTCGACGTAATTTCAAGAGTCAACAGGCAAGAGGCAACATTTACTTTGATACGTTCGAATCTTTTTGCAACATCTACTCTATTGCCACATTTATTCTGATACGCACGGGTCCCCTTTATGACCCCGTGAGGACGGATTTCTCAATATTGCAATGCGATTTTATGAAAATAAAATTTAATTAAAATCTCGACATTCTTTGCAACGCATCGCCATTCGTACGGGTCCGCATAGCATTTTTTGTTTTGATTATGGCAAAATTATTTTTCAAAATGTTCTTTTATATTTCTAAATATCAAACAACACTCAAGAATTTCTCAATATTTGATACAATTGGATTGATTGCAATGTTAAAAACATGCATTAAGTGTAAAAAGAAACGAAGGCAAAAGTTTTCATTAAAGTTAATCTTCAAAACGTTCACCGTTAGGTTCATATAGATTCCACATCCTAGAAATATTTCTTTTCTCACTTCACTGTTTTACTTATATTAGTTCGTATGAAGGAGCGAACAGTCTTAATATATATTATAATAATCGGTTATAAAATGAATTCATCTGGATTACAATTGATATGTAACTGCTGTTTGGATTGGTTCCATTCCGATTGTGTCAATCTGTCTAAGCCAAAGGCAAAAGTTTTAATATTTTGTTGCACTTCCTGCAAACATCATAGAACAGACTCGCGCGTGCGAATAGCATCTGCCTTTGCTATATTAGCAAATAAATATCCGATTAACTAAATCTTTAATTTTTTAGCAACAGTTTCCGGTGGAACATACTCTTCAAAAATGGAGCAAAGGCTGGACGATCAACTTGAAGCATCTCGTCGAGTCAGAGACAAAATAGGCTCGGTAGCAGAGCAATGGCATACCTCTGCGAATTTATTAAAAACAAGTGCAAAAAGTGCAATTCTAGCAGTGGAATGTTGGAATTTAGTGAAAGCATCGCGGTAGGTTGAAGCCAACTAATGGAGATGACATTTAAAAAAAAATTTTTAGGAACGCCAAGGAACGAATTTCACAAGCCTTGGACTCACGTAACGCAGTTGCTCAATCAATTGTAGCTTTGGAATATTCTCAGAAAGCATTACCCCATGTCGACTTCTATCATGTTACGCCCAGACAAATATCAGCAATAAAGCATGCAAATTTGTACTTGCTTACAGATTTAGCGAATCCAGTACGCTATGACCATACGAGAAGAGTGTTAGAAACCTTTCAAAATAATCTTAGCTTAGCCGTTGTATGGTTGTTTGATACGTTTAATAAAACATTGCGAAAAGATTTCAACCATTCCGAGGATAATGTCACTTCTCTAGCAAAGGAACTCCGACATGAAAGGCTGGAATTCATTTCACGAACAATTGGAACGAGTTTGTATGTCTCTGCAGAAACTACTTCAAAATAGAACGACACAAATGTCCTCTTTGTTATCTTTGACTGTAAGCATTATATTTTTTATTCCAATTTTGCTTTGTTTTCTTCAAGAAAGTCTTTGAAGTCAACAGATTTTGTGGTAAAATCTGTAGGTGGCGCCACCTCATAGTGGATCCAAGTTGATTGAATCGGGTTAAAGGGTTAAAGTTGAGTGTAGCGCCAACGCACGGCTTATCACTGACTGGCAGGAATAGTTGGTATGCAGCGTTACAATAGTTTAACTTTTTTTCTGAAACTAAAAAAGGAGCGTTGCAATAGTTTCACTTTTTTTTGAAACTAAAAACGAATATTTGTTTTGTCTCTTATGAAAGAAGACTCGACGTAGCTCAGTTTGAATGTTATTTAGTGCCAAATATTTCGCGTACCGGCATCGTGCAGCATTGTCAATGGCTGTAAAACATGCTTTATAAAAAACTTTTTCCCCTCAAACATTAAATTAATCGGTTTTTTACCTGTGTCAATACATAAAATTATCAAAGAAAAATATTTTGGTTTACATTCAGTTGCACAGAGAAACAGATACTTAACAATAAGAAGAGTAAAGACAATTTAACCTTTAGAGTGTTTGAGCAAAAGTCTCGTTGTCTTCAGAGCCAGATTTCAATCCAAGCACATTATTATAAATCGTCGACAAAAATAATGTGTCGGTTTTTTTGTCCATGTTATTTTCGGTCCGTTTTATAGCAATCATTTCTTTGATCTGTCTGCCTCTGTGGTTGCGATCTTGAAAAATTATTTCCACTTCCTCCCATTTCGGTTTATGTCTTGGTTGGGAATCCAGCACATGGCTACATAATGCGCTGTGAGACTTATTTTTTGCGATAATATTGTATTTATGGCCGTCCTCTCGTGTCTCAATTCTGTTCTGTGTTTCGCCTAAATAGCAGTATTCACAACTACAAGGAATGTTATATACCACATGTGATTTCTGCATTTTGGGAACCTCGTCCTTGATTCGTGAGAATAATGTCCTTTGAAGATCGTTCCCGCCTCTTCCTACGATTCTTTTGTTGGTGTCCTTAAAGATTGGGGCAATTTTTTCAAACAACCCTTTGACTTCAGGAATAGCAACATATCCTTTTGTCTCTTTCTCTGTTTCGGTTCCCGTGTTCACGTTTGTTACTGTGTCTCTGATATTGTTCCAAATAAGGCTTTTGGGGTACTTATTTCTCATCAGGGCTTCAGCTAAGAGATTGAAATTTCTCTCATGGAACTCCAAGTTTATTTATTAACTCAAGTTTATTTATTTTGTCTACTATAATTTTAATTGTATTCCGTTTGTAGGTGAAGGGCAAATGTGAATCGAAGCACCAGTTCTGTCGGGATCTTTGTGAACAATGAGATGACGTCTAAAGACACAAAGATGTATCCTTTTGGATAAACTAAAAACGTCATGTTATCCAAAAGTTTCGTATATGATGCGTTACAAAAGTTTCACGCTTACTAACATTCATACGTGTGACTTACAAACCATGAAATTGTGTTATTGCCTCAACATAAAAATTCTCAATACTCAATGGTTGTGATTAAAAAATTCATTTTAACGTACTCAAAATGTTTGAAAAACTTATTTTAACGCGCACAAAAGTGCTTGAACGTTTTTTGACGCTCACAAAAGTGCTTTAAAAACTTATTTAAGCGCACATAAAAATACTTTGAAAAAAGTTTTAGAAGTTATTTTGTAGATAATAATAAATCAAATATTTATTTCTCAGAGTACAGCCTTGTATACTACCTTAATTAAGCCTAAGGCGTAACTTTACGTTTTGATAGAAGCCCGTGCCCAGCCGTAAGTTTTTTTGATATGGGAAATTTTGAAGTCGTAGGACTTTTACTAGGTTCAACTGAAGATTTTGAACAACTCAATAAAAACGTTCGGCTGGACTTTTAGTTTTTTCGGTTTAGAATTTGAAGGTCTCTCCTGTAGCTGTAGCCGTAACTTTATGTTTCGAAACTTGATTTACCGGAGACTACAATTCATCCACAGCTGCACCATTTTTCTACGACGAGTGGTTAAAGGTTTTAGCTAACCAACGACACGGTAGCTTGATTTATCGGTAATTTCGACGCATCCAGAGCTGCACGATTTTTACGACGAGTGGCTAAAGGTTTTGAGCTAACCAACGACACGTTTTCTTGATTTATCGGAGATTTCGACAACTGCACTCCGGAGTGTTGTTTTCATTAACTTTTTGGTCGTTGGCCTACGTTTTCGTCGCACTATTTTGCGGCCGGTTAACCTATTTTTTTAAATCTGTGGCCAATAATCAGTCAATTTTGTTTTAACGTAGGTTCGAATTTCAAGCAACAACCGTTTCGCCTCAATCAGCATTCGCCCCAGTTTCGTATGTTTCAAATTCAGTCTTCCTTTGATAATTTTAAAGTATCCTTCAACAACAATTGCTTTGACGTTTCGAATTAGTGCAATTTACCCAGAGAGGAAGCGGTGTAGCGTATCTGAAAAAATTAAAGTAATATTATTTACTACCCCATGGGAAAATTGAAATTGAGCATTACATGTCAATATGCCCCTGCGAAAATGATCACATTGGCACATTCTCGATACATTTTTTACAAATTTTGCAGGGTTCAATGTAATGCACTATTTTGCAATACTGGTTTAAGTGAAGTTGTTAGGTGGTGGAGAGCTGATCTGCCGTAATTTGCATAAGAAACTTAGTGAATACTTTTTGAGAGAGAAAATATATTTAATTCTCTCTCAAAAAGTGATCAATAAGTTTCTTATGCAAATTACGGCAGTGATGAAGTACGCGGATCTGTATCAAATGGCAAAACCGACAAGAGTTGACAAAAATGATGTCATAACAGCCAAAGGATAATGACATGATCGACTGCCATATGTCAGCATTTTGTCACAAGCTCTTTTCAAAAATTTTTCACTGGGGTAGCCGGAACCCCGGTATTAAAAACCGATTACTTGTTTCAAATAACCAGATATGAATGTAAGTGCAAGCGGCGAAAATTTTACTTTTCTGCCCAAGTGTTTACATTTTTCATTTTGTCCCTCGTAGGAGCAGGGGGTCATTCATAAATTACATAACGCAAGATGGAGGAGGGGAGGTGGCATGAGACAATCGTGACAGCTCTAACAAATTTGAGTCAAAATTTTTTCTTTTTTTGCTAGGCATTGAGGTACACTGTGAAAAAGAATACGGAGGCCACAAAACAGATGACTCATAGAAAAGAGCGAAGATGGAGGACGGGAAATTTCGATCAAGAAGTTTTCAAGGAATATCCCCAATAAAAGACGACCAAAAAGAGAAATCGGCAGAAGAATTGACGAAAGATGTGATGAATGCATGCGACACGGCGATGCCAAGAAGGATGGGACCGAGTAATGGACGAAAACCTGCCGGTTTGGTGGATGACGAAATAAGACTCTTGCGAGCAACGTGCTTTAAGACAAGAAGGAGGATACAAAGGGCCAGAAACGAGATCGTCAGAACGATGAGATGCGAGGATTATCGTAGTGCAAAATTAGCATTGAGGCGAGCAATCCAGTCGAGTAAGATGGATTGTTGGAAGAAACTGTGCCAGTAGGCAGACGGGAATCCGTGGGGCAAAGTGTTCAGAATAGTAATGACGATGATGAAAGATACATCGGGGCCAAAAGAAAAGTGCCAGGAGAGGCTAGGTGCCATAGTGAGAGAGTTCTTCCCACAACACGAACAGATCACATGTCCGCAAACTCCTTATGACGACGAGGCGGACATGAACGGTCGGTCACTGCAGAAGAAATCCAGATGGCTGCACAAAGTTTAAAGAATAACAAGGCGCCAGGACCAGATGGAATACCCAACGTAGCTCTGGAGACAGCAGCATGCGTGAAGCCTAACATGCTCAGATTGACAATGCAGAAGTACCGGATATTTTCCTGAAATATGGAAGAAACAGAAGCTGGTCCTAATACCAAAACCAAGGAAACCGCCAGATGATGGCTTATCATATAGACCTATATGCTTTGTGGATGGATTGGGAAAAATGGGAAACCGCAGGAGGAGGTTTAATATAGCCCAAAGCGTCACTCTATCAATATTGCGCTACAGGGCACCAGCGTGGGTACAGGCGCTAGATACGAAGAGAAATCGGAGGAGGCTTAATTTAGCCCAAAGGCTGGCAAGCATAAGAGTATCAAGCGCATACCGAACGATATCCCTAGAAGCGGTATGTGCCATAGCTGGGACGATGCCCATAAGCATAACGTTGACGGAAGACAGCGAATGTCATAGAAATAAGAGAAGGGAGGGTCAAACTATCAAAACAGTAAGAACGCAATTAAGTGGCCATCCATAAATGACGTCCTATACTAGGGGGGGGGGGTATGAAAAACCGGACGGGGGGAGGGGGGGGGGGTCAAGACCTTACGGACGTCCAACAAAAAAATACTGAGAAGATGCCGAAAAGTCATTTATTCAAATTTTTATCATGTCTCTGTCATGAAGATCAAATTATTTCATCGATTTGAGTTTTTATTTCATTTCAGTTTAGCAAACTTGTATCTGTCCGACAATGAAAAGTAAATTTGAAAAGCTTCCATTGACGCGTCAATCGAAAAATCATTTCGAAATACAAAATCATCATCAAGACAACTAGGTCTCACAATGCCGTGTATAATTTCGTGTTTAGGGGGAATGAAATTATGGCAATAGTCACGAATAACGAAAATGACGAGGATGCCGAATGGTTTTCCGAAAGCAATGTGGACATATGTGGAAAGTAAAACTCAAAATTTCTATATTTTGTTTTTGTTTGAGGGGGGGGGGGGGATCTTTGAATTGGGCGTCATTTGGGGGGGGAGGTGTAGCAAAATTGGACGCTATTGGACGCGGGGAGGGGGGGTCTAGAAATGACCAAAACTATAGGACGTCATTTATGGATGGCCCCTAAGAGCCGAATCAATGAGACAGTGGCAGCGAGACCAGGGAAGGTGGATCCACAGACTCATACCAAACATAACGACATGGATACAGACGAAACATGGAGAGGTTAACTTCCAATTGATACAGTTTCTGTCGGGCCACGGATGCTTCAAGAAATACCTACTGTTACGTCTATGACGCAACGGCTCCCTAGCCACTGCAAACAATAAGGTGGATCGGGCGAAACAAGCTACGGGAGAGAACATCGATACCAGTCGAGTCAGTTCGCTAGCGGCACCCGGTACGAATGGACGCACCGAAAAGGAAGGCACCACCACCACATATCATCAATTTTTCAATAGTTACAATAAATTTAATGAAATATAGAATTCGGTGTATTCATTGTCGTAGCGGGCTGCCTGCAGCTTATTTATGGCGCCCGGACAAAATCGATAGTAGTTGTTAGTGAGATCGAGCAAAGTGCAGAAAGAAAGGAAAAGTAAATTGAAAGGAAATCGAGAAATGGCTTCCAAGTGAAAAGCCAAGTTGTTAGAAGTCGTTAGTCGTGCAGTGCTAGTAAAGAAAATAAGTGAAAATTATAGAAAAAAGGAAGTCAAGAAGTGTATGTGTTGTGTATGTATTTAAAAATAATTTATTTAGCTGTGCTATCATGACATCTTTCCTTTAGTCTAAAAAATACGTCGTAACTATACGCGTCATTTAACATCACTTTCTCACTCAATTTTGTACTTCGTCTTCACATGTTCACTCAGCATCTTCTTAAATCTATTAATATTCCATCTGGAACACTACAATTAGCGATCTGTACCTTACCCTTTGTTAACGTTCATCCATTTCAATTTATTTAGCATAGTTTCCACCCTCGTATCTTGTTTGCATCTTAGAATAATCCTCATCGCTCGGTTCTGTAGTTTTTGTAGTTTCTCCATTTCGCCTTTGTTGAACTGTGATAGAATTGATGCGCAGTATTCGAGTGTGGCGCTGCTATAATTGCTTTTTATACTTTCACTCTATGTGGATCGATGGTTTGCTGCTTATGCGTGCGAAAAAACCTATTTTGGCTATCTTGTTGTACACATATTCACTGTGATCATTCGTTTTCATATTCCAGTTCATAATCATTCCTAGGTATTTCATCGATCTTGTTCTTTCAATTGATTCCCTGTTCATTCTAATGTCAATATTGAAGTCTTCTTGTTCACTTTTGGATATCACCATGTACTTCGTTTTTGGCAAACTCAATTTAAGTTTATTCAATTTAGCCATTTAGTGAGTCTTTCAAGGTCATCATTCACTTTTCTTTCTATTTCTTTCACGTCAACTTCACTGTAATAAGTAAGCGTGTCGTCGGCAAACAGTATTAATAAGTTCATCAGGCATCCTTTTACATCATTACTAATTATTAAAGTCAAAAGTTTGTCTGTCTATCAGTCTGTTTGTCTGTAAATTGTCGGTCACAAATTTTCAGCGTGAACCAACATACGTCCCACCTGCTTCAAGAGTTCCGAGGAACTGAAGCAAAGTGTCGTTTTGCATTGCCCTTTATAAGCCGAAAAGCCAAAAAAGGCAATGCAATAGTAGATTCCCATGTGAATCTACATACGTCCGACCTGCTTGAAGAGTTCCGAGGAACTAAATCAAAGTGTCGTTTCGTATTGCCTTTTATAAGCCGAAAGCCAAAGAAAAAACGGTTGTACGGAAAAATAGTAGCACGGTGATAACGTTTGCACGGGGAAATAGTAGTACGGGGGAAATGTTAGTACGGGGGAAATGTTAGTACGGTGAAATGGTAGAACGGTGAAATGGTAGTACTGAGAAAACAGTAGTGAGAAGGAAATTGTAGGACAGGAGAAACGGTTGTACGGGCAAATAGTAGCACGGTGATAACGTTTCTACGGGGAAATTGTAGTACGGGGGAAATGTTAGTACGGGGAAATGGTAGAACGGCGAAATGGTAGTACTGAGAAAACAGTAGTGAGGAGGAAATTGTAGGACAGTAGAAACGTTTGTACGGGAAAATGGTAGTACGGGGGAAATGGTAGTACGGGGCAAACTGTAGTACGGAGAAAATTGTAGTACGGGGAAAAGTGTTGCATGGTGGAAACGGTAGTACAGGTGAAACGGGAAAAACTTTAATACAGACTTAATCATTCATTCATTCATTTGCTTAATGCTTAATGTCCACCCAACCCTTAGGGGCGGGGGTATTTACTAAATGATACATAGCAGGAACAATATAGCTGCCAAACTTGGACCCTTGTGGGAGCCCAATGTCCACTTCCGATTGTGTGAGAGTCACATCTCATCAGTTTATATCCTCTTACATTCACTTCAGAGTTGCCAACTTCACTCGTTAAATGCGTTTCAAACAATAAGACCAGCCATGGCTTTCTATCCACCCACATTCAAACTTATACACTCGTCACATTTTTCCACATCACTCTCTTGTAGTTGCTATAACTTCTTGTCATCTTTGGCTGATTCACTTTGAAGTCTCTCATTGCTGGATGTGCTGCATCATATTTCGTTTTGTATTTCTTGTTAACGGTATCAGAGTTCACACATTTGACCAGGGACTATTTTGGGGAAATTTTTTTGGGAAAATTAGGAAAAATTGGGAAATTTGGGAAAAATTGGGAAAAATTGGGAAAATTGGGAAAATGAGAAAAGAAAGGAAAACAGCAGGCTATATTCGTTATATGTAGCAAGCAATATCAAAATTTAATTTTTCTGGACGAATGGCGTTCATGGTCGTTCGCATCGGGGAACACACCCTTAAAATATTCTTGTTCTTTTGCTTTTGCTCCATGTTTAGGCTTGCGATCCTTCTGATTTAACCAATACTCTGTAGCCAAAGTAGGATTATACTCTATAAGGTCACACATGTTTGTATGAACATAAATGTTATTGAAAAGTGTTTTTGGCGATAAGAGGTGTCTGTCCGTGTCCTTGAATTTATTGTAGATGTCTGAAAGTACAAGTGAATATAAATTAGGTTTTGATCAGATTAGATAAGATGTGAAAGTCATTACGAATGATATTTTCAACGTCGGCAGAGTGTGGCTTTATAGCATAGACTCTTGCCAAGGCCAACTTCAACACGTGTAGATTCTTGGACGAATTTCGTTCCAACGAGAGTACGTTGGAGGTTCCTTTCTTTGCTTCACATTGAGTAAATTTGCTGCTTCATGATATTGATTGCAAAAAACTTTAGAATCCATTTCCGGAACAATTATCGAATGACATTGATTCAACAAATCGTCGCCGATGTTAGGATCCAACTCTAAAAGCGGAGCAAGACCAGTTTCTGTGTGAACGTCTTCATCAAACTAAGCATTTAAGCTTTCGATGAGGCAATTGATAATATGAATTCGACTATTTACTGTAAAAGTAAATTGACCACTGCGAAGCGAGAATTTGTTAGAAATCGGTGATCCCTCAAAGAGTGCTTGCCGTCAGAAGACGAAACTATTTCCTTCATGAACATTTGCTCCCAGCCATTTTCCAGGTGAGTTGTCTTTAACAATGTGAGATCTTCGATTAATTTTTTTTTCGATGGTAAATGTAATATTGATATGGAATTAGACTGAAACGTCTTTTGAAATATTTTCACGACGGTCAAAAGACCACACGCGAATGAAACCAAACGAACCTGATCTTCACTGAGACAGCTATTTTCAAATCTAGTTTCCTTTGTTGTCTTAAAATACCAAATCATGGCGTTTCAGTTGCGCAGAAAAACGTAGAATAAGTTGCGCAGAAAAACGTAGAATAAGTTGCGCGTAAATTCTGCCCACCTAATTTCAAAATGCCCGGGATAATGCAACGGGGCAGCTAGGTTCTTTTCTGCAGCTATTGCTGCGAGCTATCTTGTTTTTTCACCGGACTGGTGAAAGTATGAACTTACACTAGTAACGTTCTTGATGACCTCTTTCATAATTGGTAGTTCTCAGGTAGCTTTCCAGCTCAAATTTGCTCGATGCCCGATGCACCAAATTGTGATGAAAGGACCATTGCTTGTCTTTCGTTTTTCTTCTTTTAATCGCTGCCACAGACCAGTAAGAGGACCAGTTTTTTTGTTTTCGCCATCGGTAGCCAGTGAAGTAGTCTTGGACAGTACCACATCCCAGTCTAAAATTTCATTACCAATTTTCTGTGTGACTACTTTATAAGACATAGCTGAGTTGCCAACAGGAACACCGAATCCCAAAAAAAACGCGTCATACTTACACTTTCAAAGTAGACCCAGCGCGACAGTACCCATATAAGTTTGGTATTATTGCAAAGCTGGCACCAGCAGCAACCAGGAAAAATAGTTTTTCAATGTTTTAGACGCCTTTCGGATGCACAGGAATGGTTTGAAGTTAGCCGAAATAATCAAAATTTTATCCCTACTTTCAACTGCTCATAACTCATTGTGGATGAATTTTAGGCCCAAAAAGACCCTTTTGCTTCGAAACTACGTGCAATTACCTTTCCAACGAGCTCCCATTCGATCTTGTACGCTTCTTCTAGCCAGAGAAATTTCTGTAAGAAAAGTGCATGTTTTCGGTTTTTGAACACCTCTCAATAGCCACACAAACATCGATGATTTTTTTAAAAAATATTTTTGGCTTCTAGGGATCAGTACCTATTCAGGAAAGTATAAAAAAATCCGCTGGGAGATGCAGAGTGTTTTAATGTAAATCAAAGGTGATTCAGCAGGTGTTTCTTCTCCAGAGTTTTTTAATTCAAAAAATCTTTTTTGATTTTAGAATTGATACGATTCACGGGGACTCACACTTGCTTTGTTCATTGTTTCTAAATTTATTATTTGAACACTTAAGGTACGAATTCCATACTTGTGACTTGTAATGAATAGACATGTTTTCGCTTTTTTTCAGCCACTGATTATGGCATCCAATTGATGCTGGAATTGATTTTCCAATAGAATAACTATAAATAAAATTGACTATTCCGATTATTCTCTAAAATAATTTTTTATGAAAAAGTTCTGTAAAAGAACCTGGTTATTAAAATTTTCATAATTTCTGATATACTCACTAACTTTTACATGTTTTAATATTTTCGAATATTCAAAATTTTTAAATTTTTCAAAATTGTCGAAAATTTAGAAATTCCCAAAATAATTTGATACCGTTTTTCCACTGGGAGTTCAAGCAATTCAATGCAGATATGAACACGTTTCAAGAAAATTTTTTGAAATCGTCCGGCGATGAATTTTTCGCTCTACTTGAAACGGAATTCAAAACGAAGATTCCAACGTTGATTAAAAAATGTTTACAATTTTTCGAATATGATTGTGCCATCATTTTAACGAAACTTGATGAAGCTGCCATACTTTCGATTGAAGAAAACATTCGAACTGATATAAGTGCTGATATGATGCTGCCAGGAGAAAGATTGGAGGATTTTTTGGGTCGTTTCGTACAGCGTCAGGACAAGTTCAAATTCCTTGGTGCACAACGAGAATGGCTGGAACTAATAGCCCAAACTTGTCGACGTTTCGTCGGAGAAACTGATCCGACTCCTCCCACTACGGCAACTCAAAAACAAACAATTTCTATCAATAATGGTAAATTGCCTCATACACTTCCTCATAGAAATATTTTTAAACAAATTTTTTTCAGGTGAAACATTGAATACAGAAACAAAGCATAAAAGTTCTACACATGTTCCTGCCTCTCTGACAGAAAATCTTATAATTGAATTGAAAGAACTGATTTACGATTGGATATTGTCTAAGGAGGTTCTCTCTAACGTAAAGTTAACAATATTTTTAATTATTTCTTCATGATTTAAAAACTTACATTTCAGTGTGCTGAACTGAACACACTAACTTTTGAAGTAATCTAGCAGCAGACAGAATCAGGCAAAGTTTTGTTGAAATGTCCGGTTTCCGAATGTGATCAATGTTTTTCTGTGTCATTTGCGACGAGGTCCAAGTCTCTCAAATCCGAACTGGTGCATTTATAACTTACAGTCGCATCTACTTAAACATAAAAAAGAGGCTGAAGATGTGGATGACGACGTTGAAGAAGGTCCACCAAATGATAATGACAACAATGAAAATCTTACAGAGAGCTTGTGGTACATACATAAATCAAATCTTCATTGCAAACAAATCAATTTATTTTGTATCGAGTAACCTTAAATTCTGCTATATAAGCAACGCATTTTGTAGAAACATTAGCATTCAAATATATGGATTCAAATTGGTAACATGAATTTGTTTTGATCAGTTCCTATGTAATTGGTGACCCACGACTCTGAAGGTATTTCAGAACGCAAACAAACATAAAGCTTTCGCTTAACAAAAGCAACTTGCTAAAAATTTTAAATTTGTTTTTACTAACAAATCAAATTTTAGCATTCAAAAATTTGTTTCCACTATACAAATATTTATATTTGTGAGAACAAATTTTTTTACAAGCAAATTTTAAAAACAACAAATTTTTGCTTCACTGCTAAATAAAATGGCAGAAGGTGCAACACCACCTGCACCAACACAAAACCCAAACGCTGCAATCCTCGATGACGATTTCGAAATCGACGGACAACAAAATTTAGCAGTTAATGCTAATACGGGCAGAATTAACACCATCCAGATAAAAATTCTACCTTTCTGGAAAGCTGACCCTGATCTTTGGTTCTTACAAATTGATGCCCAATTTTCAACAGCTGGAATTAGATCTGATAATTCTAAATACAACCAAATTGTTGGCAAACTAGACACAGACACTTTAACAGCAGTCAGTGATATAGTTAAAAATCCACCTGCCACCAACAAATAAAAAGTCGATTAACAAATCAATTTGCTGTTTCAGATCGTAAAAAATTAAAAACTTTATTTAACGATCTTTCACTAATTGATGAAAAACCTTCCAATTTACTTCGAAAGATGAAAGATAAGTCTTGTGGTAAAGTTGGAGACGACTTGTTACTAGAGTTATGGACTAATCGACTACCACAACAAATTCAAGCAATTCTATCTTGTTCAACCGAACCACTTGATCAACAAGTAAAAATGGCCGATAAAATTTATGAAACAATCGACCATACTTCAATCAATACTTTATCTCGCTCCAGCGATTTCACAAAACAGATTTGCAAACTAGAAGATAAAATTGATTCTCTTCAAAAAGAAATCAATCAATCTAAATCTCGCAACAGATCTGCTCAACCAAATCGTTCCTCATCCCGTTCGACACATTATAGTCGTTCTCAACCAAACTCAAACTATTGTTGGTATCACCAACGATTCAGAGATAAAGCCAAAAAATGTGATTCTAAAATGAATCCTCCTTGTTCTTCACGCAAAGAAAAGATACAATTGCGGCATTTTTAATGTTTTTATTTATACTTGAGCGTATCGTACTTATCTTTGCTGGGAATGCAAAATCGTAAGTAAGGGTTATCAATTATAATTACAATTGCAGTGAATCTGACTTCATTATTATATTCACAGTGATTAGGTTATACTCGTAGCAATTATAACGCAGAATTTTACACTGGTAGGGAATATAAGAGTGAAAATTGTGTTGATAAGAAACAAGCATATTCCTCACTTATTCACCACTAACATAAAAAAGAGAACTATGTTCACGGTGATCACAATTATAATTCCAACCAATATAGATTATAATTTCAGTCAATATGCCAGACGTTACAATTCTATATTGACAGCGAACATAATTTTTAATTTTACATTTCATACGATTACAAATTGTATTGGAGTGTCGTTATAAATGCCGGAATCATAACTTTTCTTTGAGTGTTATAACACCAAAAAGAACAGGAATTCAAAAAACTAATAAGAGATTCAAGTCCAGCGCAACTTGACACAAACAAATTTATAAGTCGCTTATATGTAAAAGATACTGGTGCTGACTTAAGTGTTATTCCACCTACAACCATAGAAAAAAGTCACACTTCTTGTAATTTTACTTTACGTGCTGCTAATGGTACGCCAATTAAAACTTACGGAAGCAAATCCATCACACTAGACCTAGGTCTCCGACGTAACATTCGTTGGATATTTGTTATTGCAGACGAGCAACAACCCATCATTGGATTATACCTTCTAACAAAATTCGATTTATTGGTATATGTCAAAAATAGCAAATTAATTGATAATTTAACATCATTATCAACAAACGGAATAAAAATTGATTGTAATCCAGATCTAACAATCAAATCAATTTCAAACATATCCGTTTATCATCAATTATAAAACGAATTTCCGGACATTCTCGACATGTCTACATTCCACTCATCAAAACGCAAACACAATGTAAAATATCGCATTGTCACTAATTGTCAACCAATCTTTGCTAAAGCAAGAAAATTAAACCCAGACAAATTAAAAATAGCTAAAAAAGAATTTGATGAAATGCTACGCCTTGGTATTTGTCGTCCATCCGATAGTCCTTGGACAACACCATTACATCTAACACCTAAACCATCAGGTGGATGGCGTCCTTGTGGCGATTACCGTCGACTAAATGCTAACACTTTACCAGATCGCTGATGAAACTCTATAACTTTCTAGAAGAAACCATCTCTCTAAGTAGTGTCGTTCCGGAGCTAAAATTCGAAAACCGTAAAAGCATAAACGAAAATCCAAGATGGCGCCGCTATGTCAGCTGGCTGCCATTTTCTTATGATCCCAAAAATTTCCCCTGATGAAACTCTATAACTTTCTAGAAGAAACCAACTCTGCAAGTGTTATCATTCCGGAGCTAAAATTCGAAAACCCAAAGAAACATAATTTATACCTAACAAAAATCCAAGATGGCGACACAAACTCTATAACTTTCCCGAAGAAACCAACTCTCTAAGTATTGTCATTCCGAAGCTAAAATTCGAAAACAAAAAAACCTAATTTATTGCTTGGGAAAATTCAAGATGGCGCCAGTTTGACCGCTGGCAGCCTAGCATTACCACTTTGACCACTTTTCCAGAATTTTCCCGGAAAAGCGACATATGACATTTTTCATTTGGGGCCGAGACTGACGTTCCCTGAAAATTTTAAGGAAATTGCTCGGGCTGTTCTCGAGAATCTTTACATAGATACATACATAGAGACATAGATCGTTGACACACAACACATCATCATCATCATCATCAAACTTTATAGACCATTATTAGCTTTCGGTGTGAGGTCTTTATGACGCAACCCCCGAATGGTGAACTATCGTCCTCCATGCCCTTCTATCGTCTGCCAAGGAGATGGTTTGTTCGCCCAGAGAAGGTCCCTTAACTTCTAAATCTGATCTAATTGAATCCAACCACCTTCTCCTTGGTCTACCCCTTGGTCTAACACCCGGGACCTGTGCATCCAAGATCCTTTTGGGTATCCTGTTATTGCCCATCCTTTGAACGTGCCCGAACCAGCGCAGACGACTAGCCCTCGCCGCCTCTTCCACTGATGAAATCCCATAGGAATAAAATTTTTATTACTTTCAAAGATAATTTTACCATTTTTATATGGAAATTGGTCATCTTTGATTGGCGATATCTCGGCTCTTTTTCAACCGATTTTGATGAGTGTCGGCTTGTTGGAAAGCTGCTGCGACGTATTTTAAATAATTTGAAGGGAGAGGGAGGCGAGGGGAAAAAACTCAAAAGTTCGCCTATCCATCGTGTCTTGTCCCAAAGGTTTTTGTATGGAGTTTTTGGGTTTGTGAACGTTTTTTTTGGGTGTGGGGACTGCGTCACGCTCTCCGCTACCGCTCCGAGCATGATGATCCAAAGAAAAACAGTCTATTTCGAGTCCCTGATCGAAATGACGAATATTCTGACCGAAGTGGTCTTTGGCTCAAGTTATTGGAGGAGAAGCGAGAAAACATTGACCAAATAAGAATTTGTGCCGTATATTTTGTCAAAAGTAATAGTTTATTCTTAACTCTTGCAGAATTTATGGACAGTACGTCAATGATTAACCTTTTTTCACCTGTTGATCGTTGAAATGCTACTGAATATAGCCTTTTTGGAAAATCGTACACATGTAAAAATGCTTTAAAGTTAATGTTTTTGCAGAAAAACCTGCAAATAGTGGCGATTATTTGAATATAGATTGGATACCTAGCCAAAATTTGGGAAAATTCAATAAAAACAGAAAATTAATTGATAATTATTATAAAACGAAGAAACAACACAAACCGGTAATAAAAATTGAATATTGAAAATATTTTTTTTCCCAACTAGTACTGCTATTTTCGATACTATTATTGTATTTTAGAGTATTGTTCGTAGCTTATGCTTTACGCGTATGTTGACCTTTCACGGTTATGTATGAAGCAAAACATTTTCAAATTTAGGGAAAGTTTTTATAAACAAACGAGAGGCACGAGCATTGTAAACTCACTGTCCAACTTCATCGCCGAGATTTTCATGCGCGATTTTGAGACGTCAATGATGAAACACCCAAGTTTCCCTAGAATCTATCACAGATACATCGATGACATTTTTGTTGTGCAGAATAAGAGGAAATTCGACTTTGTTAGAGACCTTTACGAGAAGAGAATTGACACCATTGAGAAAGACGCAGTAAAGTTTACCATAGAGAGACAAATTGACAACAAACTACCCTTCTTGAATACACTCCTCGAAGTGGTTGAAGGCAAAATAACAGTTGACGTATATAGGAAACCGTCTTCCTCACAAAGACTAATAACGTGCGATTCGTACCATGACATAAAACATAAAATGGCGGCATATCATTCTATGGCCCACTTTATGGTGAACCTACCATTAGACGACAGAAAGATTGAGAAGGAGAAGGAAAAAATAATGGAAATTGGTAGAGTCAACGGTTACCCGAGGAGCATGTTCGAGAGGATTATTACAAAACACCAAGAGAAGAAAAGGCTCTGCAGCGTGTCAAGGTTTTATAGGACAAGGGAGCCTGATGAACCCAAAAGACGCATTGGAATGAAATATTTTCCGAGAGTGTCTAACTACCTGAAACCCATTTACCGGGAGTATAATATAGAAATCGTTCATCGTAACGACTCATCCTTAAGAAGCGCGTTGGGGTCGATAAAAGATGTCCCACCTGACCTCCACAAATCAGGTATATACCGAATTCAGTGCGCCACCTGTGGTAGGTACTATTTTGGTATGACGATGGGGAAACTATTCATCAGATATTATGAACATGAAAGATCAGCGCATTGGAAGAACAAAACGAGTGTCGGAAAACAAGTATCTGTCACGAAACATAGTGTTAATATTGACTCCATGAAATTGATACAGCAAGTGAGACGCCTATGGAATCTTGAGTTCTATGAAGAAAAAAGAACTCATAACATAAAAAAGAACTCACACATGAACTTGTTAAACGCAGACGAAGGGAACGTAAAATCTGTTCTCCTTAAATTATTTACAACAAAGAAAACCATAGACGAGAGAGTTATTAAAATTGACGAAGATGACACGCCCATTTCGAGTGAATATGAAGAAATTTTTTATGATTGTGTGAGTAAATGTACAAACTATGAGGAAAAAAAAAAGCTTAGATTTGTGTTGTTGTAGAGAGTCTGATGGTAATGTTGTTTGTTTGTTTTTGTATAATGATAACGTTGATAAGATTTTGTATGTTAAAAAAGTTTAGTCAGAACAGAACCACTGATGATGATAGCAGTAGCTATTGAAACCGGTCGGGTAATTTTTTTTTAAAAAATAAATAGACAAATTTTAAAAGGAGTTGTTTTTGCTGACTGTTCACCCTTGTCATTTTTATTGAAAATTTGTCGTGTTCCGCGCCAGTTCGTTTTAACTCTTATCAAAACGAGCAAAGGATTGATTAATATAATGATACAATTTGCCCATTGATGCGGATAAATTTTTCTGAGAAACAAATATCTGCGTTATTGGACCGTTATTATGTCATTTGCAATTAGGCCATTCAATGTTTCATGGAATGGTGTGACGTGAAGAACAACTTCTTTTTGAGAAATGGGAAAATTAAAGAATTCTTTGGGAATAATGGCTTTATGTGTGATTTCACGGTTTCCAGTCATCGTTCTAACCTGAAGAGGTCTTTCTACTGGTTTTATGAATTTAGGTTGACAAATGCCGGGTTTAACTATAGAAGTGGTCGCACCTGTGTCTATCAAGAATCGCATATGACCTATGCGGGATTTGATTTTCACATATGGTAATCTGTTTGTTTTTCCGAGGCATCCAAATGAAAATTTTGGATTTCCTCTGGGGGTGGATTTTCAATCTGTTCGGTCTGGATTTCGGCATGTTCTTGATATCGTGTTTGATCATAATCTTCGTAATAATCATTTTCGTAGCAATCATAGTCGTCAGCTTGTTCGTGATGATAAAGTCTTCGTACTTGCGAAGAACGTGGATCTACGTCCATAGGTTCTGGTTTATTATGTTTAAGGGGTTCAGAAGGTTTGGGAGGATAACTGTTATTTGGAGGATTTAAATGAAAGGGTCTTGATTGAAAGTTGTTAGTTCGTTGGAAGTTATTGTTTTGACCTGATTGAATGTTTGGTCTTTGAATGGATGGTCTGAGGTTAAAGTTTTGCTGAACTTGTCTAGATGGAAATGATACGTTTTGTGAGTAGTTCGGTTTAAAATTAATTTTCTTTTCAGACTTAGAATGGTGTTCATTCATGGGATTGAATGTGTGTTTATCTTCTACATAGCGATATCTGGTCAAAGTTTCCAGTGCTTGGTCTAATGTTTGAACAGTGTTGTTCGAAATGACAGTTCGCATGTCGTTAAAACCCATGGCGAATGTTTCCAGGGCTTTTTCACGATAGACTTTTAGCAGGCTTAATGAATTTGTTTGTTCACATTTTTGGATTAGAGAGCTGAGAAGTGCTCTTATTTCATTATAAAAATTGTATGCATTGCCTTTAAATTTCAATTCAATCATTTTCGTGTTAAGTCTAGATTCTGAGTCTAAACCACCAAAATGTTTGTACAAGATTTCTTTGATTTGATTCCACGTATCTGCTTCACCACTATAAATTTTTATCACTTCTCGAGCTTTATGAATCAAATTTGACTTAATTTTATTCATTATTATTTTCTGACTATCATTATCATATTTCAAGATAAAAGGTAAAATATCTTCAACTTCTTGAATAAATGTACTTAAATCTTTTGTATCACCGTTAAAATTTTCTATTTCTTTAATTGCTTTCACCGCAAATGGGTGTGTTATAACATTATAATTACCCAGGATTCCTGGTTGGATGATACTTTCTTGGGTCTGTTGTAAGTTGATTGCCGCATCAAACCAAAAATCAACTTACAACATTTTCATCACACGGCAAAAAATCAACAAACAACACTTTCTTGGGTCGTCATTGTTTCTGATTAACTGGGTTGAGCGGTCTTCAAGCGATCCAAATGGTATTCTGCTAGTACTAAGCCCCAAATTGTGTCGGTTGAAGTTATGAAAAACAATCGGCGTTTGAATAATTCTTTGTAGTTTTATTCAACTGGGTGATTTTTTTTTTCACTTGATTTGTGCACTCAAAATTTTGTGTCGGTTGAAGTTATGAAAAACAATCGGCGTTTGAATAATTCTCTGTGGTTTTATTCAACTGGGTGATTTTTTTTTTCACTTGATTTGTACACTCAAAATTTTCTGATGAGTATCACTTTACTTTAACGAGTGGTAAGTTCGTATCGCTGAATTTACTTTGTGTTAAAATTAATGCAATTTTCACTTTGTAAATCCTACCGTCTGCGCCAATTTTGATAAAGCTCCGCAGTCGTTTAACAAACGTTTATTTTCTTTTATTTGTTATGGTGCTAAATCACTTATTGAATGTAATTACTGAATTTAATCGAAGATCGACTGTGAGAGAGGGCGGGAGTACGATTATGACCGGATCTTACTCTTAATCACTTATCGAAAAAATGTCTGATATTGTTTTCAATTTTTATTACGAGAGACTCTTTAAAGTTGCGTACAATATGAGAGTTAGTAATACACTGCTTAAGTCTAAAGTTAGATCCTTATTTATAGTCCGATCGAAATAACATATGGTTAGGTTTCGTCGGATGTTATGGTTTCTTTTGTTTTTTTTTAAAAAAATATGATGCCAAGTTGCATCTTACATTATAATAAATGTTAATTTTTTGTTTCCTGATTCAGTTTGCATATTTATTATGAAAATATCCTTTTTTAGAGAAACCAAATGGTTGCACACTATTTGGTTTCCTCATTTTGTCTGTTTATCATAACCATATATATATATATATATATACATTAAAATAATTTTCACACACTTTATCACTCACTTTTCACGACAAAAGTTTTTTAAAAGACTGCCGACACTAAGAAAAATGTATGGTCACTAATCTGAAATTAGAATGAACGTTAGAGAGAGTGAATATAGAATTTGAAAGAGAAGATCACCTAGCACTTCACTAACACTATAAATTGTGTTAGCATGACCCCGCTCGATTCCTCGGTACTCATCATGGATTTATCCTAACATTCTCAATCGTGAAACGGATCGGACTGGCCAGAGGACAAACTCTTAGTGATCAAATTATTTAAAAAACACTTGTCCCCTAGGCTGTGCCCGAGCACAGCTCATGAATTATGGTCATGATAGCCTTCATTTTTTTTTTTGAAAATAAATTTAATGAAAAATAAAAACAAAAACAAAAATATCAGCTCCCCAATCTGAAAAAGTTCTCAATCAAATCGTCAGTGCGTCTTTAGTGTGTTTCCCACTTGCGTGAGACTATTGGTTTTAGCCTGCCTGAATGAATAATACTCAGAGGCGGATTATCCTATGGGCAAACCGGGGCAGCTGCCCAGGGCGCTGGAAAATGGGGGGCGGTGAAAAACGGCAAACGAAACAAAAAGTGACTAGATTTTTTTTGGCACTTATTTTAGTATATACGTCATTCCAACGCCATTACATTCGTTACGATGACACTTCTACATCGAGCGCTTTTGTCTTTTAGAACAATACTTCTGAAGTATCATGATTGTAATCAAAATTAGCAGATACAAAATTGTTTTGTAATTTCATATGTTCTGTTTTTAGTTGTTGTTTTGGTTGCTTAAATATGACTGAACCGATCTCAAAAAAATCGGGATCTCAAAATAGAAGAGCTAGAGCTCGAAAAATTCAAAATGTCAAGGACGTTATAAGTAAAACGAAGAAGATTGAAAGCTTTTTCACATCTCAACATTCTCCGTGTCATAAGTTCAACTCTAAAGTCAATAACAATTTGTTTGATGAAGGTATGTGATTTTATTCTTTCAAGATAAATTGTTTGTGACACTATGATATGTGCTTCTAGAGCTGTCTGATTCTCGTCCACCGGATTACAATGTCGAAACAAACGAAGGAGGAGACACGACGGATACACAATCAGAAAATGGTTACACCGGATTCACCTCTACATTAATTTCGTACGTTCCAATCACATTTTGTATTTTATAGCCGGCGAATATTCGTTTGAATCCATTTTTGATGACCCTACAAAGTGGCCAAGCAATGACAACCATTTCGTTGAATACTTCGTAAAGAAGAGAATGCAACAAATGCCCAACAATTTGGATTACTCACGATCCAAAAGGTATATCGGCAGCGCACAAAGAAGCTGTACAGCTTCTCTATTTTATAAGAAGAAGATAAACGGAGAAGTTCACCAACGACCGTGGATTTATTTCAGTGAGTCGCTGGGAAAAATGTTTTGTAGTTTCTGCACTCTTTTCTCTGGTAGACGTAGTGGACCATTTGTGGTAGATGGCTTTGACGACTGGAAGCATTCAAATAGAGTTGATGAACACGAAACTTCAAAGTCGCATTGTGAGGCGGCTTATGCTTTCACAAGAAAGTTAACTGATCTGAATAATGCCGACTCAGCACTAGTACAACAATTTATCGCTCAAGAAAAATATTGGAAAGAAATTTTGAAGCGCATCCTCTCAACGATTCGATTTCTTGCTTCCCGTGGTTTACCCTTCCGAGGTAAAGTCGAATTAATTAATGATTGTCGGAATGGCAATTATTTAGGCGTACTGGAGTTGTTGGCAGAATACGATCCACTGCTAAAATCGCACTTGCAAAATTATGGTAACAAAGGAAGAGGAACCACATCGTATTTGTCGTCAACAGTTTGTAATGAATTCATCGCTTTATTGGCAGCTGAATTGAGAGCAAAAATACTGCAAGAAATTCAGCACAGCAAGTACTACGCGTTGATTGTTGATTCGACCCCCGACGTAGCGCACATTGACCAGCTAACAGTTGTAGTTACATATGTCGACAGTAGCGGAACTGCCCTTGAACGTTTTTTGGCCTTTCTTGAAAACGTTGGGCACAAAGGAATAGAAATTGTCAAAGCTGTTTTGGAATTCTTGGAACAATCCGGTTTGGTAATTTTGGATTGCAGAGGTCAATCGTACGACAACGCGAGTAACATGTCAGGCATTTACCAAGGGATGCAATCACGAATCGTCGCGTTGAATCCTCTGGCACTCTACGTTCCATGCAGCGGACATTCGCTTAATTTGGTTTTAGAGCATGCAGCTGGAAATTCATCTGAAATTGTACGGTTTTTTTTGTTCATCCAAAACATCTACGTATTTTTCTCTAAGTCGACGAAACGATGGAGCATCCTAACCGAACATCTAAAACGTGATCTTATGCGACGAAAAGAAATCGATTCGAAAGTTCGGTTGCTGGTCCCAAAGAAGCTAAGTGATACTCGGTGGTCAGCTCGTGATGATGCATGTCGAGCTTTGAGAGCTGGATATACTGCGTATGTTTCGGCTTTGGAAGAAATTTTTGAGGACCCTACCGAGAAAAAGGTACCCGTTTCGTATCACGCTTTTGTAAATAGATAAGTTGCTTACAATAATGTTTGTCATTTGACAGGTTGCTGCAGTAGAAGCGGAGTCTTTATACGACGAATTTTTCAAGTTAGAGACAACAATTCTACTCGAATTTTGGTGTAGCATACTTCACAAGTCAAACGTTGTCACCAAAACACTACAAAAAGTTGACATTGATATTGAGACTTCAATTGCTTTGTACAAATCACTTAGCACGTATATCAAAAAATTAAGAAATGAAGTGGCATTCGCTGAATTTGAAGAACGGGGCAAAACATTAATTCAAAGTTGTTCTAAATGGGAAATGAAAAATGAGTCACTAATATACAACTGCTACAGTAAACGGAAAAGACAGCGAAACACCAGATTTGACATTGGAAGCGGTGCTGACACGTTTTTCGATGACTCTAAGAGCTTCAGAGTAAAAATATATTACGCAACGTTGGACCTTGTAGCAGTCGAACTCAAATCAAGGTCAGATGCTTACCAAAACGTTTTTCTACCTTTTAGTTTTCTCTTCAACCTCGAAGGTTTAAGTGATGATGACATTCGTAGCCGATAATTTGAAACAAATTTACATAAACGATTTGGACGAAGACTTTCGTGAGGAATGCATCCATTTCAAGTTTTTTATGGACGATATTCAAGCCGAAATCCTGAAGGATGCTGAGTATTTCCAACATCATTCGGATTCGGAGTCAGAATACGACAGTTCCGGAGAGTCCGGAGAGTCAAAGAAAAAGCTTGTTTCGAAACCAGCAAAGATGTTATCGTACATAAAAAACACAAGATCGAGACGACGTTTCCGAACATTGAAGTGGCTTTGAGGATATTTCAGTGCATCGCAACCTCGAATTCTAGCGGAGAAAGAACATTTAATGCTTTGAAGCGATGCAAGAGCTTTCTGCGCTCGAATGTTAGTCAGGAGAAGCTGAATGATATCAGTATTTTGTTCATAGAAAACGACATGTTAAAACAATTAGATGCCAATTCTATAATTGACAAATTTGTAGCGTCAAAAGCAAGAAAACGTTTTATCAATGTTCATTAAAAATAACTACAACTAATAACTAACTAAAATTCTGAAAAATAGCATGACGTCATTTGTGAAGAGCCCCTAAGGGCGCCGAAATTAGATTCGCCCAGGGCGCTGGAAGGCCTTAATCCGCCCCTGATAATACTGGACAGGAAGTGCGTTTTAAACAACCAGACAAAGATCACTCGTGTTCCTCCCATACGCCGTGGAACCAACCAAATAATGTGAAATATTGTTGTAGCAACAGTTGTCCATTTGAAATCAGGCGCGAGTGAAGCGAGCGCAGGCGAAGCCGCTTTACGCGATTGGCGTTGGAAGTCTTATTTGCGAAAAAACTTTTTTAGATCATGTTACATATCTAGGGAGGGATGCTTGTTATAATGAGATCATTCTGATCCCATTATTATAGCGGAATACTTCCACTCCAAATGTTATTCACCTACAACAACGAAAGATTATCACGCGCAATAATTTCGTAATAATCAATGAACAAGTAGATAACAATCAATAGCACGACAAATATTCATATTTCTGAACGATGAACATTTCTCATCTCTCTATCGCATCGTATAAACCACAAATACCCAACAAGCGAGATAGTAATCCTATGCCGCGCCGCCCGTACGAAGGAGAGAGTTTCCCGCGTTAAATTATACGATAAACACATAAATATATGTTCATCGATAAAGAAATCACTCTACGAGTTGATATCATAACAACAAGAACATTTTGTACATACATTCCAAGTATTATTGATTTCTACTGTTATTTCATAATTTTTAAATACAATTATAACGTGAAAAGGAACCGGAGCTGTTTCATTTATATTTGTCGTTCACCGTTTATGATCATCGATCGTATACATAACTAGTCTATATCCTGTTAATGCAAAGCACAGGAAGAAGAGAAATTGCCCTATGAGACTCCGAAACATAAGAAGAAGTAGATATCCATTCTGGTGAGGAGAAGCGGATTATGTCATCCACTTCATTATCGTCATATATGTTAATTGGTGAACATCGAGACTCCGAGGTATAAGAAGAAGTCGATATCCATTCTGCCGAGGAGAAGCGGATTATGCCATCCATTTCATTATCATCAGATATGTTAATTGGTGAACATTGAGACAAAGGATTTGATGGTTGAGAAAGGTGGAGTAGACGTAAGGAAAGTTTGGTTGAAGAAAGAGGTGAGATGAAAGATTTCTACTTTCGTGAAATTTGAAGAAAGTACTGTTCCTGTATCATATTTCGTTATATATTCTTATTTATTGGAATTCAAGAGTTCGTCCTCTCGAATTCATGTGCGTTCACTATCGTGTCGAGCCAACGAGGAGTGACCGTTACATCCTCAACCGGGATCCTTTGTGCAAATTAATTTCTTTCATACTTATTTTGCACACCTCTTCTGATCTTATGATAAATTATTTTTCTTGCCCTTCGCAATAAAGGTGAAATTGCTATTGGAGAAAGCCTATGAGCTTATCGATTGAAAGAGAATTTCTTTTAGTACATGAACTTTTGATGAGTGATTTGATTTATTTTGTGATATCCGTCGTTAATATCATTCAGTTAATTACTTCCTCAAGAAGAATATGAATGAAAATATTTTAAACAATTTTCGCGCCATTGGAACGTTGAACCGTTTCAAACAGAAATGAACGTATTATTAGCTCATTGATATCATAGTTGTTATTCTTAAGAAGTTCTTTTTGGGATAGTGGTAATTGCTTCATGAAAGTTCGAACAACGGATTCGAGACCATTCATTTGGAAAATGTTTTTACGATTCTCAAAGAGAATCGATAATGTTTGATTAATTTATTTATGTGGACATTATGGTAACGCCTGAAAGGCATTACGACCCCGGGATTATCCGGCGCGCAAGCTGCATAGTGGCCATCTAACGGGCTTAGGGACCGTCAAATGGAATTGCACAAGGCGAGCGTATCTGCTAACAACCGGAAGACTAGTGTTCTGAGGGCGTAACTAGTGAATGTCCACTCGCGCGTTTGTTTTGTTATTCCAAATTTCTTTAACTTACATTGCCTTGCAATAACTATAATTAATTTTTAAATTTATCTCCACCCAACGAGATCGTTGGTTAATGCATCCAGTGCTGCACTCTGTTTATGTTCCATTTTCAATTATTTAAATGGCTGAACATACCAGAAAATACTATTGGTTTGAATGTAGGCACCAAAGTGCCAAGTCGTCTTCCAATAACCATCCCGAAGATGATAATGCTCATAAAAAGGTAGAGGTCCTAAGAAGTGAGATAGAAAGTTTATTGAGTAGTTTGCGAACGGCCACATCTTTCGATGCAGTGAACACTATTCGAGAGAGAGAGTCGCTCTCGCTGTCCAAAGAATACACGACATATGCAATCAATGTGACGGAACTTTAAGAGACTATGCTCATCAAGTTGAAGCCCATGTTTCCAATGCTGATAGAATTTACGAGGAATGGCTCTCCCTGAAGAAAAGGAGATCCGCGAGTACCCAAGAACTCGTGGAAAGAAGCATGCTGGAAGAAGATAATGAAAGGAGTCTCATCTTATGGGAAAAGGGTCGACGAATAGAACACGAGGTGCTTCAGTTAGTGGATTTGTCTGCAGAAACGAGATTGCTTACCGAACTCGAAAACATTAAAGATCGATTGCAATGCTGCCTCTCTACTCTTGAGGCATTGAGACAAGAAGATCATCGCTTGTTCGACTTCGTTGACGACTTGACAAGTTTCTCTCGTCGAGAGATTAAAATATCCGAAGGTGATGCTATCCCTGTCATACGAATTTGAGAGAAAGGGTTACACGGTCGATCTTAGCGATTCTGAAGATGAGTATTCAGACGATTCTGAATACGAATATTCAGAAGATCCATTGTCTGATGTAGCATCCACACACCACCGATCATTGCCGGAGAAATCGGAATTGACCGAAGATGATGGTCGCCTCCCCCTCATTCGGTATTTGCTCCAAATTGATCCGGCATCAACTGATATCGAACCCCTTCTTCCAGAATTAGAAAACTTTTTCATTCCAAGTCCTTGTCATGTCCTGACGAACAAATCATATTCATCAGATACCTGTTCAAGACTTCTCCTGAATCTACGTACTCCGCCCATTCCATTGAATACATCAAGTTCCTATTCGACGCGCAAAACGAGAAGGGTGACTCGACTCCCCCGGCCACTCTGGACAAGACGAAGATCGATCGGGTCTTGAGTCGTCTTGAGAATGACCTCGCTGTCGGAAGATTTGTCCGGAACGAGAACATAGATCCTTCAACAACGACGACTCTCGATAGGCTACATTTTAGATCTCAATCCCTGATTCTACGCTCACAGACCTTGACAAACCCCTTGGCAGTTATCTATAGTGGTGCGAGACGAATAATATCCCTACTGCCCGTCCTTGCCAAGAATTTTTTTCATCTACCAGCGAAATTCCTGATGCCTCGCCTCTTTTCGATCAGGACAAGTTGTCTCAAAGGCAAAGAACATCTCATTACTCCCTTTGAGCAAAGATTCCCCTCTCGTGACATCATTATCATACAGACCTCGCCTTTGAAATAATGGACCTCAAGAAGAAAGCCATCGGTAAATGGCACATCCAGGACATCAAGAAAGCCTCGGTGAACCATGAAACGAGTCTTTCATCCTAGAGCAAATCCGGACAAAAAGCTATGCAAAGGAGCATGCCGAGCGACGGGCTCCTTGACATTGAAACGCTATCTCTATCGTCAGACCTAACATTCATGTGATACCGAGAAAGTCACTCGTCGAAGTCAGTGTTCGTCCGTCCGTAGATTAAGGTAAAAAAGGAGGGCTTTCTTAATCATTAATCATTAGTTAGGGTACGTAGTTTAAGTCACAGTACTTACAGATATATAGCTTAAATTACTTAGGATTACGGTCATTACTCACAAAATAGGGCTTAGCGTTAAGAAAATTTTTTTATGCGTCGCTAATTATCCGATGCATGAAGAAAAATATTAGTTTTAAGTAAAGAACACTGCTATTTTGTGCGTTCCGAAGCTGCAAGCGCCACCCAAATTGATATCAGTTGTTTTGGAAGACGGGACGAGGACTTACGTCACGTTTCCCTTTTAAAAAGAGTTTTTGTTGTGTTACCTATTACTTCCTAATTTTGTAATAGAGAGTGGCTTGCTATGCTAGTTTCAGTACTAAAACATAGCTGGCGCGATGTGTCGGCGGCTATCAAAATGGCATTCTCCATACCATTTCGGTCAAAAATTTACAAAATTATATTTTTTGTATAATAAAACGCAAAACTAGTAAAGTGTTGATATGTTTATAAATAATACCCACTAAAAGACGTTATTTAAAACAACTATCGGTGAGCGCAGTGGTTTATATTGGGATGTAATTAACGACCGAAAAAATATTCAAAACTACCTAAAATAAAAACAAATTACATAAAATAAAATCAATTTTACCTAAAATTTAATCGAGAGGTCATGTAAACAGCCGTTAACATGAGGGCGAAGTTTGCAAAATCGAGCAGAAGGCGACCACCTAGTTTTTGTGACATTTCGTGAAAGGAAAAGTTCCTTAGTTTCGTTAGCCACCTAGTTCTTTGTGGCATTTCCTTAAAGCGCAAATTCTCTAGTTTCGTTAGCCACCTAGTTTTTGTGGCATTCGTAAAAGGAAAACTTTCCTAGCTTCGCCAACCACCTAGTTTTTTGTGGCGTTTCATTAAAGCGCAAATTACCTATTTTCGTTAGCCACTTAGTTTTTGTGACATTTCGTAAAAGTAAAAGTTTCTTAGTTTCGTTAGCCACCTAGTTTTTTGTGGCATTTCATTAAAGCGCAAATTCCCTAGTTTTGTTAGCCACCTAGTTTTTGTGGCATTCGTAAAAGGAAAAGTTTCCTAGCTTCGTCAACCACCTAGTTTTTGTGGCGTTTCATTAAAGCGCAAATTCCCTATTTTCGTTAGCCGCCTAGTTTTTGTGACATTTCGTAAAAGCAAAAGTTCCTTAGTTTCTAGAGCCACCTAGTTTTTTGTGGCATTTCGTTAAAGCGCAAATTCCCTAGTTTTGTTACCTATTTTTTGTGGCATTCGTAAAAGGAAAACTTTCCTAGCTTCGCCAACCGCCTAGTTTTTTGGGGCGTTTCATTAAAGCGCAAATTCCCTAGTTTCGTTAGCCACTTAGTTTTAGGCAAAACAGACTTTTTGGTAAAATTGATTTGTTATTTGGTAAAAATTGAATTTTTTTTCGATAATAGTTGATTAAATTTTAGGTAAAATTAATTTTATTTTATGTAATTTGTTTTTATTTTAGGTAGTTTTGAATATTTTTTGTGTGCGTTTATATTATCCAGTTTTATATTCGGTTAAATCATCAACGTATTTTTGCTGTTTTCATCAAGTTTATAAAAGATGTTCATATTGTAAGTTTCACTTTCACTTCACTAAATTTTATTATGAAAGCATAGAAGATGGTCGAATAATTCGTTGATTTATTTTGAAAGTAAAAGCTCAGTGGTCAAGTGATTAAAGTTATATTGAAAAGTTTTTCTTTGCGAATCGAAATGCAGTATGCACATAATAATACGAAAGCTCATAGAATTTTGAAATGATAGTTGGGACACACATATGAAAGCAAAAAGTTAAATCAAATTTTTATATCATACGGTTTAAAGAAGAAGTCAGAAAAGCTATTTGAAAGTTACACACGAATCTGAAGTTAAAAAGGTTATTTCACGTTACACGGTTTGAAAAATGTTTAAATACAAAGTCGAAGGAAGCTGTGCGAAATAGGAAGTTTGAACTTTTTATGTCATATGCGTCATACGGTTTAAATTAATGAGAAGTGGAGGAAAGCTATTTGGAAACGAAAGGTAGTATGGGAACGCAAGGTTCATCAAAGTTGAAGTTATACGATTACACATGCACATGAAACAAATTATATTATGAATCACGTTATACGGTTTGAAGGTTAAAGCTGAAATCAAAGGAATTTTTAGGGTTCAAATACGAAGTCAATAAAGCTATGGGAAATTCGGAATTATACGGTTTATAAGTACATGCATACGAAATACAAGCTATTGAATTGAAACAGAATATGTTTTTCGAATTGAAAGTCAGTATTAAGTTGGAACGAAATAAGTTCGTGAACGCCATCTACTAAGCAAGAGTCAAAGTTTATTACGAAGATTAGGTTCCACTATTTAAATATGAAGCTACAAAAGCTTGTCGAAGAATTGAAAGTGAAGGGTTTAGACATAACGAAGTACGTGGGTGAAAGTCAGTATAAAGTCAAGTGGTAAGCTCAATTATTTAACATTGTAGCATTCAAAGTTCTTTTAACGTGTACCCACTCGGTAAGTTGATTTACACAGTGTGCGATGCGATAGGTAAATGGCTCATAACGTACGTGTAGTCAGAGTAGTCGGTAAATTTTATGCGACGTGTTTGTTTTGATATAGTAAAAGTTTGTGATTCTCAAATTTCTTAAATTTGTGGTATTTTACGGAAACGATTGTCCTGCCTATGACATTACTCAATTCTTGGCAAAACATTCGTTCCCTAAAGCCGCCTATAAGTTCTAAATAAAGATGAAAAACTTGAATTAAATCTCGATACTAAACAAAAATTTAACCGACAACTAAAGTCATTTCATAGAAACATGAATGAATTGGCACGCGGCAACTTTGAGTGAACATAACAAAATTTGAATCTTGAATTTATTTTTATGAAATAAGATGTTTTGTAGATTTCAACTTACCTTGTGGGTTACACGTTAAAACATAGTACAGAGGAACACTGTTTATGAGTAATATTACAAGTGTGCGCATCACACATCGCACACCTGTAATATTACTCATAACAGTGTTCCTCTGTAATATACTATTAGCGAAAGGCATAGGGTAATGAAGGGTAACGTGAACCTTCGTGTATATAAAAAATGATTGCGAAACAAAATGTTTATGATTTGGTCGAGTCGACTAACGTGAATCGTCTCGTTTGTGTTAATGACATTTAAATTGAATGTTTAAGAAGTGAGGCGTGTTTTATTGAAGGAAGTCTAGCTACAAGGGTCACATACGAAGCAAAAATTACTCGGGGTATTTGCGAGAGAAGAAATAACATCCGCAGATGCACACAAGTCTTACACTCTTCGTTTTCGTAACGAATTGCTTTCATTAGCAAATTTATAAGTAATTCTTGATAAATCGCTGGAAAGAGGAGCAGAGGTCTTAGGGGAAAGCAAAGATAATTTTCAATTGAATGCATTTTAGGCTCCAGTCAAGATCAAGAAATAATTCAAATTTTTTCAGTTAATTTATTAATCGGGCATGTATTATCAAAGAGTTTAGGGCGAATCATTCAAGCATTTTCAAACAAAGAAGTGCTAGTTCGCAAGGTAGTAACAAAACCGTCAAGACATCAGTAACAAGATTAATTCATTAGTCAAAAATTAAAACAATCCCTCAAACCAGATTGGATAGTTAACAACATTAGCATATCAAAAGTCAAGGTTTCATATAAATTAACCCGAGTAAAAAAAAAACAGACTGAAATTGAGACTGTTTTTGTGTATTGCACTGAGTACTGTATTTTCGAACGTTTTAGACTGTTTTGAGACCGTCATCATCATTAAAAATGATGAGTATGCTCATTTTTGCCTCAATTAATAGACATTTTTTGGTGTTTGAGACTGTTGAGACTGATGAGTATGCTCATTTTGAGACTATTTGAGACTGTTGAGTATACTAATTTTGAGACTATTTAAGACTGTAGAATATGCTACTTTGAAACTATTTGAGACTGTTGAGTATGCTCATTTTGAGACTATTCGAGACTGTTGAGTACACTAATTTTGAGACTGTTTATTATGCTGTTTTTTAGACTATTTGAGACTGTCGAGTATACTCATTTTGAGACCACTTGAGACTGTTGAGTATACTCACTTCGAGACTATTTCAGACTATTAGACATGTTTATTTTGAGGCTATTTGAGACTGTTGAGTATGCTCATTTTGAGACCATTTGAGACTGTTGGTATACTCATTTTGAGACTATTTAAGACTGTTGAGTATACTCATTTTGAGAATATTTAAGACTGTAGAGTAGGCTACTTTGAGACTATTTCAGACTGTTGAGTATGCTCATTTTAAGACTAATCGAGACTGTTGAATATACTCGTTTTGAGACTATTCGAGACTGTTGAGTTAGCTCAAATTAAAGGATATTTGTTGAAGCTTCTGCGACTATTTGGTGTACCAAATATACAAAAAAAGACTTTTCAGTATACTCATTTTGAGACTATTTGAGACTGTTGAGTATACTCATTTTGAGACTATTTGAAACTGTTGAGTATGCTCATTTTGAGACTATTTGAGACTGTTGAGTATACTCATTTTGAGACGATATCTCATTGGCTAAAATGAATATTTTTCACATTTGAGCATGCTCAACAGTATCAAAAGCCTCAATAAAATTGTGAAAAATATTTTTGTCGAAAATGAGTACACTTAACAGTCCCATTGGCTTAAAAAAATATTTTTCACATTTGAGCATGCTCAACAGTCTCAAAAGCCTCAATGAAATTGTGAAAAATATTTTTGTCGAAAATGAGTACACTCAACAGTCTCATTGGCTAAAAAAAATATTTTTCACAATTGAGCATGCTCAACAGTCTAAAAAAGTCTCGAAATAAGCATACTCAGCGATCTCAAATAGTCTAAGTGAGTGTGCTCAATGACCTCAGGCAGTACTCACTGGTCTCATTAATGATGATTTTATAAAAAAAAGCGAAATTGAGTACTTCTGAGTTTTTTTCAGAAATTGAGACTGATTTGAGGCTGTGAGTACACTCAATTTTAGTACTCACTGAGACCGCCATTTTCACTCGGAAAGCATTTAAGCCGAACAAACAATAACTTAAGCAAAGATCGGCATTCTTTATTTCGCGGTTAAAAATAATTTTTTGGTTAGGGCTTTGTGTCTGATCGTTAAAAGCACAAAGCAGCATAATAAATAGTCAAATAAACAAAAAAATTACTAACTCTTTACAATTGCAGGCCACATCATCAGCGGCGAGAGGAATGCGCCTTAAAACATTCCGGGCACGAGCGAGGCCATAGCCCACCCAGCAGCAGCACAAGTCAATTTGATCGTTTGGTCGTTTTCTTCTTCTTCTTCTTTTATTTTGGGGCGGGACTGTTACGTCTCTGATACAAGTCGAGTCAGCTCGCTAGCGGCACCCGCGACGAGTGGACGCACCGAAGAAGACACCGCCTCTACATATCGCAATACATTGTTCAATAGTTACAATAAATTTAGTGAAATATAGAAATCGGTGTATTCATAGTCGTAGCGGGCTGCTTCCAGCTTATTCACCTGCACAAGTTTGGATTCACATTGACACCTTTAAGCACGACGGAGAGGAAAAGACTGCGGAGCATGTGTTATTTGTTTGTCCCCGCTTCGAACAAGAGCGAGGTGAGCTGATGACTGTGAGTAGGTCAGATGTAAACGCCGAAAACATAATATCGGAGATGTGCCGCGATGAGGAGGTGTGGAGAGTAGCGGATAATGTAGTTGCGAAAATAATGGGTAAGTGGCAAAGTGCATGGAGAGACGATCAGGGAAGACAGGCAGTTGCTGCTGTGAGGCGGTTCCGGGGAGAAAAGAGCATGAAGACTAAGGAAGGGGATTTTAGTTGGTAGGTCATTGAAGAATGGAATCCAACACTATCTTGGTCCGGGAGGACCGGGTGTCTACGAAAATTTCCCCACCCTTATTAAAAAAAAGTAGCAAATAGCAGTAAGCAGCTACTTCTTTCTTTTTTACCCAATTAAATATTGAATATTTCCCCTAAATAGGTCCTGGTTCCTTTGGCTAGAAAACAGGTAAAATTAAGAAAATAGGCAGGTAAATACGTAACTATCTCCATATATTTCTTTCCAGTTCCGTTTATTTCCGCCATCTCTTGTCTCACCAATTCTTTGCGTTGTTTACCCCTCGCAGAAATATGTTTTTTAGGACTTGAAAATTTAAGTAGATAGCTTTGAAATAAATAAAAATACAATACTAACCTTTTCAAACATTTTTGTACGAATGTTGGGATTTTTACCTCTCCTTTAATGTTCCACGAGTACATACCATAACCCCAAAAATTCCTATTTGTTTGACGACTGAATCGATACAGTTACTCTATCAGTCAATGTTTTTCCATTCAAATAAGCTGAGTATTTGGCCGGCTCTAGGACCGATTATCCCCAGTCAAAATATCCCCGGATAAAAAATCCCCGGACAAAATGTCCCCAGACAAAATATCCCACAAAAAACGGACAAAATATCCCCAGATGTGATGTCTACTCAGCAATGGTGAATATAGGTCGGCGTTATTAATTAGATATTATATTGGGTGTTGGAGGGCTCTGCCCCTCACCTCCGCGCCTGCGGCGGGCTTTTGCAAGCCTTGCAGGCGGCCTTACGTAAAAACCCCAAAACCAGCTAGGGACTCCGCTCCTTCGACCCCGCAAGGGGGATATTCCTCCCTTGACCCCCCGTTTTCGTGCGCTGCCGCCACTCGACCCCGCCTTTTTTGTTTTTGGTTGGTTAATTCAGGCTTGCGACGCTAAGTACACATTGAATATTCTTAATTTTTTGAGTGTGGATATTTTGTCTGAGGTGATATTTTGTTCGGAGATATTTTGTCCTTTTTTTTAATGGAAAAATTGTGGTTATTATGTCCGGTTATTTTGTCTGGCGAGGTTTTGTCCACGGGAATATTTTGGTTGGGGATATTTTTTTTGGACATTCGGTCCTAACCCCGTATTTGCGTATAACAATATATCATTCTCGAACACCTGAAAGTTTGTAGAGCATACCAATTTGTCTAATGTAATCCTTTTCGGCTACTCTCTTTAGGCGGCCGCTGCTTAGATTGCACCTCGCCTTTTAACAACAAGTTCACAACTCCAGCTTTAAGAACAACTTGTTCTTTGCTGGTATTGTCAGTTACAACTGCAAATCGATCTATCTCGTCCAAATTTGTTTTCTTTTGACAGTAGTCTCGCGTGATGAGCTCTCCTGTTATTCCAGCGAGCGTGGTGTCACTTAGATTGGTGTCATTTGTAACCTGACTCATTCGCACTCTTCATCTTCAATCGAATCGGTCGTGTCTTCACCATCATATAAAAACTGATCGTGATTTGTTGAATTAATTTGGCAATGAAAATCTAAATTGGATGTGTCAATTCCTACTTCTTTGAGATCATTTGAACATAGGTTCTGGCCATCTCAATTTGTGTTTTTATTTGATCGTTATTCAGCTTCACTGATTGACGTTTTCCTTTTGCAGTTTGTTCGCCTTTGAAACCAACTTTCTACCTCTCATAGTTCTGGAGATTTAAATCATCCTGCCTAATTATGGAAGTGGCCGGCCATATACCAGGATTGGACTATATTTCCCCAAAATCCTGAAACACGTTTCCGCTTAAGTTTAATTATCTACAACTTCGCCTTTGGAACCAACTTTCTAACTCTCATAGTTCTGGAGATTTAGGTCATCCTGATAATTATTGAAGTGGGCATATACCAGGATTGCGCCATATTTTCCCAAAACCTTAAACACGTGTTCGCATAAATTTAATTCTCTACAACTTCTCGGTACTAAACAAAAATTTAACCGACAACTAAAGTCATTTCATAGAAACATGAATGAATTGGCACGCGGCAACTTTGAGTGAACATAACAAAATTTGAATCTTGAATTTATTTTTATGAAATAAGATGTTTTGTAGATTTCAACTTACCTTGTGGGTTACACGTTAAAACATAGTACAGAGGAACACTGTTTATGAGTAATATTACAAGTGTGCGCATCACACATCGCACACCTGTAATATTACTCATAACAGTGTTCCTCTGTAATATACTATTAGCGAAAGGCATAGGGTAATGAAGGGTAACGTGAACCTTCGTGTATATAAAAAATGATTGCGAAACAAAATGTTTATGATTTGGTCGAGTCGACTAACGTGAATCGTCTCGTTTGTGTTAATGACATTTAAATTGAATGTTTAAGAAGTGAGGCGTGTTTTATTGAAGGAAGTCTAGCTACAAGGGTCACATACGAAGCAAAAATTACTCGGGGTATTTGCGAGAGAAGAAATAACATCCGCAGATGCACACAAGTCTTACACTCTTCGTTTTCGTAACGAATTGCTTTCATTAGCAAATTTATAAGTAATTCTTGATAAATCGCTGGAAAGAGGAGCAGAGGTCTTAGGGGAAAGCAAAGATAATTTTCAATTGAATGCATTTTAGGCTCCAGTCAAGATCAAGAAATAATTCAAATTTTTTCAGTTAATTTATTAATCGGGCATGTATTATCAAAGAGTTTAGGGCGAATCAATGAATCAAGCAATGAAAATCTAAATTGGATGTGTCAATTCCTACTTCTTTGAGATCATTTGAACATAGGTTCTGGCCATCTCAATTTGTGTTTTTATTTGATCGTTATTCAGCTTCACTGATTGACGTTTTCCTTTTGCAGTTTGTTCGCCTTTGAAACCAACTTTCTACCTCTCATAGTTCTGGAGATTTAAATCATCCTGCCTAATTATGGAAGTGGCCGGCCATATACCAGGATTGGACTATATTTCCCCAAAATCCTGAAACACGTTTCCGCTTAAGTTTAATTATCTACAACTTCGCCTTTGGAACCAACTTTCTAACTCTCATAGTTCTGGAGATTTAGGTCATCCTGATAATTATTGAAGTGGGCATATACCAGGATTGCGCCATATTTTCCCAAAACCTTAAACACGTGTTCGCATAAATTTAATTCTCTACAACTTCTCGGTACTAAACAAAAATTTAACCGACAACTAAAGTCATTTCATAGAAACATGAATGAATTGGCACGCGGCAACTTTGAGTGAACATAACAAAATTTGAATCTTGAATTTATTTTTATGAAATAAGATGTTTTGTAGATTTCAACTTACCTTGTGGGTTACACGTTAAAACATAGTACAGAGGAACACTGTTTATGAGTAATATTACAAGTGTGCGCATCACACATCGCACACCTGTAATATTACTCATAACAGTGTTCCTCTGTAATATACTATTAGCGAAAGGCATAGGGTAATGAAGGGTAACGTGAACCTTCGTGTATATAAAAAATGATTGCGAAACAAAATGTTTATGATTTGGTCGAGTCGACTAACGTGAATCGTCTCGTTTGTGTTAATGACATTTAAATTGAATGTTTAAGAAGTGAGGCGTGTTTTATTGAAGGAAGTCTAGCTACAAGGGTCACATACGAAGCAAAAATTACTCGGGGTATTTGCGAGAGAAGAAATAACATCCGCAGATGCACACAAGTCTTACACTCTTCGTTTTCGTAACGAATTGCTTTCATTAGCAAATTTATAAGTAATTCTTGATAAATCGCTGGAAAGAGGAGCAGAGGTCTTAGGGGAAAGCAAAGATAATTTTCAATTGAATGCATTTTAGGCTCCAGTCAAGATCAAGAAATAATTCAAATTTTTTCAGTTAATTTATTAATCGGGCATGTATTATCAAAGAGTTTAGGGCGAATCAATGAATCAAGCAATGAAAATCTAAATTGGATGTGTCAATTCCTACTTCTTTGAGATCATTTGAACATAGGTTCTGGCCATCTCAATTTGTGTTTTTATTTGATCGTTATTCAGCTTCACTGATTGACGTTTTCCTTTTGCAGTTTGTTCGCCTTTGAAACCAACTTTCTACCTCTCATAGTTCTGGAGATTTAAATCATCCTGCCTAATTATGGAAGTGGCCGGCCATATACCAGGATTGGACTATATTTCCCCAAAATCCTGAAACACGTTTCCGCTTAAGTTTAATTATCTACAACTTCGCCTTTGGAACCAACTTTCTAACTCTCATAGTTCTGGAGATTTAGGTCATCCTGATAATTATTGAAGTGGGCATATACCAGGATTGCGCCATATTTTCCCAAAACCTTAAACACGTGTTCGCATAAATTTAATTCTCTACAACTTCGCCTTTGGAACCAACATTGTAACTCTCATAGTTCTGGAGATTTAGGTCATACTGCCCAATTATGGAAGTGGCCATATACCAGGATAGGTCCATATTTTCTCAAAACCCTGAAACACTTGTTCGCTTAAATTTAATTCTCCACAATTTCGCCTTTGGAACCAACTTTCTAACTCTCATAGTTATGGAGATTCAGGTCATCCTGCCCAATTATGGAAGTGGCCATATACCAGGATTGGACCATATCTCCCCAAAATCCTGAAACACGTGTTCGCTTAAATTTAATTCTTCGCAACTTCGCCTTTGGAACCAACTTTCTAACTCTCATAGTTCTGGAGATATTGGTCATCCCTCTCAATTCTTGAAGTTGCTATTTTCCAGCGATTAGGCCATATTTTCCCAAAACCCTGCGACAAGTGCTCGCTAAAATTTAATTCTCTACAACTTCGCCTTTGGAACCAACTTTCTAACTCTCATAGTTCTGGAGATATTAATCATCCCTCTCAATTCTTGAAGTTGCTATTTTCCAGCGGTTAGGCCATATTTTCCCAAAACTCTGCGACAAGTGCTCGCTAAAATTTAATTTTCTACAACTTTGCCAAGAGGAACTTTCTAACTCCGATAGTTCGAGAGTTAGGGCTCATTTCTCATTTTTGTCGTTGCTGACCCACTAATTATAGAAGTGGCTACATCCCCGGAAATGGTCATTTCTCGAAAAAATCCAAAAACAGGTTTTCCCTAAAATTTATTTCTCTACAACTTTGCATTTTCAAGCAACCTTCTGACTCTTATAGTTTTAGAGTTATTGAGTCATCCTGGCTGAGTCTGGAAGCGACTAAATCCCAGAAATCCCAGGAACGGTCAGGTTTTTTAAGGAACAAAAAAATACGTGTCGACTAATTTTGTGATCTGAAGCTGCCCTCAAAATTTCAGTAAAATCGTTCGAGCCGTTTCCGAGATCTCAACAAAGTAACAAAGTAAGAAAGGTTGACGAATCGATTTTCACTCATTTGTATGGAAAAATGGAAAATTCATATCTCCGGAACGACTGAACCGATTTTAATGGGTAAAAAGGCACTTAGGCTTGCGTAGAATCCGGGAAAAATATTTTCCGGGGGGTACGCCGCAAGGGGGGAAGTCAAAAAGTTTCTGTATATATGCTCCTCAGTCTACGAAAAAAATTTCTTGTAAATTTTTAGCGCGTCACGGCCCCTAACTACCGTGGGGCCATGATACTTTTGCGATTTTTATGTACATTTTTCTTCTAATAAACTGCCAAAGAAACTACAGTAACATTTTTGGCTAAGTCTGCGTTTCTCTCTCGACAAACAACCTCGGGTATGCTCCCGGTTATAAATTCTTGACAGAAATTTGACAAAGCCACAAATTCTCAACCAGACGTCACACTTCTAATAACCACCACTCCTACCACCGTCCGAATTCGCTCTGTTTACCCCCTCCCCCCTAACGACCGGACGTCACTTATGAATGGCCCCTAACGACCATGATCGAAGCTCCCCCTTCTCCCGGGTCAAAATTGGGGTGGTTACAAACGTCGTGGTAAGTGCATAAGACCACTTTTCGAGGAACTTCGTACGAGTCTAATTAAGCAATATTGCTATTTTGTATAGAAACGGACCCAAGTCGACAATTTTTAAATAGTAATATTGATTTAAATCTTTCATTCTTTCTTTCTTTCTGGGATCTTTGTGGTAATTTGCTTACTTCATGAAATTTATCCCGTCTCTAATCTAATTTTATCGAAGACATGTTTCAGGGTTTTGGCGAAATATGGCCAAATCTTTGGGATATGGCCACTTCCAGAACTCAGATTGGCAGAAATATTGGTGAGAAGATTTTCTTAGGATTCTTAGAAAATAGCTGCCGAAAATTATATGAAGTGCTCCGTAGGTAGTCGAAGGTTACACTAAGTGTTCCGACGGTAGCCGAAGGTAACACGATGTGTTCCTATGGAAGCCGAAGTTGACACGAAGCGTAAACTTACGTCAATATTTTTACGAACTTTTTTGAATATTCAAAGATTGTTGGTCCCACACGTTTCATGATGGTGTGCACGTATAGTGTCTATTTGGAGTTAATGCTTCTACGCTCACGCGTTAAAGTGAGACAACAGAATAGACATACATTAATAGAAAGTGCTGTAGGACGAACATTTTTAGAATAAGTAAAATTTCATTCAAAGTTCGTAAAAATGTTGACGTAAGTTTACGCTGATAATACGCAAAAATTTGTTTGGATTAAATGTTAGCCTGTGGTCAAAGTTTTGTTCTTTAAACGAAATTGCATCACTTTTTCGAAAACAAAATTACGTTGTGTTCAAAAAATTTGCTTTTTGCTTCTGTAATCTGGTATAAGAACCTGATACGCCATCTTAGCTTCTGAATTAGAATACCTAGGCAGTTGGTTTCTTCAGGAAAGTTATAGAGATTGGTGAGGAGAATTTTTTGAGACACTGAGGAAATGGCTGCCTGTCAAAGTAACGCCATCTTGGATTTCTACTATCTTCTGAATTAGAATATCTAGACAGTTGGTTTCTTCAGAAAAGTTATAGAGATAGGTGAGGAAGATTGGTGACACGAAGTGTTCCAAAGATAGCCGAATGTGACACGAAGTGTTCTAAAGGTAGCCGAAGGTGACACAAAGTACTTTGAAGGTATCCGAAGATGATACGAAGTGTTCCGAGCAGAGCCTATTATTTGGGAACAAATTCCCAAAATTCACTAAACTTTCCCAAAAATTCCCAAAGTTTCCCGAATTTCCCAAAGTTTCCCGAATTTCCCAAAAAACCATATAAAAAATTTCCAAATAATAGTTTAATAGTAAACTTTATGATGAAGGGCATCTCTTTCCAGGCAAGTTGAAAATTCGAAATTTTGGATTGTCTGCTCAGCAAAATTTTTATTTTTAAATTTCAATCTTCATTAGGCTCCAATACCTTCATTTTGGCGATAATTCGTATTTTCTGCGAAGAGTGATGGCTGAGATATGCACTAGGGCTACCCTCGTAAAGGCCCTCCTAGCGCTCAACAAGAAAGGGGTAGAACAAATGTTTCTCGTATCGGAAAATGTAACACAATGGCATTGTTTTCAAACGGCTATCAGCGTTCTGAGGGACTGAAATCAAAATTTCCCAAAAAAGTGTAAAAAAATTCCCAAATAATAGGCTCTGGTTCCGATGGTAGCCGAATGTGACACGAAGTGTTTCATAAGTAGCCGAAGGTGACACAAAGTGTGTCAAAAGGTAGACATAAAGTGTTTTGCAGGCAGGCGAAGGTGACACAAAGTGTTTTGAAGGTAGCCGAAGTGTTTCGAAGATATCCGAAATGTTCTGAAGGCAACCGAAAATGACCCGAAGTGTTTGTTCCGAAGGTGACGAGGAGTGTTTTTAAGAAGATCTCAAATAAATCTACAATAACGAAAGAATTGCCAAAAAAAGATTAAAGGTGCACGTACGAAAATATTCCCACAAAATGGAAATAAAAAAGTTGCATGCGAATATGTTCCACAGCTTGCGTTTTTTTCGCGCGAAAAATAACCATACTTCGCGAACAAACTTGTATTACTTTACTTGGAATTTTATATGGAATGTTTAGAAAATGTTTTTTTTCAGTTCATAACAACAACAAACTTCTAAAACGACTAATATCGCAAACAACAACTTCCTAAAAGATAAAAAGTGAGGTAAAAAGATAAAAAATTGCACCACTTTCTACAGCAAAATTACGTCGTGTTCAAAAAATTGCGTCATAAATTCCGAACCCACCAGTTTCAGTTTTCACACGCAAAAACTTTAATTTACCCAAAACACTCAAGAAAGAAAAGTCAAATGGTTACAGCGTAAAAACTGAAAAATTATTTCGCGGTTGGGTCCAGCATTTTTTAAGAATAAATCTTTCAAAGCAAGGGACTTACGAACTGCGTCACTCTTTACCTTTTTTAGAGGTTTTTGTATGCGATCGTGTTGACAGACGGATGTACAAATTTTGTTTGTACATATGTACATATTTATCTTCTTTAGATTCAAAAATGGATCCCAATCCGGCTGGTTACAAACGTCATTGCCTTTAATAAACCCCTTTTCGAAGCACTTTCTTTTTCTTCAGGTTCTAAAAAGTAGATGTGAAAGTTTCAAATTTATTAGTACTGTCAAATAAAGCTGTTGATAAATATTGAAAGAAATTCAATCTTTACTGACATTGTCGTACAAATTTTCGATCATGTATTCAATTTTCTCAATTTTGTTAAATTCGTTCAATATGTCAGAAGCAAGCGTTAAATACATCTCCGCCTCGTTTTTCTCAGTAATCGCATTTTCGAAAATTCTGATGTTTCGACGGTGTGTCAATTCATGTTTGGCAATTAATTCAGGAACTCGTATATAATTCTTTTGGTCCCACAGTTTATTCTGATATTTTGTTTCTTGACATAAATTTTCGAATCTATCCTGTAATTTTATCGTTTCTTTATTGATTTTCCTCGTCCACGCCCGAAAAAGGATGTCCATCACCATAACATTATCGTTAGTTTGAAAAAGTTTCCTTATAGCATTGTAAATTATTTGATATTCTGCGCGGAAGTTATATCTAAAAGAAATTTCCATGATCGGAATTTCATTACTCTCAAATGCTTTTTCGAAGAGCTTGTTGGACTGGTCTATGCAACAGTTTATTGTTTTTATTGCGTGCTTTACCTCTGAATGTAACGGCTCGGCAGGGTCTTTGATTTTTCGCTTTAAAAAATCTTCGAGAATCTCTATATTTTGTTCAACGAATCTTATGAGCAATTGGTATGAATTGTACATTTTTCTTGAATTTTGAACCTTCTGTTCAATCCAAGCGTTTAGTTTATTTTGTGCAATTCTAACAATGTAAGTTGGAGCCATATTTTGTTTTATTTATGTTACACTTAACAGATTTTCTCGTACTTAAGAATTACATATGAATAGAAAGATGAACAGACACGACACAACAAAAACTGTACGAAGGAACACAAAGTGAGGACTCAACCAAAACAAGTTTTCGCTTTTCGTTTACTCTATTAAAGTTTTAAAGTCTTTGTTGACTTCGTTGACAGTTGCCCTTTCTGCCGACACGACAATAACAAAGGCGAAAGCACATCCTCTTTAGGGCTGTACAGAACAAATTCGTGTCTCGGTTTTTCGGAGCAACGACGGTTTTGTGTGCTTGAGTTCATTTGATTGTAAAATTATTATTTTGTAATTGAGGCAAAATACAAAATACAAACGGTTATTAATTTTAACGTGTACCCACTCGGTAAGTTGATTTACACAGTGTGCGATGCGATAGGTAAATGGCTCATAACGTACGTGTAGTCAGAGTAGTCGGTAAATTTTATGCGACGTGTTTGTTTTGATATAGTAAAAGTTTGTGATTCTCAAATTTCTTAAATTTGTGGTATTTTACGGAAACGATTGTCCTGCCTATGACATTACTCAATTCTCGGCAAAACATTCGTTCCCTAAAGCCGCCTATAAGTTCTAAATAAAGATGAAAAACTTGAATTAAACCTCGATACTAAACAAAAATTTAACCGACAACTAAAGTCATTTCATAGAAACATGAATGAATTGGCACGCGGCAACTTTGATTCGTTCGTAGAGTGAACATAACAAAATTTGAATCTTGAATTTATTTTTATGAAATAAGATGTTTTGTAGATTTCAAGTTACCTTGTGGGTTACACGTTAAAACATAGTACAGAGGAGCACTGTTTATGAGTAATGTTACAAGTGTGCGAGTTACCGTAAACATCGCACACCTGTAATATTACTCATAACAGTGTTCCTCTGTAATATACTATAAATTGCATTTACATTTCAAAAAAGAATTTGGCTTAAGAGGGATCACTCAACTAAAACTGCTGAATTTTGACAATGTGAAGGCGGATGTCAATCCAAGGGCTCGGTTTGTCACTTTTCATAATTTTTCGGCCGGGCGACCTGCGCTGCAGATGAGTAGGAGTACCCTCATCTTTGATGCTTCCTGTACCTGGCACTATGGAAGTGTAACGATTGAATGGTGCCATATAACTTTTAGGATCTCTTATGGCAAAAAGCAACATGTATTGTTCACAAGGGAATTATCGCCTGGAGTAGAAATTTTCGGATCTATCACCCAAGGAATTACCGCCCGGACGAATCGGAAGTATCGCCCGGACAAATGTGATGGTAATTTGATTAGAGGCCTTTGGACTCAGCCAAATCCCCAAAACTGAGTTTCCACTAGGGCCCAACGTGTTTGTTTTCATAAATCGCGTAAATTCTAACCGATTTTGTTGATTCTTTTTCTATTTGAGAGATAACCGAGTACCGAATTATATTCAAAAACAAATTTTGGCCCGGTGCCTGTGCTTAGGACTCAAATGGGGCTTAGGTCGGTCCTAAAGTCATTTAGCTCTAACCAAGGAAATTTTTTTTCTATTTTGCAGAGCGAATTGAGGAAAACATTTTTTTCTATGGAATTATGCGTCCGAGGCCTCTACTTAGGGCCCTAGGACGGTACTAAAGTCGGCTATAGCGATAGCGTCACCTCAAGCGATATCATTAATTTTGGAAGCGGACTTACGGACTGCGTCACACTCTACCTTTTAAGAGGTTTTTGTATGCGATATCAGTAGTTTTGGAAGTTTTCAGTTGTTATAACCAAACTTCTTGTGAAAAATTTTCTATTTCTATTCTCTATTCTATTTTCTTATTTCTATTTTCAGAAAGAAAATTTTCTAAGAAAAAAAAATTTCTCCGAAAAAATTTTTTTTCCCGAAATTTATATTTTCAGAAAAGAAAATTTTCTAAGAAAAAAAAATTTCTCCGAATGAAATTTTCTTTCCGAAAAAAATTGTTCTCCTACACCTTAGGCCACCATCGGAACACTTCGTATCGCCTTTGGCTACCTTCGGAATATTTTGTAGCACTTTCGCCTTCCTTCGGGACACTTCGTGTCACTCTAGGCTGCCTTCGGAACACATCGTGTCACCTTCGGCTGCCTTCGGAGTACTTCGTGTCACTTTCGGCTACCTTCGAAACACTTCGTGTCACCTTCGGCTACGTTCGGAACACTGCCTGTCAGCTTCGGCTACCTTCGGAACACTTCGTGTCAACTACGGCTACCTTCAGAACACTTCGTGTCACGAATTCTTCCCACTGATTCATATAACTTTCCTGAAGAAACCAACTGTCTATGTATTATTATACAGAATTTAGCAAAAAAATGAAGATGGCGCCGCTATAACAGATGGCAGAAATTTTATTATGATACCAAAAAATTCTCCTGATGAAACTATAACTTTACCATCTTTCTAAGTAGTGTCATTCCGGAGCTAAAATTCGAAAACCGAAAGAGCATAAACGAAAATCTAAGATGGCGCCGCTATGACAGCTGGCAGCGATTTTCTTATGATCCCAAAAAATTCTCTTGATGAAACTCTATAACTTTCTAGAAGAAATCATCTCTCTAGGTAGTGTCATTCCGGAGCTAAAATTCGAAAACCGAAAAAGCATAAACGAAAATCCAAGATGGCGCCGCTATGACAGCTGGCAGCCATTTTCTTATGATCCCAAAAAATTCTCCTGATGAAACTCTATACTTTCTAGAAGAAACCATCTCTCTAGGTAGTGTCATTCCGGAGCTAAAATTCGAAAACCGAAAAAGCATAAACGAAAATCCAAGATGGCGCCGCTATGACAGCTGGCAGCCATTTTCTTATGATCCCTAAAAATTTTCCTGATGAAACTCTATAAATTTCTACAAGAAAGCATCTCTCTAAGTTGTGTCATTCCGGAGGTAAAATTCAAAAACCGAAAAAGCATAAACGAAAATCCAAGATGGCGCCGCTATGACAGCTGGCAGCCATTTTCTTATCACACCAAAAAATTCTACTGATGAAACTCTATGACTTCCTAGACGAAACCAACTCTCTAAGTAGTGTCATTACGAAACTTAAATTCGAAAACTGAAAAAGCATAAAAGAAAATCCAAGATGGCGCCGCTATGACAGCTGGCAGCCACTTTCTTATGACACTAAAAAATTCTCCTGATGAAACTCTATAACTTTTCAGAAGAAACCATCTCTCTACGTAGTGTCATTCCGGAGCTAAAATTCGAAAACCGAAAAAGCATAAACGAAAATCCAAGATGGCGCCGCTATGACAGCTGGCAGCCATTTTCTTATGATCCCTATAAATTCTCCTGATGAAACTCTATAACTTTCTAGAAGAAACCATCTCTTTAAGTTGTGTCATTCCGGAGATAAAATTCGAAAACCGAAAAAGCATAAACGAAAATCAAAGATGGCGCCGCTATGACAGCTGGCAGCCATTTTCTTATGATCCCAAAAAATTCTTCTGATGAAACTCTATAACTTTCTAGAAGAAACCAACTCTCTAGGTGTTATCATTCCGGATCTAAAATTCGAAAACCCAAAGAAGCCTAATTTGTATCTAACAAAAATCCAAGATGGCGTCACTTTGGCAGATTTCTAAAAATCCCAAAAAATTCTCCTGATCAAACTCCATAACTTTCCCTATGAAACCAACTCTGTAAGTATTGTCATTCCGAAGCTAAAATTCGAAAACAAAAAAACCCTAATTTATTGCTTGGGAAAATTCAAGATGGCGCCGGTTTGACTTCTGGCGGCCATTTTCTTAAGATCCCAAAAAATTCTCCTGACCAAACTCTATAACTTTTCCGAAGAAACCAACTCTCTAGCTATTGTCACTCCGGAGCTAAAATTCGAAAACTCCGAGCATTACCTAAAAAACCCTCAAAATTGACCACTTTTCCACATGCCACGGCTTTTCCAGAATTTTTCCGGAAAAGCGGCACATGAAATTTTTCATTTGGGGCCGAGACTGACGTTCCCTGAAAATTTTAAGGAAATCGGTCGAGCGGTTCTCGAGAAAAAAAAGTAGATAGATACATAGATCGTTGACACACCACACAGGAATGAAATTGTTATTAATTGCAAAGCAGATTTGACCATTTTTCCATAGGAATTGGTCATTTTTGATTGGCGATATCTCAGCCAATTTTCAACCGATTTTGATGAGTGAGGGCTTGTTTGAAAGCTACTGCATAGTTTTTTTTAAATAATTTGGAGGGGGAGGGGGGCGAGGGGAAAAAACTCAAAAGTTCGCCTATATATGGCTCCTTGTCCCAAAGGTTTTTGTATGGAGTTTTTTGGGTTTGTGGATGTTTTTTTTGGGGTGTGGGGACTGCGTCACGCCCTCCGCTACCGCTGCGGGCATGATAAAACAAATTTAAACTTGTTTATGTTTACAAACGTATGACAGTTCAATGATGACAGGTGGTTTGATAGGTCTTTTTTGTTGGTACACCTGATAGTAAAGAAATGATTACTTACTTACTTTACCGGCACTACAACCCATTAAGGGTCTTGGCCTTCTCCAACATGCTTCTCCAACCGGGCCTATCTGCAGCTAACGTCTCCCAGCTGGTTACTCCCACAGTTCTTAAGTTGGCAAAAGCAGCGTCGCTCCACCTGGACTTGGGTCGCCCTGCACTCCTTTTGCCTTCAGGTTTGGACTTCAGAATTTTTTTTTGGAATACGATGTTCATTCATTCGTTGTACGTGACCGAGCCAACGTAGTCTATTTATTTTTGTTGTTCTGACTATGTCGGGCTCTCCAAAAAGCTCTATGAGCTCGTGATTATATCGTCTGCGCCATCGGTTCAGTTTTCGGTCAAATACTGGTCCAACTATTGTACGCAGTACCTTTCGCTCGAACGTATGCAGAGATTGTTCATTTTTCTGTGTCAAGCACCACGACTCCGAACCGTACGTAACTACCGGTCTGATCACAATTTTATAAAGTGCGCATTTTGAATTTCGGCTTACTGACTTGGACTTTAGAATTTTCAGCAGGCTGTAATAACTCCGGTTGCCCAAAGTTACTCGCCTTTTTATTTCGTCCGCAATGTCGTTGTTTATGTTCAGCTCTGATCCAAGGTATACGACCTTATTGACCATTTTGAATGTGTGTGTGTCGATCGTTACGTTATCTTCCCGATATCGATTCGTAGGTGGGATGATCATGTATTCCGTTTTTCCGTCATTGACCTTCAACCCAAGGTCGGTACCTTTCCTCTCCAAGGCCATACACTTATCTTTAACAACATCCATAGTTCGGCCAATAATGTCCAGGTCATCTGCAAAACCAAGCAACTGACTGGACTTGGAGAAAATGGTGCCGCTGGAGTCTATGTCCATGGTTTGAACAGCTGCTTCGAGTGTTAAATTGAAAAGCAGCGTTGCAAGAGGATCTCCTTGACGTAGGCCTTCCTCAATGTCGAAAGTCTCTGACATTTGATTGCGGATCCTTACTCGGCTGTTAGCTCCGTTTAGTGTTAGCTTCGTTAGCGAGATCAGTTTGTTGGGAATTCGGAACTCCTCCATGACTCTCCATAGCTTACTTCTTCTAACACTGTCATAGGCTGCCTTGAAGTAAAGTAAAGTAAAGTAAAGAAATGATGCTGTGTAATATTTTCGGTGAAAAATATTTGAACACGAAATTACAATTTCAATTATAAAAAAATATAAACATTTTTGATGAGTGTCGTAGAACTTTGTTAGTGTTTAACTGAACTTTTTAATTGAATAAAAATATAAAAACATGAATAAAAATTTTAGTCTTAACCCATTAGTCCGATTTTTGCATGACACATGATTTGAAATAAGCATTTACTTGTATACTTGTATAAAGAAATTCATTTTACGAACTTTGGATCTCTCAAATTTTCTGACAGCAGTTTTCACCTAATAATTCAGGGAAATTAAAGAAAAATGGGTCCGCTTATTGGATGCTGTTTTTTAATCAATCCCTCTCTCTTCTTCTTATGAAGGGCTATGTTCGAGCCTAGGTGATTCACCACACTTCTCAATTATCGCAACAAAAACCTCTTTTTATTATTATTATTAGCGTATGGTTTTATTCATTCTCCCAATCGTACAAAGTAATATCAAACTCCTTAAAACAAAAATTATTCAAAAACAAATGATATAAATTAATGTAAACAAATTAAAATGGATAATTGGGTAAAATCATAGTCGTAAGGTCTTTAGCCACTCCAAGGCGCTATCGGTCAAATTATTGATGTCTTCAACATCTCCTCCGAACTTATACAGTGGACAATTGAGTAATAGGTGCATCATTGTTTGGTGGGGTTCGCCGCATGGACAACTCGGGTCAACTACATATTTCCACTTAAATAACATTTCATTACAATTTCCATGCCCTGTTCTGAGTCTGTTTAGGTTGGTCCATATTCGACGAGGAAGTAGCAGCTCTTTTGTGTTAGTTTTATGCCGGACGAAATCGAATATTATACTTGAAGCATTCGAATCGGCCCACATTGTTTCCTCTTAAAAGGTAAAGTATGACGCAGGAAGTCGACTTCCAAAATTTTCTTCAGAAAAGATTTTCTCCAAAAAAAAATTGCATCCAAGATTGCGCCACTCTGACAGCTGGCAGCCATTTTTTTAAGACCCCAAAAAATTCTCCTCACCAATCTATATAACTTTGCCAAACAAACCAACTCTCTAAGTATTGTCATTCCGGAGCTAAAATTCGAAAACCAGAAAAACATAATTTTTTGCTCACGAAAATCCAATATGGCGCCCTTCATAATAATGGGAACAATTGAAAACACAATTTCGTATGGAAAAATGTCATCTTGAAGCCTCGATATCTCAGCTCACTCCGCCGATTATGATGACTGTGGCCTCGTTTGAAAGCTGCTGCGACGTGTTTTTTTCAAATAATTTGGAGGGGAGGGGGACAGGGGCGAAAATACGAAAAGTTCGCCTATATATGGCGCCTTGTCCCAAAGTTTTTTGTATGGGGTTTTTTTGGTTTGTGGACTTTTTTTTTGTGGTAAGGGGACTGCGTCACGCTCTCCGCTACCGCTCCGAGCATGATTTAGTGGATATTTGCATACGTCCTACGTAGTTACCCCACTCGAAAATTTCAATCTTTGTTCAGTTACGCTTCGACACTCATTGGGATATGCTTCTATTTGCAATAAATAAAAGCTTATGCGAATGGGAAGATGTCCATGAAATAGTTCATGAAGATCTTTATTGCTGTCGAAAAAAAAGGATAACGAACTCCAATTAAGAGAATTATTGGAAGAATTATCAAAGTTACTTGTGAATAAGGTCATACACAAAGTATTTCGGTGTCTGTAACTTTTCATGGGAGGCATGTACCTTTCAGAGCAAAAAAAAGTTTAGGGTGATCGGTTGAGCCGTTTAGAAGAAAAAGTGGAGACGGACAGACAGACAGACAGACGGATATTCTTTTTCCTGATTCGTCATCTCTAGACGATAATAAATGCATCCCACTAACTCCCAGCTCGATCTACCCCATGTTACAATAACTTGTTTGTAGTAAACGTATGGGACCTCTGTACTTCGCCCTGCTCCAAAAACTTCAAATGAATCATTTTTTACTTTTTTACTTAAAAGTAGATGACCAAAATTAATAGACTATCAAAACATCCTCGGACATCCTTTGTCCTGTTTCCATGGACAAAAATGTTCCCCCCAATTTTCTCTACAACATAGCAAAAAACATATTTTTGTGGTAGGGCCGACCTAGGGCCTTAAGGAGAGGCCTCGGACCCATACTTCCATTGTCAAAAATGTTCCCCCTAATTTTCTCTACAACATTGCAAAAAAATGTTTTTTGGGGTTGGGCCGACCTTTAGGACAGACCTAGGGCCCTAAGGCCCTAAGGAGAGGTCTCGGACACATACTTCCATGGACAAAAATGTTCGCATCAACTTTCTCTGCAATATAGCAAAACAAAGTTTTTTGGTGTGGGGCCGACCTTCAGGACAGACCTAGGGCCCTAACTACATGCCTCGGCTTCAATATTTTTCTTGAGGACTGTTAGGCGCTCTATTACCTCTTAAATAGAAAAAGAATCAAAAAAATCGGAAGGAATTTACTCGGTGTAGATGGGGGTGTTGACAGGATTGCCTTGCGGTCGAACGTTAGTAGCAATTGTTCATTGACAAGTGACACGTCGAAACGAATTGTGCTGCGTGAGTTTTCGTCTACAATTTTTTTTTAATATTTGACGAAAACAAGTGAATTGTTTTGATTATAAAGTAAATGTTCTTATAAAACTAGACGTCCCGGAATTGGATCTAATGAAAATTTTTATAATATCGACGCATACATTGAATTGCGGCTTTTACGGAAGACCTATTTACCACATAACCTCATTTTTGGTTGAGGACGACAATCAAAATTAATGCATTGAATCGCAAAGGGCAGCCTACGAACATCAACCCAAGATATATTGTGGAAAATATTTCTGGACAAACGAATTTCAATTTAAAGGTTGCCTGACTGGATAGTAGCAGCCCCCCGCCGGCCCAGTCTGATAACGCTCATCTTTCAAATTTTGTATTACGGGATTTCGAAGATGAACCACAAAATGCTACTACTTTGGTCGCTGTACCTGTTCCCGTGAGACACGTGAACCTCACAGCGATAACAATTTTGAGCGATACGACAAATTACAGAATATTATTGGCCATTCCTTCGATCACAACAATCATTCGAAGTCAGTCATTGGCGTTCTTGTCATTGTTCTGTCAGTGTCGTGAGGAACTCAATAATCAACTCTATTTTTATGATGTACATTACTGTATGGAGTAATGAAAAACATTCTGTATTAATTTGTTATCAAAACTGTTAGTAAAAACCATACGATTAATAATAAAGCAATTGTTCATCACTTTTCTTCATCGTCCAAGATTCGCATCCGTAGATCAATTCTGGAGGGATAAGTGTTTTGTAAATATGGCACTTCGTTTTCTTTGATATTAACTTTGAACGTAAATGTTTAATTAGACCATAATAGCATCTGCTTGCCGCCATGATACGTTTGCACATTTACGTCAAATTCGTAGACGCCACACTTTTTTTTGCTGGTTCCGAAATTAATTTTGCAGATTCGAAAAGATAATTTTGCAGATCGAAAAGTAAAAAATCTGCTGCTAAAAATTAAATTAGCTGATTTGCTGATAAAATTGCTTCCAGCAAAATAATAAATTTTGCAGGTTCCGAAATTAATTTTGCTGATTGAAAAGTAAAAAATCTGCTGCTAAAAATTAAATTTGCTGGTAAAAATTTGCTGATGTTAGCATCAAATTTTGCTGATTGAAAGCAATAAAATTGCTTCCAGCAAAATAATAAATTTGCTGATAAATCAACATTAAATTTGCTGATAAAAAAAATAAATTTGCCGAAAAAAAGAGTAAATTTGACGAAAGAAAAGATTAAATTTGCTGGTAAAAAAAAATAAATTTGCAGAAAAATAGAATAAATTTGCTGATGAAAAAAATAATTTTGCTGCTAAAAGTAGAAATTTGCTGCCAAAAAAATAGATGCCTACTTTAAATCTGGCTCGTCAAGCCTCGTCTTATTGATTCAATTCATGTAATTGTGCCGTGTTCTGCGTTGTCAATTTTTATGAATACTTAGAATTTGTGGAATAAATAAAAGGTAAGCATTACTCAAACCTTTTGACACATAAACGCGAATCTGTATTAAGTTAATATAAACGTTTTTTTATATTCTTGTATTTATAATATGAAACGGAGCGGAATTAGTATAGAGCGTGCAGCACTTTTAAATAAGGATCACTCCCTAACAAATTGAAATTTTAAATGCCATATGTTGAATCAGTTACATCTTCTACTCATGTAAAATAAATTTTTGATTCTACATTCATATGATGTTTTTATCATTAGGCAAAACTGGTTCTAAACTAAAGAGATTGAAGGGTGGATGTATTATTTGGACGACCGTGCGTTATATAACTACCGGACAAAGGTATTTAAGAAAAAAATTTCAAATTCAATATAAAAGATATGCAAGATCCCCGTACGCAAACAGAATAAATGTTTCACGAAATACTTTAACGAATCCTAATAAACATTGCCGTAAATGAAATGACGTCCACAGTAAATAAAATCAGCAATTGCCGAAAGGATAATATTGAAAACCAGTCCGAATCAATGGTGAAAAAAAAACATTTGAAGCGCCTAAAAATTTTCACATAATAAATTTTTATACAGCCAAAAAAATTTAACTTTGCAGTCGTACAAACGTTCCCAGATAACAATTTACCCCGCGAAATGTACATAAAGTGTCATCGGAAAATGTGCCGATCGAATTTAATGTGCTATAGTTGTATTAAAAAGCGCCCTTACCGTTACATCTTCTCTTCTCTTCATTAAACGCACAGCAAATGTGTATTACATGTACGTCTAATGTACATTTAAAACATATGCAAGGTACGCATCAGAAATCAGAATAGATGTGTCAAACAGAAAAGATGATACAAAAAGACTCGAACGTTTCTAGTAAATATTACCTTACTCTTAAGTATATCACAACAAAAACCTTTTTTAAAAGGGAAAAGTGACGCAAGTACTTGCCTCTTCTTCCAAAAAAACTGATATCAATTTATGTGACGCTTGCAGCTTCGGAACGCAAAAAATTCTTTTGGAATATTTTCACTTTTGATTAAAAAAATGCGTCACAATTGCTTCAATGTTATAGTTTTTCTGTTCTTTAATTAAGTTTTGCGTGATGTGTGGAGTGCAGGTAGCCAAATTTTTGGCGTGCGAAATCTTTAAACGCAGAGAAGTTATTACGTTCGGAGGGTCCGGCATTTGTGGCGCATTTTTTTATTCAAAAGTGAAAATATTTCAAAAGAATTTTTTGCGGCTACTATGCGAAAATTATCCCCTCAACTTCCTCTACAACATATCAAAAGTTTTTTTTGATACGCCGCCGCCGCCAAACCGAAGCGCGGCGGCTACTATTTTCATGGGCGAAAACTATCTTCTCAACTTCCTCTACAAGTTCCAAACCGAAGCGTGGCGGCTACTACTTCCATGGGTAAAAATGATCACCTCAACTTCCTCTACAACATATAAAAAAATGTTTGTGAGCCGCCGCCGCCAAATCGAAGCTAGCGGCGGCTACTACTTCCATGGGAGAAAATGATTCCCTCAACTTCCTCTACAACATATTCAAAGTTTTTTTTGAGCCCCCGCCTATTTTCCGCCATTTTGGCGGTCACTCTGATACACTACTCACCAGGGCCTATTAAGTTGAATTAAGTTGCAGGGGACCCGTACGTATCAGAATAGATGGGGCAAACAGAATAGATGTTGCAAAAAGATTCGAACGTATCAAAGTAAATGTTGCCTTAAGTGTATGAAACTAAGTCGACATCAAATTGGATTGGAAATTGCCGAAAGGGCAATATTGAAAAACCCGTCCGAAGAAACGGTGTAAAAGTCTCTCCAAATATTCAAGCAAATGTCAAAATAAAAAAAAGTTAAAATAGTTTTAAAAAAAAATTTTTCAGACATATTTTCAAAAAATGTTATTTGTACTACCGCCGATATTAGAACCGAACTAGAGCGCTTAGGAAAGGCCTCTGACCCATACTTCCATAGACAAAAACGTTTGCCACTGACACCGATCTTCTATCACTTATAGTTCTTAAAATGTTTGAATTTTTCGAAAATATATTGTCTAGATCGATCCACGCTAACATAAGCGGCCATATTGGGAGGCGTCATGACATGCATATCACCGAAACCAAACAATTTTTCCTTTGACACCGATCTTCTATCTCTAATAGTTTTCAAAATATTTGAATTTTTCCAAAATAAATTGCCTATATCCATCCACCCTAACATTAGCGGCCATCTTAGGGTCGGCCCAGGCCCACATTTTTCTTGGATGCTCTTAAGGCTTTTATTACCTATTGAATAGCAAAAAAATCACGAAAATCGGATGGAATTTACTCGATTTATGCATAAAAAAGAAGTAGGGCGCTAGTAGGTCCGCCTCTTTAGGGCTCTAGCTAGGTCCAGCGACCCAAAGTAAAAAAAAAATCCATAAATTGTTGGGCATTCCCAGGCCTTTCGATTGAAAAATTTTTTTTTGAAAATCGGAAACGATTTACTCGACTTATGTACAAAAGACCAAAACCACTTAAACGGCCTTAGTTCATTGGCTCTTGGGCCGACAGTGCCTAGATTCAATCCAAAAAAAAATTTCGATTGCCTTTTAGGGAAAAAGTTTTGAAAATCGGTTGAGTTTTACTGGAGTTATCGTGTTGACAGACGGACGGACGGACATTTTTTTTATTGCTGATTGGTCATCTAAGGACCATGATCGCCCCCCCCCCCCTACTCCCGGGTCGAAATTCGACTGGTTACAAACGTCGTGGTAAACACATAAGAGCCCTTTTCGTAGAACTTCTTCGTACGGGTCTAAACATTGAACTAACATCCAAACGAATCGGAATATTTAATTATTATAGCTCGTTCAAAGCGTTATCTTAGCCTGATTCGAAACAGTTTTCCGTCAATATCTCCACTAAACCGATGGGAATTCGCTCAAATTTCATGGGTCCGAATCCATACTTTACTGCATTTTGGAGGGGTGAAACACCAAGTGTTCGAAGCGTCTCTTAGATATTTTTGAATTGCAACCCAGATGAATGTAAGAGTCGAATAGAAAAGAAAGGCAGACACTTCCTAAAAGAAGTAAATTATGGTTTTCGAGTAAAAATCATTGAAATGGTTCGAATTTCATGAAACCAAAACGATGATGTGAAGTCAGAGAATAAAATGACGTCATTGGTGCAATATTTGAGATAAAAAACTGGTCACCGTCTTGTGGTACCAAAATTTCCGCCGCAACGAGCTTCATGAACCCACAGAATTTGATAGAATTCCACATCGATTTGCATGGTAGGCTTGAACCAACTTTTACCCAAAAGTGTTTACACATGGGATTTTTAGCCCCGTACGAAGTACGATGGGCTTATGTCTTTACTTTGAGGTATGTAATTTTGAAGATCGACCTATGGTTTCTTGGGCAAAGTTGTTGCTTAGGTCTAGGAGATTGCAGAAATGCAAAATAGTCTGTTCGCCCGTCATCACTATAACACATCCGATTTTGATAATTTTTTTTCCTGAAAGATAAACAAAAAATGGGAGCTAAGTTCGAAGATGAGCAATTTCAGTCAAAAACTCTCAGAGATATGGCCAAAAACGTTAGACATAAGGCCGTGAAACTTGTTTGAGTTAATCTTCATAACCATAGCACGCATGATCGAGAATAAGGTACAAAATGAAATGTATTTATCATACCTTTCACGAAAAAAAAATTTGGAAATCGGTTCACTTGATCGGTAGTTAGAGCTCTGGCCATCGGTGAATGGGAGCGAGTACTTCATCTCTGCCAACAGGTTACGGGCCCAGACTGATCAATTGTAGCGCTAGTTTGCTGGAAGGGATTTCAATAACACTCGCTGCAATTGATTGAAGCTCTGATATGGTGAAAGAGCTGGCTACAGATGAAATTGGTTTTTAGAAGGAGACTTTGGTATGAATATGGCGGTGAAGCCAAGCGACAATGTGGTCGTTGATCTGTACAAATTATGGTGACGGATTTAGCATGGACGTGGCGGTGATACCAAACTACAGTCGTTGTTTTATACAAACACATACAAAAATTGCATAAAAAAAACCTATGAATGTGGAGAATGATCGTGGGCTCATTACATCACAGAACAAGTAACCTGAAAGCTGTACCGTCACGATTATTAAGTAGCGATAGGTACTTTGTGCTTTCCTCCTTCCTGTCCGTCCGTCTGTGCCCTTCACCGGGCAATCACCGTTGATTCACAGGGAAATCTACGATAATTCACCGTGTGATCACCTCTGATTCACAGAGGAATCACCGAGGAATCACCGATGATTCACTGGTGAATGCACAGTGATTCGTTGATGAGTGATCGATGAATCATCAATGATTCTCCGGTAAATCATCGGTGGTTAATATGTGAATCATCGGTTATTCCTCTGTGAATCATCTGTGTATCCCCTGTGAATCATGGTTTATTCCATGGTGAGTCATTGGTGAATCATCGATGATTCGAATCATTGATGATTCCACTGTGCCGGGTGTTGAAATAGTGTAGTATCTACGATACCTCGAAGTTTTTCTGCCGAAAAATCGAATACCGGGAAATCCACTTGATACCAGGAAAAAAATCACAAGCAAGAAGTAGTTTTGTTTGCAAACAGGAAATGGCTGAAAAACGGGAAATAGCTACGGTCGCGCTTTTTTACTTCTTCACACTGGCTTAACTTCAAAATCAATGTTTCATGAGTATTATGTATTTAGTCTATTCCGACATATAGGAATGTGTGGTAATTTTTAAATATTCACCGGGAAATTTCGCTCGATTTTTTCTATAATGGAAAATTTTGGGAAATTGACTCACGCCCAGCTGTTGCTACATTTTATACAAAGAAGGAGAGGCGACTCCGCCCTGCTAATTTGGACTTGTATAATGAATGCGATTTTATTAAAAGAAGCGAAACAAGAGTATGAAGTGAAAAGAGAGTCTTGTGTTTTAAAAAATTCACGCCTTTTGGTCTTGAAAGTATTCTGTGAAAGTGCTAACCAGAGGAAATTGCTTACTTTAGACTCTGGTGTAAAGAAACCCTCTCGAAAGCACAAAATTGATCTCCAAATAGACAAAAATGTTCACCTCAATTTTCCATTCATAAAAATGTTACAATCGATCCATTCTCAAAGGTATACAATTCTTGCGATTTGTGGGTTCTGCTAGTTCTTAGAGATTTAAAACTCACACACAGTTTTAGTGTTGTCGCTTTCGGCTTTTGCTAATTGTATGTCGATAATGCAGTTTCATATAGTCCGTTAATTGACGCATTTTTTTTTAAAATTCAAACGTTCTCTGACTTAAAATTTTTGCACATTTGTTTGATGACTCTGTTGTTCACACATTTTGGAATAGATCGCCGTTTGTTTCTTCGCATTGTTTCTGTTTAATTTTAGATTTACAAATTGCTTCAACAATTTGAATTTTCTTGCAAATGTAGTTTTTTGTTTAATTTTGTAATTTTCCATCGAAAAGCTTAATTTTCCAGAAAGTTCGATTATTTCGGGGATTCGCATATCTTATAAAACACAAATTTTCTTAGAGAGTCTAATTCTTTTGAAAATTTTAATTTTCTTGATACAATGATCATCTTATATTTTTACCAGTTAATTTTCTAACCAGCTGTTGGCCCAGCTGGGTTCAATGTATACACAACAAGTTGTGTATGTATTCTGTATAGATATGGTAGATATTCGAATTATTCGAAGTAGAGTGAAAATCCCAACCGATCGACTTTTTTGGTTGAAAAATGTTTTCGGAGGGGATAGATCAGTAAATATTAATAATTATTTAATACAATCAGGTGCTAATAAAATTAATTCATTTTTATTAATTGATTCATTAAATTATTTATTATAAATTATTAATTTCATTTCGAGTAATAAACACATCAAACACCGAGGGGTAGTCACGTCGATTTAACATCATATAAATGAATGCACTTCGCTTGTAGTAATTACCCCTTCACATCTAGCTATTTGTGTTTGTAAATCAAAAACAGTCAACTAATGACATGAATTTTTAGGCTTGTACGAAGCAAACAGAGCACACGTATTTGTCACGACATTTGTACCCAGTCAAATTTCGACCTTATAAATCTTTTTCCTCCCTGAAAGGTGATCGGTGGAGTTTGAAGATGAGCGAAATCGGTCACAAGCTTTTTAAGACACGATTGAAGAATTGGTCAACAGCATTCCTTTGCTTGTCCGTTTATACCTTTGCAAAAAATCATGGAAATTGTTGTGAGTGGTCTGGACTATAGAATCCATAGACAGAGCCTAACAAAGGCTACTTAACCGTCTTTCAAAATTTTTTAATGAAGGTAAACATTTCTCTCAGAGGTAGGGGTCATTAGATTGGCTCATAACTAAATTTTTTCGATTTCTTTTCGAATTTGTTTTACTACACTTGCAGAAATCAAAATGTCCTTTTAATTGGTGGAAGGACATTTCTCCGCCGCAAATAACGCCCGGGTCGTTAATAACGCCCGGGTCGTTAATAACGCCGGTCTAAGGGTTATAACCGCCCGCACTCCGGGCGCTAATAACGCCCAGCTGAGTAATTGGATAAACGCTACAAAATGGCACTTTAATAAATAATTTTATTCATAGAGCATGTAACTAGAAGAAGTTGACTAAGGGGAAAATTTTCATTATACAGAACGTCAATAGAAGGAGTTGTTGATAGTTACAGCCTTATCCTTTTAGAAAACAGACTTGTTTTTCCTAAAATAATGTTTGAGCACTGCTCACTTCTATACAATAATGTTCGTTTCGCCACATTTCATTGGATTTCGATTTTCATCAAATACATTTCAGATGAAGTGCTTCAAGGCGACTCACATCGACACGCACTCAAATTTTCCTTATACAGAATGTAACTAGGAGTTGAGTAAGAGGAACATTTTCCTTGCATAGAATGTCACTAGAAAGACTTGACTAAGGGGAAAATTTTCCTTATACAGAATGTTTCTAGAAGGGATTGACTAAGAGAAGCATTTTCCTTATACAGAATGTCACCAGAAAGAGTTGACTAAGAAGAAAATTTTCCTTATGGAAGAATTTTTTCCTTGATACATAGAAACGCTCTTTTATTTTTAAAACATGTGAAGGGACCCGTACGTATCAAAATCGATGTGGCAAACAGAAAAGATGTTACAAAAAGCGTCTAACGTACCTAAGCAAATATTGCCTTAACTCTTAAGTGTATGAAATTACGTACACATTAAATTGTATTGGAAATTGCCGAGAAGGCAATATTGAAAACCCGCCCGAAGAAACAGTGTAAAAAAGTCCTTCCAAAAGTACAAAATTGACCCCCAAACAGACAAAAATGTTCATGTCAATTTTTTGTACAACATAGCAAAAAACCATTTTTTTGTCTGGGGCCGGCCTAGGGTCCTCAGGAGAGGCCTCGCACAAATACTTACATATAGACAAAAATATTTCCCTCCAATTTCTCTACAACATAGTGAAAAACCATTTTTTTGTTTTGTTTCCTTCAATTCAAACTTCAGCCCTAAGTACAGGAATATAATTCGGTATAAATTGGAAAAGATTTACTCGAGTTATGTACAAAAGACCAAAAACCACTTAAACGGTCCTATCTGGGCGGCCCTTTAGCCGACAGAGCCCAGATTCAATCCCATAAAAGATTTTTCGATTACATTTCAGGGAAAAAAAGTTTTTGAAAATCGGTTGAGTTTTATTCAAGTTATCGCGGTTATAGACGGACGGACGGACGGACAACGTTTTTATTGTTGATTCGTCATCTAAGCACCAGGATCGATGCTCCCCACCTACTCCCAGGTCGAAATTGGGGTGGTTACAAACGTCGTGGTAAACGCATAAGACCCCTTTTCGAAGAACTTCGTTGTCAATAAGAAATCAAAAAATCACATAAAAACTTTATGAAAGTCAATCGTGAGCGTGTAGCGAATTATATAGCTGGCCGATATTAACGCCCCGGGCGTTTTTAGCACCCGGAGTGCGGGCGTTATTAACACCGCGGGCGTTATTTGCAGTGCCGGTGATGTGAACGCCCCGGGCGTTATAAGGCGGGCGTTAATAACACTCCAGGCAGGCCCGTATCTGGAGAGGGGGAAGAAGGGGCTAAGCCCCCCCTGGGAACCTCTGAGATTCTGAAAACTATGGACATAACTTTTTTATGATTACGCTTTCGTAAGCCAAACTCCTTTCAGTTTGCGGCGCATTCAAACAATACATTTACAACATCAACTACTGATAAATATTTTCCAACAAGCCCAATCGCTCTTGAGAGAAATTCTTTAGCAAAAAATTCTTTTTGCCCCGTATGTTTGTTAATTTGTGAAATAGAAATTTAAAGTAAAGTTTGATTCATTTTGTTCTATCCGTAAGTTATTAAAAAAAATTCTCTCGCTTCGCTCGCGATTCATAATTTCTTTAACAGTATGAAGAACTTTCTCGCTTGATGAGAAAATTTAAGTTTCAGGCTTTTCTTTAAACGTTTAAAAAGTTCATAATTTCTGTGGCACTTAAGGGTGGGGGGAGCTATTGTTATATTTCACAAATTCAAATATTTAATTTGCAAATATGTATTTTTGGATTTATTCAAAAAGAATTTAAAAAGATGAGCGTTGTAGGATGGTGTGCGTAGAATGAAGGAACTTTAGTTGACATTGAAAAAGTTCAATTTAATATTTCTTATGCGTTTACCACGAAGTTTGTAACCACCCCAACTTCGACCCGTGAGTAGGAAAGGGAGGTTCGACCATGGTCCTTAGATGACGAATCAACAATAAAAAAATGTCCGTCCGTCCGTCTGTCAAAAAAACTCAACCGATTTTCAAAACTTTTCTTTCCCCGAAAGGTAATCGAAAAATAATCTTTTATGGAATTGAGTCTGGGCACTATCGGCTGGTTTTGGTCTTTTGTACATAACTTGAGTAAATCTTTTCCGATTTTCATTTTTTTTTGTTTGAAGGGCCTGGGCATGCTTGACATTTAATAGAAGAAAGTTTTTTTAATTTTGAGCTTTTGGGCTCAGCCAGGGTCCTTAAACTGAATCTCTCCTAGGGCCCAACGTGTTTTTTCTACGTAAATCGGGTAAATCTTATCCGATTTTCACTGAAAGATAATCAGATAATTATGTACGAGATTGAATTTGGAGAGAATCGATCGAAAACTTTCGAAGTTACGGTCGATAAAGTGGTAAAAAACGTGGTTCTTTGAAGGTTGGTGGAACTTTTTGACTTATATCTCTGCGAAATTAGAACGGAAATCGCTCTTGAAGGTTTTAAAGAAAAGATATGGACATCAGAAAATCACGAAAATTAGTCAAAACCTGTTGAGTGGTTCGGACTGTAGAGTCCTCAGTGTGGGCCCGACTCACGCTACACGATCCTACACGATATTTGGTGGTTTTTGGTGAATATTTTTTGAATGATGAGGCTTTTTTTGCAATGTTGCAGACAAAAAAGAGGCGAACTTTTTTGTTCATGGAAATGCATTTTTTTTTTCAAATATTTTCCATTTTTCTTTTACTTTCGGGCTTTTTTAAGGATTGGAGATGTTTTTGCGCCGTTTCTTGGGACGAGTATTTCAATATTACCCTTTCGGCAATTTCCAATCCAATTTAATGTCGACGTAATTTGAGGCAACATTTACTTTGATACGTTCGAATCTTTTTGCAACATCTAATCTATTGCCACATTGGTTCTGGTTCGTACGGGTCCCCTGCGTATGTTTTATCACCCCGTGAGGACGGATTTCTCATATTGTATTGCGATTTTATGAAAATAAAATTTAATTAAGATCTCGACATTCTTTGCAACGCATCGCCATTCGTACGGGTCCGCATAGCATTTTTTGTTTTGATTATGGCAAAATTATTTTTCAAAATGTTCTTTTATATTTCTAAATATCAAACAACACTGAAGAATTTCTCAATATTTGATACAATTGGATTGATTGCAATGTTGAAAGCATGCATTAAGTGTAAAAAGAAACGCAAAAGTTTTTATTAAAGTTAATCTTCAAAACGTTCACTGTTAGGTTCATATAGATTCCACACATCCTAGAAATATTTCTTTTGTCACTTCACTGTTTTACAGAAATTAAGAAGAAATAAAAATTCTTCATTGAAGTGTTGTTGTTATTATTTAAGGGAAGAACAAATTTAAAAACACCACTTTTGCTTGCCATAATCAAAACAAAACTAAAGTCTCGTCATGTAGTTAATATTTACATTGATAGATGACACATATTAGATCGATATGAAGGGGTAATCACTACAGGCGATGTGCGACTTTTTCTATGAAATTAAATAAACGTGACTACCCCCTCGTTTGATGTTTAAAGTAATTTTATAATTCATATTTTCAATTCAAATTCATATTTTCTTGTAATTTTGGGATTTGTTTGAAATTTTTTTTTCTCAAAAATTTATATTTGGAGAGAGAATTGGGATTTTTCAAAAATTTGGGTTTTCTTGATAATTTTGAATTTTCACAAAAAATTTCTCAAGACATCAAATTTTTTGAAAATTAAAAATTTTTATTGAAGTTTGATGAAGTTTCAGGGTCCTTGCTGAGTCCAAGGGCATCTTATCAAAAAACTTTCTTCCATAAAATGTAAGACACTCCTAGACCTTTCGATTAAAATTTTTTTTTTAAAAAATCGGAAAAAATTTATACTCGAGTTATGTACAAAAAAAATGTATAGCCCTAGCATAGAATCGTTTCTAGTGCCCTAGCTAAATCCAAGGACTAAAATCCAAAAAAAAAATTCTTCCATAAATTGTCGGCCATGCCCAGGTCTTTCAAACAAAAAAAGATGAAAATCGGAAAATATTTCCTCGAGTTATGAACAAAAGACCAAAAACTACTTAAATGGTCCTAGCTCGGCGGGCCTTAAGCCGACTTCAGATTCAATCCCAAAGCCTTTCAGGGTAAAAAAAGTTTTTGAAAATTGGTTGAGTTTTACTCGAGTTGTCTTGTTGACGGACGGACGGACATTTTTTTATTGCTGATTCGTCATCTAAGGACCATGTTCGGTCTACTGCCCTACTGCCGGGTCGAAATTCGACTGGTTATAAACGTCGTGGTAAACGCAATACACCCCTTTTCGAAGCACTAAGTTCTTCGTACGGGTCTAACACAGGTCCTTGTGGGTCTGCTTCTTTAGGGCTCTAGCTAGGTCCAGCGACCCAAAGTAAAAAAAAATTTTTCCATACATTTTCGGGCATTCCCAGACCTTTCGACTGAATTATTTTTTATTGAAAATCGGAAAAGATTTACTCGAAGTATGCACACAAAACACGTAGGGACTCAGTTTTAGAGCCCTGGCTGAGTCCAGACGCTCAGATTCAAAAAAGTTTCTTCCATAAATTGTAGGGAATTGTTTTATCTTTTGATTAAAAAAAAGTTTAGAAAATCGGAAAAGATTTACTCGAGTTACAGGAGAAGAATCGTAAGATTGTGCAACGTTTCGTTTTAGCTCGTTTCACCGAAAAACCGAGTTTTACATGCACAAAATGCAAGCGAATGCGTGAAAAAAGAGATAAAAGAGAAATAAGAAAGATGCACAAGCTTGTGATTCTCTTCCTGTATGTACAAAAAGCACTTAGAGCCCTAACAGAGACTCGTTTGTAATGCCTTAGCTAAGTCCAAGTACTCAAATCCAAAAACGTTTCTTCCATAAATTGTCGACCATGCCCAGATCTTTCAAACAAAAAAAAAATTATGAAAACCGAAAAAATTTACTCGAGTTATGTACAAAAAACACGTAGAGCCCTAGCAGAGACTCGTTTTTAGTGCCCTAGCTAAGTCCAAGGACTCAAATTCAAAACGTTTCTTCCATAAATTATCGGCTATGCCCAGTTTCACTTAAACGGCCCTAGCTCGGTGGCCCTTGTGCCGACAGTGCCCAGACTCAATCCCATAAAATATTTTTCGATTACCTTTTACGGAATAAAAAGTTTTTGAGAATCGTTTGAGTTTTACTCGAGACACGACTCGGAGACAGACGGACGGACGGACATTTTTAGACCCGTACGAAGAACGATGTTCATCGAAAAGGGGTCTTATGCGTTTGCAATCAGTCGAATTTCTACCCGGGAGTAGGGGGGGAGCGTCGATCATGGCCTTTAGATGACGAATCAGCAATAAAAACATAGAAGGGACCCGTACGTATCAGAATAGATGCGGCAAACCGAGTTGATGTTACGAAAAGACTGGAACGTATTTAAGTAAATATTGCGTTCACATTAGACTGTATTGGAAATTGCCCGTTGGGCAATATTGAAAAACCCTTCCGAAGTAACGGTGTAAAAAAATTCTCCGAACGCACAAAATTGACCTCCAAATAGAGAAAAATGTTCTCCTCAATTTTGTCTACAACATAGCAAAAACCTATTTTTTGGGCTAGGGCC